>CM046662.1:98454615-99656282 GCA_025594165.1 Tamias sibiricus
TAACATTTGTTAAATAATATTTTTCTTTTGCTCAAGTATGAGTCCAAGAAAAGCTGTCTGCCTCAACTGTTCCCATAGAATCAGCAATCACTTATTGAATAACAGAAAATTATGCACAAATAAGGTGATCAGAAATTAAATTTTAAATGTGCTTATGAATCAAAATTTTTTCACATTATTATCTAGCTTATGTATCTACTTGAGATTGTGATGCTTTGGTTAAAATAAAAGGCAAAAGTTATTTTGAGATTTCTTAAGCTGTTAGTCAAACATTTATCCAGTCCCCACTGAAAGCAAGATAACCAGTTAATTTATTTATTTATTTTTGTTCCATCTCAACTCTCCTTTTAGAAGAGTAGCCAGATACAGCAAATAAAATTCAAGGAAAGTAAATTAAATTTGAATTTCAGATAAACAACAAATATCATTTCTTAGTAAAAATATGTCCCAAACATTGCACAGGATACACTTATTTCAAATAATTTATGGAACATACTTACATTAAAACTTATTTGTTGTAAAGTAATTCAAAGGGGTTAAAATTATTTTAAGCATACAATTTATGAATATAGTGAAAATTCAATACATTTATAGTGTGTAATGGTCAAATCAGGATATTGCAACTTTCCATCTTCTCAAACACTCTTGTGTGTTAATCAAAAATTTGCAATTCAAATTTAGCTGGGGTCCTGCATTTATCTCTAGCAACCCTGCTTTCTAGGTAAATATTAATGAAAAATATGCCAACTGTGAAGTTACTACTTTTCACTCTACCCTCTCATCATCATCTACAATAATGACCTAAGTTAATTCACAAACCTGAATTCCCTTAATTTCAATATATATTTTCTCTTGGGACTTTGGAAATTAATCTCTTTGGTGGGGAGCAGTACTAAAAATTGAACTCAGGGGCACTCAACCACTGAGCCACATCCCCAGCTCTATTTTGTGTTTTATTTAGAGGCAGGGTCTCGCTGAGTTTATTAATATCTCGCTTTTTGCTGAGGCTGGCTTTGAGCCCAGGACCTTCCTGCCTCAGGCTCCCGAGCTGCTGGGATTACAGGCATGTGCCACCATGCTAGGCTTGGAAGTTAATTTAACTGGACTCTTGCTTACATATTTTTGTGTGCATTCCTCTATTGTTACAATTGATTTAATTTGGTTGCCTGAGGACACTGGTTGCAATACCATCTTTTAAAAGACCCAGAAGACAGGCAGTACTGTTACTGTCTCCTAGAATGCAAAATGCCCATATTAATTTTTTTTTTTCTGAGCATTTTTATAAAAGGAGTATCCATATACTTGGACTTTACATCTATGTTCTTGACTATTCAGAAAGATGACCAAACTAAGTTTCTAACGAGTAGGAAAGATTATCTTCAGTCAGTTTCAAGGCCTACTAGCGGTGTTCTCTTGTATCTGACAGGGAGACTTCATTTTAAAATTATTGAGAGAAAAGCATTGTATAAAAAAAGAAAAGCCTTGAAATTTGCAGTTGCTAGGCTACTGTGTAGAAAAGAAGTGTGAATGACATTTGATGTACATGTAGGAGAGAATTAAAGCAATCAAAAGGCTTTTAAAACAGCAAGATAAAGATCTTAATTTGCATCCACAAGAACTAGCATTAATAATGATTTTTATGAATTAAGAAAACAGACATATCTATGAAAGCTAGGTTTTTATCATTTCTATGGACATAGGCACTTTAAGAAATTTGCAAATTAATATTGATTTCAGACCAGAATAAGTACAACATGAAACCACAAAACATTTTTTTTCTGTTAATTTTTCTATCTCCCTGTAAAATGGTATAATAAACAAACTGCATTGGCTCTTGTTACAACTGAATTGCAATGTAGTTTAAGTGCAGCAAGCTAAACGTAAGATTTGTTAGAGAAAAAATTGCGTCTTTCATGGAAAAAAAGACTGGGGATGAGTCAAAGGATAATTTTCTAACCTTATTTTCTGCTACAGTTTTCTTGATGACTAAAGTTTGTTTATATGTTCCAATCCCTCACTAATGTTTTATTGCTATCTTTATAAGGCAGCATTGAACACTATTTCCCTAGACATTTATCTGCCATTCTGATAAATCTGGTAATTCCCTTCAACAATCCATGGTTCAAGTTTTCAATTACATTCCTTGGCAATAAGGTTGTCTTAAAGCAGTTCTAAATTTGGAGATATTGATGGCTTGGACCATGTTCTTGGTCACATTATTTGTTCATCTAAAGCACAGTCACTGTTGAAAATTTAGATGTTATACCATTTTAACAGAGTTAAATTATCTGTGCAAATTATCTCAAAGTACCAAGTCTGTCATTAGAATTTCCACTTCTGCTCTTTCTTCCAATATGTACAGTCACATAACTGATACTTTTTCCACGGGTGGTCTGTAACAGTGTAGTTCCTGGGATCCATTAATCCTGATGGCACTTTGTGGCCCTTTACGTTTTGTTGTAGGATGAATGTTTGTGTCCCCCTCCTCAAAACCATATGTTGAAAACCTAACCCTCAATGTGACAACCTCTGAAGACAGGGCCTTGGAAAAGAAGATCAAGGTTAAAGGTAGTCATACAAGTGGGACCCTAAACCAATAAAGCTGAAGCCCTGTAAGAAAAGGAGGAGATACTAGAGCTGTCTGTCTTTCCACCATCTGAGAAGACAGAGGCATCTGTTACCAGAAACTCATTTTGTTGATATACTGACTTTGGGGAGAAATGATTTTCTCTTATTTAAAAAACCCAGTGTTTGGTAGTTTGTCATGGCAACCTGAGCTGTCTAAAACTGATTAGAACTTTTATTTCCTAATTGGCATTGTAATAAATATCTTCCAAGAGATTTTCTAAAATATTCAAAGATTGTTATTGTGGTATGCTTCTCCTGGTATATTACTAAGAGTTTGCTATTGTTCTCCAACCCTCATATTCTTTCCACTCATCCCCCTACACATAAACTTATGATGTGTATGTTTGAAATATAATTTAATTCTGATTTTTTGAACATTAAGCACCCTTCCCCAGAAATTTCAACTATAAAATACTTATGGGATTTACTAGATGCAGATGCCATTTAGATTAGGAACAGTCTAAATGTTTTAACAGAAACAATTGTTCTCACATAATTCTTACAAAAGTTTGTTATTGGCAGAAAGAATAAATGGATTGGTATACAAAAATGGGTGAGTGTAGGGCCATTTGTGCACAGAACTTGATTGTGGCAGTTTGAGGCAAGACGTGATGAGAGAAGAAGTGCTCTGGAGTGCAGGATCTTGAGAGCAGCACACATCTTTTATTCCCCAAAGCATCTAGCTCAACACCTCACACACAATAGGTAGACAATTTAATTCTTTCTAAATTATATTAAGTGAATCAATGTGCCAAATTAGACTTAAAATAGAAAACAGGACTCCTAGTGAAATTTCTATTACAATGTAACTTGAGTACCTGCTGCTTTGTTTTCACACACCTCTGTCTTCTCCACTGAGTTAATCCTGTTCAAAAAGTAGGGCCTATTAAGCCTGGAACATTGGGATAAAGGCAGTGTTTCCATCTGTCCAGGAACCAACCAAAGATGATCTGCTTTTATTGTTGACCATGGTAATTTATGCTTTAATTAAGGATTGTTGGTTATTTCAGTTGTAGAAAAATCAATCCTTTTATGTACCTGGCACTGTTATATTTAGAAGTGTCTTGTACTAGGTCTGCCTCTTTCTTTAGCAGAAATGAAAATAGCCCTGTGATTGGGGACCTTTTCAGTGGGTCACCAAATAGCTTGTTTAAACGTGTAATCCCTGTTAATTGCAATGCCAGCATTTGTCCATGTGTATTTAAACAAGGCCAAGTGTAACCACAAGGAGACCAATCAGTTTACCTCAAATAATATTCATTTCAATTTCAGATTGGCACCAACAATTTCAGCTGTTAAATATGGCAGTGCCCCAACAATTGGAACACATAGTGGTGAGGAGCAGCATGCTTATAGCCAGGTTCGTGGGCTAAATCCACCACCTTTGAGTTCTGTGATATTACAAGTTTCTTAATAGCTGTGCCTTGTTTTCCATATATGCAAAAAGGGATAATTTTAGTACCTAGGATTGTTATTAGGTTATATGAATTAATATCTATTAATATTAATTAAAATGGGGTGTAAATGTAAGAAATGGATTTTACGTATTTGTTGGATAAATTCTGTGTGCTTAGCTTCAACCTAAAGGGTTGAATCTAAAAGGCTCTTAACCACTGAGCCACATCTCCAGCCCTTTTTATTTTTTTTATTTCAAGATAAGTCTCACTAAGTTACTTAGGGCCTCCCTAAGTTGTTGAGGCTGGATTTGAACTTGTGATCCTCCTGCCTCAGCTTTCTGAGTTGTTGGCATTACAGGCTTGTACCACTAAGCCCAGGTGCATTTCCGTAATTTTAACTTTTAAAATCTATAAAATTATTATATGTTGATTGCAATTTTTTACAAAAAGAGTTTTTATACTTTACAAGACAACAATAAGTAAATTGTGTTCTCAGGTAAATGCATGATAATGATTGCTATTTATCATTGGATATAATTGAGATACCTAGAAAAGTAAAAACATATCCAGGATAGTATGTCGAACAGGAAACTACTGTACTAGATCTACTATTTCCGCTAAAAAGAAAATTTCTGGTCATATGAAGTTCTGTAGGAGGGTTATATAACATAAAAATTATATATAATATGTATTGAGCCTGAGAGAATAGGATTATTTTTATTCTCCCTACTGTAGAATTTTAAGAGATTTGATCACATATAAACCTGAAAATATTTACTGAATGTATTATTCATGTAAACTAAATTAATAAACCTTTGAACTTAGAATGTTTTGAAATTGCTAAAGTATGAAGTCAATTTCAAAGCTAAAAAAAGTCTTTTTTATGTTTTACAGATATGATGTCATGCTTTATGAAAGTATTTATTTGTGGAGGACGAATCTTTATGATTTTTAAATATGAAATAGATCTAATATTCCAAGTTCATATCACATTTGCTATATATATTTTAAAATAAGAAAACATTACAGAACTAGTTAAAGCACCAGTGTTGTCCCTTGCTTTTCTTGCAATTAAGTCTGTTTTTTCTCTCTACTCTTTTTTTTTTTAATTTATTTTTAATTGTAGATGGACACAATACCTTTAAGTATTTATTTATTTTTATGTGGTGCTGAGGATCAAACCCAGTGCCTCACACATGCTAGGCAAGAGCTCTACCACTGAGCTACAACCCCAGCCCATCTCTCTACTCTTGATTGTATATATTTTTGATCAATGTACTCTAAAATATATAAAATCATTTTATGTGTTTATGAAATTTGCACATTGCTATTTTACTGCAATTTTTTTTGAGTGGGGATTAAACTCAGGGACACTCGACCACTGGGCCACATTCATCCCTAGCTCTTTTTTGTATTTTATTAGAGACAGTGTCACACTGGGTTGCTAAGTGCCTTGCCAATGCTGAGGCTGGCTTTGAACTCGCCATCCTCCTGTCTTAGCCTCCCAAGTGCTGGGATTACAGGTGTGCATCATCGCGCCTGGCATATTATACTGCAAATTTATTTTGTAATTTTCTATTTTCAATCAACATGTTTTTGAGATTAGCTATCTTAATGTTTATAGATCAAGTGCATTCTTAACTCTTTTATACAGTGCTACTATATGAATATACCAGAATTTATGACTTTACTGAAAGATATCTAAAGTTTTCTTCAAGTTTTTCCCATTACAAACAGTACAATAAAAGATGTGTACCCAGCACTGGGGCTGTTGCTCAGTGGTATAGTGCTTGCCTCACACATATGAGTTCAATCCTCAGCACCACATAAAAAATAAATTAATAAACAAATATATTGTGTTCATCTACAACTAAAAAAAAATATGTATAGCTGCATCTTGTATACATGTGTGAAAGTTTATCTAATATCTAGGACTAAAATCATTTGGATAACCAAAGCAAAACATTTAACTCTTTTTGAATATTGACTTTCCAATGGCCATTCTAACTTCCATTTCAAGTTTGTCTGTCAGGTGTGAAATGAAATTGCAACTCCTTGGCTAAATTCTCCTAAATTTTATATGTATTGGTTATGTTTACATATTATAATAATTGGTCATTATAGCTTCTGCTTTTATAAATTATTCCATGTTCCACTGGGTGTTTGTCTTTGTTTGTGGGAATTTTTTGTTTGATATTTGATAGATGAATTTAAACAAATACTACATAGACACCCATTGCAAAACATTCTCTTTATTCAAAAGTGTTAATTTTAATGTTTTGAAATACATCAGTGTTTTCCTTTTCCATTTACACATTTAGTCCTTGGTTAAGAAATCTTTCCTTCCTAAAGGTCAGAAATATCTTGTACTTTATATTTTGAGGTTTTAAAGTGTTATTTTTCAAATTTTCATCTTTAGCCCATCTTGACATTATTTTTAGAACAAGATAGGAAATCCATTTTCTTTTTCAGATGGTATCTACTTTTACCAAGTACCATTTAGTGAAAGATCAATCTTTCTCATTGATTTTTCGTAATATCCCTGTTGTACTACACTTAATGTTCATCCCAAACAAAGAGGTCTAGTCTTATGCTGGCTAGAATCATTCTGACCTATTTCAGTGAGTGGTCTACATGGGATTGATTCTTTGCTTTTATTGAAATTTGCTTAGTGACCTAATATAGAATGTGGTGAAGTATTAATACTACTTCTTTTTCACTTGAAATAATATTTATTCTCAAAATATTTTAAAGATTTTATAGCTGCGGATAGTGGCATATACCTATAATCCCAACAGCTCAGGAGTCTGAGGCAAGAGGATCAAAAATTCAAACAAAGAGTCTTAACAACTTAGCAAACTGAAAATAAAAAATAAAATGTGCTGGAATATGGCTCAGTGGCACCCCTGGGTTCAATCCCTGGTACCAAAAAAAAAAAAAAAGAAAAAAGAAAAAAAAAGATTTTTGTATGCATCTATAAATCTAATAAATTTAACATACAGTGAGACATTGTTTAGTCTATTTTTTTTTTTTTTTTGGAGTATCAGGAATTGAACTCAGAGGCATTCAACCACTGAACCACATACCAGCCTTAATTGTTAATATTTTATTTTGAGACATGTCTCACACTAAGTTGCTTAGGGCCTCACTAAGTTGCTGAGGCTGGCTTTGAGCTTGTGGTTCTCCTGCCTCAGCTTATGGTAAGGGGCCAAGGTCTTTAGCCACCCTACCATGGGCCCAAAAGGAATCCTTCTTTGTCCAGTAGAGAAGGGTGGGGGGAGCCTACCTGGCGAAGACAGGCTGAGAAGATAAGAGCTGCTAGCCAATCAATGACCAGCAGGGCGGTCTGGTTCTCACAATACGTCACAGCCACGCCCCCTGCTTAGCTTATGTCCATAACAGGGCATGGTAACGTGGCAAGCAGCCAGAAAAGCCAGAGTTTTCCATCCTCTGGTTTTGTTTGATTAAAATATGGGGTTCCCCCATTTTGTTTTATTCAAAAATGGGGTGTCCATCTTACTTGAGAGTGTGCCTATCTTAGGTTGTTTTTCCTCTATGGAAAAATCTTACCTGTCTTTGGCTACAACCCTAGCACTTCAGGTGGACACACCCAGGGCCAGCAAGTGGCCAGGGGAAGGACATGGGACAGAACAGTCACCTTTGGGAAGGCTTTTCAACGATGGCTGATTTAGACCTCCGCATCCTGTTAAGGACCATGGCCAAGTCTGCAGGGCTCTCGCTCAGCATCGCTGAAGGCAGCATTACATAGGGCCCAAAAGTGAACACAGAGACAATGACAGTCAGGGATTTCACGAAAAAGGGAGAAGGTAGGGAAGCCACCCATTCGTTTCAGTCCAGAGGAAGCTGTCTAGAACAAAGTCCGGATAATTGTCACAGGAGTAACTTTCTTCTCTCAGGAATAGGCATAGTCCCTTTTCTCTCGTTGCAGAGAGTTGCAATACTGACAAAGGCGGAGTCCAAGACAGTGTTCCCGATGAATCTTAAAATGGATGTGATGAGAAGTTCAATCACAATGAGATAGGAGATCCGTCACAGTTTTTCCTTTCTGTGGAAAAAGGAAAAGATCACCCCTTAAGAGCATGTGCTCTTGGGTAGTCATTTTGGTCAGATTGGCAGTATTTGAGGTCTCTGGCAGGTACCCAAAGAGGGCTTGGCTCTCCAATTGGAAAGACACATCCAAAACCTCTGCCAGTGCTTATTAGTGGGTCAGGACCCCGCCAACACCCAGTTAGTGAGTACTTCCATCGTACCTCAACCTTTACATAAGGAGTTTGGCTAGACCAGTGTCTTTGAAACGCAGACACAGACTGCTGCTTGGAAAAATTTAAAATATTTAAAGTAAGCATAGCTGTTTTTAACTGATCATGGGGGTTGGTTCCCCCATTTTGTTTTATTAATTGGTCCTTTAGGGTTTTATTGTGTCTCTCTATGATGGCTTGTCCTTTTGGGTTATATGGGATCCCTGTGGTATGTTTAATATGCCATCTTTGGAAGAATTTTTGTAATGATTTGCTCACAAAACAGGGTCCATTATCTGTTTTAACCTGTTCTGGCAATCCGAGAATAGCAAAGCATTGTAAAAAATGGCTTTCAGCATGTTTGGCCCTTTCACCAGAATGGGCAGTGGCCCAACAAGCATGTGAGCAAGTATCTATGGACATAAATATGTACTTTAATTTTCCAAATGGCACATAAAGGGTTACATCAGTTTGCCAGACAGCATTAGGCTGTAGGCCTCTGGGATTTACCCCAGGGGACTGGAGAGGTGGAACCTGTAAGAAGGGCAAACAGGACTTAAATGTTCTTACAATCTTTTTAAAAATATTTTATAGGAACCAAAGGAAATTTATGATGTAGTCCTCTCCAATTTAAATGAGTGAGGTCGTGAAGACCTTAGGCTAACTGAAGGTCTTGCTGATACAGGACTGTAACTCTAATACACCTGCGGTGGCCAAACGGTCAGCAGCCTGATTTCCCTCAGAGAGGGCCCCAAATAAGCCTTGATGTCCCCTGAGATGTTGGAGGAAAATAGGCCCATTATGCCCCCTTAATAGGGACCGTACTTGGATCAATAAAGGAGTTATAGGATTATTATCTACCCTGATATATGATGTATTTAGAGTAGGTAATAGCTTAATTACATACAAACTATCTGAGAAAAGATTCATAGGCTCTTGGACATGGATTAAAGCCAATGCAACAGCATATAATTCCTTAAATTGGGCAGAGCCAGTAACTGCTTCAAAGTATTGTGACCTTTGGCCTGACGATGGGTGAAAGACTACTACTGCTGATCCTTCCTTTCCCCTATCCGTAAAGACATTTACTGCCTTGGGAAGTGGCTTGATGGAAAAGAGGATAGGGGGAGTCCACTCCAGTTTGGGAAAGGAAGAGGTCCACTTGGTTGACCCGTAATGACAGTCAACCTTTCCTAAAAACCCTTCTAAAGCATAGGAGACTCTAGGATTGTTTCTTCGTATCCACTCAAAGTCTGACAAATGGTAAGGAATCGTTAAAACATCTGGGTCTTTTCCATAATGCCTTAATGATGTATCTCTTCCCTTTATTATAAGATCTGCTAATTGATCTAATAGAGAATAAACTCGAGGTGCTCCCCCCACAGAGGAATGTATCCACTGTAAGGGATTACCCATCTGAGTAAGAACAGCTGTAAGGAGCTTAGCACCTGGGAAGATCCATAGATAAAGAGGTTACTTTGGCTGGTACCGAGCCAATTGGGCTGAATTGAGGGCATCTTGGACTTTTTGTAATATTAATAGATGACCTTCTTCTAGTGTAACCACATCAGAGGGGAATTTTCCCCGTAGCAGCTCAAAAAGAGGTAATAAATCCTCGGTGGAGATATGAAGCCATGGTCTTAACCAGTTTAATTCTCCTATCAGCTTCTGTAACTCTACAAAGGAATAAGATTTTTGAATGACTAGTTGAGGTTTGAGAGGACAAACGGAGTCTAGGCTAAGTTTTGTTCCCAATATTTTGAAGGGAGGTACAGTTTGGACCTTGTCACTGGATATATGTAATCCTCCTTTTTCTAGGAGCTCTCGAAGGGCCAGGTAAGCTGAGCCCAGCTGCTGGACATCAGGAGCTCCCAAGATAATATCATCCATATAAACATATAGGGTGAGCTGTGATTTTTCCATTAAGGGTGACAAAAGATATGAAACATAATGTTGACAAAAAGCTGGGCTGTTAGCCATACCTTGAGGGAGGACTACCCATTCATATCGTTCATCTGGCCTTTGGAAATTGATGGAAGGAACAGAATAAGCAAATTTTTCACAATCATCCGGATGCAGGGTAATAGAGAAAAACAATCTTTGATGTCAGTCACAATTAAGGTTAAATCTCTTGAAAGAGAGGGAATCCAGGGGAGGCCACGTAGAGGGGTGCCATCAATGATCATCTTATCATTAATTTTTTGGAGGTCTTGTAACATCCTCCATTTCCCTGTGGCCTTCTGTATAACAAAAACAGGACTGTTCCATGGACTAAGAGAGGGTCTAATGTGTCCTAGGGCTAACTGTTCTTGAATAATTGCCCTCAAATGGTTTAGTTTATCAGTAGGGAGTGGCCACTGCTCTACCCAGACTGGAGGGCCATCTTGCCATTGAATAGCGGGAACTTGGGGAGCAGTGGCCCTTAGGATTGGGGGTGAGGCCCTACTTGGAGGTTGGAAGTTTCCCTCCCTGTATCTTCAACTAATATATCATCTTGAAACTCTCTATGGCAAGTGGTAATGTAGGCTTCAGCCTCTCCTAAGATGTCTTGCCCTAACAAACTAGAGGTTAATCCAGGGGCCACAAGGGAGTGAACTTCCCCTTGATTTCCGTCTATGTCTCTCCGTCTAAGCCAATCTTTGGTTTCCTCTGATTTAGTGTTTCCTCTTACCCTGAGTAATTGGGGCCCTAGAATTAGTTTCCACTGAGGTGGGATCTCTTCCTTCCTTAGTATAGTGCGGTCTGCCCAGTATCAATTAAGCAGCGAAATTTCTTTCCTGCTATATAGATATCCATCTTTGGTCTGATCCCTGAAACAATAGGAACTGTCCAGTGTGCCTTAGGGGGACTGTGAACAGGGGAACCTCCTTGGTGTAACAGGGCTGGAGGATGCCCCTTCAGGAGTTTAAAGGTTTCCCCTGAATATCAAATCTAGATTTGCAATCCCTTCTCCAATGGTATCCTTTTTTACATCTAGGACAAAGTGTTTTAGGAGCAGTTGGGCTCTGGGCTTGGCCAGGGGAGCATTCTGGAGGCCAACTAAGGCCATTGAGGCAGTCTCTTTTAAAATGGCCCTGTCATCCACACTTAAAGCAGGTCACTTTTCCCTTCAAGGCTGCTGTTAGGATCTCAGTTTGAGCACTAAGAGCTGCTGTTAAGGATTGGGTTTGTTGTGTGGCCTGATTTTGGAGAGCAGTAGCCAAGGATTGAGACTGATGGGTATGGGTGCCTATGTCTTTAGTTGCTACGATCCATCTCCCCATGGATCTCTCTTTTAACCCTGCGCAGGCTAGTTTATGATCGGTAGTCATTCCCTCCCAAATCAGCATTCTAGCAAACTGATCCCTCAAAGGACCGGGTGGAAATTTCCTTTGAAGGCTTTTTTCCACTCTCTTAATGAACTTGGCCAGGTCCTCATTAGCTTTTTGAGTGATTCCAGCTAGAGGAAGCTCTGAAGGGCCTTCCTCTAGCTTCTTCCAGGCTGTCAGCCCTAAGGCTCGCACCTGCTCTCGGTAAGGTGCAGGTATAGCTGCCTGTTGAGTGCCTATGGAATATTGATCATTAACTCCTAACATTCCGAAAGTTATTGGTATAGGAGGGTCTGCAGATCGGTTTCTTTCTGCTTGCATGTGGCACTCGTCAGTGAAAAAGGCGCACCATTTTATAAATAGAGGACCTGGAAGAATGGCCTTAGTCAGGTTCTTCCAGTCCTGCGTGGTGCATTGTTGGTGTACTAGGCTTTGTAATATAGCCTCGGCCCACAGCGAATTAAGCCCATCTTCCGAGACCGCCTTCTTTAATTCTTTCAATTCTGGAGTCTCCCAGGGATACCAAACATCTGGCCTGTTCCCTCCGGGGTTTAGATTTACTGGGAATGCCATTACAGGTGAAAGAGTCTTCCCAGGGTGTGGTGGAAGCTGTTGCAAATGCTTGCTGTCTGCTGGCGGCGGCTGCTGCACGTTAACCGGCACAGATTCGCCGGCTTCTGTATAAGGCAGCGCAGATGAAAAAGTTTCCAGAGGGAATTCCCCGGAAAGCTGCGCAGATCCCCAGGGGGCATTGCTTGTAATGGTGCTTCAGCCACATAAAATGGCAGATCCCGCACATAGGATGGTGGACCACATGGTGGGTGGCCTTTGTCCTCTGAAAACTTCTGAGGAAACTCGAGGGGAAGGGCTGTAGGTCCCTGAGAATGTAGGTGACTGCCAGCTTTTTCTAATTCCGCGGAGCGGGAGAGGTGAGATTCATTTTCCCATCTGGCAGCTTCTGTTACCTCTATCCTTATAGCCGGAGGTGCTTGGTCTGTGGCCTGTCGAGATTCTTTTGTTGGCTGCATAAAAGCGCATGCCTTAAGGGCATAAAGGGTGGGATAGACTCCTGGGGAAGGAATCTCCCTGTATTCATTTTCTCTTTCTCTCAGGAGCTGTTCTATGCGATGCCATGTCTTCCATTAATTAAAATCAGCTTTAGGAAGCCATGGAGCTGCTCGCGTTAAAGTGCTCCAAATTATTTTCTGCTTGGGCATCAGAAATTTGTAAACCTTGCTTTCTAAGTATGCCCCTCCATGCCTCCAGAGCTGGATCCTGACATCTGGCAAAAACTAAAGCTTGCCCCATTTTAGAGGATACTCTTATCAGAAGCTCTTTGGATTAAGCTATTAGCTCAGCCTGCTGGTAATGTGCCCCGCGATGGGTCCCACGTGTTGTGAACTTATGGTAAGGGGCCAAGGTCTTTAGCCCCCACCACCCTCCTCCCGTGGGCACAAAAGGAATCCTTCTTTGTCCAGCAGAGAAGGGTTGGGGGAGCCTACCTGGCGAAGACAGGCTGAGAAGAAAAGAGCCGCTAACGCCCCCTCCCACCGCCTTCAGAAGGACTCAGGGTCGCATTAGGGAGTTTTGTCTGAAGTGGTACCAAAGACTCATTTATTGAAAGGGTGGACAGCACTTTATAATGGACCATAGCCAATCAGTGAACAGCAGGGCGGTTCTGGTTCTCACGATACGTCACAGCCACGCCCCCTGCTTAGCTTAGGTCCATAACAGGGCATGGTAAAGTGGCAAGCAGCCAGAAAAGCCAGAGTTTTCCATCCTCTCGGCTGACAGTGTAAGGTCCCGACACTAAGCCACTGGGATCAAAAGAGTACACCAAGGCACCCAGCTTATTTCCTCTTTTAACAAATAAGGATTTAGAGACTTTGTTATGATATTTTTTATTTTTTCTTTATCCTTCTATTTTTTATAATCCAAATCCTGTTAAAGTCTATTTTAAGTCATATTTATTAAATCTCACACTAAACACTATTCAAGGAATTGTTTTTCACTTGAACTTGATTTGATATACAATGGCCCTCGAGAAACTGAAGGTATAAACTTTGGAGCATCTAAAATAAAATGTTCATTGTGGTTCTTTAAAAAAATCTTGAAATATAAGGCACCATAGCATATGTTAAGTACACAATATGAAGAATAGAACTTAAGCTCAAAATGATGTCAACTCACTCTTCAGTAAAAGCAAATATATACCCAAATATATGTATGGAATCTAAAGAATAATCACCTAAGCTGAATCAATTATCTTATCATGGAGGATGTAAAACTGTGGAAAGAAGAAGAAATGTATAGCACATACTTGGTGAAACATGAACACACAACTAGTTTGTGTTAATCTCAGTGTTTTCTTATGTATACTATAGATTAGGATAAAAGCAGATTTTCATAAGGCAGCTTATATAAAGCCTTGCAGTCAAGGTTTTTGTGGAAGGAACAGATTATTGAATTTGAAGATGACATGCAAGGGCTTTTCTTTACAAATATCAATCTGGAGTTTGAGCACAGGATTGAGACAGGAAAATAATTTGTACATCTCAATTAATTTTACTTAAACACTTCATGGTGATTGCCAGCTCTTCAACACTGCTATAAGTATTATACACATATTAGTTCATTAACCATTTGTCATATGAACTCATCAGATAAAATTATTCTCACAGTTTTTATATGAGAAAATAAAGATTATGAAATTGATTACTAGATTCACATTTGTACCCTGGTAAATAACTGTTTTCTTGCAGTGCCCATCATCAGCCCATGGATATGTCAACAACTTAATCTTTGAATTTGTCATTTTTCAAGACAGTATGAGATACAGAGTTATAATCCCAAGTTGTGAATTTTAAAATAATTTTTAAAACATAAGATCAACTTAATAGTTTTCAAGCAGTGGAACCAAAACTATTTTACTATCTATAATATTAGCATTTATGTAAAAAGGGAGCAGGTAATTTCAGAAGGAAATGTATGTCTTGCTGAGATTTTTTTTTTTATTTACATATAGTGGCAATGTTCCTTAAACTTCAATGATATGTATACTGGATCCATACTTATTTTTTTTTTTTTCTATTGCTGTTTTCTATCAGTACTAGCATGTACTCGATATCTATTTGTTATCTTTAAATTTAAAATATAAATTTAAATAACAAACTTTACCTCAGTAAAAACAATAGAAAAATAGTATATTTTGTCTTTAGCAAAGAGTTCTTCAACCGTCAGTAAGTTATCTGTACTATTTCCTGCTCTTCTCACCCAGATCAGCTTTTTCCACACCTTTGCAGGGTCCTCACCTAGCACACCATGAAGCAATGCAGTGAAGAATTTGCAGTACTTCAGGTTGTCATTTGCCAACAGGGCTTAGAGACCCCCAAGTAAAAGGCAGTGTACAAGTATTTGGACCAGATGCTGAGGTTGTGTATTAGAAGAAAATCAGCCATGTTCTCCTGTAAAAGATCTTCAGCCATATCTCTTCTCTTCAGAGCAGTAGTGAAGCCTGTTGTCATCCTTCTGGAAGCTGGGGAATTGTGACATAAATGATTCCGCGCTCTGGATTCAGATTTCAAACAATGCCATGAGGAATTTTTCTCTTTGCTGAATTTTTCTGCTAATCCCCTCTCTGTGGTTGCTTCATTGTCTTGAGGATTCTTCCTGTTTCTTGCCTGTTGTGGGAAGGTCAGGTAGTGCTCCATTAGGGGTAGGGAATGTGTACCCCATACTTCATCTCTCTGCATAAAGGAAGGAATGCCTCCCCAACCACAGTGAGATGCCACACAGGAGGAACACCTCCTGGTTATCTCCACACTCCATTAACTTTTCTCCCAGGGGAGAAGAGTCTTATTTAATGAATGTCCCAGGAAGTAGGAATTGCACATGCCCAACTCAGTAACCTTTCTTTCATATCTGTCTGCCACAGGAAACTTCATTATATTTTGCTTTTCTGTCTTGTCATTGTCTCACAGTGTCAGTCTCTGCTCTTTTATGGGAGACCTGCTGTTTATTTGTACAGATGTGCCAATGCTTAGACAGGTAAATCAATCTAATTGTAAGACAGTACTAGCAAGTCCATTTGGCTGTAGTGCAAATGTCATATTTTCCAAATACATTTATCAGTAATAAATTTGGAATATTGATCTGTACTTGCTTGTCCTCTATGTCTTGTTGCTCATTTAGTTCTGAAATATAAAATAAGAAAATATATTTCATTTATTTGTTCTTAACATTTTTCACAGTTCAAGAGTTTGTTTACCCTATTTACTGGTGATCCTAGTTACAAAAATCTGTTTTGAACAGATTTTAATAATTTTGATAAAAATAATATGTTTTGAACAGTTTCACTGAAACAAGGAAGAAGTAGTAAATATTTAAATTTATATAACAAGAACCAAATTATTTATCCAATTTGATTAATATTATGGTAGGCTCTGTCTAAATCTGATTAATAGTGAGTGGGATCAGTTTTATGTGAACTAAGTGAGTTGGTCAAGGTATTATTAGAAGAAAAAAAGTAAAGACAGGGTTTGACACATCTAGGAAATAGATGGTATAGAGGCAAGAGTTTAACAATTGGACATTAATTGAAGGTAAGAATAGAGTTAGACCTTATTATGGACAAGATATTTATATCTTCACAAAATTCATATATTGGAATCCTATGGGATTAGAGTCCACATAAAAAGAGGCCAGGCTGGGTGCAGTATTTGATATAAAAAATTTTATCACAATTTCTGATGTATCAATTGTGTATTTATTTTTCAGTATTGAGAAGTATCCCACAGTATGGTTATATCATAAATTGATTATGCACTTACCTATTGATGTTTATATTGAGTTGCTTCCAGCTCTTATTTATTGCAAGTAAAGCTGCTTTGGACACTCATGTATAAAACTTTGAGTGGAAATGTGCAATAGGGTGAATAAAATAGAAATGGCTAAGTCATTTTATTAGTATTTTTATATCTTTTATATACTGCCAAAAGTTTTCCAAAATGGTGGTGGCATTTTATATTTCCACCAGAAGGATATGAAAGTCACAGCTGCTCATCGTCTACCAAAACATAAGGCTATTAATGTTTTTAATTTTTTCTAATACATTGTTTTAAAGTAGATGCATTTTAAGAATACATAAGATAGAGTTAGGTACCAAATTCTAGAGAGAAGTATGTTTTGTGATCATAAATTTAGAAATGAAAAGTGTATGAAAAAGAGCTAAAATTATAAGACTAGATGAAGTGATTCCTGCCATGCATTTAGAATAGACATTTATGGAAAATACATATTTTATTCAACAGACGATAAGACGTCCAACAGAAAAATAAAGAACATATAATTCTTGCAAGGAAATCCAACAGTATACAGAAAAATCAATAGCATATATAACAGTGAGATTCAATAAATGACCAAAATTTCCCCCATCTAATTTGGCAACTAGGAAGTTATTTTACCTTCAAGAAAAATTGTTTGTTTTATGCAGTCAGATCACAGTGAATTAAATGTGACTGGCTGAGATTAAGAAGTTGCAAAAAAAGGTGATTCCATTTGGAATTTGGTGAAGAAGTGGAAGAAAGTGACAAAATAAGTCATACACACTGACTACCCGTTCTATATAATCCTTACTACAATGACTGATGTATAGAAGGAAATAATAACTATAATATTATAAATTTTCACAGTGTAAGTAGAGGAATTTGGTGTTTTCTTTAAAGATATCTCCAGATGTCAGAAACTTAAGTTGCCAATACACTTTAGTCTGTGCCATGCAGACACTCAAAGCTGTCGCCCTGAACATGTTCAAGAGCCCGATATTTGCAGCAAGAAGAGTCACTAAGGAGAAAATGGGAATGGAAGCACATAAATTTTTATATGTGCATGTAACAATCTGGAAACATCTCTTTGGTGACAATGTGGAAGACTGGAAGTCTCATGAATTAATAGTACAAAAGGAACATAGGTCTCAAGGGTTTTGGGTTTTGTGGTTTGGGGAATTTACTTTGCTTTATAAAGTTTTCTTTTCAGAAACTACTAGCAGAAACTTTTCCTAGCACACATAGTGACTCCTTGCATATTTTTTTCCAGTTTAGACTCAAAGAACCACTTTTCAGGTTAAAATATTCTTCAGTCTACTTATGATGATGAAGCTAAATGTTATGAGTCTGATAAAAATATTTGCCATTGAAAGAAAAATTAGTTCAAGGATTTTTGCAAACTCTTGGTTATTTTTTTTTTTTTTTATTACAAAGTTAGGAAACTGAAGAGAACAAAAAATGTGCAAGTTCTAAATCTTCAATAGAGTAAAATTCAAAGATACTTTTCAAAATTTTTTCTAACGTAAGATTATGTAAATGTTAATCTCAAATATTTAAAATATATCATTTTAAAAAATTTTAATGTGTACGAGGGTTCAATCTGCTAATGCTGGTTATCTGCCCTGTAAATCTCAGATATGTTTACAATTATCATCATTAAGAATTAAAATACTCTTCAGAAATGAAGGCATTTATTTCTAAAACCATATCAAAAACTTCAAAAATAAAGGTTTAAACAAGGAATTTTCATGATAGAAAAAATCTCATGATATATTTAAAATTTTTTAATTTACTGAAAATATCTGGATAACACTGAATCTGACCAGGGTATTAATATTCATGTTTTCAATATATATTCTAGCTTAACAATGTTGATGGAAATTTTGTACATGGAAAAGAAAGATGACAAAATATTTTAACATCTTGCTTAATCTTCAAAAATAAAAAAAGATTATATGCACATGTATGTGCACACACATGTATAAGTAAAAAAACAAAGTGAGATTGAATGGATGATCTATTTAATTAAGAAACTTCCCTTTTTTTTTTTTTTTTTTTGCTGTTAGCAATGTGTCATACGTAATAAAATTCTTAAATTCATTTGATTATTGTTTTCCTGGCATAATTTACTCCATTATGTGCAATGCTAATATGAAAACCAGTACTACACATTCTCCAGAATGGGAGATAGATTTGAAAGTGTCCTTATTTTATTTTATTTTAGAAAGGACCTTACATCGTTGCCTAGGCTAGTCTTGATTTCCTAAACTCAAAGATCTCCTCACCTCAGCCTCCTGAGTGACATATCATCATGCCCAGTTTGAAAAGAATCTTAAGTAAAGAACAGAACAGAAGAAAACACACACAAGGACAAATATGCGAATTTATTTAAACAGACATACATGAACACACTCTTTTAGTAATTGACAATGGAATTATGATGGAAAAGATGACTATTAAAATATCCTGTATTTAATTGTTCATTTGTGACAGACCCTATGCAAAGTTGTTCCTAAGTTTTTCCCATTTTTTCTTCACGTCCATGTCATCAAGTTCATTGTTGTAGCCCAACATCTAGACTTTCTTTCCTCCATATTAATAGTACTCCTAATTATTAACCAATAATTAGAAAAAAAGTGGTTTCCCATGGTGTAAAAACTTCATTTTACAGCCTCATTTACAGCTAAGATATGAACAAGTGAAAAAATTTGGAACAATGTGATAAAACAGAAATATTCTGTGAATTTTCCTCCTACAATAGTCAGCACAGGTTTTGTGCCTTCTTCTTTATCTCTTCCTATCTCCATTGGAAGAATATGTTTATGATGGCTTGATTTGTAGGCTCAGACCATAAAGTGACACTGGGAGTAGAAGTCCAGCATAGTGTAAGAATGCACAGTTATAAATAAGTAAAGTGAAATGCATTACTACTAAATATTGAAAATATTTAAACTATGCAAAAAACAAAAAAAAATAGATGAAGAAAAGGGAAACTCAATTGAAAAATCAAATGAATTAAAGGTAAACTACATTTTGAATTACAGTTACATGGTTCATATACATTAAATAATAACAGAATGTTAACAACTTTAGGCTTTGTAGTAAAAAGTAATGATTTTTATCTGTACCTAATCTATAATTACTAGCTCATTTTGTGCAAAATGACTGTTGGATTTTGAAAAAGAATATTTTTTTCCCTGTTGAAAACCTACATTTACTTTCAAAAATGATAGTCATCATGTATGTATTTCATTAGCACTAAAAAAAAAAAAAAAAAATTAACTCCAACTGTGAAATTGGTCCTTAGCAATGTGATTCTGCAGAAGTGCCCCACATACCACTTATATTTGAATTGAATTCACAGCATGAGGCCTATTCTTATAAGGATGGAAAATAGAAATGCATTGTGACACAATTTATTTATAGATGGTTTTTTATGTCATATAAGGAATTCTGGAACTTGTGAAACATTTTACTTTGGGAAGAATATTGCATTAATTCTCCACTTCTCTTATGCCCACTCCAAACAAACAGAAAAGAAGGTTGAGAATCTCTGATTTTTAATTTAACTCATTCATTTATATTTTGAAGGACATAGAATGTCATTAAATTGCTGAAATACATCAGTTTATTTCATTGATTATAAAATTCAGCAAATAGTTTAACTTTTTGAAGATATTTTTTACCCTAAGAATATGTGTCAGGAAAACTTGAAAAGGAGAATAATTCACTTTGGTGATTGACTTAGAAGTAGCACATGTACTCTGAACATGACTAAGTCTGATAAAACATGTCCCTAAGGAGGGAGCATAGAGTACCAAGCAGGCCCCACCCATAAAGGGTTACTTTTGTTTTGTATTTGCATATTCTCACCTCCTGTGTTTTTGTTTTGTTCTGTCTTTGCACGTTCTTACTTCTTACATGTTGGTTGGATAATTCTCCATGGGCTTTTTGTTTTACTGTGTAGAGTGTCTTTGTTTGATATTATCTTTCCACAAACAGTAGGGAATAGCTTTCAGAAACATGAATAGTGTCTGTCTCTAGAACAAAGTGACAGGATGCTTATTGCCCATTACAAAAAGATGTGGTTTTCCTAAGCTTAAGGTTCCTTTCCTATATCCTTACTGGGTATGCAGGCGTCCCTCTGGTCCTCAAACCTAATCCCAGTAGGGCATAGAAATTTACAGAGAACTGAATCAAATATACTAGAGCTGATAGTGGTGGCTGCCATGTGAATAATATGGTCCTTTGTCTCTTATCTTGGAATTTTATTTTTTCTAGTAGCATCCATGAAATTGAGACTTAATTCCTTAAATAATTTTTCTCTTAAAATTAGATTGTTATTGCTATACTTTAAAATTTATTAAATGCTTCCTCTGTCATTTACAATCTACTATTGAGTTGTACATTGGCTTTTTAAAACTATTTCAAATGTTATATTTTTTAAATTCTAAAATCTATGTTTCTTGTATTATTTTTTTCTCTCTATTCATTTCAAGCATGTATACTGTTACTTCATGGAACATAACATAATAGTTGCTCTAAAATCTCAGATAATCCCAAAGTCTGAGTTATTCAAAAAAATATTTATTGATTATTTTGTCCTCTTCAGAATTGGTCACATTTTTATTGTTTTTAATATGTCAAATAATTTTGAATTTTATTCAAAGCATTTTGAATATGAAACTGCATAGAGTTTGGGTCATGTGTAAATATTCAGAGGAATGTTTTCCTTTTCAGAAAATAAGACTGGTGTGGTTCATACTATCAGGTTGGTCTTCATTTGTAAATGTCTTGGTTATAAGAGGACAGATTAGCTTTTAGAAGCCTTCTTATGCTGCTTTGAGTCTACCCTAAGTTTATGCCACAGAGAACAGTGTTGGGTCTTGACTTAAGTTGCAATTGTTTTATTGAAGTATTTGTTAAATTGCTATTACTTAAGTAAACCCTTAGGGATTGCCTGGAAAGTAATCAAAGATGAAAATAATGTAAATTTCTATACCCTGACAAAGATTGATCTCTCTGATGCTCATGGGAAATGTTCCTGTTGAAGTAGATTTTCTGATTTCAAACTGTTTGTGATGAGACCTAATCAAGTAAAGCCTTAACTATCAGAAAGTACATAAAGGTGACTATTTAACAGGTGAATAGGCACAGGATTATAATAAGAATGGGCCTGTCCACAAATGTCTTATCTGAGTTCCAGTTCCATAACCAAAAGGGGAAAAAATTACTCTTTGGGAGAGAGAGGTGCTTAATTTGATTTATCAAAATGGAAAGTTCTGGTATTCTCAACTGGTTCCAGAATGAATTCAGTTTATACATTTGAACATTGTAGAGACTATAAAGGTTTACCAGAGTAACATCCAATTCTTCTTATTGTTTAATCAAGAGAGGTAAATAGCTATTTATTAATGTTATTGTTTCCCATGGGTAGGCGAATACACAGATATATAAAAGTTGTATCTGGATTCAATTATTTACTGGCATTTAAAACACCACTGAAGAAACTGCATGGGCAGAGGTTCAAAGAGGGTATAATTTTGACAAAAGATATCTATGAACAAACATGTACATATGGCACTTATTCCTGATTGTATAGCTGGAATATGCCCAGAATCAGAAAATACTTGGTTTTCATAAAAAATGCTTACCAAAAGTTCAGTGTTGTACAAGAATATTTAATAACCATATTGAAAAGATGTCCCATTTTGTGTATATCGGTAAAATTATACCACACTCTTTGAGGGAGTGGGTCAATGGTATTTTGTGTATTTATGACTATGATAGTACATATGGAGGCAAGTTCTGGGTTCATCAATATGAACTTCACAGAGACCAATATGGTTATCATTACTGCAAAATGCCTAATTTCATTAACAATGATTAATCCAAATCACCTCATATAGCATTGTGCAAACAGGTTACTATTCAATATAATAGCTTAGAAGGCAGGATTTTATTTTTGCTCAAAGTCTAGGTTAAACTTGTTTTCTTTTACTAATATTTCTACACAAACAATAAAGTGTCATTAATAAGTTCATCATATGAATATCTGTGCCATAGAAAAAAGCTTTTATTTCTGTAAAAAGAATACTAACTTTAAGCAATAGAAAAGAAGCAAAAGATTGATATGGAATTCACTGTGTATTATCACACACCGCATCATCTCAGATCACCAAGCTGGTGTTATAGAAGAAAAGAACTGCTTATTGAAGTTACCTTTTTTTAATATAATGTGGACAATTAAGTATTTTAATATGATCTCTAATATAAAACAAGATTAACACAAAATTCTTTTATAAGTATAGCTGAACTCATAAGAAATTGAGGCATATACCCAGTAGCTTCCCCATCCCTTCAACAAAGGTAGTTCTAAACCAAAATGATTAGCTCTATAGCAGCTCTGAGCATAGTTGATCTTCTTGGTAATCAAGATGCTAGTGTTTCAACTGCATTAACAAACAAGGCCCTAGAAATGTGCAAGAGGAAAAGTTAAAATTGAGAAATCATACGAGTTACAGACCCTGGAAGGATGTCTCAGTGAAACATGGACAAGAAAGAAACTCTCACTCCCCTAACAACAGATCACAAAAGAACAACAGATCCCCCAAAATGGAATTCCTCCCCTTCTCAAAATTCCCCAGCATACTGAAAAATGTACGCATGGCTTTGGGACATAAGGCTTTATTCAGCCTTACGCTGGCATAAAAGAGGAGAGGTTGGGGACATGAAAACAATGTTTGACTGTGCTTCAATAAGCAAAGTGGCTTGTGCTTCAATCAAACAAAGTCTTAGGTTTTCCTACTGTCTATTTTAGGTATGAAGCACATTTATTTCAGCCTTGAGAGCTCCTTACATTGGCAGCCACAGCCACACTGCTTTCTGGTGGAGACAAGGGCATGTGATATCTAGTTGATTCCAGCTTGACTCTTAGAGCAATAATGTTTTTTGTGCGTCAATTTTAAAATAAGACATTTGCTACCACATTGTCTTAAAATCTTAAGTATTCACCTAGTTTTTTTCTTTGTTTTCAGTTATTTTTTTTTAAATTAGTGCATTATAGTTATATATAAAATCAGGCTTCATTTTGATGTAACCATACAAGCATGAAATATAATTTGCTCTACTCCAGTCTCACTAATTTTCTTTTCCCTCTCCTGTTCCCTTCCACTTTTCCCTTCCTCTATTCTACTTGTCTTCTATTTAGTTCTAGTTTTTGTTTAAAATTGGTACCTTATAGATATGCATTAATGTGAAATTCACTTTATTATGTTCATTTCTGTACATGGCATAGTTTGGTCAATTTCATACCACAGATTCTGCTTCTTCCTGTCCTTTGCCTCTAACCCCTTCTTCCACTCTACTAATTCCCCTTCTATTTTCATTAACTTCTCACCCACCATCCCTTGTTTTTTTTTTTATTTTGGTCTAGCTTCCAGTTTGACCCTTGACTTTCTGAGACTGGTTTATTTTACTTAGCATGATGGTCTCCAATTCCATCCATTTACCAGCATAATTTCATTCTTTATGGCTGAGTAAAACTCCAGTGCATATATATACCACATTTTCTTTATCAGTTCATCTGTTGATGGGAGACTGGGCTGGTTCCATAACTTGGCTATGGTAAATTGTGCTGCTATAAACATTGATGTTACTGTATCATGATGGTGTGCTGATTTTAGCTTTCTTGTAGTCTTTAAGTCAATTTCTCATGTTCAAATACATAAGTCAATAATGTATAGCCTGTAGTCTCATCAATTGATTTCGTACATAAAGTTTCATTGAAACACATCCATGAGCATTAATTTATGTATTATCTGTGGTTGCTTTTGCAATATAAAAGTAGAGTTGAGTAATTGTCATGGACAATAAATAGCCTAAAATATACACTTTACTCATCTCTCAAAAACATTTGTTATACTTAGCTCTAGTAGGTTACCTTCACTGGGATTGTAAACTCAATCTATATATAAGAACCAGAAAACTAATGAAAGTATCAGCTATGATTTGTCAGAGGAGTCTGTTTATCTCAGGAAAATATCTTCAACAGAGCTAAGTATTTCTCATTGAAATTAAAACCCATTGCAAAAAGCTCAGAATGGTTCTAAGGTTAGTATTGATTATGCAAGATTTTAAATTTTTTTTTTTTTTGTACCAGGGATTGAACCCATGGGTGATTAACCACTGAGACACATCCCCAGCCCTTTATTTATATTTTATTCAGGGACAGGTTCTCATTGAGTTGCTTAGTGCCTTACTAAGTTTCTAAGGCTGGCTTTGAACTCATTATCTTCCTTCCTCAGTCTCCCAAGCCACTGGGATCCAGGCATGTGCCCCTGTGCTTGGCTGATTTTACCATTATTTTTGGCAAGCAATTCATGTTTTTCCCTTTCATCTCCAAAGGAAACCAGTTAAAATTCTAATGATTCAACTTGTTGCTAGCTATAATCAGGACTTTCCTTTAGTTCATGATCAGCATAGGTACATGTCACTATAAATACTATCTGAAAGTTGAGTGAAACTTCTATGGGCCCATGTTTTAGTCAGCTTTTATGCTTCTTCCTCCCCTAAAAGGACCCAACTAGAACAACTGTAGAAGAGGAAAAGTTTATTTGAGGACTCATGGTTTCAAAATTCTCAATCTATAGACAGTGGGTTCCACTCCTCGGGGGTCAAGGTGAGGCGGGACATAATAGAGGAGGGAAGAACAGGAGGAAATGGGCTTATGTTATGATCAGGAAGCAGAGAGAGAGAGAGAGAGAGAGAGAGAGAGAGAGAGAGAGAGAGAGAAAGAGAGAGAGAGAGACTCCACTCTCCAGATACAAAATATATACCCCATAGCCATACCCCATTTCCCACATCCTCCAGCCACACCCTACCACTTCCATTACCACTCAGTTAATCCCTATCAGGGGATTAATTCACTGATTGGATTAAGACCCTTACAACCCAATCATTTCTCCTCTGAACCTTCTTGCATTGTTTCACATGTGAGATTTTGGGGAACACCTCAACTCCAAATTGTAATAGCCCACATTGACAAAAATGTTCTCCAAGGATAGTTACCAAATCCCAATGCACAATTTAGGCATTTTTCAGCCTATTTTCAATCATGTTGTATACAAATCAATCCACATTTTCTCATTACATGTAAAACAATGGAGATAATAGCCTCACTATCCTGTTGACATAAAATTTGGTGACAACATTTTATAACAATTGCATCAACTTCTCTCTAATCATATTCATCAGCCAATGAGATCATCATATTTATTTTTCCTTGTTATGGTTTCAATATTTGTAGTCCTCCAGAGGCTCATGAATGGGACAATGCAAGAAACTTTAGAGATGAAATGACTGGATTATGAAAACCTTGACCTAATAAGCGTGTTAATCCACTGATAAGGATTAACTGGGTATAAACTGTAGACAGGGTATGGCTGGAGAAAGTGGGTCACTGAAATCATGCCTTGGGTTTGTACTTTTTTTCCACTGTGAGAGATGTCCTAAGTTCCTTTCCTCTACCATGCCCTTTTGCCATGATGTTCTTCCTCACCTCTGGCCCAGAACAATGGAGTTGGTCATCTATGGACTGAGAGCTCTGAAACCATGAGCACCAAATAAACTTTTTCTCCCCCCAATTTTTTCTTTTCAGGTCTTTTGGTCATAGCCACAAACAGGATGACTACAATATTCCTGAAAATCAAGACTCCTTCACCTTATAATTCTTATCACCATTGTTAGAAACTGTGAAGGTTCTGAGATTTTATCATACTTTCAAGTTACCCTGTCAGATTCATGGATGCAACAGAAAATGAGAGACTTCTAGATCAGAAACAAAGGATTATATTATTCATGGTATATCTAGCAGCTGTCATTTTGCATTTTATCCTGAGGGAACACATTAAATATGACCCATTCATCATCAGGGAAGAAGGGGAAGTGACAAAATGCCTCATTCTTATGTTTCTCCAACTTTCTGCCCCAGTTTTATCAGATCTTTCACAACTTCTGTATCCTTTATAACATGAGGTGAAGGGATGGTTGAAAAGAAATGATTTATTTTTATAATCACCACATTGTTTTCTATAGCATTGCAAAACCTACAGTAGTGAGCAAGATGGTATCAAAAGTGCTGATGTTTTTGTCATTAGATTCCCAGAAATAAAAATTAAATATGTTCATGCAGGAAAACATTTGAAGAAATGCTGACCAAAACTTAAAAATTTGGTAAATGACACAATAAAGTAGTAAATATAAATGAAATAATTTTTCAAAAATTCTTAATATGTGCATTTATTTGCAATATGCTTTTAACCAACACATGACGAGATTATTAGAAATATATTTTCTTTGTTCAAGAAGGTTATGAAGGATTGAAATGGTAGGGGGAGATGTAAACAATAGAATAGACACTTAAATGTAAATTTACAATAAATGTGCAATCTGTTTTAATAGCACAATAGACTATGTAGAAGAAAATGTTAGTGCACTTGAATATGGAATAATAGATTTATAAAAATGAAACAGAAATTGTTTTGAAAACAAAGATTTCAGCCAGGCAGGGTGGTACATACTTATAATCCCAGCGGCTCAGGAGGCTGAAGCAGGAAGATCCCAAGTTCTAAGCCAGCCTCAGCAACACAGCAAGGCCCTAAAGCAACTAAACGAGAACATGTCTCTAAATAAAACATAAGCATTGATGGTGACGTGACTTTCGTAAATAAACCCTGGGTTCAATTCCTGGTTCAAAAAAAATCTCAACAATGAGTTGTGAACCTACTTCAAAAACCTAATATAAGTGTAATTGGAGCTTCCAAATAAAGGAGAGGATTTTAGGGCAAACCTTTGAAGATACTAAGTTCAATTAATCCCTAGCATCAGAAACATGGACAAAGCTACACCAAGGCATATCTTGGTCCAGCTACTTAAGTTCGATGATAAAGAGATAATCTTGAAAGTATGGTAGAGAAAAAAAAAAAAGAGAGAGAGAGAGAGAGAGAACAAAAATGATGTTATATCTCAACAGAAACAATTCAAGCCAAAGGACAATAAACATCTTTAACTATTGAAAAGAAAATAAATTATCAATCCAGATATCTGAGAGCTAGGAAAAACAGTTTTAAAACAAAGACAAAATGAAAAGATTTATTCCAATATACAAAAATGGAAATAATCACATGAAGAACTACTTTATGTGAAATAGTAACAGGAATCTTCAGGGAGAAAATGATTACACTGGAAATCCAGATCAACACAAACCATTTCCAATATGTAAAATATCTAACATTGATAATTATTTAAGTCAAACAGTATATTATGCACATTTTTTAAAAAAAGGTTAGAAATTTCACAATTTTTAAATTAAAATTGGTAGAGCACAAAGACCCAAATCAAATAAAATACCTAGAAGACTTGAACAACACTGTTGACCAACTTAATCTAAATAAAAATTAAAGCATACTACACATATTGAACAACAAAAGCAGATTAGAAAGCAAAGTTTATAAACTAGTTACATTATTCAAAAAATTTAAAATATAGTCAAGATGCTTTAAAGTACATGAAGTTGGCAAAATCATGTTTTAATTTTCCTTCTTAATATTATTTAAAAGTTAATTTTTAAATGGGGAATACATGTGTGCATATATGTGTGTGTGTATATATATATGTGTATTTTGAATAAATAAATCTTGAGAAAACATACAAATACACACAAACAAGCACACACACACACACACACACACACACACACACACACATTATATAGCACATGTTGTTAGTTCCCTGCTCTTTTGTTCTAAATGCTATTTTTGTGCCTTTCCAGCCTGATATTTAACTGTCAACTCCTGCATGTCTTTGCTTGAAAATGTTCACTAGCAACTGGGGACAGCTCTTCCATGTAAGCCACAAGCTGGAACTGCCAGGGAATTAATAGCACCTCAGAACAGTGTTCTGCCAATGACTGATGAATTGGTGGATATGCACCCCAGCCCTCTCTCCCAGGGCATGACTAGCTCTGATAGAAGTGTTCTATTCATTTTCAGAGTTCTATAGTGAGATTAAGCTCCATTTACCTATGTAATAAAATAATACTTCTGATTACTTTGTTCCCTCTATATTGGCTAGACAAATGACAATAAACTTATTTCTTAAAAAATGCAAACAATGTAAAACAGATTGATTAAGATATATGGAGATGTAAAATTATAAAATTGATAGAATACATATTGAAGGGCTGCCAACTTTTTCAAAAATTAGGATTTTTTTTTTTTTTTGCTATAATTAAAAAGTTAGTGTTTTATTTGTGGCCATAGCAAAAATCAAAAGGCTTCTAAAGTACCATTGTGAAGAACATATTGAGCCTTCTATTTCAAAGTACAAACAAATAATTGAATAAATTAGTCTGACAAAACATGCAAATATTTGTATCACTGAAATTGAATGTCTTAATTCCTAAAATTGATTTTAATTATTCACTTATATAGTAGGATTGCTACATGTAAGATAAAGTGAAACTCAAATTTTAGTTATATAAATTTTCTTCAAAAATAAATTTTAAACTATACATTTTCTTTTTTATTTGAACTTGTTGTATATGACAGTAGAATACATTATAATTCATAATACATACATAGAGCACATTTTTACATCTCTCTGGTTGTATACAAAGTTTATTCATACCATTCGTGTCTTCATACATGCACTTAGGGTAATGATATCCATCTCATTCTACCATCTTCTACCATCAATTTTTTTCCTTTATACCCCCCTACCCTATTCCTTCCCCTCCCTCCCCATTGACCTTTCTAGCGTTCCTCTAATCCTTCTATGCTCCCCGTCCCAACCCCACTGTGAATCAGCCTCCTTATATCAGAGAAAACATTTGGCATTTGGATTTTTGAGATTGGCTGACTTCAATTAGCATTATATTCTCCAATTTCATCCATTTACATGAGAATGCCATTATTTTATTCTCTTTTATTGTTGAGTAATATTCCATTGTGTATATATAACACACTTTTCTTTATCCAGTCATCTACTGAGGGGCATCTAGTTTGGTCTACCTTGTTTTTGGATAGGCAGAATCAATATTGTCAAAATGACTATATTACCAAAAGCATTATACAGTTTCAATGCAATGTCAATCAAAATCCCAATGAGGTTCCTCATAGAAATAAAAAAGGCAGTCATGAAATTTATCTGGAAAAATAAGATACCCAGAATAGCTAAAGCAATCCTTATCAAGAATAGTGAAGCAGGTGGCATCACAATACCAGACCTTAAACTATACTACAGAGCAATAGTAACAAAAACAGCATGGTACTGGCACCAAAATAGACATGTAGACCAATGGTACACAATAGGACACAGAGACTAACTCCCACAACTACAGCTGTCTTATATTAGATAAAGGTGTCAAAAACATACATTGGAGAGAAGATAGCCTCTTCAACAAATGGTGCTGGGATAACTGAAAATCCATATGCAACAAAATGAAACTGAACTTCTATCTCTCACCATGCACAAAACTCAACTCAAAGTGGATCAAGGACCTATGAATTAAAACAGAGACCATGTGTCTATTAGAAAAAAAAGTAGGCCACAACTTCCATCATATTGGATTAGGCTCCTACTTCCTTAATAAGACTCCTATTGCATAAGAATTAAAATCTAGACTTAAAGAATGGGATGGATTCAAACTATGAGGGTGTCTTTTTGTCCACATCCTCACCAACTTTTATTGTTGTTTGTGTTCTTAATAGCTGCCATTCTGACTGGTGTGAGATGAAATCTTAGAGTGGTTTTGATTTGCATTTCTCTAATTGCCAGAGATGTTGAACATTTTTTCATGTATTTGTTGATTGATTATATATCTTTTTCTGAGAAGTGTCTGTTCAGTTCCTTGGCTCATTTATTGATTGGGTTATTTGTTTTTTTGGTGTTAAGATTTTTGAGTTCTTTATATATTCTAGCGATTAGTGCTCTATCTGAAGTGCATGTGGTAAACATTTGTTCCCAATTAGTAGGATTTCTATTCACCTCACTGATTGTTTCTTTTGCTGAGAAGAAGCTTTGTAATTTAAATCTATCCCATTTATTGATTCTTGATATTAATTCTTGTGCTACAGGATTCCTGTTAAGGAACTTGGGGCCTAATCCAACATGTTGGAGATTAGAGCTTACTTTTTCTTCTATTAGGCATAGTGTCTCTGGTCTAATTCCTAGATCATTGATCCACTTTGAGTTGAATTTTGTGCATGGTGAGAGACAGAGGTTTAATTTCATTTTGTTGCATATAGATTTCCAGTTTTCCCAGTTCCATTTGTTGTAGAGGCCATCTTTTCTCCAATGTACGTTTTTGGCGCCTTTGTCTAATATAAGATAACTGAAATTACATATGTTAGTCTCTGTGTCCTCTATTCTGTACCATTGGTCTACCAGCCTATTTTGGTGCCAATACCATGCTGTTTTTGTTACTATTGCTCTGTAGTATAATTTAAAGTCTGGTATAGTGATGCCACCTGCTTCACTCCTCTTGCTAAGGATTGTTTTAGCTATTCTGGATCTCTTATCTTTCTAGATGAATTTCATGACTGCTTTTTCTATTTCTATGAGGAATGTCATTGGGATTTTGATTGGCATTGCATTAAATCTGTGTGGTGCCTTTGGTACTATGGTCATTTTGACAATATTAGTTCTACCTATCCAAGAACAGGGTAGATCTTTCCATCTTCTAAGGTCTTCCATAATTTCTTTCTTTAGTGTTCTGTAGTTTTCATTATAGAGGTCTTTCACATCTTTGGTTAACTTGATTCCCAAGTATTTTTTATGCCATTTTAAATGGGGTAGTTTTCCTCATTCAAACTAAAAAGCCTCTTCTCAGCAAAAGAAACAATCAGTGAGGTGAATAGAGAACCTACTAATTGGGAACAAATCTTTACTACATGCACATCAGTTAGAGCTCTGATCTCTAGAATATATAAAGAACTTAAAAATCTTAACACCAAAAAAACAAATAAGCCAATCAATAAATGGGCCAAGGAACTGAACAGACACTTCTCAGAAGAAGATATACAATCAATCAACAAATACCTAAAAAAAAAAGTTCAACATCTCTGGCAATAAGAGAAATGAAAATCAAAACTACTCTAAGATTTCATTTCACTCCAATCAGAATGGCAGCTATTAAGAAACACAAACAACAATAAATGTTGGAGAGGATGTGGGGGAAAAAGGCACACTCATACATTGCTGGTGGGACTTCAAAATGGTGCAGTCAATATGGAAAACAGTATGGAGATTCCTTGGAAAACTGGGAATGGAACCACTTTATGACCCAGCCATCCCACTACTGGGTCTATTCCCAAAGGACTTAAAAACAGCATACTACAGTGACACAGCCACATGAATGTTTATAACAGCACAATTCACAATAGCTAGGTTATGGAACCAACCTAGATGCCCAAACTATACATTTTCAAAACTTTCACTTTGTATTCTTATTTTATACAATAAAGGCCAACTAACAGCATCTGATTCTTTAATCTGACTAATCAGTGTACAATAAATGAGCTGGATTTTCTTTCATCTCTGTAATTTGTTTATTTTTTATTATATATATATTTTATTTATAGTAGTAGTATGTATTACAATTCATAGTGCACATATATAGCATCTTTTTACATACAACTATTTGTATACAAAGTACATAAGTACCATTCAGATCTTCAATCATGCATTTAAGATAATGATATGAATCTCATTCAACCACCAATTTTTTTTCCTTTTTCCCCCCCTCCCTCCCTTCCCCTCCCTTTCCTTTGACCATTCTAGTGTTCCTCTAATCCTATGTACCTCCATCCAACAACACTGTGAATTAGCCTCCTTATATCAGAGAAAACATTTGGTATTTGGATTTTGGGGATTGGCTAACTTCACTTAGCATTATATTCTCCAACTTCATCCATTTACCTGCAAATGCCATTATTTTATTCTCTTTTATTGCTGAGTAAAATTCCATTTTGTATATATAGCACATTTTCTTTATCCACTCATCTACTGAGGGACATCTAGGTTGGTTCCACAACCTACCTATTGTGAATTGTGCTGCTATAAACATTGAAGTGGCTGTGTCACTGTAATATGCTGTAATTTGTAAGAGAGACTTTACACACTTATTTCTTACTGCTATTTAGAAAATGGAAAATCTTGATGTTCCACTTCTCAAGCAAAATTAGTAGAATCAATAAGAGTCACTGTTCTGGTTTTTGCTCCCTGCCTTCCTGGAACTGTTTTTCAAATCTCTATCAAGATGAAAAATAAATCTGTAAAAAATTCTATACATGAAAGAAGTAAGCTTGCAATGATCACAAAAAAATGTGTGAGTATAAGTTCATGCAAATCATCACATTTAATCTTTATGTTCTGTTGGAGATCAAAATAGAATTAGTATATATGTTCATGACCACACAGTTACATGAGCCAAAAATTATTACATATTTTCTCAGAAGTGAGTGCACATTATGATTAATATATGTCATAAGAATTTGAAAATGTTTTTGAAGTTAGAGGCCGGTTCTTTCTTCTATCTTGTCCTACCTCTTAACAGCAGAAAAAATGAGTTGTTACAATAAGCAACTTGATGTTTACTAAGTTCTTTACATCCATTTTTCATATTTTTCTTAGGACAGAATTGTTATAATTTCCTTTGTAGGTGAATGATACTGAAGCACAAAAATTTGAATGCTTATTCATGTTCACTTATGTTCACAGCTGGCAACTGATAAAATTGTACTTTAAACTCAAATTATGTCTTTTTCCAAAGCTTGTATAGTTCTGACACTTCTAAATTTATCTTTTCATTATATTAAAAGCATAGGATGTAATAGCTCTGTTTCAGAAATTCTCATTTTATTTCTATTTTCTTCCACTATGTATCACATGTCTCCTGTTTTTTTTTTTTCCCCTGTACATTTAGGCATCAATGTTAGATGATAAACAATAAATCACTACTTATTTTATTCCACAGCATGCAGATTGACACCTTTTCTACTAATAATTGATCTGGTCTATTGAGCTAGAAATCTTCTTTCTATTCAGAAATGCATATTTATTTCTATAAAGTGAAATTTTCAGATCCTTTTATTCCTCACTAAAATTACTTTTGTTTTAGGTAGCCATTTTCTTCCCCACTTTGTTATGTAGTATGTTTATTGTATTTCCATCTGCTTTTTGTTTGCATTATTTTACTATTTATTTATAGGTTATAGGATTCTCCTATCACTTTCTGTTTTGTTATATTGTATGGTACAGTATATATTTTCTTTTTCCAGAAAGATACACCACTATGTTGCTCATAGCATACCTAGCCCTATTAAACATCTCTGCTTTGTTTGTTTTTGCCTATTCAAGGACTTATGAAACCACATTAATCCTGAAAAATCAATAATATTATAGCAGAAACATAAACATCCTATAGTTAAATTTTACTTATCTCCTTAATTTTAACTCAAAAATACTAACTTAGCCTATATTTTCCAAGAAGAAATAGTTGATACAATGTCTCATTTTGGAGTATTTTACTGGGTTTCCACAGTAGTCCAAGGGGGAGGAATAAGGGACAATAGAGGAAAATGAGGGTATGTTAGTGTGTTGACCACTGGAAGAAGGAACTGTAGATCCCACTATACTTTCTAAGGATTTGCGAGAAAGCAGAAACATTCACACACTGGCTCCCTCCACTGACCAAAGCTTTGCTTCAGAGCATATCCCCTCCCCTGAACTTCTGGGATGCTCATGCTGAGATCCAACCACATTGGTGTTTCTGTCAAGAAGAAGTTCCTTGGCCTTAGAACAGAGCCTTAGGGCAAGGCCTAGAGAGAGAGCATCGACCCTCTAAAACTGCTATATCTGGTTGGTTGCTGCAGCAGTGGGCCTACCAGGGTCTGAAGTGGTGATAAATGATGCCTGATAATTGGACCAGACTAAAATACATCCAAGTATGAACAGAGTAATTTTCAGTACATTTTGGGAATTTTTCTTTATACTCTTTCAGATCTTTTGATGCTTATAATTTATGTTCAAAATCATAGATATTTATTCCCCCAGATGGAAAGTTTTATCTATCTAGCTTACTTTGCCTCATTTTTCCAGGCCTTCCTTGATTTGTGTTATAACAAGGTTATTGTTGCTGATTTAAATGTAGAAAACAAGAGCATTTCTTTTTCACATTTGCTAATATAAGCTATATAGGGACATGGGTCATATTCACAGTTTACATGTATTCAAGTTTAATGCTTTAAAAAAAATAGGGCTTACATACAAACAAATGAATCTAAACACTTAATTTTGAACATACCCAATTGGAACAGGACCTGGAAAAATGTAAAAATAAGCCACATTTTTGTGACTTTCTTCACAAACTCCTAATACACTTATTCAGATCTAATCTTTGTCCTAAATTATAGAAATTCTAATTTATACTCTACCTTTCTAATGTTTATTTTCTGTTCCAGATTTTTAGCATCTTTTCCAAGAAATATGAAATCTTCCTTTTAAATCTTTCTTGTAGCTTTCTTTCAGAAAGAAATGTAACATAAAAGCATCAAATTTACCTGCCTTCATAGTATGCTGATTTAAACAATAAACCCTAAGAAACTTTGTTACATACATTTTTGGGAGGTGGGATAATTTCATTTGAATAAGAGGTACTACTGATTTTACTTTTCACATTCAAAACAAGCATTTATCCAGTGTTCAAATGGACTCACTTATAGGTAATAGAAAGACATGAGCAATGGGAACCTGAGGTTAAGGGGATAATTCTATAAACTGGGCCTACTGTGCAACGCCCACATGCTTTCTGTTAAAAAGCAATTTACCTGTAGCCTGGCTTGGCTTAAGTCAATAGGATATGTTACATTCTCAGCAAACAATCTGTTACCTGCTGGAGAAATGCAGGCCCAGAAAGCTCTTCCCTGCTGATAGAATATCACAAAGTACCCTGAAAGGGGGTACTTTTTGACCTTTACAGACCAGATTTCTGGACTCAGGGAGCTATGATAATTAGAACTGGTCATCATGGGCCAATGTGACTCAGATTTGCCTTGGATCTTTAGTATGTCATTGGTAACATCTCCGCTCCAGGAGACAATGCACAATGGGAACTTGAAAATAGCTGCTATCAGTCTGAAGTCAAGAGTTGGAAACTTCCTTGGGATCCCCAATAAAATGGAGGGAGGGCAAGAGGGTTGCACTGTCTCTCTCTTCTGTGAGAAGATCCACTCTCTCCCTTGAGAGTGAACACTTTTCCCTTATTCTATAACTTCTAAACATCTCTGAGTGACATGTCTGAAATTTTCCAGCGTGATCACAATAACCGGTAACCACGGACTGTTGCAGCTGCCTCCGCTCCACAGCTGGCATTTGCTCTATACCATTTCTGTCATAGGTTTTGTCATACAGTGAAGAAATAATGGAGTGATTAAAAAAATAAAATATTTTTTAAACAACCCTACCCCATTGAGATTTTAAAAGATGCAGGGATGACTAAGAGATATTAGCTCAGAAGAAGCTGGAGGAGAAAACTGGGGAAGAGTAGAATGATGTACATTGTCTTCTCTTCTTCCTTCTTGGTGGATGGACTGTATTCAACATGCCCCAGGATGAAAGAGCTTCTGTAAGGTGACAGGATGCCATACATAGGTATCAACTTGTCAAGAGTGTCTGAAAGGACAGCCCATGTTCCCCCAAGGAGAGTGTCTGTGTTTTATTTTTCATTTCATGGGCTTGGAAATAGCCTGAAGAGAACTTCCTCTTGTCCCCAGAGGGTGTGGATATTCCATGAACATGCGGCCAATGTTCTCTAGTGGGGACATGTTAATGTATTTGTGCTTTCCTTTCTTTATCATGGTTGGGCTACCAGCTGGATGTGAAGAGTCAGAACCAAGTTCCATCTGTGCTGAGAAGTCCAAGCCATGATGTGCTGAAGCTGGCCTGGACCCACATCACTAATAGCAAGTTTGGGAGGGTATCTGATGGAAAAAAACATTTGGGAGGTTTGCAGGTTCAGCTGCTTAGCTTAAAATGGAAAATGTATAAAAAACGATAAATGCTATAAAGCTGGGCTTTTTTTTTCTTTCTTTCTTTTTTTCTCTTGGTGAGGATGTTTAGCAGTCCCAGATTGAGCATACGGTTGTCCATACTGCAGAAGGAAATTCCCTTTAGACTAAAGAGTGATCACATGCTCTCCCCATTCATGTTTATAAGAAGAAAAACTGAACAAGAATGAATCACACACATTATAAATTTGATTAACTGGATAATGATACATTATTATTATATTTATGTAGTTGGTTATTTGTTGCAAACAGGTGACTCCTGATCAAAAATGAAGCAAGTAAGTCTGAAAACATGACTTTTTGTCTTCCCTGGATTCTGTGGCATGTTCTTGAAATGGAGCATGCCTCATTGGTTATATGAACTATTTTCTATTAATTAGAAGTGGACTGTGATTTTCATTGTCATTTCTGCTTTCTACAGTTTTCATCTCTACTCGTGATGTAGCAGAAAGGAGAAGAAAAACACAGTGATTCATTGACCTGGATAAAAACCCTGAGATGGTCTTTTTGTATAATCTGAGGGGAATTCCACTTTAATAACTTCCTGTAGACTTTCTTCGTGTTTCATTATGTTGTCTGTGACTACACAATATCTGTTTGTATTAGCTACCTTTTAAATGCCCTGTGGTTCTCACAGCTTGACTTCTGTTAAGTACCCTACTTTCTTTAAAAGGTTGTGGATTTACCAAAGGACAATCAAAAGAATAAAACTACATTTAAAAACAGACCTGCATATAATCACTGAATGATACAAAAGTGAGAAATATCTTGTAGCAGCAAATAGTTGTATGGTAAGGTTTATATGAAATAAAAATCACATCCATTCACAACTTTCTTGGTAAATTGACTTATGGAAATGTCTTCTACTTATCTATGCTAAATGTTTATTTTCATTTTGGACCTCTTTTCTCCTTTTCAGTAGTTTGCTTATTTGTTTGTAAACTTTGGTAAAGAATAATTACCATCCAGCTCATTTTTAAAATAATTAGCATCCAGCTCATTTTTAAAACATGATATACCTGAAAATAACTCCTTGTATTTTTTGTAAGGTAAAAAGTCAAAAGAAATGGTGAAATATCATATAACTCTAATAAAGCCATTACATTATGTATGTACAGAATATGAAAAACTGTAATTAAAGCCATAATATCTATCATTATGATTAATGGTGTTAAGTGACACATGCCATTTCTACAATTTAAGAACAAACCTAAAATAAATAACTAATAATGTATCATGTTTATGTCTTAATCTTAATACTATGAAAAAAAATTTCTATAGCAAGTAGCTGCCATTGTTTACTTCAGATTATTACAAAAAAATCCTAAGTATGAACATTTTTTCTGATGTTAAATATTATAGAAATATATGTATTTTTTTATTTATACTGTTTTATTGAAAATAAGTAAGCTATGCATTATGGTTTGGATGTGAGATGTCCCCCAAAGCTCATGTGTGAGACAATGCAAGAAGGTTCAGAAGAGAAATGATTGGGTTGTGAGAGTCTTAACACAATCAGTGAATTATTCCCTTGATATGGATTAACTGAGTGATAACTGAAGTAGTAGGGTGCAACTGGAGGAGGTGGGAATTGGGGGCATGGCTTTGGGGTATATATTTTTATATGGCAAGTGGAGACCTTTCTTTCTGCTTTCTGATCATCATGTGAGCTGCTTCCCTCTGCCACATTCTTCTGCCATGATGTTCTGCCTCACCTGGAAACCTGAGGAATAAAACTGGCTGTCTATGAATTGAGACCTCTGAAACCGTGAGCCCTCAAATAAACCTTTCCTCCTTTACAGTTGTTCTGGTTGGTCCTTTAGTCACAGCAATAAAAAGCTGACTAATATACTATGCATTAATTAAAATGTTGTTCAAAATTATTATGTTGTATGAGAAGTTGATAATTGCTTTGTAAAATGACTCCATGTTATACTTCCCCTCCACAGGTTCAATATTTGAGTTAGCTGAAATAAACAGACATTAGACTGATTTATAGGAGAAAATCCATATAAAATTACTTGATCTCAGTTGCACATGACACTGGAGACTTCAGACTGAGATTTGAAGCCCAAGATGAACTATCAGTTTCTATGCCTAGATCTGATGGAGGATGAGCAGTGATGTGTGATTGTAAAAACCTGATGATAATGAGAATAGCCAGGGTGGGGAACCCAGCAAAGCCTATCTGTTCAGACTTTTCTTCATCCTTCAATTGTGGCATTTCTTCTTCTGGGTGTTTGGCCAGGACCATTTTGCCATGGCGATCTTATGACGTACCATGAAACAAAGTAGGCCCTACCATCAAACAAAGTAGGCCAGAGAATATCTTTGAAGTCAACTCTGACACAGAAAGCAGAATAAAATTAGAGTCATATTCTTAATTTTATGGCTGCCCTTGGGGAAAAGGAATTCTGTTATATGACCAAGCAAAGAGGAATTCTAATTTCTACAGCTTTGGGGGAAAGAATGAAAATCGACAGGAATGAAAGAGGAGGTCAGAGAAACAGCTTCTGAAGTTGTTTCTGAGGTCTTCACTTTGAGGTATCTGTTTTTCTGTTAGCCCCAACAATTGCCATGAGTATTGTGCATAGCTTAGATATTAACTTTATTTGAACTCTATTTCATATTAGTTAAATGTCAAAGGGATATCTATTTCTGCAATTGCTAGTACTGCATTAATGCATTCTTTCAAATGCATTATGAGAATCCCAAAGTCTAACAACAGGACTACATATTTGAAAATGTTGGGTAGGACTTTCTGCACTCCCTAAGTGATTCCTTAAAATATAGGCACCTTAAGAATCACTATGATTCAACTGAAATAATATACATCCAGATTTACTGGGTTGTAATTTCATTTCAACTCTAACAACTGTAAAACTGTTGAGTACAAATGGATTTCAATTTTCTCATTTGTAAGTAATCTTTAAATAGCCTTAAAAATCATAAGTGTATATCATTTAGTTAGTTGCTGTGAGACGCTAAGTAACATATCCATCTAAGTTATACAGGGATTACAAGCACAAAATAATTGAATAATGTATTTATGTGACCTTCAAACTTTCCAAGCATTTATATTCAGCCATATTGACATGTTGGCATGTGGTTTTATACATCACTTAAATCTTTTGAGTCTTCATTTCTTTATCTGAAAAATATAATTTTGATGAGCTATTAGTTTACCTATAAAGTTCTTCTTAGTACCCTAATTCTATAAGTAACTGATTTAGATAAAAAAAATAGATTTTTGTTGCAATAAAATACCTTAATTTTAATACTTTATGAAAAAGATAACACAATGCCTCACAATTTTTAGTATCATGTTACACACAGAAAGTGATACAAAGGAGAATTTTGGGATATTCCTAGGTGTCTTAGAATAAAATGTATTTTCTGTATTAATGATTACAGTCATAAAAATAAAGTACAGTCAATCTAGGAAAAATGTATATATTAATTGCATCAAGTGTTTTATTTGTAAACTGTTATCTACAAGTTTTTTTAAATTTTTACTGAAATCTTAACATTTGTTCCATAGTCATGATTTTTATGTTAGGATTTAAACCCCAAATACCTGCAAAACAACTATTTTTTAAGAATGTTTAATAATGACTTTTAACACCTTGAAAGATGAGAATTTTATTCACTATCAAAAGTAATGAAACTGGGTTTCCAACCATTCCAATAGTATTAGTTGAAATTGTATTTTAAAATGATATAGCTCTTCTTTTTCTTTCATCAACAAATATAGTGTTGAAACAAATGTGATTTCTTATTGTACAAACATTCCATTTTCTAGACACAATATTTTCAAATAATATACTTAATTTTGTAATGTAGACACGCTTTTCTGTAGAGTCACCTGAGGCTTTTGAACAACAAAAATGAAAACATCAGCCACAATATGTAATAACAGAAACATGTTGCTAGAATTTCTGCCACCCAGAAATACTCAGTTACTCCTCCAAAGCACATACACACGTTGAGCTACATTTCATTGTCCAAAAGCATTTGGAAGACCAAATCCTGTGATATCCCCTTGGCCTCTGTAGGAACTAGACCTCAAGATGGTCCTTATAGAGAGATATCAGTAGAGAAGAGAAAAGAGTGGTGAGGGAGGACAAAGGACAGTGTGAAAAATTACTGGGGAATAAAATGTACCAAATCATCCCGTGTTCATATATGATTATACCACAATTAACCATACTTACATAAATAATTATGATGCACTAGTTTTAGTAATAATAATAGAAGGCAGATCAGTAGTATACAGCAAGAAGATCAAGAAAGGGAGGAGACAAGAGAAACGGGAGCTACTGAGGAACAGGATTGATAAAATTATGTTGTACAAATATACAGGCATAACATAATAAATGCCACTATGATGTGTAATTTTAATTTACCCCCCAAATTTTTTCAAATGAATAAACCTTAGGGGAAAAAAAAAAAAGACAGTCCTTCAAAGATCCCATCTCCAGTATTCATATCTCTATGTGATCTCTCCCATTCACTTGGTGATTCAATTCCAGTGAGTGAAAGAAGGCAGAAATGATGGTGTGTGACTCAGTGGCTGAGTCTTAAGGCAGTGTGACATCAGTCTTGTGTGTGTGCCCTTCTCAAATTACTTGCCTTATTTATGTAGGGAGGAACTGAAATCTCTCACCAACAACCAGAGTCTGCACTGAGAAGCTGCAATTTCCAGCCTGGTCAAGATTTCATATAATTACATCCCTGGCGACTGCCTTGACTGAAATTTCATGAAATGTCCTGTACCAAAACCACTCAATTAAGATATTCCTGATTTCCCAACACTCAGAAATGTTGTGAGATAACTAATATTTGCTGTACTAAACTGAGATGTTTTGAAGCAATTCTTTATGGAACAATAGACAACCACTCTAGATACTTTGTTCACAATGGCTCATTCACCAACACTCTAGGTTTTAAGGAATCTCTGCTCTCAGCATACTAGTCCAGAGCAGGGCCTAAATATACAAAATATACTGCCTTATGCTTACCAGCTATGGGGAACTAAGTACTATGCCATTCAAAGCATTTTTTGTACATGGCATACCCTATGAAACATCATGCATGACCACATGTAGTCAGAAACAACCAGCCTGGCTTCTAGTTACACCATGCACCATCCTGCCATTCTGAGGACTCAGAGTTGATGTCATATAATTTGAGAAACATTGACCAAGATTAAATTGTTTCTTTGACAATATGTTTCTATGTATTTAAATTACAGAAGGTTGACAGAGATCACATTTTCCCTAAAGCAGTTGTCCTTCATTTCATAGTTTTAAGTCAATTTGTACAATCCATTGAAATATTAAACTTTATTCCAAGGAAAAAGCAACATAAGGATATACATACAAAAACATACCTTTGAGGGTGTTTGAAGAGCTGTTACAATCCACCTACAGAATCTACAAAGAATTGTGGGTTTCAATTGTGGGATACAAAATAATTTGCAAGAAAATACGCCCTCCATTACTAAACAACTGAAGTTTCCTTGTAGATGATGATTCTTATTAATGTAATTGTTCAAGGTTGAGAACTGTTTTAATTTAAATTTCTAATGAGAAACAAAAGAAACTCCTCAAACTTGAATTTCTATTAAAACAGATGCTTAGAAATTACAAGGTGAACCATTTTACAATGAGACCATGCAAAAGTAAAATTTATATACATGCATTAAAAGATAATTACCATCACAAAATATTTCAGGTCATTATAAATTGATGTATGATTTTCTTTTTGCAAACTTCTTCATCCATTTATATTTTAAATCAATAATTATGTTCAGGTAATTAAATTTCAAAATTATTCAGAATGTTAAAAAAAGCTTCATATGGGACTTTTCAATAGATGACATGAATGAATAAAAATATGGCACACATAGATATAAATTAAAATGAGTAATTTCTGCATGCCAAATTTTATTTTCTGTTTATCTTCTAGAAATCATGAGATTGGCTCTGTGTCTATTCGTTTGCTTTGTTTTAAGCTGGCAAATGATGCCTCTCCTATTAGTACTATAATATTTGATTATATAAACATGAAAAACAAAAGTTTAGTATAAGATGCTTGTGTTGTGATAATAATAGCTAAACCCATTAAAATTACTTAATAGTTTGATGCCATCATAATGTGGCCGAGGCTTCATGTTTTCTCTGTATTAGAGAGGATGTGGGTGGAAATTAGCATTCAAAAAAAAAAAAAATAAACCTCCATTCATTAATTCTTGGTATTAATTCTTGCACTACCGGATTCTTGTTAAGGAACTTGGAGCCTACTCCAACATGTTGGAAATTGTAGCTTACTTTTTCTTCTATTAGATGTATTGTCTCTGGTCCAATTCTTAAGTCCTTGATCCACTTTGAATTGAATTTTGTGCATGGTGAGAGATACAGGTTTAATTTCATTTTGTTGCATATGGCTTTCCAGTTTTCCCAGCACCATTTGTTGAAGAGGCTATCCTTTCTCCACTGTACATTTTTGGCACCTTTGTCTAATATAATATAGCTGAAATTATATGTATTAGTCTCTGTGTCCTCAATTCTGTACCATTGGTCTACCAGTCTGTTTTGGTGCCAATACCATGCTGTTTTTGTTACTATTGCTCTAGCAATAGTATAATTTAAAGTCTGGTATGGTGATGCTGCCTACTTCACTTTTCCTGCTCAGGATTGCTTTAGCTATTCTGGGTCTCTTATTTTACCAAGAATTAATGAATGGGATAGATTTAAGCTAAAAAGCTTCTTCTCAGCAAAAGAAACAATCAGTGAGGTGAATAGAGAGCCAACTAACTGGGAACAAATATTTAATACATGCACATCAGATAGAGCACTAATTTCTAGAATATATAAAGAACTCAAAAAACTTGACACCAAAAAAAAACAAATAATCCAATCAATAAATGGGCTAAGGAATTGAAAAGGCACTTCTCAGAAGAAGATACACGATTAATCAACAAATACATGAAAAATGCTCAACATCGCTGGCAATTAGAGAAATGCAAATCAAAACTACTCTAAGATTTCATTTCACTCCAGTCAGAATGGTAGCTATCAAGAACACAAACAACAATAAATGTTGGAGAGGATGTGGGGGAAAAGGCACACTCATACATTGCTGGTGGGACTGCAATATGGTACAACCGTTATGGAAAGCAGTATGGAGATTTCTTGGGAAAATGGGAATGGAACCACTTTATGACCCAGCCATCCCACTCCTGGGTCTATTCCCAAAGGACTTAAAAACAGCACATTACAGTGACACAATGTTTATAGCAGCACAATTCACAATAGCTAGGTTGTGGAATCAACCTAGATGTCTCTCGGTAGATGAATGGATAAAGAAAATGTGGTATATATACACAATGGAATTTTACTCAGCAATAAAAGAGAATAAAATAATGACATTTGCAGGTAAATGGGTGAAGTTGGAGAATATAATGCTAAGTGAAATCAGTCAATCTCAAAAATCCAAATACCGAATGTTTCCTCTGATATAAGGAAGCCGGTTCACAGTATTGTTGGATGGGGGTACATAGGAGGATTAGAGGAACACTATAATGATCAAAGTGAAGAGAGGGTAAGGAATGGAGCAAGGGGGTAGGGAGAAAAAAAAAGTGGTTGAATAAGACGGATATCTTTATTCTAAATGCATGATTGAAGACTTGAATGCTGTGAATATACTTTGTATACAAACTGTTTTGTGTAAAAAGATGCTATATATGTATAGTATGAACTGTAATACATACTATTATAAATAAAAATTTTTTAAAAAGAGCACTCAAAAAAAAAAAAAAAAAAAACCCTCCAGTATAAGTTGATCCAGGCATCATATACTGTGGCTGAGGCATGGAATTCTCTTGCAGGATAACCTGTCACAATTCAACCATCACTATCTGTCACTGTTCAGTGACACTAGCACCACTTTATGTTTGGGTTGAATTTTAAGTTCATGCATTAACAGAGGAGGATATCATGTAGGATAGGGGAGGATAACAAGTTACAATATCATGTTCTTTGGCTGGTGGTCAGTGTAAAGCTATTGAAGAAGCAGCAGCAGAAATTTAGAAGACAGACAATGAAATAAAGAAAATCTGTTCCTGTGAGAGGCTTTGACCTAGAGACAACAGACTGCCTGTAAGTCCTTACTGTGAAGCATTCTGCTTCAGTTCTGATTAGAAGAAGAAAACAGCTGGGAAGCAAAGCAGAAAACTAGAAATCATGACTCAACTGAGAGATTTCAAATCAGAGAGTACCATTTGATCACAGCCCTACTGACAGCAAGGGTCCTAAGGCTGTTGATTGGAATTTCTGCATCTATTAAGATTGCCTTGAAAACTGGTAGGAGGCATAAATTGACCCAGGTATGCCCAATGGGGGACTAAATGGCTGAGAACTGGAGGTGAAGATTGAGAGGAATGCTTTAGAATGAGATGGGCATCTTTTCATTGTAAAAATGAAATACTAATGTCCTTCAGTAAAAGATCCTTTGCACATATTCCAAGACATATATGAGCATAGTAATAGGTAAACGGACATAGGTAGCTGAAGAATAGTTTTTCCATATGTTGTAATAGATGTTGAAATATTTTATTGGCATTTTGAATAAAATTTTATTCTCATAAAACATTAATCTGTAACAATAATGGGGCTTTATTAGCATTGAGTATCTATTCATATTTTAATAATTGTCATTTGGAAAATATGGAATATTTTGAGCCAATAACGTAAGGGCATTAACAGGCTTTAACTAACCTCTGCATGGCATACATTTTCAAAGGCTGGGAAGCAGGTAGGAGGCTGAATGTGGAGTTTGCAAAGTTTCTTTTAAAATTTTTCCAGAATATCGTTTTTACAAATATTGTATAAACTTATATTGTTATGTGCAGGTAAACCAATTCACATTCATGTTTGGATTGTGGAATTATAATATACAATGACTATAATTTCAAGAATTTTGGTCAGTTATACTGATCAGAAAATTGAAACAGTGTTATAAAGGGAGATTTGTAGGATTATCTGTCTAGGTTATTGGGAAAAAAAACAGTTGAAACTTACCTATTTTCATTTTGTCTGTTTTTGTATTGACCATATTTATAATATGGCTTATCTAATATATATTTGTAGTATTGAATATCTCCCCTGTGAATGTGACAGATCTTCTAAACTGATAAACTTTCTGATCTATAAGAACCTAATGCAGTGCATCAAATAATACCAATTTTTTTGAATCACTATTAACTAGATAATTTTACCTGAGTGTTTAAGTGGAGCTCTCTTCTGTCATTGCACTGACTCAGTAGCTTTCTTGAATATGTTATATCAAGGATAGGAGTAAGAATGACATGATACTGAGAAACATACACAAGCTATGACATAAATATATCTTCAAAGTTATGGTAGGAAGTAGCTTGAAATAGAGAATCTAACTTTTAAGACAACCAATTTATTGGTACTTCTACTTCATCACAACACTTTTTATATTTATCTTAATCATTTCATAGATGCATTTTGAGGCTGAACTTGATCAACCAAGCAGTTACTTGTGTTTTAAATGCTCCATAGTGATAATGTTACTGATGAACAGACAGGGGTCCCCAGGGGTACCAGATTTTGGTACACGAAACAAATAATTGAGGGAGAAGGGAGAGGATGGCAAGCAAAGCCAAGGTTCAATGAAAGTGAAAATATACTCTGGGAGAGGAGAATGGCTAGAGCTGCAAAGGCTACACAGTGGAGCTGGCTTTCATTGAGCTATGCTAGTTCTCCCACTACTCCCCTGAGTAGATTTGGGTTTGATTGATACCTTGATGGACAGCTAAACCTGACATTATTTCTTTTCTATCGTATACACCATACTTCTGGAAAATACACTGAAGGGGACCAAACCACAAAGTTAATGATATGTTGCCTAGCAACAGGTTAACTTTAGGTCAGTCCAATGGGCGATTTCACATCCCAAGATTGGTGACTTAGGCCGCCACCGCCACCAGGGCTGGGAATAACAGATCCCTGCTGCAGAGAGGGCCCGACCAGAGGAAGGGCCCTGTCCATTCCCTGGGGAACTTTGACCAGCCCAGCTGCGACCAGAACAAGTGGTAGACACACGCCAGAGGAAGCAGCCCAGCCACCAGCCTGCCTGACTGCCGGCCCACGCCACCCCCAGGACCAGGAGCTGCAGGCTCCACTCCGTGGAAGAGCCCTGCTGCCCACCTGCCCAACCCCACCAAAACAACTATACTGGGAGGAGTCCCAGGAGGAAGAGAGTGGGGAGAGGAAAGCCAGACTGCATGCTCCACCACACTGCAGCCAGGAGGAGATCTGGAGAGAGAGGCCTGCTCCATGCCCACAAATCAGAGAGGCAAACCACATCTACCCAGAGAGAAACACCGCACTGGGATTCCTTAGCTACTCCACCCAACACCAATATAATTTACCACTGCCACAAAACTGAGTTAGCTATGATACTACCAAGGAACAACAAAAAGTTCCAGTAAAACATCACTAAGGTCCCTGGGGACCAGGATGCACCAGAAGGTGCAACCAGTTATGCTGTTGTGAACTAACAGGGAATCTTAAATGGCGATGCCTATCTCTTGGTTCTCCTATTAACAGCCAAATTCTAATGATTATACTCTCACTAGTCAAATAATCTCTCTATTTTCTCACATCTTACTTCATAAACATTTAAGCCAACTCTAAGTCCCCCCTTCTACAATTAGATACTGTAAATCACCACATAAACATAGAGACTATATGGTATAAGATAACTGATCTCGTCATTTCTCTTTATAGAGACAAAACTGTAGATAAAAAAATAGAAACTAAATGATATAGGGACACACATTGGATACATTGAAAGCTCTAATATTAATATTTCCCTAAAAAGTGAGGTTTTTGGGTAACCTGGAGGGACCTTATAAGACAAAGGGAAGAAGCTGTAATACCTCAGGCTTACCTTGCAAGAGAGGAAAATACATAGACATCATGGAGAAACAAGGGAGGAAAATGCCCCAAACAAATCAAGGTACTATAACAACAGAAGCCATAGAAAGCACAGTAGATGAAATGTCAGAGAAGGAGTTTTGGATATACATAATTAAAATGATAAGGGATTTAAAAAACAACATAAGTGAACAGACACAGGCAAAAATTGATCTCTCCAACAAAGAGATAAGAGATCAAATACAGGCAACCATTGATCACACCAACAAAGACATAAGACAACAAATCCAGGTAGCAAAAGATTACTTCAAGAAAGAGATAGAGAGTTTGAGAAAAAAACAAACAGAAATCCTTGAAATGAAAGAAACAGTAAGCCACTTAAAAAATTCAATAGAAACATCACCAACAGATTGGACCACTTGGAAGATAGGACCTCAGACAATGAGGACAAAATATGTAATCTTGAAAATAAAGTTGACCTGGCAGTGAAGATGGTAAGAAACCATGTACAGAATAGCCAAGAATTATGGGATACCATCAAAAGACCAAATAAAAGATTTATTGGAATAGAGGAAGGTGCAAAGATTCAAACCAAAGGAATGCACAATCTCTTCAATTAAATAATATCAGAAAATTTCCCAAGCAGAAAGAATGAATTTGAAAATCAAATACAAGAGGCCTATAGGATGCCAAATGTACAAAATTACAACAGATTTACACCAAGGCACATTGTAATGAAAATGCCTAGCATACAAAATAAAGATAGAATTTTAAAGGCTGCAAGAGAGAAAAGTCAGATTACCTACAAGGGAAAACCAATTCACATCTCAGCAGATTTTTCAACCCAGACCCTCAAAGTCAGGAGAGCCTGGAACAACATATACCAGGCTCTAAAATTTAAGGGATGCAAACCAACAAATTTATATCCAGCAAAATTAAGCTTTAGATTTGAGGATGAAATAAAAATCTTCCATGATAAACAAAAATTTACAACAGAAAGCCTGCTCTACAGAACATTCTTGGTAAAATATTTCATGAGGAGGAAATGAAAAATAATGATGAAAATCTGCAAAGAGAAGAACTACAATAAAGGAACAAACCAACCAAATAAGAAACCAAGTCAAACTAAATACCAAAAATAACAAAAAATAAATTAATAAAAATGACTGGTAATACAAATTATGTTTCAATAATAACCCTGAATGTTAATGTCCTAAACTCACCAATTAAAAGACATAGGCTAAAAGATTGGATTAAAAAACAGACCCAGCCAGGCGCGGTGGCGCACGCCTGTAATCCCAGCACTTTGGGAGGCTGAGGCAGGAGGATCGCGAGTTCAAAGCCAGCCTCAGCAATGGCGAAGCACTTAGCAACTCAGTGAGACCCTGTCTCTAAATAAAATACAAAAAAGGGCTGGGGATGTGACCCAGTGGTCGAGTGCCCCTGAGTTCAATCCCCGGTACCACAAAAAAAAAAAAAAAAAAAAAAAACAGACCCAACAATATGTTGCCTTCAAGAGACACATCTCATAGGAAAAGAGGCCCATAGAATGAAGGTGAAAGGATGGGGTAAAATACGTCACTCACTTGGTATATGTAAGCAAGCAGGAGTCTCCATCCTCATATCAAATAAAGTAGACTTCAAGCCAAAGTTAATCAAAAGAGATAAAGATGAACATTTCATACTGCTTAAGGGAATCATAGATCAATAAGATATAACTGTTATATATGCCCCAAATAATGGAGCATCTACATTCATCAATCAAATTCTTCTCAAGTTCAACAATCAAATAGACCACAACACAATAATAATAGGTGATTTTAACACACCTCTTTCACCACTGGATAGATCTTCCAAACAAAAGTTAAACAAAAAACTATAGAACTAAATAATACAATTAATAACTTAGACTTAACCGACATATATAGAGTATATCATCCATCAATGAGCCAATACACTTTCTTCTCAGCAGCACATGGACCCTTCTCAAAAATAGACCATATATTATGCCATAAAGCAACTCTAATAAAATATTAAAAAGTAGGGATACTACCCTGCATTCTATCAGATCATAATGGAATGAAATTAGAAATGAATGAAAAAAAAAAAGAAAGAAATGCTACTCTAACACCTGGAGACTAAATAATATGGTATTGAATGATTGATGGGTTGCAGAAGACATCAAGAAGGAGATAAGAAATTCTTAAAGGTAAATGAGAACAAAGATACAACATACAGAAATCTTTGGGACACTATGAAGGCAGTACTAAGAGGAAAGTTCACTGCATGGAGCTCATTCCTTCAAAAAGAAAAAGTCAACAAATAAATGAACTAACATTACATCTCAAAGCCCTAGAAAAAGGAGAACAAATCAACACCAAAGAAGTAGAAGACAGGAAATAATTAAAATCAGAGCTGAAAGTAATGAAATTGAAACAACAACAACAACAACAAATTGACAGAACAAAAAGTTGGTTCTTTGAAAAAATAAATAAAATTGATAAACCATTAGCTATGCTAATGAAGAAAAGAAGAGAGAAAACACAAATTACCAATATCTACAATGAAAAATGAAATATCACGACAGACACTACAGAAAGACAGAAGATAATTAGAAATTATTTTGAAAATTTATAGTTCAATAAAATAGAAAATAATAAAAGCATCAACAAATTTCTAGAGACATATGATATGCCCAAACTAAATCAGGAGGATATATACAAATTAAATAGGTCAATTTTAAGCAAAGAAATAGAGGATGCCATAAAAAACTTACCAACCAAGAAAAGCCCAGGACCAGATAGATACATAGCCGAGTTCTAGAAGACCTTTAAAGAAGAACTAACACCAATACTTCTCAAACTATTTCATGAAATAGAAAAAGAGGGAACACTCCCAGACTCATTCTATGAGACCAATATCACCCTGATTCAAACTAAAAAGCCTATTCTCAGCAAAAGAATCAGTGAGGTGAATAGAGGACCTACAGAATGGGAGCGAATCTTTACCACAAGCACATCAGATAGAACACTAACCTCAAGTATTTATAAAGCTCTTAAAAGACTTAACATGAAAAACAAAAACAAACAAACAAAAAATAACCCAATCAATAAATGGGCCAAGGAACTAAACAGACATTTCTCAGAAGATGATATACAAATAATCAAGAAGGATATGAAAAATGTTCAACATCTCTAGCGATTAGAGAATTGCAAATCAAAACAACTCTAAGATTTCATCTTACTCCAGTCAGAATGGCAGCTATCAAAAAAACAAACAACAATAAATGCTGGCGAGGATGGGGGTGGGGGCGGAATACACACTCTTACATTGGAGGTGGAACTGCAAATTGGTGAAGTCAATCTGGATAGTAGTATGGAGATTCCTAGGAAAACTGGGAATGGAACCACCATTTGACCCAGCTATCCCACTCCTTGGCCTATTCCCAAAGGACTTAAAAACAGCTTACTACAGAAACACAGCCACATCAATGTTTATAGCAGCACAATTCACAATAGCTAGATTGTGGAACCAACCCCGATGCCGATCAACAGATGAATGGATAGGGAAACTTTGGTATATATACGCAATGGAACACTACTCAGCACTAAAAGAGAATATAATCATGGCATTTGCAGGTAAATGGATGGAGTTGGAGAAAATAATGCTAAGTGAAGTTAGCCAATCCCAAAAAAGCAAAGGTCGAATGATCTCTTTGATATGAAGATACTAACTTATAAAGGCAAGAGAGAGGGAATGAGAGGAATGAAAGAGCTTTAAATACAACAAAGAGGGGGGAGGATGGGGAGGAGGCAATGGGATAGGAATAATGGTAGACTGAGTTATCCATGATTACCCTAAATACGTGTATGAAGACACAATTTTTGTAAAAATACTTTATATAAAACCAGCAACTTGAAAAATTGTGCTCTTTATATGTAATATGAAATGAAATGTATTCTGCAAACATGAATAACAAATTAGAATAATAAATAAATAAATAAATAAATAAATAAATAATTTGGACTGTAAAAAAAAAATGGTGACTTTCCCTCCAAGGTCTTGGATTCCCCCAGTGGTCGGCTAACTTCCACCCTTTAGCCTTAAGATGGTTCAGTTTCCCCTCTCAGGAGGGCTTCAGTCTGAGTCTTAAGTGTGTAGTATTCTCTCTTCTGTCTTTTCTATCCCTTTCCATGTCCTATCTCTTTAATGTGATTGGGCTACCACATGTTTGGTTGTAACTTGGGGGGAGATAACACACATAACAAATATTGTATCTCTTTGTATTGTTTTATGGTTTGGTGATTTTTCTTACCCTGTAGTTAAATAACATATAAAATAAAACAAGATACCAAGTATAAATTACTATGAACCTTACTATATTGTTGGCAGCATATTTTATAAATAACTCTACATTTAAATATTGGTATATACATGCTATAAAATCAACAAAATTTAAACAAATATACTGAATTCAAACTTGTTAGATACATATATTATGTAATTGTTACTTTGTATAATTTTTACACATTTTTCCAGCCTAATATTAAAAACAAATAATGAGGCTTAAAATATTTGCATTCCTATGGAACTTTACTATTTTAATCTCTCTTTCTCTGTATGTCCATTTGTCTCTCTATTTCTCTTCATTTTTCTTTCTTTCACTTATTGGTTGTCCTAATTTTATTATGTTACAGGTGAGAGAGAATGGAATAGGATAAATGAAACTTGTGGAGAAAACACCCAGAAGGTGCAAGGACAAAATCAAGTTCTCAGGTACAGAAATTTTATTCAGAGGAAATATGCATTATCTTTAGAGACGGTTTAACAAGAAAATGGATTCAGATTTTTTTCTAAGTATACTTGATGATCTCAATTATTTTTGTCATGTGACCATACTGAGATTGGGGCTGGAAGAATGAGTAGAGAGGCAATGGTCTGAATCTACAAAGCATGACATGCCAGGAAGTCTGTACCATCTGGCAATACATGATTAATATCAGTGTGACCACTAAAGTAGCATTTATCATTTCGTCTAAGTACTTAACATAGTGTTGGAAATTGAATATCTTGTGCCCCTGTTTCTCCACTAAAAATATTTTCTTTTAATGAAAAATCAAAGAACTGATTTAAATAAGGACTTCATTTCAACATTAAGATGTTTAAATGAGATGAATAAAGCATTTAGGGTAAAGTGAAGCAGGGAAAAAAAACCATGAATAGCAAGATAAAAATTTACAAATAAAATTTTACTGCTATGAGGTTATAAACACTGAGTAACACCATCTTCTTAGACTAATGGTCATATATAGTTTATCCTGAATAACAATGCCATTTGATGTGAGTTATATAATTGAGAAGGGGCTGATATTCTGTAAAACATAACAAAGTCATGTTGAAAAACTTGATGACAGTAAAGAAGACATGTAGCCATCTTACTAATAATAAAGACTGGTATTTGAGCCGAGCCAAGGATGATTAAGATCTTCAATGGATCCTCACTATGCTATCAGCTGAATGAGTGAGAGATGCCTTGACTTGTCAACAATAGATCTCAGTCTATGGCACACGGGGTTTGGCACATAGTGGGTTTCAATGAATACTGATGTCATGAAAATTTATAAATGTATTTTTTTCCCTAGGCATGTTTTATAACTATTAAATTTTAAACCTATTCATTTATTTTTATTTCATGTTTGAAAATAGACTTGCTCACTGATTTTTGCAAGTTTTCTGACAAGGGCCCATGGGGAACATCAAGAACATTTTCATTTACGTTTCTTTTGTTAGTAAGTAGAGCCATCTGGAGCATTAGGTTATTTGGCTGCTTTTCTTGAACAAGTACATATATGGAGTACAGTTTGGGGAAATATCATCCAAGGCAACATAGACTAGATACTGATTTGGTATTCCCTGCAGGATACCCCTACAAATGGCAGCACCTCAAGGAGTGACTAAATAAACATGGCATTTCCCATTAGTCTGCCATATCTGCTGCCAGACCATGTGGCTGGAGGATGGATACCTGCTGTCAGAATATGACTTATCTTTAAAACAATTGAAGATTTTACAAGTTTAGTCAAAAAGCTCAGAAAATTTGCAAGATATGTTGAATGAAAGAAGTCTTTGAATTATTACCTTAATGAAGAATTTAAAGAAGAAACTATTTAATATCAAAACTTTGCTAACACCTTGAATTATAGATTATTAAAACTTTTCTATTAGCATTTAGGGGTGCAGGCATAACATTATTATAAATAGTTGGATACTGCATAACAATATTCGTGTCTCTTACTATATTTTAATAAGAAAAAGTTAGTGTCATTTCATTGTTAACTCATTTGTATTCATTATAATAGCTATAATCATAATGAATTCATTTGGAATTAATATGGTCGTCACACATACTTTCATAAGAATTCTGGTGCAATTCAATGTTAATTTAATGTTCAATTCAAATAAAGTATAACTGTTTTAAGTCATATAATAATTCCATTGTGTGAAGCTGTAAAGATTTTAACAGTATAGATTCTCTCTAGAGAGATGTGATCATCCCAGAAGAACATTTCTCAATTTCCATAGGCTGACTAATGGCTATGATCATAGGCTACTAATAGCTCTCTCAGTGATATGAGGGCTCTCCACCATGATATGGCTCATCTATCCAGTAGAAATTGAACATCAGGTTATGTTTATAACCTCATGGTAAGTATTATTTATATGGTCTTCTGATTCAGCTTCATAATCACGAATTGTATGAATTCACTTGTAATTAGCAATTAGATAGTCTAATGGATCAGTTCTTAAAACTTTATTTAAGTAAACATAAATAACTAATGTATAAATTATTACTTTTAGAAGTGGAACTAGTATAGCCTAATGACATATATTAAATATTGAGTGAATAATAATGCTAAGAAGGGCAAGCCATTTATTTAGAGATGAGGAATATAATAAAATTAGTCAAGATACAATGGTTAGTATAGATAAAATAGTGGAGGATAATCAATTTAGTAAATTGTATAGAGATTTATAAGTTGAGAGAGAGAAAGGAAGGTAGAGAGGCATAGAGAGAGAATTGATAAGAATCCAGCTTAGTTGGACAATATTTTACATTCTCTCAACCATGTGAGTGAGTGGGGAATACAGAAAGGACCAAGCAGTTTGTTTCAAAAGACAAAACTAGCTTTCTAGTAAAGACTGAATCATGGATGAACCAATCTTAGTTGCTTGGATGCCAGAATCCTCATGTTATTATAATTCTGGCATAATGATAAATCTCCTAAAGAAATAAAGAAAGAAGTGTTTATAAGCAGCGCTTTCTCTATTCTACTGAATAGCAACACCCATGATGGGAAAAGGTGGAACTGTGTAACAGGATGAAGCACAAGACTAGGTGCTAAAGAGGGTTTGGAGGTACAAGTGAGATCTCTGCTTCTCTTCCCAGTGTTTTATTTATATCCAGTGTCAATTAATCATTAATTTGCATATTCATATGATCATACATATTTTACTCATTAAGAGTGTAATACAGTATAAGAATTTGAACTTACATAATGCAAAATGTTGGTAAAGTATGTTCATGAAAAAATGTGGCACGGTAGTATGAAATTTGAAAATTGTTGTGGAAAAAGTCAACAACATTTCTAGAGATTTGTATGGAACTAAATTTATGATCATAATAAATTCCATAAATAAATGTAATGCTGCTAATGAATAATGAATAATAATACTAATTCCTTTTGCTAACTTTTCCATTAGTGACTCTAATGATGGGAATTGGGATGTCTAAAGGCCCATAATTATGAAGCATCTAAAATTCATACAAATCTTGTCTCTATTGTACATGTTTAAATTAGCATATGGAGAAAATTTTTCTGGTGACTGTGAGAATGCTGATGCCTACTTTATCTCTGAAAATTCAACTCACATTGTGGGAATGATATGGCAAATTTTAAGGTTCTGATTTATTACATAAGAATCTCCTTTACTATCCTGAAATAGTCAGCAAATCCTTTCATAAAAATGAATATATGATTTTGTATTTTCAATAGTACTAAATTATACACTGCAAATTTTACCCAAAACAATTGTAAAGATATTTAAAATTTAATTTTTCATCAAATACTCAAACTCTATTCATTTTATAATATTTTCAAGGATCATGAAAACAATAATTTTATTCTGATAGATAAGTAGTTAAATTACTCGCTAAATGAACTAAAATATAAACTATTTTTGCATTATTAAGGACAACTTTGAATTCACACATCTTACTATGTTTGACATCTTTATGATAATATTTTTCATTTTATGAGAAAAATAAAATGCAATAAAAATCTTAAGGTAAAAAATGCAGGTAAAATCTTAAGATTAAACACCACTCCTCTGACCAGAAAAATAAGCTACAACTGGATACAGATGGAAAACTTCAAAGTAAAATGCTGTGAAATACCAAATTTGTATTTTAAAAGTAAAAGTTCAGATAGCTAAAACCACATTTTTTCTCTAATTTACCATGTTTATATCAAGATCAGTAGGTGGCAAACAGCACCAGCACCAGTACAAGCAAACCCTTTGCAATGACACAAATGTGGCAGGGTTTCCTGTGCTTTTTCCTTAAACATGAGCTTACCCTGTTTTGCCTAACCTGGATTGGTCCATGTTAAAGACAATGTTAAACACCAGTCAAAACTCTGAGGAAAGAATTTATTCATTCACACTATTGCAATAAATAAGGGAATCCTAAACCAAACTCAACTTCCTTGCAATGAAAAGTAGGCGACTTTAAAATTTTTATTTATGTATTTTTTGTTTATTTATGGGTACTAGAGATTGAACCCTTGGGTGTTCTAATGCTGAAATATATCTTCAGCTTTTTTCATTTGTGATTTTGAGGCAGAGTCCCAGACTATCCTCCAACTTGTGACGCTTCTGCTTTAGCTTTCCCTGTCCTTGTGTGGTAGGTGATATTTTAAGAGCTGGAATGCACTGTGAAAGGCACTGAGGGATTTGTCCATGTGACTAGGTGACCTGGATTTGCTAATTGAAGCTCATGTGGAGGACAAACACTCCTTTCTATTTTTAAGAGACTCCTCCTTTCCGCCCCCCCTTCTTTCTTTCTTTCTAGCAGCCACATATGAGAGAAAATGTGACCCTTGACTTTTTGAATCTGGCTTATTTCACTAAACATGATGATTTTTAGTTCCATTCATTTTCTGGAAAAATGATATAATTTTGTTCTTAATATGGCTGAGCAAATCATATATATATATGTGTGTGTGTGTGTGTGTGTGTGTGTGTACATATATATGTATATGTTATATATATGTGTGCACACACATATATGTGTGTGTGAGTATATATATAATATATATACATATATATGTGTGTGTATGTGTGTGTGTGTGTGTGTGTGTGTATATATATATATATATATATATATATATATATATATATATATATATATATATATATATATAGTGCTGGTTTCCTAACTTGTCTTTTGTTAATTTTTCTGGTTCCCTAACTTGACCCTTATGAATCATGCTATAATATGGGCATGCATCTAACACTATAGTTTGCTGACTTTCGTTCTTTTGAGTAAATATTGAAGAGTGACATACCTGAGTCATATGGTGATTCTATTCTCAATCTTTTGAGGAACTTCCATGCTGATTTCCCTAGTGATTGTACTAATTTACAATCCACCAGCATTTTTAATAAATGCTTATTTTTCTCCACATTCTCACCAACATTTATTATTTGTATTCTTGATAATTGCCATTCTAACTAGAGTGAGATTACATCTCATTGTAGTTTTCACTTGCATTTTTCTAATTGCTAAAGATGTTGAACACTTGTCCATAATTTATTGGCCATTTGAATTTGTTATTTTGAGAAATGTTTATTTAGTTCATTGTTCATTTGACTATTTATTGAATGGGTTTTTTGTTTTATTTCATTTTTTTGGTGTTAAGTTTTTGGGTTCTTTATATATTCTAGATATTAAGCCTTTGTTAAAAGTGTAGTTGGCCCTCTCTTCATGCTCTTCATTGTTTGCTTTGCAGAAGATTTTTAATTTAATGTCATTCCATTTATTAATTTTCATATTATTCCTCAGTTTTAAGAGTTCTATTGAAGAAATCACTGCCTATACCTATATGTGGAAGAGTTGAACCTAAGTTTCCTACTAGCAATTGCAAAGTTTCTAGTCTAATTCTTAGCTTTGAGTTCACTTTTATGCAGGATGAGAGATAGAGGTTGAGTTTCATTATTCCACATATGGTTATCCAGTTTTCTCAGCACTATCTGTTTAAAAACATGTCTTTAATGTGTGTTTTGTGCCCCTATGTCAAAGACCAGAAAATTATGTCCATGTGGGTTTGTCTCCATGGGTTTCTATTCTATTGCATTAGTCTACATCAGTTTCAAGAGCTTAGGGAATAACAACAAAATAAGTAAATAATACTATTCATTGCTTTTGTGCACCTATGGCATAAAAACAAAGTGATAAACACAGCCATCAACATGGTCATGTACCAAAATTATAATTAAACCCTGTCTGCCTCTTTTAGAGAATGTAGGTTTTGTTTTTGTTTTTTTATTTTCTTTTTTGTTGTTGTTGTTGTTGTTCTTGTTCTTGTTTGTTTTTTGTGGTGCTAGGGATTGAATTCAGGGCTTTATGCATGCAAGGCAAGCACTCTACCAACTGAGCTATATCCCCAACCCAAAGGATGGGAAGTTTTTTATTTTTATTGTTTTTCGGGGGTGGTTACTAGGGACTGAACTCAGGAACACTCGGCCACTGAGTTACATTGCCAGCCCTATTTTGTGTTTTATTTAGAGACAGGCTTTAACTGATTTGCTTAGTGCCTTGTCATTGGCTGAGGCTGGCTGTGAACTCGCAATCCTCCTGTCTCACCCTTCTGAGCTGCTGGGATTACAGTAGTGCACCACTGAGCCCAGCTCCTGTCTGCCTCTTTTAAATTCAAAATAATTTGGGGCAGGTATACAATACAAAATTTTACTTAATTTTATCCTAATAAAATTATTTTATGTTTTATTTGAACTAAGCTTCAAGGATATGTTTTGAATTGTTTTTCATTATGATTAATTAAGATGTCTTTCCTTAACTTTCACTTTCAGAAGATGGGGGTAAACATTCTATTGCATAGCAATAAATACAACTATAATATTTGAACATTATGTATAAGCAAAACATAAGGGGATTCTGAAGGGCAGAGAGAACAAGACAGACTGGCTAGGGAACTTGGAATCCAGAAAGGACCCAGTGGTGAATCCCCTTGGTTTTCATTTTGCCTCTTATTAGAGATTGAACAGAAAAAACTAGCAACATAAATACAGTGCAGAGAAAAATTACCCCAACAAAAGCTTTATGTCTCTAGAAATAACCAAGATTTCTTCAATGAATGAATGAGTATACTGAAAAACATTTATGCCATGAAATGTGACTCAAAATAAAAAGGAGCAAACTAATTATACATGTAACGAACTGAAAAAAATCTTCAGAGATTTATACCATGAAAATTCTAATCCCAAAATGTTACTCACTGTGTGAGTGCATAACATTCTTGAAATGCTAACCTTGTGAGAATGGTGTCTAAGGATTGAGGAGGAGCAGGGTGGAAAGTGGTTGTTGTTATAACTGTGTAATGTGGGAGATCTTAGTAGTAATGAAAATGTTCCCTATCTGAACTGTCTTCATGTTAATATTCTGCTTGTGACACTGACTATAGTTTTATAAGATGTTACCCTTGGAGGAATGAAGGAGCCCCAATTAGGAAGGGCTATTGCAGCTAGCTGGAAGCCATAAGTTCCACCTGATATGTATGTGACGCACCTGTAAATACACGTGAGGCACCCGCAAAGCTAAAGGTATATAACCGGGTGAAAGCGGTCGGAGTTAGGAGAACGAAGAATGAATTCATTCAGTCAGTCGTGCAGTTGCTCGGTCGGTCAGAAGAAGAGTTCGGGTCGGAGAAGAAGAAAAGAATCAGAGCGGCCAGAACGTAGGCAGAGCGGTTACAGAAGAGAAACCAGATAGAAAAAGTAATTGCTGGTCAGAGTTAGGCCAAGGCTCCCGAGGAAGAAAGAAGAAAGAAGAAAAAAGAAAGAAGCTCTAAAAAATAATCTTTCTTTCTCTAATCTTTCTCTCTAATCTTTCTCTCTAAGCTCTTTCTAAAAAATCTTTCTTTCTCTCTCTAAGCTCTCTCTAAGAAAGTAGAAGTAAAAGTAGTAATAGCTTTACTCTGCCTCCGAGTTTTTCTCCCGCAGCGCTGTGGCTGGCCATGACAGGCAGCTTACAGAGGAAACTTAAGAATGAGCTTTCTTTATATTATTCCTTACAATGGCATGTGAATCTATAATTTATAAAACTTAAAATTTACATTAAATATTTGTTATTTTTATTTGCACTTCTAAGATTGATGGATCCTTCTTAATAGTAATTCATTTGTAATATTTGGAAAATGCAGATTACCACATACCGAAAGGCTCAGGGAAATCATGATATCTATTGCAAAAACTAATGCATCAGGTCGTACTGAATCTCCCTGAAGATATTTTATAACCTTCATTTGTTTATACTCATATTTAAACTTTCTATTTGTACTTACCAAATTTCCAGACATATTACACAATTAGGTATTCTTTTCTTTAAAAATTAACCAAAATGAACACTAAAATCAACATTAAAATTATTGCACAGTGGAATGGAAACTGAAACCCAGTAATTGCAATTCCATGAATTATTTGCATCTAAAGCAACTATAATAAGATGTTGACTCATTGTTAAAATACATTGTATGTGTGTTTGTATATTTATGTGGGTGGGGAAAGAATATGGGAAGCAAACAGACAAGGTTTTATAGGGAGCTCAGGTCTCTTTTTAAAAGATATGCTCTGACTTGTTAGCTGTGAGCATGCTGAATACCAGCAGAGAAGCTGGACACTTTAGGTAGTTGTTTTGGTTGAACTAGGACATTCTGGCGCCTCTGGCATGAGCACTGTGGTAACAACAGTGAAAAGCCTTGTTTGCTAGGATTCGGTTGCAACATTAATGCCTCCGGGATCCAAATTACTGAAAAAAGTACTATCTTTTCAAGCATCACACCTCATGAAAACAATTCATAAAATGTAGGTTTTTCTCCAGCCACTCTCAGTGCTTACTGAATGATAATTTTTTCATTGATTATGACTGATGAAATATCATGACAACATAGGATTCGGAAGCTTTCTTCCTAGAAAGTCGAAGTAGTATTGATGTTCTTCAGTAAGATGATACATGTACATCTTGTGGTTTTGATTATCCCCTGACTCACCAACTTATTGCTCCCTAAAACACAAGAAACTGCTTGATATCATGAGAAATGCTTTGAGTGCAGTATCCAATAATGATAATTAATTAGGTTTGATTTCTCTGTACTGGATTAACTTGGAAATTTTGTAATGAATGCATGTGTTTTCAATAAGTAAACAAACACAAAAGAAAAAAAAAAAAGCTAAGCCATAGAGAGTACAATTTATACCATAGATTCCTTATCATGTGACTAAAATACATCAATGAGCAGGTCCTAGACTCTGATGTCTAATTACAGGCTGACTTATGTTTGTGTACAATTGTCTGTTTATAGCCACTGATAAAGCCCATGTTACTAGCTCCCCCCCCCCCCCCACACACACACTCTTAGGCTACCATGTAATGGGATGACTGGTACTTGAAAAATAAAAACCATGTGTAGGTAGTCTGCATAACAGATACAGTGGACATTTCATTCAGGAGGGTGGCCAGAACAGCTGACTGACTTGTTTCTCAGCATCTCCACTCCCAAACTAGCTTTCTAATGTCCTTGCTCACACTTTAAATGGAATATTTGCTCAGTTTCATCTTGGAAAGAGATAAACATTTACTAAGCTATTAGTATATACTGTACTTGCAATAGACAACAAAGGACAAATGGACTGTTTTGGGCATGTTTGCCTCCACATAAATCATTATTCAATCCAAGCCTTACTGATAAGATTCTTGTTACACATTTTAAAGACATACTTCTGTTTTTAACTGGCTAAGTTAAACTGGACACAATTATAAAATTATTATCACAAACCTCTAGATATTAAAAATAATTCAAGACTACAGTGAAGCAGAGGGTTTGTTCTTCTAGTTTTAAGGAACTATTTAATTTTCCTTGTAGTATCAGAGTGTCAGAATTAGGCACAGGAGAAAAAATTCAAATTCTTAATAAGGACATAACAGTTACATTTTCTTTGCAAAATAGGAATGCCCAAATCTAAAACAATTATTAATCACAAAGACAACTAGAAAAAACTCACAAGATTATAGTCATAGACTATTTTTATTCTGACATAGTCCAAGTAAAAATTAAACAAATGCTTCTTTGGTACATACTCTGTCACCTAAATGATATTTTAGCATCTGACTATCCAAGTGGAAACTCAACAACTGACAATGTTAGCTAACTGACTATTAACTTCCTGTTCCCAACAATCAATGCAATGTTTCACCATTGACCCATAATAAACAACCATAAAAGTTACAGTCAAAGGAAATAAATAGTAACACCTCCACATTACTCTAATGTTCTAAACATATCAAAGGAAGTGTGTAAACACTTCAAATGTCTCTCATAAGACACTAATGCATATGTCTGCCACTATGCTGCCTTGCATTAGAGCTGCTTAAAATGACATTTGTCATGTAGCTAAGTCTCTCATGAGACACTTATTTCCTAAATACCAGCAAGTTCTTTGTCCTGCATCATTAATTTTTCTGGTAAGATTAGCAATGAACTCTAAAAATGGAATAAGGAAGACATTTTATTCCTAAAATAAATTTTAAACTGAAATGAAAGAACACAAGATAAAGTTCTCCTTTTTTCTCTATCAAAATTTTAATCCCTTTTTACTTTTACTGAATAGTTTAATTGCTTATCCCAAGACATAACACATTAAGCCATTGCCATTTACACAACTTACTATGTAATATAATTACATAGAGCTGAGCCTCAAAAATGGGAAGGACTATTTTCCCTAGTTCTATGAAGGATGCTACATAGGACTGTAGAGTTGACAGTTCAAACAGCCTTATATGGTCTAAAATTTATAATCCCATTTACAAGCCATTATAAAGCACAAAGGAACTGGTAACTCCTGTTTAAAGACTTGTATAATTGCAAAGGTAGATGAAGGGGAAAGCAAATTATGTTCATGTAAGACCTCTCCTTCACCAGAAGCTTCTCTAGTATTCTCTTATTCAATCAGCACAAGATAAAGTTAAGGAAGCTGGGAATCCTGAATGTAATGGAGGTAGTAAAGGCTGGGTATGAATTAAAAGTTAATATGTAGGAGAAATTCTTCTTTGGTCAGTACTAATACAATAGAAATGAAACGTTGACCAAGAGCCAACACAATTTTTCGATTTTAAGACATTATTATGTGATTCCTTTTTCTCCATTATGTTATTTTTTGTGGGCAAAACAGTAAGAGAAATTCAAAAGCTAGCATGGGGCCAGACACCAAAGGACTCTAGATGTCTGGGTTACATATTTATCCTTTGGCTTTTAAATGTTTATTTTTTCATCATAGATGTGTAGGAAAATCTTTTAGTTTAAATACATAATTATAGACCCTGGTAGAAACCTCCTGAATCAGAAATTCTGGACCAGAGATTTAGTTTACACATTAAAGGGGAAAAATTGAGCAAACGACAAACAAACAAAAATGATTGCTTTTATAGAGAGTATTATAGGACTAGTCATTAAAGGATTGTCATGATGAAGGGGTAGTGGTGGAGATAATCTGGGGATAATTGTCTGAAACGCCCAGAAGTGAAGAATATCTGGAGACTAGAATCAGAGACTTGTCAGTAATCCAGCCACAAAGTTATGGGGACATTGACTATAATTCGCCAATGGAAACAGAAAAGACATTTTGAGAGTTTTCACTCCTGTGCACACTGCAGTGACTCTCAGATCCCCAAAGGGATAGGGATGGAGGACTTGTGACCAGATGTGCAGACTGCACAACTTTTCAAAATCAATTTCATTGAGGCATCCTAAAGCACAGAAAAGGAGAGCTAAAAATTCCTTTCACTTTTCTTCCCTGAACATCTCTATTGTGATAATCAGTTCCTTTCTTATTTACTCGTTTCCTCACCTCAGGTATACACTCATTTTCCCTTCCATTCCTCTTTCCTTCATTTCATAGTAATTCATTTAGCTCAGTTTCATTCATTTATTGTCTTTAGTAAACTTCTATAAAGTAAGTAAACATCTACAAAGTCTATATCATACATCAAACATAGAAATGAAAATTATCTAATCTAATTGCAGCTTGTGGAAGAAATCAGACCTGTAAATTAAAATGATATTTTAAAATTTGATGCCAAGATGAAAATTTGGACAAGGTGTAGTAAAAAGTCTAAGGAACGAGTTCTCAATTCTACAAGCATGATAAAGAAAAGCATCATGAAGGAGTAAGCTATGTCTAAACATTGAAATTTGAGAGGTGCTTTATATGGAAACACATGTGCATATTTGTAGGGAAAATAAGGGGGCTGAGGTCTTTAGCTATCCCTCAACCAGGATGGACCTTCTCTGTCTAGCAAAGAAGGCTGGGAAAGCATACCTCAGCGATAAGGTGAGAATGGGAAGATAAGAGGTCGCTGGTATTCCTTCCCCCGCCTTCAGAAGACCCAGGAAAATACCAGGGAGCCCAATCAGGTAAAACTTCAGCCCTGGAACTCAAGTTTATTGAGGAAGGTGGACAACATTTATAAGGGACAAGGACCAATAAACAAAAGGAATACAGGAACACATAGCAAGCATGACAAACAGTATTGGTGGAGCCCCCATCCTATCCTTAGAGTAGTTTCGGTTCCCACCAAATGTCAGAGGAATGCCTCCTGCTTAGGTCAGGTCTGTAATAGGGCGTGGAAAGCAGCCAAAGAGTTCCTTTTGGCTGATGTGTTCTTAAGTCCCCAACATATATTCTTGGCTAATAGAATAATATGAATAATCCCAAGCCTACACAAGAAGGTTATTCACAGGTTGGAAAGACATGTCTATGATAAAGACATCACTTGCAAGTGGTGTGAAGGGGGTGGAGATGAAGTGTGTGGCAAGATATATACTTGAGGGATAGGTAAATGCATATATATGTATACATACACACATATAATTGGTTGCTGACTTATTTATTGGTTTATGGAACTTACACTTAATCCTGTATGCAATAATGATCAAATTTATTATTTATGTTAATATTGTGATTTTTTCAATGCTCCAAACTAGGGGTATGAACATGCTCTACCATTGGTAGACTGGTACTGAGCAAGGAACCATTTCCAATGTCTCTGTTCTCTGAAAGCAATCACTCAATTCACAGTGCTATTTGACTTGGATTATGAGACCACATTTAATTTTTGTTTTATTGATCCCTAAGGAAACTCTCCTCAATTTAACTTTTAGGGAATAAAATTTACTCAATTTATCTATTTACCAATTTTGTCTATTGTCCACAATATACTTTTTCATTAAGTATATAAAAACATCAATTAATTCAGTCTTTTTTGTTTCATACTTCAAACTTCACAAATGTAAATTTTATATATCATCTTGAAAGAAATAAAAAGCATAGGCAAAGTGATAAAAAACTAAATCAAAGCATCTTTTGTTGATTGTTTTGTTTCTTTAGCTTGTTTACTTCACCTCTTAGTCAAATTCACATAAGAACAATAGTGAGAAGAATGAGTTTTTGAGGTGGCAGTTTGGCCAACCATTAGAATTGATATTACTGAACTCTTAACCTTAGAATTCATTGGGACTCAGACACAAGGCCAAGGTCAATGATACTATCTTGTCTGAGCTACTCTTCTATTTAGCTAATCCATGTCCTTAAATCAAACTTTAACTGAAATTTCTGAAAAAATGTATTTAGACTTATATATCCTTACTTATGAAGATATTAGATATATCTGAATGATTTTCACCATGTTTATGAAGTAAACAATATTTTTAATGCATTCTAATAAACTAGTTAATTTTGAAAATACTTCCTAGAATAGAAAAAGGAAAAAGAATGTTGATACTACAGAGAGGTAATCGCATACCCTTGGGTGCTATACTTTGTTTTCAATAAAGGTTAATAGTGATCTCTAACTTTCTATCTGTTGGAGTGTCTTTCTTTTACATTCATTTCTGATTACTCAGTTCATTTTATAGCTAATTTTGCATAATTGCATTAATAACTACAGTTTTGAAATTGAATCAATTTATAACAAATTGCTAAAACTCTCAACTCTCCTTTAGGCTAATAAAAAGAAATTTTACTGTGACATAATGTTATTTAATAAACTAATAAATGTGGGAAAGAGGGCAATGGGTAAAAATCTTATTTCTTGAAAACTCTTTGTTGTGTGCATTTATCTTCTATAATTACCACTTGGTGTAATTAATATCATCCTGCATTCGTTTATCTTTTCAGCATAGAAAAGTTATTATTCTCTTATTAGGATGTGTTTTGCCTGTGGCAGTCAATTAAGGAAGGATTTAAGGAAAAACACATATAGAAGCAGTATTTTATTACAGCATGGTTCTTTGCATTTATATGCCTTTTTAAACAATTTTTAAGTATTGTGTTAACTCTTATGTTGACAATGATAGTGGAGAAATATCAGACACATTTTTAAAGAACAGAAAATCTTGGCATATAGACTATATGCAGCTGAGAGCATATCAAAAACAATCTCTCAAAACTTTTACATGGAAGGTGTAAAATAGATATTTTCTTTTCAAGGACTAGACCATATTATGCACAGCTTAATATGAAACATTTTAGAAGGATGTGGAAAATTTCATTAACTTTATTTCCGGTTTGTGTGAAGATTATTTTCTTTTGACCTGTACCTCTCTACCCTGACTTTCTTACACAGTAACTTCTAGCCTGTAATTGATTCTCTTTTATTCAACACAACAGAGAATTAAGAAAAGATTGATTCTTTCTGTTATAGATATTTTATTATTATTATTATTTAGTACCTTAGTATGTTCAAAATTTTAAGATTATATGATTTTCTTATTATGAATGAATTAAGCACACCCAACATGTGTGCTAAACCTTGCCTTTTGGATTGAATTCTGCACACTTAAAGTCTTTTATGTTTCTTGTGTTAGTTGGTGATTATCTCAGTTTTATTTCAGCTTTGCTGAAATGCAATTGACAAATAAAAACTGTATGTATTTACAATTTAAAACTTTTTAGTTATGATGTACATTTACACTGTGAAAATGATTACCACTGTAAAAATTATTAATATACTCATTATCTCATGTGGCGACCACTTTTGTTATGAGAACATTTAAGATCTACTCTCTTAGCAATTTTCAAGCATACAGTCACCTTCCCCTACATGAGAGCTGCAGAATCTATTCATCCCACATAACTGAAACTTTGTACACTTTGAACAATTCTCCCCATTGCACCAACCCCAGTTTCTGGCAACCACTATTATACTCTGTGTTAGCAAGCAAGGGCCATGAGGTATATGTAGGTGGACCAACAAAGAGATGGGAAACCCTCAAATCTGTCTCACGGGCGAGTTATGAAAGAATGTAGCAGTCCTGGGGTTAGGGTGACTATAAGATTGATTAAATGTAACCCGGAATCCCATAGAAAAGTCTCCACCACTGAGTGCCTCTTCCAAATGGAACTTGTAGGTATTTCTGGCCCATCCTGAAACTTGTCAGCAGCCCTCACTTCTAATCCAGGTCCATGTCCATGGGGCTCCATTATTGTTCCTCAGGTTCTTCAGGTCTCTCAATTTCATTTTAGGTCAGGTCATAGGTTTCTGCACTTCCATCCTGAAAAGCAGTTGGAAAAGTTTTTAGGAACAGGGAAGTTGCCATTTTATGGCTATTACATCTTCTTCTATGAGCTTGAAAATTTAAGATTCTGCATTCAAATGAGATCATTCAGTATTTGTCTTTCTGTGCCTGGCTTATCTCAACAGGCTTTTCTTTGGGTGCATCCTTATAGTCATAAGTGACTGGATTTCTTCCTTTTAAAGAATATTATTCCTCTGTGTGTATTGTGTTTGTGTATTCATCACATTTTTTTTTATAATCACAATTGTCTTTTATGATAAATGTTATGTAAAGTCAGTCACTATAGCAAGTTTATATATTGGAGATAATGTTGAAGTCAGTCATATTACAGAATTGAGGGGCAGAGGGCATTTTGAGTTATCTGAAGAAAATTATCTTTATACAAATAGCAACAGCTGTTGAAATTTCTGTGCTGCTAAGTCCTTAAGTCATAATTCACCAATCTTTATATCCATATACCTCCATTTTGATTATTTTTTTTCAGTATGCCTAATAATTTGTTTCATTTACAAGTCAGGCACACAAATGGCCAGAATGGGCAAAGCTTATATTGCTCACAACTCATTTTCAGCATCATGTTAGTAATCCTAGCTTGATGCAATAAGAAAAGAAATAACAGACATAGTGATTAGGAAGGAAGAAATGAAGTATCTTTGTTCATAGATGACATTGTCCTCTATGTATTTCTGGAATACTCCTGGAATTAATAAGAGACACATACAGGTTTGTGCACTGTAATCATTTACTCTGCCATGTTTAGCAATAAAGTTGTGGGATTTAAAATCAAGACACTAACTAAAAAACAAACAGACAAAATTTTTAGTAAATAGCTGAAAGATCAATAGAGCAGAGGGAAAAGAACATAGAAAGAGAGGACCAAAGAGAAAGGGGGAAATGCTGGGGATTGAATTAGAGCAAATTATATTCTGAGTTTTGGAATTATTTCAAAATGAATTCTAATGTTATATATAACTAAAAATAATACATTAGAAGAAAAAAACTCACAGTACTATTTATATTAAGTCCCCCATAATAAAATACTGAGGTATAAAGCAGTCAAACTATGAAACTCCCTTTTTGTAGCTATTGTTTGTTTCTTGATGCAAGGGATTGAATTCAGGGTCTCATTTACATGCTCTGTCATTGAGCTACATCACCAAATCCTGTAAAACTTCTTTGAAAGATGTTTTTGTTTAAACCTAAATGGAGAGATATTCTGTTTTCAAAAATGGGAAGACTCAATACTGCCAAGATGTGAACTTTTCCTAACATGATCTACAGGCTCCATGCCATTCTCATAATAATGGCAGTAAGTTATTTTGTAGATATTAATGCACTAATTTTAAATCCTATATTGAGAGTATTCAACACAATACTGAAGAGAAAAAACAAAGTTGGAGAGCTCATACCACTCAACTCAAGATGTACTGTAAAGCTACAGTAACAAAAACATGGATATTGGCTAAAGAGGAGATAAGTAGATTAATGATAGGGAAACTAGAAATAGAAGCATATAAATATAATCAACTGATCTTTTACAAGAAACCAAACTAAAGAAACAATGAAATATTGCTGTATACTTATTAGAATGGACAAAATCCAGAACATTGATAATGAACAAATACTAACAAAAATGAGAAATAGCAGCATTTTTGGTTTATTGCTGTTGGGAATTTAAAATCTTACAGTTATGATGATACAATTATAAATTAAAACATGTTAAATAATTTTTTTAAAATGTTAGTCACTTTAGAGGACAGCTTGGGAGTTTCCTATGAAAGCAATTATCTACCTTTAACATATCAGCAGTCACATTTTTGGTATTTACTGAAATGAGTTAAAATTTCTGTTCATTACAAAAATGTGCACATGAATGCTTATAGCAACTTTGTTCATAATTGTCAAAACTTAGAAACAGCCAAGATGTCTTTCAGTAGGTGAATGGATAAATATCAAATGCTAAAAAGAATTGAACTATCAAGCTATGTATGAAAAGACATGGAGGAAACTTGAATGAATATTACTAAGTGAAAGAAGCAAATTTGAAAATATTGTATACTCTGATTCCAAGTATATTACATTCTGAAAAAGGCAAAACTATGAAACCAGGAAAAATATCAGAGTTTCAAAAATTCAGGGAACATAGGTAAAACAAAAAGAATTTCTGGAACAGTGACACTATTCTGTATGATATCATAAACATAGATAGATACATGTCTTTATACACTTATCAAAACTCAGAATGTATAAAACCAACAGTGAACACCAATGCAACCTATGGAATCTGGTAATCAGAATATTAATGATAAAATTCTGATTTTAATCTTTCACCTTCATCTTAGAATGTATGCAAAATAAAGAAGTATTTGATTTTCTAAAATTACACATTTATTTCATTTGGTATAAGATTTTTAGTTTTAAGTCATTTCTATATTGAACTGTAGATTAAGAGATAAATAGGAAAATACAATAGATGTTTAGTAGTATCATTAAAACATTAGAAGCATGGATGTGGTTATGTTTATAAAGATGGATAAAGGATTATATGCCTATGTTTTGCTGACTATTAGTTTCAGGAAAGATATGCCTTTGTTCTACTGTCCAGAATCTGTGAATATTAGCTTTTACGGTAAATAATGCAAAACTACAATGTAAAAGTTATATGGATAATAAGGGAAGGATTTTGAGGGATGAATCTTACTTTGAATTATCCAAATGAGCCTGAAACTCAATGAAGAAGAAAAACTAGGTGCTGGGATATTTGACTTACTTAAGAGGAGGAGGCAATGTGACCACGGAGCCAAGATTGGAGGCACAGATCCATAAATCAAGGAAGGCTGAGAGTCACCAGAAACTGGAAGAAAGTTCTGAGGCTATCTGATTTTGGACTTTGGCCTCCATAATTGTAAGAGAATTGTGTTGTTTTAAGCCATTGTACTTATGATAATTTATTGTAATGACCACAGGAAACTAATGCAATGCCCAAATAAGGTATTTTTTTCATAAAGAGTCATATGAAAAACATGAAATCAACTCTTTCACAAAGGAAATATCTGTCTTTGTCTTCCCTTGGTGAATTTTTGTTTTTTTAAGTTTGAAATAATAATAATTGATAAGCTCATCTGTTTCCTGAGGTTTCCATAAACACAAACTCAGTGTCTTATATAAACCAAAAATTACTTTTTCAAGATTCTGGGAGGTAGAATTTGCAACTGATATGTCAGTAGGGTTCTGCTCTCTGAAAGCTCTAGTGAAGCAGTATGTTATGGTTTGGATGTGAAGTATCCCTGCAAAAGATCCTGTGTTAATGAAGAAATGTTTGAAAATAAAGTGACTGGATTATGAGAATTGTGAAATAATCAGTTCATTCTAGTTTGAATGGACTCACTAAGTGGTAATTGGGCAGGCAGGCTATGGCTGAAGGAAGTAGATCAATGGGGGTATGTCTGGAATCCCCCTTTTTTGCCCCATGCCCTTTTTTAGTTTAACCGCTTCTTTTTGCTTCTGTAAAATGCTTGGCTTTAAGATAATAGGAGTCAAACTGTTGTGACTCCAGTTTGTAATCAGCACATTCCATTGCTCTGAGGACGGCCTCCACCAATAAAAACCCCCTTAGTCATTCCCCAAACAATTTAAAATGTGTTTGGCGCTGCGCGGGCTCCCCTGGCCATTTGCAATGTGACAAGACACCCTAACTGTAAAGATGGCCAATCATGTACCCCCTCCCTCTCCTTGTTTCTACTTCTATAAAAGACTTGCCCCTCCTGGGTTCAGGGCTCTCAGTAGGGATCCATTGTGTTGGGGAGGTCTGGGAGTCCGAGCTTGAGCCTAAACGAAGGCTCTTTGTTTTTTGCATGCACTCTGGATTCCTTGGTGGTCTTTGGGGGTCCATTCTCTGGGCATAACAGTATGCCCTGGAAGTGTTGGTTTTTCTGTGTCCCTTCCCTGTCCCTCTTTGATTTCTGGCTCCCATGAATGGAACAGTGCTCATCCATCCCACCCTTTCACCATGATATGCTGTCTTACCTTAGGACAAGGGCAATGGACTCTGCAATGTTTGGACTGAGACCTCTGAAACCAAGAACCCAAATAAACTTTCCCTCTTCTAAGTTTTCCATGTTAGGTATTTTGCTCACAGTGGTCCAAAACTAACACAGAGCTCTTGCTTCTTCCTAGTGTCTGACTGTTATTACAAGTCTTTTGAGTTCCTTGGCTTGTAGATTCATCAGTACAACACCTACCTCCACATTCCCTGTGGGATTATTGTTTTTGAGTACAAATTTCCCTTTCTGTTAATGATACAAGGGAAACTGGATTAGGACCCACCTTAATGAACTCATCTTAATTTGATTACATCTGCAAAGTTTCCATCTCCAAATAAGGTCACATTCATAATTAGAAACTTCTCAGGTATTAGGACTTCAATATATTATTTGAGGAAGCAAAATAATGTGTTTCTGCCTTTCACTACAACTTTAAAACACTGAGGTATTCCTTCTTTTCTTATGCATTTATTTTATGAAAATTATATGTTCATAAGTTTACACAAAGGAAATGACAGCTGTGCATTGAAGGAAAAAGGACATCAAATTAGTTTTAGGAGAATATAAATTTTTTGTTTCACAGAAGAGATTCAAAGAGAACATTTTGCTATATGTGTATGTATTTAGTTAGTATTGGGGATTGAACTCAGGGGTGCTTAACTACTGTGCCACATCCAAAGCCCTTTTTAAAAATATTTTATTTAGAGACAGAGTCTTGTTGAGTTGCTTCGGGACTCACTAGGTTGCCGAGGCTGGTTTTGTACTCACGATCCTCTTGCCTCAGCCTCCCAAGCTACTGGGATTATAGGCATGCACCACTGCACCCAGCTTATACATATTCATTTTATAAATGAGGATGACTCTATCTCAGAAAAATTATGTTACTTGCCTTAAAAGTGGCTTCCTAAAATGCTGTGAATATTTCAATAAGTAGAGTATTTATAGACACTGTGAAACTTTGTTATACTCTACAAGCAATTCTCTTGTGGTTATAGCTTACTTGTCTAGAGATATTTTGAATTGTTCCATCCCTTTAAATGCAGTGTACAACGTTTAGAGTATAAAATTTGTTGGGGTCTTTTTTTGAGTTGCTGGGGTCCTTAGCTCCCCCCCCCCTAACCTGGGATAGGCTCCTCTGGCTGGCGGAGAAGACTGGGGGGAACACGCCTCAGCGGAGGCGAACTTGGGAAAGGCTTACTAACTGCCCACACCCAGCCCTCCTTTCAGAGGACAGACGGGTCAGGGAGAATGGTCAAGGCACAAACTCAGTTTATTGAGGAAGTTTGGATAGTCTTATAGAAGACATGGGCCAATCAGCAGAAAGATTACAGGAACACATAGGGAGCATTGGTGGATTACATCAGCGGAGCCCCTGGCCTATCCTTAGGGTGGTTTCAGTTCTCACAACAGGTCAGGGGAACGCCTCCTGATTAGGCCAAGTCTTGTATCAGGGAGTGGGAGGCAACCAGAGAGTTAAGTTTTTCTATTCTTTCGGCCGATGTGTTCTTAAGTCCCCAACAAAATTGGGTCAAGTATTAAAAATATCTACTTTAGAAATATCTGCAATAATAACATAATTCTTATCTCTGTAGCTTCTAAAATTTTGTTTATGGTTATGCAAACTTGACTTGTATTTTAAGTTAATATTGTAGACATGGTCATTTAAAAATATTTTATTTTTTAGAAAGAAAATTATGAAGATAGGATACATAGGTTAAATTTTTGCCTAATGTATCATCAATAATGATGAACTTCAAGAAAAAATATAATTAAATGTTCTTATAATACCAAAAAGAAAGCAGTCTATGATATATTGTTGTGTAGATCTTATACTTTTTTTCTCTAAAAGCAGGGGAAAAATGTTGAGCACTTTGCACATATGGTAAATACAGAGGTACAATGATAATTTCACTCACAGCAGGAAAATACAGAATCCTCTAAAGGGAATTGCAAGTAAGTTTCAGGCTTTTTGAGTTAGAGAAATGCCTGAACATTTGTGGTTTATATGCCAAATTATAAATCTATTTTATCTAAAAGTTGTTAATATATTTCATGAGTAGTAAATTGTAAAAGAATGTTAAAACTGACAAGAAATGAGCCATAAACAAACATTTCCTGTGCTGTTTGCAAAACAAGTCCTGAGTTTTAACAGATTCTCAAATCCTGAACCATGTAACTACAAAAATTGAAGGTAAATTTTTAAAATGCAAAAAATGTAATTCAAGATGGACCTCAATAAATAAAATAAATATTTCAAAGAATTTACTCTTTTATTGTTATATCAAATAGTTGCAAATGAACTACATATTTAAAAATATTTTGACAAGATATTAAGTCATGATTTGGGGCTTGAAGAAAGGCTACATGTAGTAGCTAAGAATTAAATAATGAGGAAGAGATATTTCTCATATTTTAAGGGGCAGTTCATATCTTTAAAGAAGACAACAGAAGGCCAGTTATGCAATCTTATAGAATTAAAGACTACCCCAGGACCCTTCTAAAAGGTATTGTGTTAGCCAAATTTAACAAAATGCAATTTATATGGAATAAAATATGCCCATTAAGTCTTTATTATCACCACTTTTTTTTAAGGTGCAATTGTGCAACTACTACCAAATCAGATTGGAATATTTCCATCACTTATAAAAGATCATATAGAACCTGTCTACTCAATTTCTCTCTCCCCAATCCCAGAAAACTGCTGACTTACTTCTGTCAGTACAGATTAGATTAGTCATTTCTAAAATTTCCTATAATGTAATCATACATTATTTTACCAGTTATGCCAGTAGTATTGCAAGCATTTTAAATTTTAGCTATTTAAGGGAATATGGTGCTTTGTCTGCATAATAACAAGTGATTATAAAGTCAAATAGCACTACAAATTGGTGCAACCACTCTGGAAAGCAATATGGAGATTCCTCAGAAAACTTAGAATAGAACCACCATTTGACCCACTATCCTACTCCTTAGTTTATACTCAAAGGACTTAAAATCAGCATACTACAGTGACTCAGCCATATCAATGTTTATAGAAACTTGATTCATGATAGTTAAACTATGGAACCAAACTAGGTGCCTTTCAACAAATGAATGGATAAAAAAATTGTGGTATATATACACAATGAAATATTACTCAGCCTTAAAGAAGAATGAAATTGTGGCATTTGTCAATAAATAAACAGCTGGAGAATATTATGCTAAGTGAAATAAGCCAATCCTAAAGGATCAAAGGCCAAATATTTTCTCTGATAGGAAGATGCTAATTCACAATAAGGTGGGGTGTTAAGGAAGAACAGAGGTACTTTTGATAAGGCAGAGGAGAGTGAAGGGAGAGGAGGAGATACAGGGGTAGGAAAGCTAGTAGAATGAATCAAACATTATTACCCTGTGTACACATATTCTACACTACTGGTGTAACTCTATATCATGTACAACCATAAAAATAAGAAGTTATACTCCATTTATACGATGTGTCAAAATGCATTCTACTGTAATTTATAACTAATTAGAACAAATAAAATTGTAAGATAAAAAAACAAGCTGGGTGCAGTGGTGCACACCTGTAATCCCAGCACTTGGGAGGCTGAGGCAAGAAGATCACAAGTTCAAAGCCAGCCTTAGCAATGGCAAGGCACTTAAGAACTCAGTGAGACCCTGTCTCTAATAAAATACAAAAAAAAAAGGGCTGGGAATGTGGCCCAGTGGTGGAGTGCCCTGAGTTCAATCCCTGGTACAAAACAAAACAAACAAATAAAAAATTTAAAAAAATTTAAAAAAGGAAAGTAGTTGGGAGGAAGAAAAGGGATTGATTAGAAAGAGACTCAGGGAATTTCTGGAATGATGAAAATGTTTTATATCGTGTTTTGTTTATACAGGTATCTGCAATTATTGAAACTTTGTGAACTGAACACTTTAGTCTATGGAATTTATTGTACTACCTCAACTATTATAACTTAAATAAATAAATAAATAAATAAATGCCCAGCATGGAATGAGATACACAGAAAAATTAAAAAAAAAAAAAAAAGTTAAAAAGCAGTCTCATTAACAATTTGGACATGTATACTCACTTTTTCTTCACATTTTTTATTGATTGCATATTATTGCATCATAAAATTTTTTCACATATGTATTTACATACCAGTATTTTACATATTTATACATACATTAGGAATATTTTCTTCCAGTGTGTATGACCATGTTTTATTTTTTAAGAGTGTTTCTATGGTTTGGATATGAAGTGTCACCCAAAGACTCATGCTGAGGGCTTGTTCCCAATGCAGCAGTGTTCAGAGGTTGGCTTTGTGAAAATGATTGGATCATGAAGACTCTGACCTTATCAGCAGGTTAATCCATAGTTGACTAAAGGGATTACCAGTAGGTGGGACTGAGTTGGGGAAGTAGTTCACTGAGGGTATGCCTGGGAAGGCTGTATCTTCTTTCAGACCATTCCTCTTTCTTTTTCCCAGCTGTCATGCATTAAGCAGCTTTCTGCTGACATACCCTTTTGCTCTGATGTTCTGTCTCAGTTCAGGTCCAAAGAAATGGAGTCAGCTGACCACAGACTGAAGCCCCTATAACTGTGAGCCAAAATGAATCATTTATAAAGTAGTTCATGTCAGGTATTTTGGTCACAGTGAAAAATCTGACTAACACAGATGTCTTTGAAGGACATAAATGTTTCATTTTTGAAAGGCTATTTTATCCTATTTACAGGTGTTTTTGTTGTTTTTCATGCTTTTGTGTTCTATCAAAACAAAGAAACAAAAATTAAAAAAAAAAATATCAACTCAAGATTGTTAACATTTTCTCCTATTTTGTTTTCATGAAATTTTAATTATATTTCTGTATGTCATCCATTTCAAGTTGTAGTTTTGTGTATGTATGGAAGTAAGAATTGAGATTTATTTTCCCCCATTTTTGTGCACAGCTGTTATAGAACTGTTTGTTGAAAAGATTCTGTTCTCATTAAATTATCTTTGCAGCTTTGTTGATAGTCAATTTAATTAAACAGAAATATATGTATATTTTGTTTCTTCTGTACATCTATTCTTATGCCAATACTATAATAACTTAATTACTGTAATTTTAAAGTAAATCTTGAAATAATATAGCTCCCCAAACTTTGTTCTTTTCCAAAATGTTTTGGATATCATAGACTTTAACATTTTCATATAATTATAAAAAATATCTTGCCAATTTCTGCAAAAGAAACTACACTGGGATTTTCTTTGGAATGTACATAATCTATAAAACTATTTGAGAAGAATTAATAACACCCATGAGTCATTCTATCCATGAACACAATATAATTCATTTTGTTTAAATCTCCTTCAATTTTGCAAAATAAAGGTTTAAAGTGTTGGAGCTTGCATATTTTTTTAAAAAAAATCTTATATACAATGTAAATAATATTCTAAATCAAATAAAATTTCTTTTTTAATAATAGCTTTACAGAAGAGTTATAAAATGGTTATATGAGTTTTTCTCTGTCACTTACATCCTAATATTCTTGTTAACAATAATAACATTTTATATTACCATGACACATTTATCTAAAATGGTTAAAAATCAGCAAGTGTATATTATTATTAAACCCCAGACTTTATTTGGATTTCATCAGTTTTTCCATCAATATCATTTTTCTTTTCTAGAATCCAAACCAGGATACCACATAGTTCTTTGTTATCCTGTCTCTTCAGTCTCTCTGGAGAGTGAAGTTACAAGTTTTTGGAAAGAGCATCATAGAAGTGATGTATGCCTTACATCATGTCATATCAGGGGTTATGTTATATCCATATGACATCCTTAGTGACGTTGACCTTTATCACCTTGCTTTGATTTTTCTATAAAGTTACTATTTTATTTTCACTTTATAATGTTACTATTTTTTCTCTTCCATAGTCATTTATTTTTTATTTATTTTATATAACACTAAATCATTCCACTCTGAAAGGGAAGAAAGAGCAGACTAGGATCTGCCTGGGTGATAAGGGATTGGAGGATTGGAGGCACTTAGATGTACAATGACACATGTCTTTATTTTATTTTATTTTAATTGTTTAATTGTAGACGGACACAATATCTTTATTTTATTTATTTTTTATGTGACGCTGAGAATCAAATCCAGTGCCTCATGCATGCGAGGCAAGTGCTCAACCACTGAGCTACAACCCAAGCCCCAGTGAAAAGTCTTTGTAAGGAAAGTTTGGTTTTTCTTCTTATTTATACATGTGTTTATCCTAATATTTTCATGTCAGTGTAGACTCAGCAATATTTATGTTTGTATTGGATTTTTATTCAATATTATGTTATTTATTTTTATTGCTCTAATTGTTCATTGTTCTAGGGGGCTGGGGTTGTGGCTCAACAGTAGAGCACTCACCTAGCACATGTGCAGCCCGGCTTCGATCCTCAGCACCACATAAAAATAAATGCATTGTGTACAACTAAAGCGAATAAATAAATATTTTTTAAAAAATTGTTCATTTTTCTTGCTCTGTCTGAGATCTTTCAGAATAGCTCTTATCTCCCTTTGACTTGCCCTCCCCACTTTATATTTTACAAATCTTTATTTGTTTATTTTTAAATCATATCCTTTTATTTCTGGTATGGCAAGATATTTCAGGTTTATTTTATATTTTTGTCCTGCCACATTTTCAATATCTGGCATTTCTTTAAGGGGTTTGATTCCTTTTATTGGGCACTGGGTAATTGCTCCTGAGACCCTTTCAGGAGATTGACTTAGGTAGTATATTTATACTTATAATACTATGTATTCATGCATATCTGTCATTGTTTCTCTATTCAGCCATCTAAATGTGAAGATAGCTAAATATGAATGCATATTGATGTCTCTGTTGATCAGACAGTACCAATAGGGCTCACTCTAGTCTTTCTTTCTTGTGTCTCTTTTATCTCCATCTTTGAGAGTGAGAAATCTGGCTTACACCATCCACTATTTGTATATTTATTTGCTCAATCCCAGTGTACATGTAAAAAACTGTTTCAGCTTTTCTTTTCTTTTCTTTCTTTTTTTTTTTTTTTTTTTTTTGGTGGTGTTGTGTCGAGAGCAGTGACTTGAACCATGGTCTCTGATGGACTCATCGCTGTGTTTTTGCTGGGAACTTCCTGTGCAAAAGGTGCAGGTCAAGATGGCCCTGTTGCTACAGTGACACCTGGCCTAAGGAGAGTCCATGCAAAGTCATAGAGCTATATCAGTCCTGACCTTGAGCTCAGGCACAAACTCCCAGGGATGGAAAATTCTGGGCACAACAAGACAAGCTTGATGGCCCACAAGTCTCACTGTGACCTTCAAGTCTATCTGCTTTACTGAAACTTTCTCACAAATAACCTTTTGATGATAAAACCTATATAATAAATGTGCTGAGCTAGCTCTGGGTCACTGTTCCTCCATCATAATCCAGTGTCCCACCTGGCCCCAGCTCTCTCTCTGGATGTGTCTGTTTATCTTTTCTCAATCCCTCATCACCTCTCACTGGTTTCTGAATTAATGGTCATGCAGGATGCAGCTGTGCTGGAGAGCAAACATAAGGCCTCAGACATTCTAGGCACTTGCTCTACCACTGGACCATCATCATTTTTTTTAAAACACAGTCTTTATTTTATTTTATTTTAATTGTTTAATTGTAGACGGACACAATATCTTTATTTTATTTATTTTTTATGTGACGCTGAGAATCAAATCCAGTGCCTCATGCATGCGAGGCAAGTGCTCAACCACTGAGCTACAACCCAAGCCCCAGTGAAAAGTCTTTGTAAGGAAAGTTTGGTTTTTCTTCTTATTTATACATGTGTTTATCCTAATATTTTCATGTCAGTGTAGACTCAGCAATATTTATGTTTGTATTGGATTTTTATTCAATATTATGTTATTTATTTTTATTGCTCTAATTGTTCATTGTTCTAGGGGGCTGGGGTTGTGGCTCAACAGTAGAGCACTCACCTAGCACATGTGCAGCCCGGCTTCGATCCTCAGCACCACATAAAAATAAATGCATTGTGTACAACTAAAGCGAATAAATAAATATTTTTTAAAAAATTGTTCATTTTTCTTGCTCTGTCTGAGATCTTTCAGAATAGCTCTTATCTCCCTTTGACTTGCCCTCCCCACTTTATATTTTACAAATCTTTATTTGTTTATTTTTAAATCATATCCTTTTATTTCTGGTATGGCAAGATATTTCAGGTTTATTTTATATTTTTGTCCTGCCACATTTTCAATATCTGGCATTTCTTTAAAGGGTTTGATTCCTTTTATTGGGCACTGGGTAATTGCTCCTGAGACCCTTTCAGGAGATTGACTTAGGTAGTATATTTATACTTATAATACTATGTATTCATGCATATCTGTCATTGTTTCTCTATTCAGCCATCTAAATGTGAAGATAGCTAAATATGAATGCATATTGATGTCTCTGTTGATCAGACAGTACCAATAGGGCTCACTCTAGTCTTTCTTTCTTGTGTCTCTTTTATCTCCATCTTTGAGAGTGAGAAATCTGGCTTACACCATCCACTATTTGTATATTTATTTGCTCAATCCCAGTGTACATGTAAAACTGTTTCAGCTTTTCTTTTCTTTTCTTTCTTTTTTTTTTTTTTTTTTTTTTTTTGGTGGTGTTGTGTCGAGAGCAGTGACTTGAACCATGGTCTCTGATGGACTCATCGCTGTGTTTTTGCTGGGAACTTCCTGTGCAAAGGTGCAGGTCAAGATGGCCCTGTTGCTACAGTGACACCTGGCCTAAGGAGAGTCCATGCAAAGTCATAGAGCTATATCAGTCCTGACCTTGAGCTCAGGCACAAACTCCCAGGGATGGAAAATTCTGGGCACAACAAGACAAGCTTGATGGCCCACAAGTCTCACTGTGACCTTCAAGTCTATCTGCTTTACTGAAACTTTCTCACAAATAACCTTTTGATGATAAAACCTATATAATAAATGTGCTGAGCTAGCTCTGGGTCACTGTTCCTCCATCATAATCCAGTGTCCCACCTGGCCCCAGCTCTCTCTCTGGATGTGTCTGTTTATCTTTTCTCAATCCCTCATCACCTCTCACTGGTTTCTGAATTAATGGTCATGCAGGATGCAGCTGTGCTGGAGAGCAAACATAAGGCCTCAGACATTCTAGGCACTTGCTCTACCACTGGACCATCATCATTTTTTTTAAAGGTATTCATATAAGAAATAGAGTTCCCAATTAGAGCACTATGTTTATTTATAGCCACTGTTACATTTAGTATTAAGGCTTCATTCAGTCAGACTATCATTTTCCAAAGTTATTTAGGTCAGAATTTTCCTACAGTTTTCAGTGCTGTTATAATACTATACAAATATATAGGTTTCTGTAGATTTTTCCAAGCACATAAACATATATTCACTTCCCTAATCCACACAGAATATTTCCCTCACTATCAAATTTGCCCTGCAGATATCATTGTTTGAACTACTTTATTATCCCTGATTCTTTGGAATACAGCTTTTTACCTTGCCATCAACCCTGCCACCACCAGTACAGGGGATTGAATCCAGGGCACTCTACCACTGAGATATATCTACTCCCATGTTTAATTTTTTTTTTTTCAATTAATAGACAAGATCTTGCAAAGTTGTCCGGCTAGCCTCCAGTTTGAAATCCTCCTGCCTCAGCCTCCAGAGTTGCTAGGATTACAGGTGTGTGCCACCATACTGGTCTCAACTATTACTTCTCTCTCCCTTTCTTTCTCTCTTTCTTTATTTTTTTTTAATGTTTTTAGTTGTAGATGGAAACAATAACTTTATTTTATTTATTTATTTTTATGCAGTTCTGAGGATTGAACCCAGTATCTCACATGTGATAGGCAAGTGCTCTATCACTGAGGTACAACTCCAGCCTCTTTCTTTCTTTTTTAATCTCTATAATTTTGCCTTTTCAAGAATGCCACTTTCTATCAATTTCTCATATATTTGACATTATTGTTGTTCTGTGTCATGTGACTTCCACTGGGCTAACTTTAGTTTCTGTGACTGTGTGTGTGTGTATGTTTGTGTGTTTGATAAATATCTTATGATTTTCTACATAGATGATAGTTTCATTTGTGAATAAAGTTGTACTTTTTATTTTCAACATAGCCTTTATTTTTTCATTCTTGCATTAATACACTGAGTATGAGATAACAGCACAATCTTCAATATTCATCTTGAGAAAATATATAACTGCTTTGATCTCATTTGTAAGGGTAAAACATTAAATGTTTCACCATTAATATAATGTTAGCTTTAACTCATTCGTGGATGTCCTTTATCAATTTTAGAAGTTCCCTTCTATGCCTAGTTTGAAGAGAGGTGGTTTTTTTGTTGTTGTTGTTTGTTTGTTTTGTTTTGTTTATGTTACTGGGAATTGAACACAGGGACACCTAAGCACTGAGCCACATTCCCATCCCCTCCTCCTTTTTTGTATTTTATTAGGGACAAGGTCTCTCTGAGTTGCTTAGGGCCTTGTTAAGTTGCTGAGGCTGGCTTTGAACTCTTGATCCTCCTGCCTCAGCCTCCCAAGCTGGTGGGATTACAGGCTTGTGCCACTGCACACAGCTGAAGAGAGATTTTTATGATGAATATTTTTTGAATAAGGCTATTGTTTTAAAGAAAAACTTTCCCTAAAGATTATCTTTAATGGTAGGGAATTTTGTGTCAAAAGGTCATATTTAAAATGCAAATTTGTTTCCAGAGGATCAGATTTTATTCTCCAAATGCAAATTCTCTTGAAAGGAAACAGAGTTCTCTAAATAAGTAGCATATTGCAAATCCATGGAAGAAAATGTAAAATGATTACAGGAAACATTTTGTCATTCCATGAAGCAGAGAAGTTTTCAAAGTTTATTGTTATTTTAGCATTAAAGAACTGAGGAACAAACCTCAAGTGTTTACAATAGCTAATTTGGAAAAAAACTGAGCATCAATAAGATATATAAAATATACCAAAGTACATCAATATGTTTAGCTCATAGATAACAATGAAAATTATTGATTGGAGACATTTATTATGAAACCAACCATTAGTTTGAAACATGTGAAAGTAAGAAAGAAAACAGAAAATACAAAGACAAACATTAAGTATGCCTTTTCTATCCAAACTATATGTGAATAAAATCATATGTAGGAAAAAGACAAGATTCACATTATAGATAAATGAAGTAGGAAAATCATTTGGATATCACCATTTCATAAGTTATTAAATAATAAGATAATGGATCTATGCAATGAATATCAATCACAATTAACATCAAAACTAAGAAAAAAATCAGAAAATGTGAAATATTTTATACCTCTGATAATGTAGTTTAAAAAGCAAACAAAAGAAAAAACAAGAAAAATAAAAGGACCAAAACATAGACAAGCCTCTAGATTTAACTGCCAATTGTCTGAAAATTTAGAAGGTGAATGAAATTCTATAATACTCACTGTATTTATACAATCAGCAAAATTCAGAATGTAAGAAAGTACTGGATAAACAAACTCATTGATTAAATAAGGACATTGCAAAACAAGGTTAAAATAGAATCTTAAAATCCTATAAAAAAGTCAGAAATACATGAATAAACCCAATATGTGTGCTTTATTTGAATATTGAAAGAAATACACATATGAGAAAATCAGGAACATTTGAGTGTTGATGGGATAGTTCATGCTGATCAAATTTTTTATAGTTTATTTATTTATTTTTTTTGTTTTGGTATTATAATGATATTGTGATTGTATTACAGAATGAGTTATTCACTTTTAGATAGTAGTCATGAGTAGATAATTGCTGACAATTGTTGGTTCATTACACTATTTTATCCTCTTTTGTAATAGTTACATTAATATATTTCATTTTTATAATTTTATTTCTTATAGTTACTTTTTATAAAAGTAAAAATACTTTAAACATTCATTTAAATATAATGCTTATATTTATAGATTAATATATGGGTGTGGCTTCTGTACTTCTATATGGGAGAAAGGAGCAGAAGAACTAAACTGAAATCTACACACTACTTTTACTGTGGAGGGGGGTTGCCCACAAAAAGAAAAATGTCAGGTATCCAGTCTTTATGTTAGTCAGATCTCTTGGAAAACACACCCGCAATATTTGTTTGGAGAAAGATATCTTATTCACAGAATGCCCTTCGCAGTAATTGCATTGGCTTGCCAAGGTGTTTTAGTCTTAGCGTAGAAAGTCCAGTGTCATAGGATATTACTTACTGGAATTCAGAAAACCTTCATTTGGGGGATGGATGAAGAAGGTAGTAGGGAAGGTACAAAACCCATACAGTAGACCCCCAAAGTGGAGCTGAAAGTGGCACTATTGTTTTTTTTTTTTTTTTTTTTTTTTTTAGTATATAATAGGGAATGTACTACCACCTTGCATAGTCATTGCTAATGATTTGTTCCAAAAACTGATATCAGCAGTTATAATTTGTGGCTGCCAATAACGGACCATCCATTATTGAATCACTCTGACTGATGTGACTTAAGCATGCAAATTAAGACCATTACAATTCTGTACATTAAATGTTATGCTCCCATGATAGTGTTACTTTAATAATTTTAATTTTTTAATTATGCTTCACAAGAATTCAAATAAAAATATAACAATTAAAATAAGAATTGTAGCATGAACCAAATATTACCAAAAACAAATACTAAAGAAACCTATTATGTTAATGATAAGATGGAAGGTGATAGTCAACTGGATTTAAGAGATAAATAAATAAGACAAAGCATGTTGAAAATATGCAAAAAGGAATTTGGAGCTGGGCACGGTGAACTAGATATAGAGGTACACACACAGATACTTAATCTTAGAAGTACAGAATGATATAAACATGCACTTATAAATCTTATAAACCAAACAGATACTGGTGTTCAGCCACAAATAATGACAGCTGAAATGATGTGAGTATACTACAGAAGCAAAGAAACATCATATTGTTTCAAACATTTTCATATCTGTGTAAATAAACATTACCTCATTCAGAGGTTGGAACTGGAAGTAAAGAAAAGAGGCAATTTTGATAAGAAATATATTGGCCCATTCCAATGTACTGCTGATAGGCCAAACTTATAAATGATCATTCTTTCTACAGTATATCAGGTGTCATGTTCCATGTGAAGCCACAGAACACAAAAAAAGCTTCCTTAGCTCTTTTTTAGATTTAGAAGATGCACTTAGTTTCACATCATCTATTTCTATGAAGATTTTAATGAAACAACAAAAGATATACAAAATTGCTAATATCTTGTCCAAATACAAACTGAACTTTGTTCATCAATTTGCATATTCAATTGGCAGTGCAAACATAATTTTTTGGCAAATTTCAGAAAACTATAAAGTTCTTAAGAAATAAAATGAAGAGGTCTTAAGTTTCCAATATGCTTAAAACTTTATACTGCTGAAAGGGGATGCAATGAATAGTTCTGTGACAGGAAGGCTGTCATAATGCTCATGCTGGGTGACTTTTTAGTTTCCTAAAAACTTGTGCAAGCATTTATTGAGGTTTTTTTTTTTTTTTTTTTTTTTTTTTTTGCATTGTAAAAATAAAGAGATAATCTTCTAGACATGTGACTACATGATCCTTATCATTGTATCTGCTGATAGAATAGGTGTCACAATGCTGGGCTAGTATGAAACCATATTATCACCATACAGGACAAACAGAATGTCTTTCCCTGATTTGGAAACATGTTGAAAATGAGAATTGAGAAAAATATTACAATAGAACATTCATTTATATGCTGTTTCTCCCAAATTATTTGATCATCTTTGAAGTAAGTAGTCAGAGCTTAGAAAAGAATGGATTGATTTACCTGAGTGTTGAATAATAATGCAGGTCACAAGAAAACTCAGGCAGTAAAGATAAAAAGACTCATTTTTTTAAAAAAAATAGACTTTCAGAAAAACACATACAAATTCACAAAAAAAGGAACTTCAGCATGACTTTCTCAGTGTATTGAAATTGCAAATTATTTGGAATGCAGCTTAAATTTCAAGGTTTCAAAATACCTCTCTGCTTCAAAACAGATTTCACTGAGGAATGCATGTTTGTTATAAAAACATCCACTATGCTTCATAGAGTTTAGAAATAACAGACATTTAGACATAAATATCTTGTGATGAATGGACACAAAGCAGCTGATTGATAAATAGTTGGTCTACCAAAACAAGGCTATAGCTTCAATGTAAATAGAGATTTTCAGAGAGATGAAAATGGATTCTAGCCTGCTGCTGCTAAAAGTAAAATCCTGTCTTCCATTCTAAAGTGATTTCTCTGAATGATATTTAGTTAAAGTTTGCATTTGATTGAATTCAGGTTTGATGCTATATAAAAGAAGAATGCCCTAAGTGCTTGAGACAGTTCAGGGAAGTGCTGTTGAAAAATCAAACAGAAAGAGTAAAAATAGCCTGCAGTATCACAGGACAAAAGAAAATTCACCACTCTAATTTGTTTTAAATATTAAGACTATCTGATGAATTAGTCCTATAGTTATGTTCTTTTTTGTTTTGTTTAAAACTTGTAGATTTTTATTTAAAAATAAAATAAAACTAAAAGTATTAATAAACCCACAGATTGCAACTCAACAGTTGCAGTCCAACTACTTTCTCATACAAAACACTGGTTTGGTTTTGAAGATCATGATTACAATGAACCAAATTTATTTCCAATGACTCTCCTATAGGCTCAGTAAGACAGATTTGCAAAAGCTTTATTTAGAGTTCTAAAACTGTTTCATTAAGACTTATATTTTTTTTTCATTTTAATTAAAGTATAATTGGAAAATAGTATACATATTTTTGTGAAAAAAATGTTTAAAGACTTTATTTTTTAAATCCTTGTTAGGTTCAGATCAAAACTGAGTGAAGATAAAGACTGTCTATATACGTCCTGCTCCTATGCATTGTGCACAGCCTCCCCCACTATCAACCTCCACCACCATAGGATACATCATTTGCTACAGTTCACAAACTTAAATCGACACATCATTATCACCCATATGCCACAGTTCAAATTAGTGCTCTTCTTGGAGTCATGGGTTTGGAATAATGTGGAATGACAAGTATCACCCTCACAGTAGCACACAGAACAGTTTTATTGCCCTTGAAATCCTCTGTACTGCCCTTGCTCATTCCTCTGTTCCCCTCACCCCTAGCAGCCACTGGTGAATCTTCTTACTGTTCTGGCAGGATGTTCTCTTTTAAAAATATCTTACTTTTATGTGTCTTAACAGTACACAGCAGTATAGTTTACATAACTTATTTATCTAAAAAGGAGTTTAAAAGGAGTAAAAAAATAAACAAAAAAGGAAATGTTGGCAACTATGTAAACAATTTACCTTACATAGCTTATGATCTGGCATTTTACCCACTTAGGGAAGCTGAAATGTATCCTTTTCTGTGCATGTACACCTGCATACAACAACTATGTGGGTCTCCACCACTGACCTATACTCCCAAACCTTTTTTCTTTTCTTAAATTTTGAAATAGGGTCTTGCTAAGTTATCCAGGCTGACCTCCAGTTTGCTGTCCACCTGCCTCCCCCTCCTAACTTGCTGGAATTATAGACAAGAACGACTATAGTCAGATTCTAAAATTTTATTATTTGCTTTTCTTTTACTACCTAGTTTACTATTCCCTACTAATGAGTGATAAAGATTACTTAAAATCTAATCTACAGTAACTTGAGTTGTGAATAATCTTATGAGAGTCAAAAGCAGTAACCAGAAGTTTTCAGGGAATAGTGATATGAACTTGTAGATAGAGTAAAGCATATTTGACAACTGAAAATTTTCCAGGTACAGTTTGCAGTATAAGACAATTAAAAGTGTAAGTTGTGGCAAGTAAGACAATGATAATGTCAATGAAGATTCTCTCAAACTATACGCTTCATTTTTTTCTCTTTGAACAAAACATTAATTAGAAACATACTCAGTTTTGAGAAGATAAGTGGCACAATGAAAACACTTATGAATATTATTTTTTTCTATTGTAGGCTAAATTTAACACAATGATGTCTACTGCAAAGTGAAGTTTCAGTCTAATTATGCCATTCTGAATCTAATCAGGTTCACTGCTAACTCATGAGCCTCAGTGAATCTTAAATGTAAGGTAAAAATAATAATACTATTCACCATATAAATTTAATGTGAGGGTTAAATTATATAATAGTCCATGCCATTGGCACAGAGATTGAAACATAATACTTAGTTTTGATATTTTGTTTTTGTTAATTCAACTCTAACAATATGAAAGTCCTTAAAATTTTCTCACAAAATCTTTTCAACATTTTTTCAAAATATTCCTTCTTTCTGAGGATGTTATCAAGACTATTTCTGAATCTCATTTGAAATCTAAGGATGTTGAATAGTTGGCATGCTGCTTTAGGTGGTATGTGTAGAAACTGACAGTCAGAGGTGATTCATCAGCTTCTCACCCTGCCCCACTTCAGTAGCTAAGGTGGCCATGGTAGTATGTGAAGACATGAAATCTCTCTTAACAGAGCTCACAGGGACAGAGCCTAGCAAGTGACTCCTTGTTAGCCAGCCCTGGACATGTAGCATTAGGTAGAAATAGCATTTTTCTCAAACCACTGAGATTCAGGAATATATGTTCCTACAGAATTGCCTATGTAAAACTGTCTCGATCAAAAGAGGAAAGATATTTGAACAGGACTGGTCCAAAAGTCTTGGAGTAGTTCTTGCATTTTTTAAAGAAATCCTGATATGGAAGTGCTGCAAAAAGAAGTAGTTTGAGAAATGTTTCAAAATGAAATGGCAAAATAAAATTCTTCTGGTGGGGTATCAACAAGTGTCAGATAAAACAAGAAAATATTTGAAGGCAATGAGGGATAAAGAAGTGATTAAATAAAAAGCCAGTGATTAGGTACAATTTTAGGTAGAAGATGGTTTATGTTTAGAACACAATGCCATCATTTAGACTCACTAAGAGACTGAGAGATTAAAGGAAACAGACCAAGAACAGTTCCCTCATGACAGGTACTTGGAAAATGCCCAGAGTCAAGTACATAACTATTAAACAGATAAAAGCTTTGTTTAGAGAACCTCTAAAATAGTAGATGAGTGTGTGTGTATATATATATATATATATATATATATATATATATATATAACATAATTGTGATTATATTTTAATCTCAGTATTTACTTCAATTTTCATAAAAATAGTTTATTATATATAAAGTATTGTGTGCCATTTGTGCCAATTACTAAAATTAATAAAGACTAAAAAAATTTTAAGGGACATTCAAAACATAAAAATTTCATTATCCTTTTGGCTCATACTTTTGCCATCCTGTGATCACACTTCCTAAAATTCAAACCACAAACATGCAATTTTTGTTAAAGTTACATTTATACTATTAATTTATGATCTCATTTGATCAGTTTCTAGAGCAATAGGAAATTTATATTGCTTGTGTTTATTATTTTAATATTTGTCAATAATTTTTGATAAACAAAACTATAGCAGAGATTTTTTACCTAGTTCATTAGCATAATTAGCCATTATTCATGATATAAATTAGCCATTAATTATGGGACAATAAGGAAGGATACATTCCCATTTCTCAGAAACTGAATAACAAATTAGGAAGGAAAAATGCATACTTACCACAAATGTCAACATGTTTATAAAGCTACTTAAGAAATAGCAAGTAACAAGGATTAGTTAATAGTATTGAATTGCAAAGAGAAGACTGCATAATAAATCAGTAGAATTAATTGAGAAAATTGAAATTGAGGAATTTTCTCAGAAAAAAAATTTTTGTAAAATTTTGATTGGATTTTCACAAATGACTTAAAATTATACAATATATGGACATAATAGGAAATTTTGAAGGGCATATACACCAATCTCATTCCATCTGTAACAAAATTATTTACTGTGTTCTCTCTTTCTAGGGTTTCCAGGTTTAACAACATAAAATAATTGTTACAGTACTTCCTTTTGTATCATATCGACTACCTTTGTTTGCTTTTCTCTTAATAGACTAAAAATCTTGATGCCATGGATTGATCATAAGTGCTGCACATTACCTGAACTAGCAATTAATGAAGTAGATTGTAAATACCATTTTGATTACCACAGACAACATAGGTCTAGTGTGATACCTCTCCAAAATAAAAAGCCAACTGAAACCAAATGTTTGCATAACACATGTGTAGAGAATATAATTAGAGTCATTAAAGTATTAATGCTCAATTGGAATTCACTGGTTAACCATTACAAATCATTTCCTTTTCCATTTTATAAAAATGGTTCCCAAAAGAATCTATGAAAAATGGAAATGGTATTCCAAAATAGCTGCTTGCTTTGGTAATCAAAGTATTTTTGTCTGTTTAAGTAATTTGCATCTGGAATGGAGAAAGGGAATAAATTCTTTTACAGTTTTTCATCTGATAGAGAAAAGAAGATTAGTGCAAAATGGAACAGCAAGAACAAGGACAACACAGAAGTAATCTCAGACAAGTATATAATCTTTCTCAAGACTTTATTTTATAGCTGCATTGGCATTTGCAACAGATTACATTTTCTGAGCAGTAATTTAAATCTCAAAAGGAACTTAAGTAGTTTGTGAATTTAGATGCATTTCTTCAGGGACCACTCTAACCACCACAAAAATTGCTGTTGCATTTCACCCCTAGGTAGTTACAAATGAAAGTGCAAAATAATTTTAAATGTTAGTTAAAAGATGGTGAAAAACACTGAAAGTAATAGTTGCTGCATAGAGAAGTTAAGTAGGCAAAACATAGTCTTCTGAGAATTAGGTAATTTAATCAGGCCCCCAGGATAGCAATTCCTGTACCTCTTCATTAAATGTAAAATATGTTACATTTGGTGTGCTCAGTGGTAAGACTTTTGGATTTTGAAATAAGCTTAAGCTTTCTGCTTGATTTAGCTCCTTATGCAGAGATGAAACATAAATGGCCAATAAAAACCTAATTGTGCACTATACTCTGGAGATGCAAAATAATATGTAATTCACAAAAAAGATAATTTTTATATATGTTATTTTGTGGAAGTCATTGAGATTTCAGCTGTTTTATTGTTTACTTGTTCATTAATCCATCCATTCTGAGTGGGTAGATCTTAAGGGACTCCCCTGTGCCTAAGCGCCTAAGCTAGGCAGTAGAGTAATGCAATGGTGTAACTGGATATGGTCTCATTTTCTGCTTTTAAGGAATCTTAGCTAGGTTAGACAGGAAATGTAAGAGGCAACTTAGACTTCAGGATAATTCAATACAGTAAGCATCCACGTCCAAATTTCAGTTCACAGAAGGTAACAATGCAATAGACATGAAACTACTAGATTTTATTTTGGCTAATGCTATACTCCAAGCACTTTTCCTCCAGGAGAAGTCTCTCTCTCTCTCTCTCTCTCTCTCTATCTCTCTTTTATTTTGTTTCCTCACAAAGATATGTGTCGACCAATGTATTACTGCTGTGAAGATCCAAACTTTTTTTAACTTTATTTTATTTATTACATTTTATGTGATGCTGAGAATCGAACCCAGCACCTTGCACATACTAGGCAAGCGCTCTACGACTGAACCACATCCTCAGCCCTGAAACTTCTAACTTTTTAATAATATTTTGTTTCATTAAGTATTTCATATAAATGCACAGACCTGGGGATAGCATCCACTCTGTAGTAACACAGCCTCAGGACAAAACAGAACAACCCTGAGTGGAGGGAAAGTAACTGTCTAGAAATTCAAGGGTGATGCTAGGTACCCTAAATTTTTCTCCCAGAAAAGTTCATTTTTAATGAAAATACTGTATGTAAACTTAAACATTGAGGAGACACTATGACTTTTTGGTTAAGAGAGAAAAATTGTAATTATTGTTGCTTCCAGCAACTGTTTTGTCTATTGGTCATCTTTGGCTGGGGTGACAGTCCTTATTAAACCCACTGATTCTTATGAGCTTTATTTATCTTCATTTTACTGAGACTATACGCAGAAGATGCTATTTATCCCTTCTGTGATTAAGAATTCTACAAAGAAGATGAAAATTGAGTAGCCTAAAATATTCTGTTGTGAGTAAGATGAACAAACTGAATAAAAGAAACTGAAGAAAGAGACATTATTTCATGCATATAAAATATTTTAAGAACTAATCAATATTCTTAAAAAACAAGAGAAAATAGCATACCCTTAATACAAGATCAGATTGCTACTTTAAAAAACAGACATATTAGAGAATATAGATTTCTGGGAGTTAAAAATATTTTACACATGTATTCCCTGTAACACATTTGAAAGCTATGTTTACTTTAAATTTGTGACTTTTTTCAAACCCAGTGGAAAGCTAAGGTTACAGAGCAAAGATCTGGCTTCAAATGTAAGGAAAAATAGGTTAAAAAAAAAAAAAAAGGACAATAATGAAATACTATGAGCAAATATACACACAGAAATTCAACATTATACAAGAAATTTCTTAATTTTTAAAAATATAAAATAAAAACCTCACTAAAGAAGAAATGGATAACTTACCTATGTCTTTAAGAAACCGAGTCATATTCAAAACCTTTGCATAAGGAAAATTCCAAATCCCAGTCATTTCATTGGTAACTTCTACCAAACATTTCACATACTAACTCCTCTAGGAAATAGAAGAATAGGAATTACTTCCTGATTACTTGCCAACTACCTTTATGAGGCCTACACCACCCTAACACCAAGACCAAGAGAAGAGAAGGTATTTAAAAATTAAAGAAATGTGTAGGTAAATGGTTCTCACAAACATAACTCAAATAACCTTCAAAATATCAGAAAAATATCAAGCAATAAATAACAAAGATAATACATCACAATGAAGTAGCATTTATTCTAAGAATTCAAGACAGGCTTAATGTCCATAAATCAATAACAATGTAATTCATCATATTAATCAAACTAACAATACAAAATCCCCAATGTTCTATCAATAACTGCAGAGAAGTCATTTGAAAAGAATTAAAAATAACTTATGATAAACTCACAACAAATTTGGAATGGGAGGAAACTTCCTCTACCTGACAAGGATATCTATAAAAACCTACCAGTAACATATTGTCTAATAGTAAAAGCCAAAATACTTTAACCCTAAGATAAAGAAAAAGGGAAGAAAAACCTCTCTTGACTCTTTTCACTTTATACTATCCAATATACTTTATACTATCCAATATAATAATATAGTGAAATTAATCACAAGCTAACAGAACAAAAAAGCACACACACAAAAAAACTATTGTATTCAGAGATAAAGTGCTTCCTATGTGAAAAATTAAAAGGTTTTTTTTTTTTTTTTTTCTAGAATTAATAAAGGAGTTTATCAAGTCTCAAGATACAGAGTAAACATAAAACTATCAATTTCATTTTCATGTATATTAATAATGAATAATTAGAATTTGAAAAAATTAGTATCATTTATCATAGTGCCAAATAAAATGAAATATTAGGTTAAAACTTATCAACACATGTTGAGAATCCATGTACTTAAAAGTATAAAACATTAAGTAGTACAATGAACACATAAATGAAGTGATAATCATGTTCTTGAAACAGAGGACTAAATATTATAAAAATAATAAATTTGATTGACAGATTCACTGCAATTCCAATTAAGACTCCATCAGGAATTTTGTTTATATCTAAAATAGATTCTAAAATTTATATAGAAAGATAAAGGAATTTGAATAGATGAATAAAAATTTGAAGAATTCATATATGTAAATTTAAACATTTACATGAAAGCTATAATAGTCAAGATCATGTGTTATTGGTGAATGGAATACATAAATATAAGTGTATAGTGTGTGTCTGTGTGTGTGGGTGTACACATCTATATCTATCTATCTATCTATCTATATTCTTGGGATTTTTATCATTCAAGTTTGTTGTAGTGAATTAAATTGTTTTTCCCAAAACAACAGAAGATTATTCACTCCTCTGATATATCATACACAGTTAGCTTCATTGTTTTTTGTTCATTAAATTAATTCTTATTCACAAGAAAATATTAAGTTGGATTTTATGCATAAAATATTGCATATGTGACAAAAATCTCATATTACTATACAGAATTAAAACATTTCCCAAATTATTTTGCTATTAACATTGTTTAATAAAATAATCTAAATGAATTTGTAATGATTACATACAACAATGTGAATTCTGATATTTGACCAGTACTATAAAATTAATGGAAAAAACACATAAGATTTGATTTCTTTATTAATTTTTAAAATTTGACAATTTTCAAAAAGTTAATATGTTTCCCAGTAATTAGTATTCAACAAAGAGCGAAGAAAAATAAGTCAATTTTATACTGTGAAAGATTTCTTTATAATACCTGTCAAACTCAGTAAGACAAGGCTTCTTGAATTGGTAACATTGAGGTGACATGTACAAGTACAGTTTTTATTCATTACTTATTTTAAAACTTGCTTATTACATGGTGAAATATATTTCATTTTCATATCTTCTCACTTCTCTGCATGAGACCTGCAGACAATGATTAAGGCCAAGAAAATCAACACCGAGTAGGACGGGAGCAAGATCAAACAGATGTTTTATGGAATCATTTTGTTTCAAAATATTCTTTGCTGAGTAGTCCTGGAAAAGCAGATGGTAAACTGTATTCACTAAGAACTGGGAATTTTATCATTAAAGTTTGTTGTAGTGAATTAAATTGTTGTCTTTCCCAAAATGACAAGAGATTACTTCACATCTGTGATGTATGACATATCATACACAATTAGATTCACTTTTTTTGGTTCATTCAATTAATGCTTATTCAGAACTTATCAGATAACGAATTCTGTCCTAGGTGCTGAGTCGGTGTCAGTGAACAAAACAATTAATTAAGATAAAAGTAAAATCTGGGTGGGGTAACAGTAATAAAAACAGCTAAATAAATGTGTCATAGAATCACTAGCAAAAACACAAACACATGGTCATATATTTTGATTTTGACACATTATGATGAAAATAAATTATGTGCTAAAATACTGAATAATAAGGGTGAATGTCTAAATTAGTGGCTAGGGAAGGCTGTCCTGAGTAAATCATGCTCACTTTGAACCAGGAGAGATGGCATGCATCTGTGCAAATTAACAAATGAAGTGATGCAGGAAGAGGGGTTGAATTTTATTCATAGAGACAACATATGCCAAAGCTCTACAGTGGAAAATATGCTGGCATTCTTGGTGTAGTCAAAAGAGTAGAGAGTGAGCAGGTAACAATTTTGTATATTCAGACAAAATACAATTATACAGAATTGTGTGTATAGGTGTGTGTGTATTTGTCAGTGTGTATCTGCATTGTAGTGTTTGTTAAGGTTTTCCCACCTTTAAAATTCAGTATCAATTTCTTCGTACTCTGCTCACACCCAACTTTTACTATCATCTCTTTCTTTTGCTCTCTTAATCATGGAATATATATTATCCTTGCGATTGCCATTTTTTTTATAATAATAGGAGTACAAAGAAGTTTCTGTATAAGCACACATTCTTATATTTGCTCCACATGTTATTCATTGTCAGTGAATAAATACAGAAAGGGAAAGGAAAGGAAGGGAGGGAAAGAGGGAGGGAAGGAGGGGAAAAATAAAGAAAGAAAAACTTTCAAACAATATTATCTTTTTCAACTTGATTTTCTTTTATGTTCTCTGTCTCTGCTTTTTTATAACAGTCAATGGTGTTAAATAATCTCCCTGTGATTTTATTTTCTGTATTCCATACACACTTGAAACCAGAAAACACAGCTATTGTTTATTTCCAATGCCTGGTATGTTTCTGGTGTCTTATTGCCACAGCATGATTTCATCAAATGAATGAATGATAGAGTAGCTATTGACTATGACTTAGATAACTAAGGGAAGGGGAGCAACATTGAAAAATAAAGGGAAAAAGGGTGGTTTTAAGAAAGAAAATTGTTTCAAAACCACCCCAGTAAGCTCTCAACTGCCAAAAGATGCAATGACAAAATTGAAAAAATGAAAAAGAAATATAACATTTGTCAATCCCAGCATTTTTAATGCAAATTTTTACTTCAGTGCAAACAGTTTGAAAATGAATTGTTTCTGTGAAGCATATTGAAATAGATCTTTGCTCATATATAAATTCCTATGGATATTTAAATTATTTTCATCCAGTGAAATAAACATCTAAAATTATTATTATTCTTTACTAATTTTATATTAATCAACTATAATTTTCTCAAAGTATTTTGTTGTTTAGAATTGTGTATTTCAAATGAATTAGTATCTGCTGTCTTATTTCATTAAAAAGGTTACATTTGAGATCATTCATATTCAGATTGTCTAATTAGAGAGGATTGAAAATAAAGGTTATTAGAGTTAAATAGCTAAATCAAGTCACCAAGTATTGAGTACTGTACAGAGTTTTAAAATCCCCACTATACACTTTCCCAAAATTGCAAAAATTAGTTTGTGTATCATACAGAATTTTTTGAACAATTATACTTTGATGCGGTAGAATACAACATACTAGAAAATCATGGTCGTTTTTATGATTGCCCATTTTCCATAAGCAAGAATTGAATGTATATCAGAACTGTATGCAATCTGAAAATAATATAAAGTAGTTTTATGTTATTCACTCATTCATTTTTTAATTAACATTTCACAATTTCTTATTTTGTCTCAAATACTATTCTAGGTGTGACAAGTTCAAAAGTAAATAAGGGCCATAAACAAAACTACTATAACCAAAAAATAAACCCAGAATTTTACATGGTTCCTTTCATGGAAACTTATGTTTTAGTATCTTCATAAATTAAGATTCTTATGTAAATCTATCAATACTTATAGACAATAATGGGGAGTTAACTTTGATTTTATCATTGAATTATTTGGGATATAAATTTATAGAAAGCCAAAATCTGATTTTCTATATTTCTAACAAGTGCCTTTATTTTCAACATTTAGAAGACAAAGCATATATATGTATTATATATGTATCTATATATATGTGTGTGTGTGTGTGTGTGTGTGTGTGTAGATGGATAGAGAGCAAGGGAAAGAGTATAATATACTTATTTCTCAAAATAGCCCTTCAAATATTTGAAGGAAACACTATTTCTTTCCCTTATGTCTGTAACTAATTAAAGAGAATTGGATTTTGGTTTAGTAAAACATATTATCAAAGTACTACCATAATAAATTAAGATAGATTTCCATTAATTTTTAAAGATTTAAATACAGAAATTAAGTGTATTTATCTAAAATTCCTTCACTTATCTTATGTAATGTAATGTGCCAACTTTTCAGAAGTATTTGCAAACCATGGTTGTCTTAATTTATCAAATTACTTATTCCTTTATTGCATATGCCTATAAATTAGGACATTGAATAGCTATCTTTTTGTTGATTTAAGATTTTTATAATACATAGCAAAATTTATGATTCTATGGACTGTTGTCACTTATTTGGCTGATGGAATTCTATACCTACTTAGGACTCTATTCAAATGGCATAAATTCAATTTTTTTTTCTTTCACTTTGTACCTCCTAAGGGACTCTTTCAGTCAGATTTTTGTTCCCATGACCCAAATGCCTGTGAAGACAAATTTAGAGGAAGAAATGGGTTATTAAGATTTCAGACTATCAATCTATGGTGGTATGACTCCATAGCTCTGGGCCTGAGATGAGGCAGAGCATCATGGTAGAAGGGTGTGGCAGAAGAAAGCTGTTCAGATCATAGCAGCCAGGAAGGAGAAAAGAGCACATCTCACAAAGGGAAAAAATATGAAACCCAAAAATATACCCCCAATGACTTACTTTCTTGAGCTACACCCTGCCTGCCTACAGTTACCATCCAGTTAATCCATATCAGTGGATTAATTCACTGATAAGGTCATATCTCTCATAATCTACTATTTCAACTCTGAAATTTTCTTTTTAAATTTATTCTTGTTAGTTATACAGGATAGTAGAATGTATTTTTTACAAACATATATGGAGTATAACTTCTCATTCTTCTGGTTGTACATGATGTAGAATTACATTGGTCATGTAATCATATGTAATGTCTGATTTATTCTACTATTTTTCCTATTCCCACTTCCCTTCCTCCCTTCCTTTTATTCCCCTTTGTCTAACATAAAGTACTTCTATTCTTCCTTATCCCTCACCCCACACTTATTGTGAGTTAGCATCCACATATCAGAGAGAACATTTGGCCCTTGGGATTTTGAGATTGGGGGCTTATTTCACTTAGCATGATATTCTCCAGTTCCATCCATTTACTAGCAAATATAATTTCATTTCTCTTTATGGGTCAGCAGTATTCCATTGTGGATATATACAACACATTCTTATCTATTTATCTGTTGAAGGGCATCTAGGCTGGTTCCACAGTTTAGCTATTTGGAATTGAGCTACCATAGATAGACATTGATGTGTCTGTGTCACTGTAGTATGCTGATTTTAAGTACTTTGGGTATAAACCAAACAGTGGGATAACTGGGTCTAATGGTGGTTCCATTCCAAGTTTTCTGGCAACTCTGAAAATTTCTTGCATTGTGTCACACATGAGCTTTTGGGGACCCTTATTATCTAACAGGGGTTTTATATGAGTGTGTGTGTGTGTGTGTGTGTGTGTGTGTGTGTGTGTCTATTTGTACACAAACATATATATATATATATGTGTGTGTGTGTATATACATACATATATATATTACACTTTTATTTTTTTCAAAGACATATGTATGTAGTGTCAAATAATATTTGACCTATCACATCTAATTAAAAAAATTATTGAAAGGCTAACAACTGTAATTATATGGTTTTTCATAATAAATTTTATATTATCCATTACTTACCACTCTATGTCTTCATCTTTTTGAAAGTTGTAAATTCTGAAAGTAAGTATATTTCATTCTGTTGCTATTGGCACCAGAGTAAAAATTAAACCATAGAGCTTTTAAGCAGATTTCAAATTATAAGTGGTGCCAACCCTTGCAATTCCTAGCAAGTGAACATATGTTACTGATACTATATAAGTTGATGAGTAATTTTCTGGCCAATAGGTTCTTTTCTTTCTATCTGGAAAGAAATAATATTAGGCTATGAATTTGATGATTGCTCTAAAGTTTTTTCTTTTCATTGAAATTCATCTTGCCCATATTTCTGATGTTTCTGCTGCTACCAAAAGAAGGTGGTAGAATCCAGTGTAATAATAATTGCTTCCTGCGTGCTTATACACATGTCCTTGACCCTGCTCTGGTACAGCTGTTTCCCTTCAGAATTTGAGCACACCTGTCCTGGCTTTGTGTTCAGACCATGACTGGTTTTGAGATGAGATGAATACATATAAATATGCAGATAGAAAATGGGTTTCATCTTTTTCTGTACTATCAATGAATTTCATTGATCAGCAAAGAATTGACTATTTTTTTTAACACATATTCAATAAAGCAAGGTAACATTTCCACATATCTATAGCAAACCTATCCATATTTTACTTTGCCAAAGAATAGAAATATTTGTAATCCTATTATGCCATGGTATCCAGTATTCAGAACATTGTTATACTATTTTGTTAGTTTGGTTTCAATTCACACTTATGTATGTATATATTTATGAGTATGCAGATATATGTGTGTGTGTGTGTGTGTGTGTATAATTATTATTTTTCAGTGCCAGTGATTAAACCCAGGGCTTTACACATGCAGGACAAATGCTCTTCTACTGAGTTATATACCCAGCCTGCTTAATATCATACATTTGAAATAGTTTGGATCAAAATTTCATTGGAATTATGACAAATGCCTAGAGCAGTATTTGTATAGGAAGTTATTTGGAAGTTGAGTGATATGTTCAGAAAGGAGAAAATATAACTGGCAAAATAATAACTAACAAAATGGAAATATATTAAGGAATATAAGGGAAATTAAGATGCTCAAGATTAATAGAGCTGCTCACAATAGCGACTGGGAAGGAATTTGTTGAGTGGGTTGTATCATGATAAAATGCATTTCTCTATAGATAGCACAGAAAGAAATGAAAAAAAAATATTGTATAACAAATGCTTATTCTGATAAGAAAAAATGTACTGATGGAATAGGAGTAAAGGGAAGAATTTTTTTTTTCCTCTGATTAAAAAATCTCACAGATATGGTTTCATTTTTCCTTAAATCAGAAAGGAAATTTGTCTTTTAAGGAATGAAGATAAGGATCAATAAGAATTTCTGGCACATGAAAAATATATTACAGGATTAATATTGTACTATGTAATTAAATTTTTGAAATAAGTAAGTAAAGATTGTATTATAAGTTAATTTATTCATTTTTAATTCTTCCCTGAAATAACTTTTAACAATAATACTGTTACAACCTCATTTATGCATTTGGTAATGAACAAATAGGTTGTTGTCATTGAACTATGCTAGTGAACAAAAAGTAGATGTAATGCATACTATTATCATTTCTTTTTTCCCAAACCTACAATTTTAAAATCTTTTTACCCTGAACCCATGCTAGTTTTCCCAGTCTATGCATAGAAAAACTCTGCCTATTATGAAAGGATTTTCAAATCCCAACAGGGGTTATTCAGCTCAATGTCAGACATGCAGCGTTAAATCCCCATCAATAAGAAACAACAAAAGAATACCACTCTCCCTGGAACACTGTATAAATGAGTTTGACTATGTTCTTGTATAGCAATCACCCAGAGTAATGGAAAATAATCATATACTATTTCCCCAAACAATGAGCTTATTAGAACTTTGTGGCTCTTTAGAAATATATTTTTGTTCACTGGTATAAATATTTTATACATTGCTCCACTATAATCCACAAAACTGAAAATGATATTTAAAGTAATAAAAGATAAATCAAATAATCATATTTCATTTACAATGATTTCCCTTTTGATACTCTTTATGTAATTTAATAGAGTAGGCAAGTCAATTAAATGACAATTTACTAAAATATTACCACTAATCAAAAAATGCAAATGGGACATCATTAACATAAGTCTGGTAAAATTCAGTTTTCATTTGCACATTAAAAACACTGAAATGCTTATTTTTCTTCCTACTGTGTGCCTCAATGATAGTTTTTTAGGCAAATAAAAATGCTCTACATCAAAGAATGAAAGTGAATACAGAATTTATTTCATTTTATTATTTCTGATGAAATACAATTTATTAGAAAGCTAGTAGAAATTGAATACCCATGTGTATCTCAGGGAAATGTGAGGTTTTTAGTAGATATTTGCTCAGTTAAAAGCAAATAATATAAAAAGATTATTTAATGATCAAGAAAAAATATCTTATTTCAACATTAATTACTATTATTGATGATTCTTCCTTAAAATCTGCCTCATATTTTCCCTTTGGCCTTATTCTCTACATGGATTTTAAACAGTAGCATCTGTAAAAGATCTCTTTTCCTTGATACTTCTCTGCCAAGATATTTTTGATATTCCAGCCAGATTAATATTATTTCCATCATATAGCTACTCCATCTGAAGAACATCCATCTAAAGTTCTCTTTTCCTCCTTCTTGGTTAAAGTTATGAATGCATGTAAAAAGAGCCTGTCTTGTCATCTTTTGTTCCTCATGGGAACAAATTCTTATCCTACTGTGAAATTTCTCTCCTCCTCATGCACTTCCTGCCACTATTTACCTTCTTGTCTTTGATCAGGCAATTTTCCCATCCTCAAGTATTCAGTCTGCCATTAAATATTTATACTCTCCTCTGATGCTATAGATACCTTCCCTCTGAAGGTACCCTGTGGCAGACAACCCCACTCCTGTTGCGTGTGGTGTGTCTTTCTGCTGCTTTACTTTGTTTACTTCCCTCCCTCCTTCACAGACTCTCACATGTCTCCCTTCCTCCTTTCTCTTTCCTGGCCTGCCTGCCTCCTGTTTACCTGCCTTCCTTTATCTTTCCTTTCTTTACACTTTCTTCAAATACATTTTCAGATTTTTGAGATCGTAGCTGAACCCCACTATTAATATTTTTGTGAATTTTGTTAAATATTCTGTTAAATATAAATATTTTGTGTATTCTGCTAAATATTCTGTTAAAGAAGTAGCACATTATTGATGTCATTACCAAGTTCCCTTTAAGAAAATGTAATTCTTATTTTCATCAGAAAATATCAAAATTTCCACTAATTCTATGGAATATATGCTCTCTCTAAAGCTAGCTCCTATTTTTTTTTTAATTTAATGATTAGAAATCAGAAGAACTATGTTTTAAAAATTTAAGGCAGTTTATACCTACTAATGTAGAAACAATTTTACCTTTGGGATCAAAATACTTAATTTGGTGAGAAATATAAACAAACTTAAACATGTTTACAACCCTTCAGGCAAATAAATACCTTTCTTTTTCCTGATTTGAAGCTGTTTGAATCGATGTGGTTTACTGTGGCTCTGAGGAACTGAATGCATTTTGTGTTAGCAGGGGAGATATGAGATTTGCATCTGCACACTTTTTCTCTGACAGAAATGTTTTTATTTGAGTATAGATTTTGAATGCCACATTTCTGCATATAATTTCTCAGTAATGAGACATATGTGAATGTGTTCTATCCTACATAAGGGCATGCATGTTCATAAGAATGTTACTGAAGAGGATTATCACAGGTGTAAATACCATTGCTTATTAAAGATGGCTGCATTTTCTTTGATTTTTTACTTGTCAGGAAGTAGACACTGTTTTCCTTACTCCTGAATTTGACCTGAGTGAAAATAACACTGTCTTTATTGAGGCCCTTAAAGAAGATGAGTGGCTTCCAGCTTGGTCTCCTGGGATCGTAAGCCATGTAAGTCTGAGGACAGTGCTAAGGAGTCTACCTGGAGAAGCTCCAGTCTACATGAAGGAGAAACCTTGCTCTTCCAGCCAGGGGATTAGATGCATGAGACATGAAAACAATGTCACACATCAACCTAACAACACAGTCATGCCTCACAGAATGGAGAAATTGGCAAACCGAGCTCTAAACTCTGCTTGTAAATTAGGTGATGTTATTACATCATATATATGTGTATGTGTGTGTGTGTGTGTGTGTATATATATATATATATATATATATATATATATATATGTATATATATAATGATATATCAAATTACCTATTTTATAATGAAATAATATAATTTGTTCTTCAAAACATATTTTAGTTAGATTGCTGCACAGCCATAGACAATCAGAAAATTAGTCAAGTCCATTAGAAAGTCAATTGCTTCAGGACTGTTGATTCCTGAACAGCATCACATGGTATGAACAGACTGGCATAGAAACATAATGGATGAGTTCCTGAGATAATATTGCAGGTGACTAGAATGGAAAATTGAATCCAAATCATATTTGTGAGAGTTCAAGTCTTTGTAATTTAGAATATATTTAATTTTTCATTTATTTATTATTTTTACATAATTTAGCTAAGGAAATCTGATAATACCAGTTAGTGTGAAACATTTCAAAATATTTACATGAAATTTATACTTCTCTTGCTATGAGTTGTGTATAAACAATATGAGCTTCTTTTTCCTATGCTCAAAGTTTTTTTTTTTTTTTTTTAAATTTCAAGGAAACTCTAAAAAAAAAAAACAAAAAAAAAAAAAACACTGAGTGCTGAATTTTCCCCCCTTAATAACCAAGCATGTATGCATTAGAATTAATTTTATTTTGAGAACTAAATGGGCCAGGGTGTAATTATGACAAAGTGAACATTCCAGTTGGAAATATATTATATGTATTTATCTTGCATATCAAATAGTTAGACCCAAATATTTTTGAATAAGCTTTTATCTGTCTGTCTACCATTTGTACATCAATTTATCTCTCCATACATCTGTTATATATTTATCTGTTCCCCTTCCAAACACACACATGAAAGCTACTTCTCATAGATAATCTAGACCATCAGCTTTTATTTAAATTAAGCTGAGAGATTAATCCACGGAATGATAACAGAGAAAGAGAAATGGCTCAAAGGAACATGGATTGATTGTAATTTCTACTTTTTCTCAAATTCTCATTTTTCCAGTGCATGAATTATCTTAGATTTAATCTTACAATTTCAATGGTCTAAATCTTTTTCATGTTATGTTGAATGACAGTTCAAGAAAAAACCCTCTGAGTCTACTTTTCTTTTATTCTTTTGATATATTTTAAGGATATATATCATTTGTAATATTAATTTTATTTCCCTCCTAAGTCTTTTGAAACTTCCAAATATTACATCAGGTCAAAATATAATCAATGTTAAAGAACACACTTTTCTTAATGTAGATGTGTTCCAGTCTTTAGTGTAAGAAATAGAAGTTCAGTAATGTTAGCTCTATCGGCAATATCCTGTGCAACATTCTGCTGGAAAACTAGCTCTCTCTGTTATTTATTCTTTTTTTTTTTTGGGGGGGGGGTGTAAATCATCCTTAGAATTTCAAAATATTACTATAGGGTTTTGTTTTTGAGGTAAAAAACCATATAACTATGAACTCCTTATTATTTCAACCATATTTATTTATAGGGCTTTATTCTATAAATCTTGATTCATTACATTTCTTATTTTTGATCACAATGTTATATGTCTTATTTGAAATATTTTGAAGTGCATAAAATATGTTTGAAAATTGATTGAGTTTTCCCCTTTCCCTTCATTAAAAACAGCAAATTATCTACCTGGTAAAGTGAAGTCTGACCAACTCCAACAATACTTGGGCCCTGTACTTAGAATTGTAACAAAATGCTATTGTGGGATTTTATTTTTGAGGAAAAAGTGAATTACATACTACTTTAGCTGTATTTATGTACTGTGTCTTTTGTCTTCACACCATAGCTTTGTAAGTATGTCTTTCATAACTTAATAGCCTACAATATCAGTGTTCTCGGATATTCATATTGTAAACAACAAGCATACTGTTCAAATGCTTGACTGTTTTATTATTGTATTATAATAATAATGTCGGTAGGTAAATTTTAATCAGTGATTACCTATATAAGTAATGGGTTAATGAATTTAATTATACTTATAATTTTTGTTTTTTGTGGTGCTTGGGATTGAACTCAGGGCCTCAAGCAGGCTAAGCAGTTGCCCTTCCACTGAGCATGTTACACCCAGCCCATAAGCTTGCTATAACTTGTATATTAGCCCAATAAAGCAGTTAATATTTTTATCCTTCTTTTATAAATTAGAGTTTTGAGGTTTACAGACATTGGAGTTATTCATTGTAACCACAGTGAACAATTTGTCATTTCATCATTGAATACATTTTTCATGAATAGAGAGCAATAATTCTTGTATCCTCCAGTTTTTGTTAAAGATATTGTCTTCAACTGTTCATGGACCTGTTTTTTCCAATTATTCTTATATACAGTCATGTAGTAAATTTAATTTGATAAAGTTAAGCATGTTTAATTTTAGAATTTCTGAACTTATTTTTTGGTTGTTGCAGACAATGATGTTATTTGGGTCTTAACTCAGATACATTTCTGTGATGTAATAACATTCTAAATGTTTATTATAATGAAAAAAAGGAAAAAGAAGGAAGGAAGGAATAAAGGAGAAAAAAGGGAAAGAAAGGAAGACTATGGGCTACTGCACTTTATTTTATATTTTTTCTGTAGTATTACGTATATACTATGTATTCTATAGTATTATAGTATAGTATAGTATTATACATAGTGTTATATATTATTTGCAATGTATTGCATAAAGATTAAGATACCATAACATCATGGGTTATTTCACATTTAAAATTCAAGCCTTCAAAATATTAGCAATGATGTTAAAATTTATTTTCTGTGAACTTTGTCATGGTCAGTGACAAGCACTTTAATATATATTATCTCATTTAATATAGAGTGGAAATCTATGAATTAGAAACTGTAATTACAATTATTCCTACTTTATACCTATGCAAAGTGAAGATTAGAAACAGTAAGTAAAAATTGAAAGGCACAGAGGCAGAAAAAAAAAGAGAATTATTAAAATCCAGGCTAAAGCTGAGATTCTACTCATTAATTGTGCTTTGCACTGAGATATGTAAATGTTATATTATGTTCTACTAATGAAGTGCAAATAATTGGCTATTTAATGTATGATGTCTTAACTTCCTAAAGGCAACTAATCTTTTGACTAGTGTTAAATTTAATTTCATTAGTTTTTCAAGAGCCTAATGTGAGATCAGGAAACAAAAAAAAAATCTGATCTTAGATTCTAAAATATGTTAAAATGAGCTGAGCACAGTGGTGTATGCCTGTAATCCCAGTGACTCAGGAGGCTGAGGAAGTAGGACCATGAGTTCAAACCAGCCTCAGCAACCTAGCAAGGCCCTAAGCAACTTCATTGAGACTCTATCTCTAAATAAAATATTTTTTTAAAAGGCTGGAGATTGGGCTTGGTGGTTAAGTGGGTTCATGCTTAGCATCCCATATAAATAACTAAATAAAAGGTCCATTGACAACTAAAAGAAAAAAGTTAAAAAAATGTACAGGACAAAAAGCTTAATGCTTCTCTCCTAAAGCAATAAAGGATATAGGTAAGAGATAAAATTAGAGGGTAGGAAAAAAGTATAGAGCACTGTAGACACTGTTAAAGAATTAATTACAAAGACTAAAAGTCATGTGGTATTTTTAGTAAGGTAGGTTTGATTAAGGCAATAGCAGGTAGATAAATAAGAATGATCAAGTTTAGGATATATTTTTTTAAAATGATGATGATGATATCTGTTGGATGGTGTGAACAATTATGATCTTTGGTTTTCGAAGAAAAATCTCAGAGTCAATATTGAGTTAAGGAGGAATAGGGTGTGGGTAAAGATTATAATCTTTGTGTCTGTTTTCATTGGTTAAGTGTGAGTTGATTATTGAATAGTTCCTGTGTGGAGGGAATAAGTAGGTATATATACATATACAGATAATAGGTCAGAAGGAAATGATTTAACCAAATATATTTTTAGAAATTGTAAGCTTACAGTAGTATTCAAAGACTTGGATAAGGTCCCTTGAAAGAACTAGACAGAAATAAAAAGAGGGCTAAATTATAAGGCTTTGAGTAATTTATCATTTAAAGGTCAACCTAAGGAGACATCAGATAAATTGATTGAATTGAAGTAACTAGTGAGGCGATGTGGTAGGGGATCAATAAAAAAGTTTTTCCAGGGATGTGTAAAGGTTATTGAAAGCTGGAGCAAGATGACTGGTTTTGGTGAGCATGTGGCTACTAACTGGTCACTGACCTAATCATTGTCAGTCAGCTAGATGGAAATAGAAGTTTGACTAAAATGAATTGAGTAGCACTGATAGTTTAGTAAGGGAATAAAATAATCATAGACATTTTAGGGAATTTTATTATAAAAGAAATGAGACAAATTTGACCAAATCTGAAAAGGACTATATCTCAAAGTAGATGTTGGATTATGAGAAGGCTTGTAGACTGGTAGTAGATTTTAAAGCAGAGATGTTACCATTATTTTCCTTATTAAAATATAAGATCCCTGAAGGCAAGGACTGATTTGTCTTTTTCAATACTATGTCTCCACTAGTGAACCTGATTTTCTTGAACATAATGCACCATACATAAATATTTCTTGAATTATTGAGTAAACAAATGGATGAACTTATGAATGTTCACTTGCTTAGCATATTCTCCTCTATATTAACTAGCAGAGGTTTTTGTTGTTTGTTGTGTTTTTTTATTATGTGTCTATATATGTATATTTACATTTTCTCCAGTAAACTAAATTAATTTTGTGCACTTCAGATAGTGCCTTCTTTCTTTCTTTTCAAATTTGCATAATTAAAATAAATCACTTAAAATGTATTAGTATGAAAAATCATAATTTGTTGATTGGAAAAAAAACCTGTGGTAGTTATTTCATAACATCAGAGCTAATATGTTTTTATAATTAAATGAACATAGTATGGTAATGAAACACTTATTGTGTTTGTGTTTGTCTCCTAAGCTAAGTTTTACTTGATGTTGTTTATAAAGTCATACATGAGCAAAGAAACAAGAAAAGCAAAACTCTGTGATGAGATACCAGTCATTACTCAGTCTCTGTCATCCTCTAAGGACTTTTCTTCCCAAGGTAGTGAAAGAAAAAGTTGAGATTTGCAGGCACCAAACACTTATCACAGTTATCTTTTTTTTATTTTATTTTTATAATTTTTAATATGTACAATACATAGTGCATGTATATAGAATCTTTTTACATACAACTGTTTGTATACAAAGTATATTCGTACAATTCAGTTCTTCAATCATGCATTTAGGAAAATGATATCCGTCTCAATCAACCACCTTTTATTTCTTTTCTCCCCCTCCCTCCCCCCTTGCTCCCTCCCTTGCCCTCCCTTCCTTTGACCATTATAGTGTTCCTCTAATCCTCCTATGTACCCCCATCCAACAATACTATGAACTAGCCTCGTTATATCAGAGAAAACATTTGGTACTTGGATTTTTGAGATTGACTAACTTCACTTAGCATTATGTCTTCCAACTTCATCCATTTACCTGCAAATGCCATTATTTTATTTTCTTTTATTGCTGAGTAAACTTCCATTGTGCATATATACCACATTTTCTTAATCCACTCATTTATTGAGGGACATCTAGGTTGGTTCCACAACCTAGCTATTGTGAATTGCGCAGCTACAAACATTGAGATAGCAGTGTCACTGTAATATGCTGTTTTTAAGTCCTTTGGGAATAGACCCAGAGTTATCTTTTGGCAAGAACATCCTTTTTGCTTTGTCCCCAGGGTGCCAATGTCCTCTCTTGTTTTCCCCCTGTTCCATTCACATTTGTGACTTCTTTTTTCATCAATTAAAAAAATAATAATAAAAAGAAAGAAAGGAAGAAATTAAAAGAGGAAAAACAACAACAACAACAAAACCTCTTACAAGTCATATATACTTTAGCTTACTCAAAATTATAATTTCTTTCTTTTTTTTTTTTTTTTTTTTGGTACCAGGGATTGAACTCAGGGGCACTTGGCCCCTGGGACACATCCCCAGCCCCCCCCCTTTTTTTTTTTTTTTTTTTTTTTTTTTTGTATTTTATTAGAGACAGCATCTCACTGAGTTGCTAAGTGCCTCACCATTGCTGAGGCAGTCTTTGAACTCACAATCCTCCTGCCTCAGCCTCCCAAGTGCTGGGATTACAGGCGTGCACCACTGCACCCAGCAAAATTATAATTATTACTCAGATATGAAATTCTTTTTAATAGACAGGAAATTATCATGACATTCCTTATACCCATTCAGACAAAATTGAGGTTTCAAGACCACCAAGATATACATTGTTATTTTTGGTTATTTTATAACTTATAAACTTTTAGTGAACCACTAAGAGGTAACTCTATTTGCTAATGATTAAAATTAAATATCAACCTAACCTATTTCTTCTCTGTGAAACCAAAGTCAGAATCTAGTGAGACTCTTTTTTTTTTTTTTTTTTTTCCTTTCCTTTTGTTTTCTTCTTTCTTTCTTTGGTGGTGATTCTAGAAATCCAATCCAGGAATCCAGGGCCTCAGTAATGCTAGGCAAACACTGTACACCTGAGCTACATATGCACTTCTCTAGTGAGATTTTGTTTAAAAAATATTAATTTAATAGATTTTGCCTCCATCAAAATGGATTATTTTATAATTGTATTTTAAAATTAAAATTTTTACTACAAATTATTCAAGTTTTCATGAAATATTTAAGTATTTAAGATATTTAAGATAAATTGAAAGAAAAAACATTTTTATGATATAAATGGTAGAGGATATAATGCTAATCTAACCATGGTTAGGTTATACCCTTAACCATGATAGGGTATAATGCTAGAGTTTCTTAAATCAGCCTCAAAGGACATGCAAAGCAATAAGGAATAGCATATTTTCCCTTGACTGATGGATTCATGGATTTCAATTTCCCTGAAAAGCAGCTGTAGTATTCTGATGAACTGATTGGGGAAACTTGTCATTTCAGTAATCCTCTGGAGACTGTCAGGAACAGTAGAATAGAAAACAGGGTTACAATTAACACCACAGAAGTACACTGTAAAGAGTAACCTGTGAGCTCTTTTAGCAGCTGTCATGAGCAAAAATTTTATATTGGATTGATTAGCCTGGCTCCCATTCAACTAGCTGAGGATTATGTGGTAAGATTGTGAGAGGGTTTTAGAAATGCTCATATTATAAACTCCAGAATAATATTACCCTCTATGTTTCCCATTATTTCTACCTAGTCTCTAAATAAAGAGTGGAAAATTACTTCAGTGCTACCTGTAGTACATCACACAGTCTTCAAAGTCATTTAAAAAGGTGATAGTAAATCATTAAATTTTTTTTTCTGTTACACACATTACATCTCTAGGAAATTATTCTATCAACCAGCTATTAATTTAAAGAAAACATTTGAAAGAGAAAATTAACAGTCTTTTTCAGTTACAAACTCAAAGGGTTTTTGAATAAAATTGATCCAATTATGTTATTGGCAGTAAGTTTCTCCCATGAAAGGCACATAATGAATATGAATGGAAAATCTTCCATGATTAAAGTATCACTATTCATTCATTCTAGCACAAATTTGTTCAGCATCATACAAGCATGGGGAAGAATATTGAACAAGATAAAGCTGATTTATTTCACCATATGTAGATTCTAGTATGAGATTAAAAAAAGAGAAAGCACAGGTTAAAATTATGATACACAGTTCAAAGAACAATTAGACATGTCTGTCTTCCAGTCTGGCATGCAATGGTGAGCTTGGATGTTGTTTTAGCCAGCTTTTTTGCTGCTGTGACTTAAAGACCTGACAAGAACAGTGAAAGGAAGAAAAGTTTACGTGGGGGATCACAGTTTCAAATGTCTTAGTCCATGAAGTGGCCAGCTTCATTACTCTGGTCCTGAGGCAAGGCAGAACATCATGGGAGAAGGTGTGGTGGAGGAACTTGACTAAGGACATCACATCAGAAACCAGAGAGAAAGATAGAGACTCAGCTCTCCAGAGACAAAATATATGCACCAAAGGCATAACCCCAGAGACCCACTTCCTGCAACCATATCTTACCTGCCTACAGTTACCACTCAGTTACTCCTGAAGGGATTAATGCACTGATCAGATGAAGGCTACTATAACCAAATATTTCCCTCTTAAGTTTCTTGCTTGGTCTCATATATGTGCTTTTTGGGGGGAATACCTAATTTCTAAAACATAACAGATGTCATCATCCCTATCCTTACAACATTAAAAAAGATTGAATGAACTGAAAATTAACAAATCTTCTTAAGCCTTTCAAAAAGTGTGGTGAGAGAGTCAAATGCTACTCTAAAATATGAGATAAAAACATCAGGAGACAGAATCCCACCTTCCTGGAGAAAAAGCCCAAGAGAAGAACCTTCCATAGGAACCAGTAATAGGATATGAAAACCTAAATTGTGATTGACAAGTGGCTAGATAGGATTTCCAGAAGAAGACAAGAAACATATGAAGCATTAATTGCTAAAAAAGAAAGAAAGGAAGAAGGAAGGAAGGAAGGAAGGAAAGAATAGAAAAGAAAGAAAAAAACTAAATCCAAAATTTGTTACAGACACCAAACACAAATAAGAACAGGATAAAAAATATATATTCACAACTAACTGTAGAAAATATTTAAAGAAAATATTTAAAGAACACAGAGAGAATGGAGGCAATTTATCCAGAGAAAGGCAAGGGTAAGAATGACATTGAACTTCCCTTTAGAAACCAGGTAGGCAAAGCAGTGGAATAAAATATTTAAATATTAAAAGACAATAATTTTGGATTTCTATATCCAGAAAAATTGTTGTTCAAGAGTGAAGGGAAAATTATGACTACTTCATTCAAAACTGAAGAAATTTATCATCAGTAGTCCTGCACTGACAGAAATGATAAAAGTTTTTCAGAAAGTATAAAAATGGTGTCAGAAACTAATTACAATTAATATGTAGTACAATAAAAAGAATATTAAAAGGAATGAATAAAATAAAATAAAGTATTTCATTTGTCTTAATCATATAAAAGATAACCATTAAAAATAATAACAGCAACAATGTATGTGGTGATTAAAACTTATATAGAAATAATTTAATTAGAACACTGTTAGAAGGATAGAAAGGAAGACTTAGGAATACTATGTTATTATGTACTAACCCTTCCATTAAGTATTATGTTATTATTTGAATTTGGACTTGGATTAAATAAAAAATATATATTTCAAGATAATCCACTAAAAAAGAAGAAGAAAAAATATAACTGAGATCTTCAGAGAAAAAAAGGAAACATAAGGTAGACTGAATGGGAAGAAAGAAAGAAAGCTTTCACATGAGATTATTGTCTATGTAATGACTCTATAAAAATAAACTTATAAACTTATAGAATTAACAAGTAACTAGAAGCTGGGCACGGTGACACACATCTGTAATCCAAGTAGTTCAGGAGGCCAAGGCAGGAGCATCCTGAGTTCAAAGACAGCCTCAGCAAAAGTGAGGCACTAGGCAACTCATTGAGACTCTGTCTCTAAAATAAAAAAAAAAAAAAAAAAAAAAACAGGGCTGGGGATGTAGCTCAGCACTTGGTGCCCCTGAGTTCAATCCCTGGTAACCCCTTCCTATCAAAAAATGTAACTACAGCCAGATGGTTGTATATAAATTAATATGCAAAAGTAGCTCCTATGTACTGCAAATAAAAAATTGGAACTTGAAATCAAGCAAACAATATCACTTATTTTTGTACAAAAAGAAGAAATTCTTAGTTATGAATCAAACAAAATATGTATGAGATCTATGTGAGAAAAACTACAAAACTTTTATAAAAATGAAAGGATAACTAACTATATACAGATATTTCAAGAGTATTTAAGGGTACAAAGACTTGGGATTTTCAAATTCTCAGTTCTTCACAACTTGAAATAGATTTAATGCAATCATGCAATCATAGCAAAAAATGTAGTGCTATGTTGTACATGTCAACAAACCAGTTTTAAGTTTCATGGAGAGGTAAAGGACCTAGTATAGTCAACACAATATTGACAGAGAAGAACACTAATGGAGAACTGAAACTACCTGACTTCAGTCTTACTCTAATACTATGGCCCTTGAGAACAGTTGGTGAAAAAAACAGACAAATCAATCACTGGTGGAGAACAGAAAGTAAGTCTAGAATTTGACCTGTACAAATATATTCAAAAGAACATTGATAAAGCATTAAGGGCAAGTCAATGTATACAGAATAGATTTTCAACTCATACCCACATACTTACAATGAAGCTAGACACAGACTTTATACCTTTCATGAAACTTAATTTTAAAAGAATCATAAGCCTAAATGTAAAATATAGAATTGTGAAACTCCTTTATGATATTGTAGGAGAAAATCTAGGTGGCCTTGGGTTTGTCAATGATTTATTACATATAATACCAAAAGAATAATCCATTAAAGAAAAATAAATGTAACCTCAAACTTATTAAATTTGAAAAGTTCTGCTCTTTTAAGGACATTCTTCAAAGAAGACATACAGAAGACACACACTGTAGAAAATATTTACAAAACATATTTAATAAAGGATTCATCTAAGATATAAAAAGAACACATAGAATTCAACAGTAACAGAACAAAATACCCAAATAAAAAATTAACAAAAGATCTGAATAGACACATTATCAAAAATGACATGCAGATGGCCAATAAACATGAAAATGTGTCCAACGCACAAGTCATTAGAGGATTTCATATTACAACAATAACTGTTTAGTCAGCTTTCCATTGCTGTGATAAAACAACTGAGATAAACAACTTAATAGAAAGAGATATTTATTTTGGCTCATGATTTCCGAAATTTTTGTCCCTTGTCTTTTGGCCTATATTTTTGGACCTATACCAAGGCAGATCATTATGGCAGAAGCATGTGGCAAAAAAAAAATGTCTCACCTCACAGCAGCCAGGAAACAAAAGAAATAAAAGGGTGAGAGCCCATATTTTTAATGTCCCCTTTAAGAGACACATTCAATGACTTGACTTCCTTCCACTAGGCCACACCTCCTAAAGTTTCCCCTACCATCCAAAAGCACCACAGTCTGGTGATCTGTTTTTTTTTTTTTTTTTTTTTTTAATTTTTTTTGTTTATGAAAATCATATTTATTTCAAATAATAAATTTTGATAATATCATTCATGTATTCAAATATCAGTGATTATATTATAATCTTCAGTATATGTATTTCTTTTTTTATTCAAAGTTGTTGTATTTATAATAGTAGTATGCATTAAAATTCATAATAAACATATAGAGCATCTTTTTACAAAACACTGTTTGTATACAATGTATATTCGTACCATTCAAATCTTCAATCATGCATTAGGATAATGACATCCATTTTATTCAACCACACTTTCTTTTTTCCCCTCCATCCCCCCTTGCTCTCTTCCTTCCCCTCCCTCCCCTTTGACCTTTCTAGCATTCCTCTAATCCTCCTATGTACCCCGACCCAACACCACTGTGAATCAGCCTCCTTTTATCAGAGAAAACATTTGGTATTTGGATTTTTGAGATTGAATAATTTTACTTAGCATTATATTCTCCAACTTCATCCATTTACCTGCAAATGCCATGATTTTATTTTCTGTTATTGCTGAGTAAAATTCCATTGTATATATGTACCATATTTTCTTTATATCTACTGAGGGACATCTAGGTTGGTTGCACAATCTAGCTATTGTGAATTGTGCTGCTATAAACATTGAAGTGGCTGTGTCACTGTAATATGCTGTTTTTAAGTCCTTTGGGAATAGACCCAGGGGTAGGATGGCTGAGTCATAAAGCGGTTCCATTCCCAGTTTTACAAGAAATCTCCATACTGCCTTCCATAACGGTTGCACCATTTTGCAGTCCCACCAGCAATGTATGAGTGTGCCTTTTTCCCCACATCCTCTCCAACATTTATTGTTGTTTGTGTTCTTGATAGCTGCCATTCTGACTGGAGTAAAATGAAATCTTAGAGTAGTTTTGATTTGCATTTCTCTAATTGCCAGCAATGTTGAGCATTTTTTCATGTATTTGTTGATTAATTGTGTATCTTCTTCTGAGAAGTGTCTTTTCAATTCCTTAGCCCATTTATTGATTGGGTTGTTTGTTTTTTGGAGTTAAGTTTTTTGAGTTCTTTATATGTTCTAGAAATTAGTGCTCTATCTGATGTGCATATATTAAATTTGTTCCCAAATCATTGGCTCTCTATTGACCTCATTGATTGTTTCTTTTGCTGAGAAGAAGCTTTTTAGTTTGAATCTATCCCATTCATTGATTCTTGGTATTAATTCTTGCGCTACAGAATTCTTATTAAGGAACTTGGGGCATAATCTGACATGTTGGAAATTGGAGCTTACTTTTTCTTCTATTAGGCGTATTGTCTCTGGTCTAATTCCTAGGTCCTTGATCCACGTTGAATTAAGTTTTGTGCATGGTGAGAGATAAGGGTTTAATTTCATTTTGTTGCATATGGATTTCCAGTTTTCCCAGCACCATTTGTTGAAGAGGCTGTCCTTTCTCCACTGTACATTTTTGGCGCCTTTGTCTAATATAAGATAGCTGAAATTATATGTATTAGTCTCTGTGTCCTCAATTCTGTACCATTGGTCTACCAGTCTGTTTTGGTGCCAATACCATGCTGTTTTTTGTTACTATTGCTCTATAGTATAATTTAAAGTCTGGTATGGTGATGCCACCTGCTTCAATTTTCTTGCTAAGGATTGCTTTGGCTATTCTGGGTCTCTTATTTTTCCAGATGAATTTCATGACTGCTTTTTCTATTTATTTGAGGAATGTCATTGGGATTTTGATTGGATTTGCATTAAATCTGTATAATGCTTTTGGTAGTATGGACATTTTGACAATATTAGTTCTGCCCATCCAAGAACAAGGTAGGTCTTTCCATCTTCTGAGTTCTTCTATAATTTCTTTATTTAGTGTTCTATAGTTTTCATTATGGAGGTCCTTCACATCTTTTGTTAAGTTGATTCCTAGATTTTTTTTTTTTTTTGATGCTATTGTAAATGGGGTAGTTTTCATCATTTCCCTTTCAGAGGATTTGTCACTGATGTACAAAAATGCCTTTCATTTATGGGTATTGATTTTGTATCCTGCTACTTTGCCAAATTCATTTACTAGTTATAAAAGTTTTCTGGTAGAGGTTTTTGGGACTCCTAGGTATATTATCATGTCATCAGCAAATAGTGCTAATTTGAGCTCTTCTTTTCCTATCTATATCCCTTTAAGTTCTTTCATCTGTCGAATTTCTGTAGCTGGAGTTTCAAGTACTATGTTAAATGGCAGTGGTGACAGGGGGCATCCCTGTCTTGTTCCAGTTATTAGAAACAATGCTTTCAATTTTTCTCCATTTCAGATAATATTAGCTTGGGGCTTTGCATAAATAGCTTGTATGATGTTGAGATATGTTCCTGTTATTCCTAGTTTTTCTAGTGTTTTGAACATAAGGGAGTGTTATATTTTGTCAAATGCTTTTTCTGCATCTATTCAGATGATCATATGGTTCTTATCTTTAAGTCTATTGATGTGATATATTATGTTTATTGATTTCCAAATGTTGAACCAACCTTGCATCCCTAAGATAAACTTCATTTGATTGTGGTGCACCATCTTTTTGACATGTTTTTGTATTCGATTTGCCAGAATTTTGTTGAGGATTTTTGCATCTATGTTCATTAAAGATATTGGCCTAAAGTTTTCTTTTTTGGCTGTGTCTTTGCCTGGCTTTGGAATTAATGTAACATTGTCTTCATAGATAGAGTCTGGGAGAGCTCTCTCTTTTTCTATTTCTTTAAATAAGTTGAAGAGCATTGGTATTAATTCTTCTTTGAAGGTCTTGTAGAACTCGGCTGTGAACCCATCGGGACCTGGACTTTTTCTAGTTGGTAGCTTTTTGATGGCGTCTTCTATTTCCTCCACTGAAATTGATCTGTTTAAATGATGTATAGCCTCCTGTTCTAGTTTGGGCAATTTGTATGACTCTAGAAATCTGTCAATGCATTCAGTATTTTCTATTTTATTAGAGTACAAATTTTCAAAGTAACTTCTAATTATCTTCTGTATGTCTGAGGTGTTTGTTGTGATATTTCCTTTTTCATCACGGATGTTAGTAATTTGAGTTTTTTTTCTCCTTTTTATTAGCATCGCTAAGGTTCTGTCGATTTTATTTATTTTTTCAAAGAACCAACTTTTAGTTTTGTCAATTCTTTGAATTGTTTCTTTAGTCTCAATTTCATTAATTTCAGCTCTGATTTTAATTATTTCCTGTCTTCTGCTACTCTTAGTGTTGATTTGTTCCTCTTTTTCTAGTGCTTTGAGGTGTGATATTAAGTCATTTATTTGTTGTTGTTTTTTTTTCTTTTAAGAAATGAACCCAGTGCAATGAATTTTCCTCTTACTACTGCCTTCATAGTGTCCCAGAGATTTCTATATGACATATCTGTGTTTTTATTTACCTCTAGGAATTTTTTAATCTCCAACTTGATGTCTTCTTCAAGCCCTTGTTCATTTAGTACCATGTTGTTTAGCTTCCAGTTATTAGAATAGATTTTGTTTGTTTGTTTGTTTCTTGTTTTGTTAGTGATTTCCAATTTTATCCCATTATGGTCTGATAGAATGCAGGGTAGTATCTCTACTTTTTTATATTTGCTGAGATTTGCGTTGTGGCATAATATATGGTCTATTATGGATAAGGAGCCATGTGCTGCTGAGAAGAAAGTGTATTTACTCATGGAGGGATGAAATATTCTGTATATGTACATTAGGTCTAAGTTATTAATTATTTTAATGAGTCCTAGAGTTTCTTTATTTAGCTTTTGTTTGGATGATCTATCCGTTGGTGAGAGAGGTGTGTTGAAGTCCCCTAGAATAATTGTGTTGCGGTCTATTTTACCCTCGAACTTGAGAAGGATTTGTTTGATGAATGTAGGTGCCCCATTATTTGGGGCATATAGATTTATAATTGTTATATCTTGTTGATGAATGGTTCCTTTAAGTAGTAAGAAATATCCATCTTTGTCCCTTTCGATTAGCTTTGGCTTGAAGTCTACCTTATTTGATATGAGAATGGAAACCCCTACTTGCTTCCGCAGCCCATGTGAGTGATAAGACTTTTCCCAGCCTTTCACCTTCAGTCTAATGATGTCTTTTTCTATGTGGTGGGTTTCTTGGAGACAGGAAATTGTTGGGTCTTTTTTTTAAATCCATTCTGACAATCTGTGTCTTTTGAATGGTGAGTTTAGGCCATTAACATTCAGGGTTATTACTGAGATGTGATTCTTATTCCCATCCATATTTTACTTGTTTATGGTATTTAACTTGATTTGTTTTCTCCTCTGGTTGGTATTTCCTTTAGTTTAATATCTCCCTTTGTTGATTTTCATTGTTATTATTCTTTTCTTCTTTGTAGAATATTTTGCCCAGAATGTTCAGAAGTGCTGGCTTTCGAGTTGTAAAATCTTTTAACGCTTGTTTGTTGTGGAAGGTTTATATTTCATCTTCAAATCTAAAGCTCAATTTTGCTGGGTATAAGATTCTTGGTTGACATCCCTTTTCTTTCAGAGCTTGAAATATGCTATTCCAGGGTCTTCTAGCTTTTAAAGTCTGGGTTGAAAAATCTGAACAAAGTCTAATTGGTTTCCCCCTATATGTAATCTGCTTCCTTTCTCTCGTGGTTTTTAATATTCTCTCCTTTCTCAGTATATTAGGCATTTTCATTATAATGTGACTTGATGTGGATCTGTTGTGATTTTGTACATTTGATGTTCAGTAAGCCTCTTGCACTTGGTTTTCCCATTTATTCCTCAAGTTTGGAAAATTTTTTGCTATTATTTCATTGAATACATTACTCATTCCTCTGGCTTGGAACTCTGCACCTTCCTCCACCCCAATCACTCTTAAATTTGGTCTTTTTATGTTGTCCCATATTTCTTGAATGTTCTATTCTTGACTTCTTACAATTTTTGCTGTGTAATCTACATTTTTTCCCAGGGTATATATTTTTTCTTCATTATCTGAGGTCCTTTCTTCCAAGTGGTCTAATCTGTTGGTGATGCTTTCAATTGAACATTTAATTTGGTTTATTGCTTCTTTCATTTCCAGAATTTCTGTTTGGTTTCTCTTTAGAACCTCTATTTTCCTATTGAAGTAATCTTTTGCTTCCTGTATTTGTTTTTGGGGTTATTTGTCAAAATGATCTTTTACCACCTGTATTTGCTCCCTTATATCATTTTTGAGTTCGTTCTTAAGTTCCATAAACATTTGGAATACGTAATATCTGAATTCCATCTCTGGCATTTCACCAACTGTGCTTGCCATGGAATCTTCTGAGGAGATATGTTAATTTGTTTGAGTCACTTTCTTCCCTTGTTTCTTCATATTGCTTGTGTGATTTTTCTTCTAGCACTGTGGAACCTCGACTATTTCATTTTTACCTTGAATCCTTATGATGGTCCTGTAGTACAATGCTATCAGATCCCCTTATAAATACTTTCCACTTTAAAACCAGACACTTTCTATTCAGATAATCACAGTTTGATCACATTGTACAGATTTAGTTATCTCAGATATTGTCTCCAATTTACTCTGTATGTTTGTGATGGGTTTTATAGTTTCAAGTGTTAGTCACAGACGCGATAAGTTTAGGAAGAAGGAAGTGAGGGTATTGGGTTGATCTTTCTTAGGAAGTATGAAAAGATAATTCTGTGGAAGTGGTTTAATATCAGCAGACAAGAGAGGAAAGAGAATGAACGATTTAGTGGAAAGCCCGATTTGTATATACGCTAAACTTATGCAACCATTGAGAGAATAATAAAAGAAAGATGGAAAAGAATAAAAGAAAAGAAGAAAGAAAAAAAAGGAGAGATGACAAAGAAGTAGGGATTAGTGTAAAAGAGAGGAAAGAGAACATGAGAAAAAAAAGAGAGAATAAATTATATATAACACCGCTTTCCTGTATAATTTAGTTGCCCCAGTTCTAGAAATGCCAATTTCTGTGTATAACCTGTTTTGCCCTCTGTTGAGAATGCAATGGCATGGTGTAAATAGGAAAGATGAGGGAAGAAGAAAGGAGACAAATGTGAGAAGGACAAAAAGAAAGAAAGAAAAGAGTAATAAAAGCAAACAAACAATCAAACAACAACAACAACAACAAAACAAAGTCCAACCCAGGAACAAATCTCAGGAACAGATCTCAGTCAAACAGCGCCCTGTGCAGTCCTTCTTTTTTTTCCCTTCCAGTTTAAGCCAGTTGTCCCGGGTCACGTCCAGGCAGTTACTGAGAACCTGGGAAGCTTTCAGACCGGGGCATGTTCTTTGCAGTGTTGAAAGAGAGAAATTAAAATTACGACATTTAGGTAAAAATCGCAAACACTGAAGGGAGACTAAGGTAAATTATGCAATTGGATCATCAGGTACAAATGCTTAAATGTCACAAAATATGAATTGCAGTTATATTGGAAAAGAGCATGTGGAAGAGAAAGGAGTAAAGTGAGGCCGTAGAAACAACAAGTCTGAGCAGGGTCTCTTGGGTTATGTTGAAAAATTATTAGGTACCATTGAAAATCTTTGAACTCTAGGATGGCACACACCTGTAATCCCGGGGCTTGGGAGGCTGAGCCAGGAGGATCACAAATTCAAAGCCAGCCTCAGCAATTAAGTGAGACCCTAAGTAACTTAGTGAGACCCTGTCTCTAAATAACATATAAAAAAGGGCTGGGGATGTGGCTATGTGGTTGAGCACCCCTGGGTTCAATCCCCAGTAACTACCCAAAAAAATTTTTAAAAAGGCTTTGAACTCTAACAGCGGTCTGTCCAAATTTAAATTTCATTTAAGAATATTGGTGTGTTTAGGGACATGAGCGAACTTAACTGTGGAAACCAGAAGATGAATTAGCTAATTGAATTTTAGAGGTGTTCTTTCAGGTTGAGAACAAAGAATAGAAAACAACAAAAATTCCTATTTGGCACTAGAGTTTTCCTTAAAGCTGTCTCATTGGGTCAGGATATTGGGAAGTAAACTAATATCTATATAGTATGTTCTATAAGAAATGAATTTTAATTTGTTTTCATTTCAGATTAGATATTATTTTTATTCCTATTTATGTATTAGGGAAATACATATTAGAAATTAGGAAAACCACAATTCTTTCTTCTATACTTAATAGACAAACCAGATATCATAAGATATCCAACTATTGAGCATGAAGACATTACTTGCAATTCTTAAAATCTGTGATTTCCTCTCTTACATTTGCACCTTTTGCTTTGTGTGCAGTGTTAGGACATAATGCCTAAATTTTGCAGGATTTTGATGAGAATGTAAAGAAAAAAAATATAAGAACAAAAACTAGTTAAAGTGAGTTTGCCATCCTCAAATAGGAATCCCAATTTTGTATAAAGAACAATTTTAAAAACTTCTCAAGTGTTCACAATTGAAATTGTCTGCAGAAAGCAATGCACCTCTTGTTCTCAAAGACCCTTTCAGTTTAATACCAAAATCTAGCCCTGTGTTTATGGACATAAAGTCTTAGCCTGATTGCCCAGGTACAAGTCTTGGCTCCACTACTTTCACTGGGGTCTTGGGCTAATTACTCAATACATCTGTATTTGTCAAATGGGATTTAAAGATGTCTACCTTACAGAGTGCTTATGAGGACTGAATAAGCTTAATTAATCTCAGCATGGTGGTGTTATAGGAGTATATCATCTTGCATATAATTTTAATTTTTAAGCAGAGTATTTTTAAAATTTATTTGTATTTCCCTTGACAAGTAAAGGTAAAAGTAAATAAACTTGCTTTTAATTTTAAAATTAAAATCTAACTTGATGCATTTATTATGTTTACTGAGATCATGTATCATTTTACCCTTTAAAAAAATTCTCTGAATTTTTGTATTTATGTTATAGACACCTATTTCAGATTCTGATAAAATAGTTAATTCCTTAACAACAGTTTGAAGTTAGGAAAGAATTAGGCATAATTAGAAAATATTTTTTTTCTAATTGAGAAACTGTACTTTCAGGGTTTATTTCAGTTATATATTTCAACCCCATTTGACTTGATACAAAGAACTTGATAATTCCTGAAATAAGAGGAATATAGATAAAAAAGTTTTTTACTCTCAAATAGATTTTTCATAACATTTTTATTCTTATTTATAAATTGCTAATAGTATTATTCCAAAACAACAATTTTATAGAACATGACAGGAAAAGCTGTATAGTATATAACTGTGTTTCTGAAGATAATCCTTAGAAGATAAACCTTACAGAATTGTGTGAGAATCTCAGACATAAACAGCGGAACCACGCTGTAATATACAACCTAGTAACATATGTCATTATCACTGTATAGTATAACATTTTTATGCATTATTAAGCATGAAACTCACCATTTGTTGTTTTTTTTTTTTTTTTCCTCTTGCCTCTATTTTACTATTTCTTTGCCCTTAATCTTTGCACTTTCATTCTACTCTCTGTAGTCTAGACCAATATTTCCTTTTATGACAAACCGATTTCACTGAAAAGTAGGAAAAATATTTTATTTGGTTTTCCGTAAAGGACTTTTAGTATTGTATAAATGGTCATGTTTTCTATTCCTTGAGTAGCCAAGGGTGTCACCTTGAATTTTCCTTTAAGGGTGGGAGAACTTCAAACTGAAACTATGTATTTTGTTAGGCAGGAAGCCCCATCTACGTAAAAATGATAAAGCATTAGGAATTAGCAGTTAATAAGACCATATTTTCCAATATACCTCAAGAAGGTGTATTGGAAAGTTGAATCTGTAAGTTATTTTTACTAGATATTAAAAAGTGAAAAGCTAACAGGGTACAGAATAGGTATTTAATCTTATAATGTAATCATCAAAATTAATAAATTAATGGACATTAAAAGTTATTCACTACATATTTTAAGTAAATCTGAAAACTCATGGAGTAGTTAGGATGATTTTAGCAAGTTGTAATTAAATACTAAATGAGGTATAGATTTCCTTATAATGAAATATAAATACTAATTTATCTTTTAATTAGTACAAGTTATCTCAGTTACCAGGCAAATACAACATTCTCTGGTAAATAAATATTAGCCTCTGTAAATGTATTACTCTTTAATTAACTTGCAATATAGAAAAGGATTTTTCTCTACTCAAATTGCCTAAGAATGGTGAGAGTGAACCATGGTTTTGAAAACTCTTGTTTGTAGTGTAGCAGATATTTTTAAATATTTATCATAATCTGAAAAATTGCTATGTAGAAGTATTTGCATGAATGTAGTTGATAACTACAACTTCTAACTAAGATAATGAATCTATCCTGAAGTTATTAACAAGTATGTTAAATTCATAAGAACATGTTGACATGGTCATAATTTACTGCCATAACAGGAGTGTCAACATTACTATATATTCTTTGTTTCAATGGGAATGGATATTTGTGAATTATTTTCTTCTCATGGAGCTAAGGCTATACCAATTCTGGGACTGTGGCCTTGGAAAAAACATAAAGAAATGTTTGCTTATGTGTTATGGCAAACATTAAGACAAATCTCACAAAATGTTCTATGAGAGCTAGTCATGAAGTAAAGTCAAAAGGAAAGCTATAAGAGCTGTTTTAAGTGGAAGGAAATGGCTCAAGGGTTTCTGATTCATTGTCCATCCACAGAAGAAATTACGTGTGACATAACAGAAAGACACATTCATGGTTATGCTATGCAACATAAAAAAGAAAAGTGTTAGCCCTTAAGAATAGCTGATGAATGCCAGAAATGAGGTCAATAACTGATTTAACTCATTCTGCTAGAAAGACAATTGCACTAAGAAAAATAGCTTTAAAACACCTATGATTGCATTTAAGAGAATAACATTAAGAACAATTCCTGGAATTACACTCCCCATATAAATTATTCCTGCTCATTGCAATTTACAATCAATATCAATTGATAATGCATGCTGTAGTAAAAGGTAATCTCTCTATGTAAATTATTTCCTGTCTCTTGGAATTTATCCTTGAAGAAAGCTACTTTCTACATCGTATTAAAATTCTGCTAACACTATGCATGTAAATAAAGGAATTGTGTTTTATTTTTCTAATAGATGTTAATTTTTTTATCATGAAGTTTAATTTTATTTATTTTCTCTTATACATTATTTAGTTCTTCTTTAAGTGATGTCATAGTTAAATAATCCATTTCCAAAATTTAGGCTACCATTTTATTATAATTGATAATACCAGAGTCAAATCAATAAGAAGAAATAGATTTATGAACTTATTGGCAAATTTTATTTCATTCCAGTTTATATTCCTATATTTAGATTAAAATTAAAGCCATAATCCTACATGTATGCTTATTATTTTATCTTGCTTCCTGGTTAGATACTATATTCATTTTTCTGCCATGTAATTTTTCCTTATTTCCTGGCCCATAGTGATGATTGTTAAAGGTTTTCTTTCTTTCCTCTTCCCTTTTACAAGTGACTTTGCACTAATCAACCCATTATGTCTATTTCTACCTGTTCTAGGAAGGCACACAATTCAAATCTGTTACCCAGTGATCTCTTTAGAGTCATTTGGGACTACATCAATCAACCTATAAAATATACCTTATCACATCAATGTAAATATAAACAACAATACTGTCTCTTAAAATGCTATTCTTAGAGAAAAATATAACTCAAAGGAACAGATATTTGAATTTGCCCCTAATAAATTATATAAGGATATAGGGAATAGGTATCAAGAAAGAGCCGCAATGACAGCCAGGTGATCAGAAGAGACCTTGGGAACACTGAGTTTTGTTTTACAGAGTCAACAGTACCTACAGGTGGCTATATAAAGGTGATTCTGGGGAATGCACGGTAGGGTTGGCCATGATCTCAGATGAAATGATTATGCCTTTGTTTCCCAGGGTTCCAGGATCAGCATCAGGAGAACTAACTACATCATTATAGGGTTCCAGATGCACTCTGGGCTGGAAGACAAGTGGGAATGAAGGCCAGTGCAAGTGGATCTGACAATAGTGGCATGCAGACAGGTACTTACTGTAGTGACTATTACCATTCGAAAGGAAAGACTTAGAAGAATGACTTTTAGTGAGGGAAAGATAGAATAATAATAATATCCATTGCTAGTCCACTCTTGAAGTCCTATTCTCTCCCTACAGCTGAGAATTGTTTATCACAACCATTCCTCATAGACTAATATTAAATGAAAGGTCCAGTTACTGAAACCTTGTTAAGTGTACTCACATCCAATTTTCTGTCTTCAATTATTCGAAGGTGGTCTTCCTGGAGGCTCCCAACTCATTCTCATCTAATTAGTATTTTTTTCCCTTTATTCTTTCCCTCCCAATACTTAAAGGAAGAATTGATCTCAGAATTTGAGTCAGGGTTAAATTATGTAGTGCCATTTGTGAACATATTAAAGTAAGGAGCCAAGTAGATGATACATAATTATCCTGAAATACAAATTGCTATATTAGGACAATAAATTGTGTTTTTTTTTTTTTTAATCAAGTTTAGGGAAAAAGATAACTTCGTTGTGTTGTATACTTATTCTATATTTTAAATTTTTAGTTAATTACCTATTCTGTGTGAGGCAAATAACTGCTGGAAATGTAAACTTAAGTAAGACAGGAATTCATACCTATCAGTGCAAAGTAACAAAAAGTAACAATATGGTATGATATATTGTAGTAAATTGTGTAAAATTTGTTATGAAGGGGCAATAGTCAGAGAAAATCTACAAAGAGTTAAGGAAGGAGTAGTGTAAAAAATTGACCCTTGGAAAGTTAACATTTAATAAATAGAGCAACGTCAAAGGGCAGTTTAGGTAGTGTGAACAGGTAGCCATGTGGAGAGGTAAAAGAACATGGTGGACTCAGGCAATGATGTTCAACCATTATGAGAAGAAGTTGTTATTACAAAACATCAAAGTGGAACTTGGAAATGTTCTAAAACATTAGAGCTAACTACATGACAATTTTAATCCTTTTGAAACAACAGTATGGTCATACAAATATATATCTTTTGGTAGGAATCAGCCCCAAGACAATTAAAAAGTTCATTGGAGGTGGAGGGAATGGTTAAAATTTGAGATACATTTATAAAGAATGGAGGGGTGTTGAGTGTGAAAGGTAATGAGGAAGAGTAAAGGGTAGTTAGCTCCAAATTGTGTTATTTTGTCTGGGTAAATGGTGATATTCTTAATTAAGTTAGAAAACACTGGATAAGAAATAAGTTTAGGTAAAAAGAAATGAGATTACTTTGCATATTTGGAGACTAAAAGATTGATAGAATGCTTGGAAAGTAATTAGCATTTTTTGAGTGTGAATTTCAAAAGATAAAATTAAGGAGTAGGAAGTTTGGGAGGAAGCAATATTTTGTGTACTGTGTTTGAGGTCTTCAGAAGACATTTGCCTTAGCTTATGGTACGCCAAATGCAGTTAGAGAGTGAGACTTGGCTCAGGGGCTCTCTCTCTGTAAGGATTCTAGTAATCCTTGGTGAGGAGGCAGGTATACAGTCCTGCCTCCAAGGCTTGCTCACCCTTCAGGGTGAAGACCAAACATTTCTTCACAGACACTGGTCTCCTTGTTGGACTAGGGTTGATTCTGAAATCTCTACTCCTAGACTTTAAACAGTTTGATGAAAGAACTCTGAGGTGCAGAAGCAAGGAGTCATTTGATAGAAGCCTGACACAGGGCTATCAGAGTGCATGAAATTAAAATGCCATAGATTTTAATAAATATAAAAATTTTAGGGTGACCATGACAAACATTTGAAAAGATCTCTAAATCAATTATTAGGCTATATCTTCTAGTTATATATGTCACAAACTGTTCTGCATTAGCAAATTTATTTCTTTGCTAACCAAATCAGTTTCTTTAACTTATGACCATAAGTTCTATTTCTTCAAATATGTCCTCCCCTGAAATTTGTTTTTTGCTTATTTAGAGGTCATTAGAATATGGAAATTGACATTTCTTCTTCCAATATTAATATATCTCTAATGTTTTCTTTATGGATTTCTATTTCTTTCCCAGAAAAAAAAAGGGGAATTAATCTCGTGTTTCTTATTCAGTATCAGAGAGTTCCTTGACCACATCTGCCTAATTACTGAAACTTTACTGTATTCGTTTATTCAATTTGATTCACATATTTACATAATTTTCAACTTCTACTGTTTTCAAAAACTCAATGTATACAAATTAGCTCTCTTTTATAACTGTCAGGACTTGTTTTCTGCATCAACAATCTACTTTAAATATTTATGATGCTTATTTTAATTTCTTTTCTGGCGACTTAAATTTCTTTTCTTTCTTCTAACTTATGGTGTCTTCCCTTATGTAGCTGGCATTCTTTGCTATTTCATTATTCTTTGTGGAGGCTTATATTCCCTTGGGAGAACCAAGCTATCTTATTTAATAAATTTTTACTTGAAGTAGCAGATGAAGTCTAATGTCCTAGCTCTCCTCCTGTTGAGTTGATATTTCTGTGTATATTGAGGATGAATGGACATAATCTCAAACAAAACTCTGATGTGGCATACTGGCCTGGAGAACTCATTTGTTTCAAATAACCAGACAATTCTACATGCACACACACACACACACACACGCACGCACAAACACAAAAAAAGCTGCTATATTTTTCAAATTTATTTATTTAAGTTGACAGAGAAATGCTATTTCTGCAAAGATAGTTTTCTATAGTTGTGATCGCTTACCTCACAAATTCAAAAGCAAAGGGGTGAAAAGGGATAGACCCTAACTTCTCATATGCTGTCACCTTCTGTTTTCTGTTTCTTGTCCCAGCCTGACTTTTGTTCTCTTATACGGTTTTCTTGAATGGCAATTGGATTTATTCTGAGCCAGTGTGCCAACTTTTTGTGTTTGTTTGCAATGTGGTGCTCTTGGGGCTGGAAATGATCTTCCTGAAAAGTGGAAGGAAAGAGAAAGAGTGTAGTTACAAAGACTCATGCTGTCTCTGGGATTTGCCATTTGTACTTAAGGCTGCCATTAGAGTTAGCTAGACATTTGACCTAATAACTTTCAGTCTCCTATGTTATTTCTCTCAGGAATAAGTGGACTTCAGTAATATACCAACTTATGTTTCTTGGATTTCTTAGGCTATCACACCCCTCAGAATATGTTATAAGACCTGATAGTACTTCTGATCTTCCATGCACTCATCATTGAATTATAAAAAAAGAGTCTAATGTCTTTATATTTTTCACACACATGGTCTGTGACTATGGAATCTATTTAATTTTAGATTCCTATAAAAAGTAACGTCAATTGAATATAGATTCTAACAAAATCCCAAAATGTCACCAGTCCAGCAGCAGATTACGCTCCTCTACCTGAGAGGCACATTTGCTTCCATGACCTGTCCTCAGAAGCTTACACACTGCTGATCACAAAGTTTCTGGGAATATAAATAACTCATTGGGTGAAACTTAAACAGCATCCTTTATTGTTCTTGTCAAGAATATGAATGTTGGCTCAAATTATTTCACATGGAACATTTAACATTATGCTGCATTCTAAATGTACTCTGATACCAGGTATTTTTTTTCCAATAACTTCTTTATTGGAAATAGAATTAGCAAAGATAAAAGAGGTCTACATTTCTCTTTGATGGGCTTAGGAGCCAAGTAGATAGTCTTTTGGTTCCTCGTCTCAGGTGTTTTCCTTCTTTCAAAATCTTATGTTATTTAGGGTTAAGGCAGACTAAGATTAGAGTAGAAGGATAACTACTTGAATTTTCATTTTACTCTCTTGTTGAATACATGACAAATGCCCTGAATAACTACAGGAATTAAAAAGGAAAAGATTGAAGAAAAAAAAAGAGGCAAAATGACAAAAATAGTTTTATTATTTCTTTGCTTACCTCTCATCTCTAGTCAATTATATGGCTAAGGTGAAATAATTAGTTAAATTCCCTGTCCAGACAAAGACAACTAATTGCTGAGATTTTAATCTTCAGGAGCCTTCCTGTGAGTAACCAAGGGAGCCACCCAAGAGATTATGTAGCCTCCTTAACTGGCATAATAACCTACTTTCTCCTGTTCTTTCTATTCTATAGGAGTCTAAAGACTTCATGCTACACTTACTGTATTAGAATGGAGCCACTATAATTGAAGGACTTTTTTTTTTTTTTTTCTTTTCTCAAAATGAGCTTTCTTTACTCTTCCTGAAAAATGACTGTCCATTTTGTAAGGGTGATTTTCATTTAAAAAAGTAGACTTCATGGTACCATAATACTATCATTCAAAGACTTTAGCTTTGTTTTTCTTTGGTAGAACTAACTTCTCCATAAACTCCCTGGCCAAAAGCTTAAGAACAGAAGGGTCTCAGGCTGCAAAGTGAACTGCCCTTGAAGAGCAGAAGGTGCTGCTCTCTGAAGCATGACAAGGTGAGGGCAGATAGTTCAGTTATGTATATTTAGTTTAAGAGAAAACTTTGAGAAACTTGTATAACCAGGCTCTTAAATGTCAAGAGTTGTACAAAATGCAAGGGGAAAATTCACTTCTTTCTTTATTTAAAGTACTCTATGTCAAAACAGTGGTATCGTTCAATGTGTTCTGCAGATGGTTTATCCTGAGGCTACTTGAGTTCCAGGAAGTTAATTTTATTATTATAGATCCTTTAGCAATTCACTGCGACTCAAAGTGATTCTAAAGTCGCATACCTGAAGCCATTACTTTGCCTGTAATTTTCAATCAGTCTGCTTGTGACAATTGCACAAGGCAACATACAAAATAAATTATATTGCACTAAATATACTATACAGGAATACACGTAAATCCAGTGAGTTAGATAAAGGCATGCAGCTATATATTATTTCTACTATTTTTATCTTGGTGTTTTAATTCTCTCTTTGCATATAATAATAAGTGTTCAAAATGTTTATTAAAATCTTGATATCAATATGATTCCTGTCAAAAATTCTTATAAGTAAATATATTTTAGCAACAATTTTATAAACATATTTTATGTTTTCACACCCAGATGAAAGTAGCACCTGTATGTATAATACTGCAACTTAAGTTTCCTAGTTACAACATTTGCTCAGTGAAATAAAATACACAAGTATAAAGAAAATACATCTGTGTCAGGAGCACCTGGAACAGTTGAGAGCTCCCTGGGCATGCCAGTCAGTCTCTTATGAACTTGTGAGAAAAAACATGCTTAAGATTGACATTTACAGTTCTATTCTCAATTTGTCAGAACCTGCTTCCCTATTGAACCAGATAAAGTGAAATCACTTTTACTTTTGTTAAGTTCTGATGTATTCAACTGAATAGTTTTAGAGCCCTCTGATTACAGGAAGTTCTTAAGTTATTAAAATAGGATAACTGAGGAAGTACTACTCAAGATTATTTACTTCAGGTTTTTGTAACAGGGTCCTGATTTCTGTTGTTTTAAATATGCTCAAAATATGTTAAATTCTTAACATTTCCTGATTACCATGAAGAAAGAAAATTGAGCCAAAATTTTTTGATACTTCCTGCAATTATGATCCTGAATATTCACAAATATTTATAACTATTGAGTTTTGTAGCCAATGTCATCGACTTAAAGTACTTAAAAGTTATTTGTGTTTTGCAAAGATGTCAAAAATTGATACAGAAATCTGACAAGGACATTATAAGCAAAGATAATTACTGACTAATATATCTCGTGAACACAGATGGAAAATCTTCTACAACCTGGTAGAATGTCAAATATATCAACATATAGAAAGGGTAATCTTATATGAAAGTGGAGTTTTTCCCAATAACAAAACATTGCTTTAACATTTAAAAGTTGTTGAATGTAATTTATATCAGGAAAATAAAAAAACAGCATTATCACCAGATTATCACTGTTTAAATATCTTCAGCAAACTTGAAGTAGAAAGAAATATCCTCCACATAGTGAAGGTAATTTGTGAAAAAGACTGCCTGAAAGATCATACTTCCTGGTGAATTATAAAAGGTGTTCCCCTAATAACAAGAACAAGGCAAGTATGTCTGGTCTCATGATTCCTATTTTAAATTATACTGAAGACAAGAATAAAAGGGATCTGGGATATGAAAGTAAGTAAAGCTGTTTTATTAACAATATTATGATTTACATATAAAATTATAATGTACCTAATTTATCTATTAGAAATAATATAAGGAATTAACACAATCAAAAGACCTAAGTTTAATACACAAAAAGTAATTGTACCTCTTGGTCACTACATAAAAAAAAAAAAAAAAATTAGGAAAAATGCTGAATATATTGTAGCTTATTAGAATAAAATTACATGAAAGCATTTTCACATTTTTTATTTAAAGAAATTCAAGCTTTCATTAGGAAGAATTTGGTGTATTTATGTTAAATTTTAGTAACAATCACTTTCTTAAATAAAACTGCTTGTTTTAGTCAGCTTTTTACTGCTGTGACTAAAAGGATCTGACCAGAACAAATGTAGAGGAGGAGAAGTTTATTTGAGGGCTCATGGTGTCAGAGGTCTTAGTCCATAGAAAGCCAGCTCCATTCCTCAGGGTTCCAGGTGAGGCAGAACATCATGGAGGAAGAGTGTGGTAAAGGGAAGCAGCTTCCATCATGGTGGTCAGAAGCACAGAGAGACTCAACTTGCTAGATATTAATATATACCCCAAAGCTACACCCCAATTCCCACCTCCTCCAGTCACACCCTACTTGCCTTCAATTACCACTCAATTAATACCATCAGGTGATTAATTAACTGATTGGGGTAAGGCTCTTGTAACTCAATCACTTCTCCTCTGAGCCTTCTTGCATTGTCTCACACATGAGCTTTTGGAGGACACCTCACATCCAAACCATAACACTGCTGAATATTAGAATAAGGCAGTTTAAAGCCAGAAATTCTTTACAGATTAATTGTAACAAACAAAAGTAACTCACTTTCTATTAGCTTTAAGTTATCTCATAAATTATATTTAGCAGGTTTCAAAACAGAAGGCAATGCACAGCAGTATTTATGAAAATAAGATAAAATTCTTATAAGCATACAAGCCATCAATCTTAGTGAAATTGCAGTACTATCCCATGTTGTTAAAATAGAGATTGCCCAATAATTAAATTTACTTGCTCTAATTTGAGTAATTTCTTCGGAGTAAATAATATTGTCACATTTATATAATTATCGCTATTTAAATTTCTCTGGTTTTTAAACTCATTACAGCTAACTTTCCTACAAAATACATATTTCAATGTTTATTTCATGATTCTTTTGCCTTGATTAACACTATGAGAATTAGAAATTGGATAAATTAAATGCTTTTCTACTATTATTCACTTTTTCTTTATCTTCTTTTTTCCTCTCTTCTTTTTCTCTTTATATTTCAATATTCCAAAATAATATTTTGGGGTATTACATAAAGAAAAGAGTAATAAATACTATATTTTTGTACAAATTGATACTTATAAAAAATAAGCTTATAGACATAAGAGGATGCTAAACTCAATGGTTTGCAAGTTTCTACTCTATATTTTTCCACGCTAAAAATGATAGGTTCTAAAGAGCCATTATGAAATAAACCTTCACTTCTTTCAGGTAACTAACCATTAGTTTAGAGTGCAAAATTTTGCAGAGAAAAAGGAAGGAGGAAGGCAGGCAGGAGAGAGGAAGAGGTCTTAGTGTTATTAGTATATTAAAAGATGTGAGGCTTTGTGTTGACATCTCTTATCTGTCCACTCATATTGTACTATAAAACATGGACCATATCTTGGAGTTGTTTCTCATTTATTAAATTTATCATTTATCATGTTGTACCCAATTTTCAGGAAAAAAGTCTCAAAAGTCACTCACGTAATAGCCAATGAAGCCTTTATTCCTGCCAGGGCCACCAACTACGTCCAGCACAAAGCAGGGTGGTAGAAAATTGCACCTGCTCATAGCAAGGGCAGGGTTTATAAAGCACAGGGTTAATATGCCCTCAAGCCCTCAGGTGGAGACGGTTTAGGTAGGTTAAGGGGCCATAGGGTGCAGACAGTTTAAGTCCAGTTTAAGTCGCTTTTGCTTATTACAATCATTTTATTATTAAAAAATAAGTCAATTGCAATGACTAGTATGGTTTAATTAAACTATAGTCTCTTTCCAGGTCTTGTCTACTTGTTCCTTGTGCATTTTGTTTCATTGTATCTTTTTTACACATCCATTTATTAGATTCAGTATTATTTGTGATTTGTTTTATCACTACTGTTTGCTCAAAATTTATATCCATTTACAATTAGTTTTAGAGATTTCCATAGGTTTATACACCAGCTTATTTAAGCTTCTATAGCAATAAAACTGAGACTGAGTAATTTATAACGAACAGAAATTTATTTCTTCACAGTCCTGGAGGCTAGAATTCCAAGGGATGGAAAGGGCAAAACAAGGAGAAATAAGATACTTTCTAACCTTTTTATAAATTCACTAATTCTTTTAGTAAGGGTTCAACCATCACGACTAAATGACCTAAAAACTCCATTTTTTACTATTGTAGTAGTGAGGATTTGAATTTCATCAATTTTGGAGTGAATGTAAGTATTCAAGTTATGGCAGTTCATTTTACTTGTTATTATTGCAAATACCTCACAATGGTAATTCTCAACTCGTCTCTTTTTCTCTCTCTCTCTCTCTCTCTCATCTGTTCTTCTACTCTTACAGTGCAGTTAAATTTTATCTATGCTATCAATCTAAACCACTTTTTGTACTTATGTCATTAATTATTGCATAATATTATCAAATTAATGTATTTTATTAAATGATCTTATTGCATTATATAATATTTTCAGATTTACAGAAAAATTGTGATCATTAAGCAGATAGTTTTTGTTAACCTCAAATCCAATTACTTGGACTTCTCTGAGGTGTTTGAGTTTGTGGTTTGCTATCCTGTATTATTCATGGACTCTGGCAAGTATCTCTTTATATTATTATTGTGATACATTCTTTTGCCCTTTTCCATCTGAAATCCTATGTCATATGTTAGACTATTTGCTATTTTTCTGTGGTTTTGGATGTTCTATTCTGTATGGATTTTTTTCTGTTAATTTTGCTTTTTCTCTTTTTTTGTATTTCAGATTTGTTAATTACCTTTGACCTGTATTCAAGTTCTATAAGCAGGCTTACAAATTACTCCATGATTCTTGCCTCCTGCTATGTTTTTCTGCAGTCCTCCTCTAATGAATAGAGCTAATGTATGCAGTTAACAGGATGTTTCAGCATGACTTGGGTGGTTATTTTGTTAAACATATTCTGGTTTAACCTTCTGTCCTTCAAAGAAAACCAGGTCTGGTCATGGGAATACTCAAAGATCTCTGTGGAGAGGTTCATGGAACAAGGAACTGAGACCTCTTGCAGTGACCACCTCTTACTTTGTCTATGATTCCTGGTGGTGACCTTAAAATTAAAGTTTAATATGGCATTTTAGAACATTCTGAATCTTAAATACTACAACGTTGGTAATGTATCCTTTGGACACCCAGGTCATAGTGACATGGTGTGTCCAAAAGGAAACAACAATAGTAGAATCTTAAGACCCCTGAGACACAAATATTAGGACATATTATTTGTTGCTAAGGTAGAATCTCAGTCAAAAAAATAAATATTTTATATATACTGTTTCTTTTTATTTCTTTTTATCCCAGAAACATTCTCAACTTTGTCCCCCACAATCATCGTGAAATTTGAAAATGTTTGCATTATTTTTAATATTAGTTTTTTTCTATAACCTTGGAAAATTCATAATTTCCAAATAAATTTATATATATGAAAATATTTCAGCTTCATTTCTAGTATTTGTAAAGAAAAATTGAAAGAGATCTTTCCTAGGACTTACAAATACTAGTCTATATCCTATACTCCAAAAAACCATTTTTTATTTGGCTTTATGATAACTTCTAAAAATATTTTATATTTTAAATACCTGGCAATAAAACAAATAGAGATGTGGTAAAATTCTCAATTGAGCTCTTGTTTTCTGTCCATAATGTTCCAGTCTTTGAATTATTTCTGTTCATAGTTGTAACCTTTAGCTGCTGAGCAGAGTTCAGGAAATCTGACACTTGTACAAAGATTTTTTTATGTAATAAATATATCATGGGTTAAATCTCACATTAAAGGAAATTATTGCCTAGGAAACTGTTATCTGCATTATTTCTCTATCAGTATCTTCAGGATATTGTTTGTTTAGGTTAACTTTTCAAAAAGCTAACTATCAAGGATTATTTTAAGGTTGTTTCAAACTACTTCTAAAATATTTGCCATTGTAATAATATTTCATTTATGAAAGAATTTTTGGCCTAGTTTGTATTATAACATTCTGTTTATTTTGCATTTATTAAACATGATAAACTAGAAAGTGATTTTTTAAATGGTAGTAGTGATCACTGTCTTTTTAGATAAATGAGAGATCTAAATTGCATTTTGGGAAAAAAGGCAATTCTAATGATTGTCCCCAAATTAGGGACTTGAAGACAGAATTCCTGGAAAAGAAATTGTACTGTCTGATTTCTCCCTGTGAGCTGGCAAGGATCCACTGATATCTTCATATTTTCATTCATCCATACATTCACTTATGCGAATATCTAGGTATTGATTATTTGCAAATCATATAGCACACAAGTGATTATATAAATTCATATGATGCGATCATTTTGTGTAATTTTTTGGATAAAATGTATTCTTCAGAGAGAAAATTTTAATTTTATGAAATTGTATTGCTCCACCTCTTCACCAATATATGTATTGTCTTGTTCTTTTATTTTTTAATTTTTTAAAAAATTATTACCATATTAGTGTATTAACAATGAATTCACACTGTGGTTTGAATTTGCATTTCCCTAACAACATGAATTTAACTGTTCTATTACCATATGCTAGTTGTCCATGGATGCATAGTTTTCCTATTGATATTAATTCAAATTCTTTGCCCATTTTTCAATTTAATTGCTTATCTTTTATTGCAAAGTTGTACAATTCCTTTGGATATTTTGGGTACAGTTCTTTATCAGGTTTGCAAATATATTCTATTCTCTATGTTGTCTTTTTAGTTCTTTGAAGCATAAACAGTTTTAAATTTGAAGTCCAGTTTATTCAATGCTTTGTTATTTCTGTGGCTTTTGATGTCATAATTAAGAAACCATTGCCTAATCCACAGTTACAAAAATATGCTCCTATGTTTATTAATCAGATTTATAATTTTAGCTGTTATATTTAGGACTATTATCTATTTTGAGATAATTATTGTATTTTGTGTGAGGTAGGATTCCGAGTCCATTCTTTTATATACTCATATTCATTTGGCTCAGGACTATTTTTTGAAAAGCTACTATTTCCCATTGAAATGCTTTAGCATCCTTGTCAAATATTAGTTGACCAAAAGTATCAAGATTTATTTCTTATTTAATTGCCTGTAGTATGATGTGCACCAGAGGTTGCAAGAGCACATATTCTCTTTTATAACTGATCTTAGGAAGAAAGCTATTCATTTTTCAGAGTTAAATATAGTGTTAGCTGTGACCATTTCACAGATGCTCTTTACCAGGTGACATACCTTTCTATTCCTAGTCTGTTGAGTGTTTTAAATATAAAAGCATATTGGGCTACACTACATGTATTTTATACTATGTTGTGCTGGCCATGTGCCTTTAAAGTTGTTGTTTTAGTGTCCTCAGGTTTGATAGAAACTGGCTATTTCTAAAGTTTATGTTCCCAAGATGTAGAACTATGGACCACGGCATCTGAAACCCTTGCTTTACCTCTGCCTTCTTTCTTCAACCTCCGTAGCATCTCAAAGCAAGTTTCTCTTATGTATTTCCTTTCTGATGAATGTGAAGGTTAATTTTGTGTGCCAACTTTACTGGGCCACAATTTGCCCAGAAATTTATTTTGTCAAATATTATGATCTCTGTGTTTCTACATCTGGGTGTTAGCATCTGCATGGTGCTAACCCTTTATTTGGTAGAGAAATCAGATTGATTTCCATAATGTGGATGGACCTCATAGAATCAGTTGAAGTGAAAATAGAGAAAATTTTATATTATATTATAGGTTAGCTAAAATGAATAAATATTGTCAGTTGGATAGATTCTACAGTGATACAGCCACCTCTATATTTATGGCAGCTCAATTCACAATAGGTAGGCTATGGAACCAACACAGGTGTGCTTCAACAGATAAATGGATAAAGAAAATGTGGTATATATGCATAATACAACATTAACCATAAAAATGACTTTATGACATTGATATACATATGATAAATGGATTTATCTGGAGATTATTATTCTAAGTTATTATTTAATGAGATATTTAATTAAAGTAAAATATTTCATAAAATAATACTATTCAAAAATACTTTTCTTAAGAGATTTTGTTACTTGGAAATGTTAAAACAGGTGATGCTTTTTGTATTTATTTTTAAAAGGAAAATATATAAAGTCATACTTCAATGCCAATAGTTAATAAATAGTTATTATGTATGCTCAAGGATGACTTAAATATATTATTACTCATAAAATTCAATAATAGTATTTTACTATTTAAAGTCTTTAAAAAGTTACAAATAAAACAAATCTTTTCAATCATCTATGTTAATCAGCCTTTCTATATTATTTTTGTACCACATTTTGCACATATTGTTTCCTCTTTCACATGCTGTCTTTTTATTCCTCATAGTATATGTCTCAATTCCTTCAAATGTTATTTAAAATACATTCTTAAGTTCCATTCATTTACCAGAAATGACATAATTTCATCCTTCTTCATGATGGAGTAGAACTCTATTTTACACATACCACATTTCTTTTTCATTCATTCATCTATTGATGGACACCTAGGTTGATTCCATATAACTGAAATTTTAGCCCTGCTGATAAATAGTTCCCTTCATTAGTAGACTCATGCTGTGCTTTTCAATCTGTGACTGTGTCATGTCATTTAGCCTACTGTCCTCAGAGTTGATCCAGTTTCACATCATAGAACTTCTTTCTTTTCCTTCTTTTTAGTGGATGAATAATATATCAATATAAAAACCGTTTTTTAAAATTCATTTACCTGCCAATGGACACTTATTATATTTCCACTTATTATAGGTTAGCTAAAATGAATAAATATTGTCAGTTGGATAGATTCTACAGTGATGCAGCCACCTCTATATTTATGGCAGCTCAATTCACAATAGGTAGGCTATGGAACCAACACAGGTGTGCTTCAACAGATAAATGGATAAAGAAAATGTGGTATATATGCATAATACAATATTAACCATAAAAATGACCTTATGACATTGATATACATATGATAAATGGATTTATCTGGAGATTATTATTCTAAGTGAAATAAACCAATCCCCAAAAACCAAAGGCCAAATATTCTCTCTAATATGTGAGTGCTAACACACAACAAGGGTAGGATGAGGGTAAGAATAAAAGTTCAGTGGATTTGACAAAGGTTAATGAAAGGAAGGGAGCAGGAATGGGAATAGGAAAGACAGTGGAATAAATCTGACAAAAATTTCCTATGTACATATATGAATACACCAGAGTGAATCTCCACATCATGTACAAGACTGTTATCCTAACTAGATAAGATGTACTCCACGTTTGTATAAATATATGTCAACATACACGCTAGTGTCATTTATAACTATAAAGAACAACCACAACAAAACATTTAGAATCACTGAACAGGTCAAGGTGTAGAAAAGTTCCAGCATCTAAAAGCATGTTTTGCCTCCTCTCAATTTCCTTCTACAACTAGTAACCACTATTCTGAGCTCTGTTGTCAGAGATAAGTTTTGCCTATTGATGGTTTTCCTATAAATGAAATCATACATAAGTATCTTTATAATTATCGTTTCTTTTTCTTTTAGAAAGTCATTAAATTTATCTTTTTTTGGCCTATTTTTGATAAGTTAATTATCTTCTCTTTTTTCTTTATTAAACAAGGTATTGGTTAAATAATTTCACAGGGCAATTTACTGGTCAAACAATATAAAATTGTTTAAGCCTCATGACATGTTTTCAGATTTATTATCATTTTATACTTATATTAAAACATATTTTGGCTGTAAATATTTATGTATGTACATAATTTAGAGTCCCTTAAATTATTTATTTGAATATAAGATGTGTGGTACTCACAATATATAAACTTATTTGTGTTTATAATTATATCTTCCTTTCTTTTATATTCTATCTCACTTTCTTATATATGTAGTACTAAGCACACATTGAATATATCCTTTTGAATGTCAAAGGAAATAAATGATAGAATATGGAATCATTTTTAAGTTTGAGTGCCTCTTTAAAAATGAAAGCTAAAACAGGAAAACTGAATATATCTAAGCTACACTAAGCTACACTCAGAAGGATGACTGAAGCTCAGTCATTTAATAGATTTGGTATTGTTTTTATCATTTGTGATTCCAGGTTTTTCTCTGCAGGAAATATTAGCCTGTTTGAATTGTTTCCTTATTATGGGGAAGTGATTAAAAATTCTGCTGAGCTGTGATGCAGCTATATGGGTATAGAAAAGGCAAGAGATTAGGAAACATTACTGAGGGATTATAAATATCTAATAATACTAAACTGGTCTGTAATTACCTCTATGGGAGTTACAGAATAAAATTGCAGCATTATAACAAACAAAAGACCACACTACAGCAGTATATTCTTTTTAAATATGAGCATTTCCTAAAGACACATCCAGTGTTGTATTTTTCCCATTATGATATTTCTGTTTGTGATACATTATTTTATTTTACAGCTAATTTTGTAATTTGACTATGATTGAATTTACTAGCATGGTTTTGGCTCTAATGAAGTAAAAGACCTTTTGCTACATTGTTAATTTGATTTAACCTGTTCATTTTGATATCCTTTAATTTCATTGGCTTCATATTCAAAATTAGATTAAAGCTGATGTAATATCATATAATGTTGATAATTTAATTTTCAAATGATTGATAAATTGTCAAGTACTGTATATTATTTTAAGGTTACTCATTCATAATCAATATTATGATCTGGGTAGTTCTAATTTAAAGGCAAGAATATTAAGAATAAGGTTTACTATTAATAATTTATTAAAAGTCTTAAGTAGATCATTTTATATAAAGAGAATTTTCAATATATATGATAATCATGATTAACTTTTCATCATATTTTCATATGAATAGACTTATTAACAATTTTTGACTGATATAAATTATGATAAAATATTTTGTATTTGATGTTAAAATTTGAGACATATAATCTAGTCTTATATCATTAGCAGTTATTTCCTTTGCTTCTTATTTTCTATCAGCTGAATAAATTTAGACATCAAAGAGAATTTAATCCATTATTATCCCTAATATAATTTACTGTATATCTTTGACATGTTAATTCTCTATCAAATTCACACCTTTCTTCACTATTTATCCATGGTATTTTTTAGCAATGGCAGTGTAAAACTATAACACTGACTAGTATTATTTACATGAAACTGCTTATGTTGCCTAAAGGGTGAAAGTATCTTTTCTTTCCTCAAAATATATGTGTCCACTACAGAAATTCACTGAACTTTGAAATAACCACTTGAGCAATTTTTCTCTTTCTATGCACTATCTGTACTCCTAGTCACATGACACTTCAATACACTTTCAATCAATTTTCCTTTTTAATTTAATACCATGCTAATACTATCCTTAAAGCACTACATTCATGGTCTAGATATATTTCCATATATATATTAAATATGTATATAAATATTAACACAAGTGTTTCCATCTGCATACCACCAAAAAACGTTTCTAAACAAATATAGGTGTGGGGTCATACGTTGGAAAATGCTGGTCCATGTGACAATTTTATTGGGAGACAAGTTAATAATGGAACATGATTGACAGGCAAAGTATAAAATTTTGGTGCTTTAGGCATTTGAAAAGTAAAGTCTAGAAATGGGCCAAATATAGGATTTTCCTAGTGTGAAAAATGGATTACAAAATATATTCCAAATTCAAAACTTGGCCTTAGGAGAGTCCTGAATATTCAAACACGGTGATTTAGTTTAAAAGAATGAAATCTCTTCTCCTTATACCTACAGCCAAACAGTTGATGAGGTTGAAAGTATATAGCTACTTAACTTCTGTGTTTTACAAACATTTTTGCTTTGGGGCTTCTATTCAAGAGTGAAAAAAATTCTAGATAGATGAAAAGGCATTTTAATGCATTTTTCCTTCTGACTACAAGCAGAAGTACACTTTAAAAAGTAAATTAAAATAGTACCCAGAAGCATATTCCATCTTGGTTCCACTCTCCATTTATAAAGTCTGTATGAGTTTGTGTCATTATATAGAAATTACTATTTGGCTTTTGCTGCACATTGTGAAATGGAAAATTTGACCACTAATTTGACAGAAAGACATGCATATTTCTTGAAATAAGAGAAACATGCGAATGCAAATACTTTATTCATCTCATCTATGACCAATGTAACATCTCTTCTAAATTTGGTAAAAGAAATCCTGGAACTTATTTAAGTATATTTTATGTATTATTCAGTATAGTTTAATGTTTTATAATTTATACTCCCCCCGCTGTCATCCTGATAGTGATTAGTTATTATTTTTATGTCATGACCCATAGTTAGTTGGGTCAAACATAACCAATAGATATTTTATAGTAGGCAATACTGATAAAAATTATTAGATGGATGTTAGAATTATTACATTTCCACAATCTTGTCTCTGATTATTCACAAGAGAAATTCTCTGGATAATATTGCAACACATACATATGTGAACTTGTTTTGTGTGGGCAGGTACAAACTACAAAAATAGTCAATGCCACCTGTTTGGTAGAACTTTAAGAAATCTCAGCTGTCTGTGTTTGCTGATTAAAATTTGCATGATTTGCCCAACTGTTGGAATTAAGTATTTCAAGGAATAAATCCATAATGTAGCTATTGAAAAATCATGTTGCTTGGCCCACTAAAATAAAGGATATTTTGTTTTAGGAAATTCATATATATTGAACAGCATCAATTTCACTTTTAAGAATTCATGATACTGAATAACAAGGTATTTATTTTGCCACTGATAATAATATAAGGTTGCAACATAAACTGAACAAAAATATGAGATTTTCAGTTAAATTTTATTTTCAGAGATAATGTTTTAATATTAGTATTTCCTACATAAATTTGAACATATTTAATGCTAAAAATGTATTTTCTGTTTTTTGTTGAAATTCAAACTTATTTGGCTGTCTTGTATTTTATCTTGTAACCCTATATAAGTTTCTAACATTTACTTAGCAAGATCTGCACTGTTTAATCATTTAATCCTGCAATAAATATTAACAAATAATTACAACAACATAGCAGACTCTGTTCTAAGCACTGGAAAAATGGCTCTCAAGAAATCATAAATACAATCTTTTCTCATAGAAATTACACTATATTGGGAAAGACTAACTACTTAAAAATCAGAATGAGCACGTTAAATACTATGTTGAAGGTGATAAGAACTGTGGAGTACAAAAAGCAAGAAAGGAAATTAGGAAAAGGAGAGTAAGTTGAAAATTTTTAAAAGAGAAAGAAGGCCTCTTTGGATATAACTCCTAACATAAGTCAAGTTTTCCCTACCCCTAGAAAGTCCCCTTCCTCAGTTTATCTCTAATTCATCCTATAGAAGCTTTTTTTCTGTGTCCAACTCTGTCTCCAGACACAAAAGTACACTAGGTTTATTCCACTAGGAGAGCTCAGTCCATTCAATTCTTCAGATTTGTCTTCCGCTCTAGGATGGGGTTGTAAACAGTTCCCATTGCATGGGTTACCTGGCACTGCTCATTATAATGGTAGGATCACTGGCTTTTCACCAACAACAGAACTATTTTCCTTTTCTTGAAAGCATGTGTATTGTAGTCCGCAACCTAGCCAGGAGCAGAGCTGGTTTTTTTCCTCTGGTACATACATATGTGCACAGTCTGAGATAACAAGAAGTTGGAGGCTACAAAATGGGTAACATTAAAATTGTGCTACGGTCTGTAGCTCTCTAGATTTTGTTAAGTAGAAATAGAAATAATTCAAATATTTTAAAAGTAACCCTAGTAGAAACATACATTAAGATAGCATGTAAAGGCCAGATGTAGAAATAATCAAATTAAATAGTAGTGATTATGGGAAACTTTAAAGGTAATAATTTGGTTTTTAAGTGTATCCTTTGCCTCACAGCTAATTCTACCCTTGATTTACCTTTTTTTACAGTATTAATAAAGTGTTTGAGCTTAGTAGTTTATTTGATTTGAAGTTTTAGAAATTTTTTTTATTGTACATGAAATTATACAGTAGTAGAGAAGAAAACGCAAAAAGTGTTTGAGATAACTAAGAAATATCACAAATCACATATTTGAGAAGCAGGTTCACTCTGCACTGAATGCAGTGAGAAGGAGCACACATGTGTGTACAAATTACATAAAGTAGATTTACTAATTGCAATAGGCAGCAAACAGCAAAAGACACCTAGAACTCATTACAGACTCAACCTCCTAGTTTCATAAAGTTGACCAGGGTTGACAGTCTGACTATATCTGCAATACTTGCACTACTAAGGAAATCTGAAAGCAGCCCACTTTAGAGCCTTGAAACTCACTGGGCAAAGCTTCAAAAGTCATCATTTCTTTCAGGCAAGGGTGGAACAAAGCCTGGGCTGTCCTGTCTTTTGAAATTCAAAATGTCCTATTCCCTAGGAGGGAGAGGAACAAGTCTAGAATATTTTAGGCAATTCTTTTCAAATTCAATATTTGCATTCCTAGTACATTCTGCAGTTATTCTTAAAAACCACAAAAGCAAGTAAGAGTGTAGAATTGGGTCAATCCATAGTTACCTGAAGAACTGTCCTGTAACATTATGTGTAAAAGCAATTCTTTCTGAACTAATTTCCAATCATCAACAATTGAATAGAAATTATTTTATGAGTAATTTTTGCTTGTTTCTAGTCCTTCTGGAATCTGTATTTTAACAATTTATTAATCAGTATTCAGAGAAAGTATGGAGGTAATTAAAAATTACTTTTTCTTCCAAATGTTTGATAAGCCTCATCAAATCCCAAGCTCACCTGTTATCTATTTTCCTCCTTTAGGAAAATTCATGTTCTTATTTTTCTTGCCTTATGAATTTATCCAATGAAGAAAATTAGCTATTTGAAAGAAAAAAAAAAAAAAAAACTATCAACGCTTTATACCTTTCAGAAAATCAGATTCCTTGTTTTATTTCATAGGGATATTTACATTTTTTATCTACCTAATGCAATGGTTAAATTGCTAATTCACTTGACAATATGATACTTTAGTTCTTATATCTATTCAAGAGATCCATGGACTACAGTGTAGATTAAAGTCTTAGTCAGTTTTTCATTGCTGTGAACAAAATACCAGACAAGAATACCTTAGAGGAAGAAGGTTTATTTTGGTTCACAAGTTCAGAGGTTTTAGCACTTAGTCATCTGATTCCATTGCTCTGGGCCAGACTTGAGACAGAACATTGTATTGGAGGACCATGACAGAGGAAAGAGGCTCAGCTCAAGGCAGCTTGGAAACCGAGAGAAAACAAAGGCCAGGGGCAGATATAGCCTAAGGCAATACCCCCAGTGGTCTATATCCTCCAGTTACACCCACCCATCTATGGTTACCACCATGTAGTTCATTCAAACTATTAATCCACTGTTGTTAAAGTTCTCATAACATCTTTTTTTTTTTTTTTTAACAGAGAAACCAACTTGAATTTTTATTTCAGTTCTCATAATTCAATCTTGAGAGTTAATTCAATCTATATGCCTCTGAATTTCCTTGCATTCCTAACACATGACCTCTTTGGAGAACATTTTTGACCTAAGCCACAACCTTCACAGAGCATTTTCTATGCACTTGATATATAAATCCAAGGAAAGTTGATGTGAATGTTTGTGAAAGTACTGTGACTCTGCTCATGGCAAAAATCAGTGATCATGTATTTCTTTCTTAAATAAGTGCATGCTACAGTATGTTTTGCAAACCATGATGCCCAGCACCAATGTTTGAGAATTTTATTTTTATTAAGCAAGTAGGAAATTTAAAGTCAGGTATTGGTACTCCCTTTATCTTCCTTATAATAACCTGAGGTGAAATGAAGTTTGCAAAGTTCTGATAAGGAGTAACTATTGAAGGGCCTGGCTGCTAAGTGCATGTAGAAAGACACAAATGGTGTGAATATACTTTGTATATAATCAGAGATATGTAAAAATGTGCTCTATAAGTATAATATGAAATGTAATGCATTCTTCAGTCATTTATAACAACTTAGAATAAATAAGCAAATAAATAAATAAAAAGAAGTAACTTTGGGGGCACAATCTATGGCATATAAGCCACACTGCTAAATTAGTGCTAGTTTACTAACCTTGTGTGGTTCTTTAACAGTTCCTTTGAAATCAAGCCTGAGTAGAGACATTTCTGGTAAAGCTTTAACCCCAATGTTCAACCTTCCACTTGCAACAGGGAACTGTGTTGCTTTAAAGCCCTTTCATTACTTATAGTTCTTTAATGCTTTTTACATTTTCTTATCTATTTTTTAGAAAAAATTCCTAATTTTAATAAAGCATAGCTTATAGCTTTGTTTTCCTTTTAGTATAGTACCTTGTTTTGTCTAAATTATTCTGGCTTATCAACAAGTGTCAAAGATACTTTTCTATAATTTCTTCTAGAAATTTCGTAATATAGAATTTTATAATTTGATGTTATTATTCACAAATTAATTTGTTTTCAGTTTTGTATAAGGTTAGTTTTCATTTTTCTTTCCTATACAGATTACCAGATTTTCTATTTCTTACTGAATTTCATTCAATTCTTTTTAAAGTGATACTGTCTTTGTAGGGGTTTGTTCTACTTCTGGTCTCTTCTGTTCTATTTTTATATTTGCTTTTATTTATAGAAATGTTATATAGCCTGAATAATGTTTAGCTTAATAATAAATCTTCCAACTCTGTAGTATAAATCTACTAATTTGTGTTTATATTTTGAAAATTGTTTGTTATTATAGATATTTTTGCATTTTCATATAAATTTTTGAGTATGCTAAATAGTTTAAAGGCATTATGGATTTTGTTTAATATTTCTTTGAATTCATAGATAAGTTTGGGTGTAGTTGAAATATTAATGATATTGAGTTGTTCATTATATTGTTTAAGTCTAATTCTTTTCAGGAAGTACTTATCATTTTAATTACAAGGGTACAATGATTTGATTATTTTTAAAAGTATTTTATGACATCTGATGCTACTGCAAAGGTATTTTTATTTTTAAATTCATTTTCAATTGTTTCATGTGTATAAAAATAAAGTTGATTTTTTTATATGCTCCCTGTGCCACATAACTTTTTTGAATATACAACCATACCTCCACATCCAAGGGGGAGTGATTCTAAAATCCCCATGAACACTAGAACCAGAGGCTACTCCAACTCTACATATAAAATGCTGTATTATTTGTATATAACCTATACACATCTACTCAAGCTCTTTAAATTATCTCTAGTTTACTTATAATACCTAATATATTTTAAATATTATGATGCAAATAATTTATATACTTCATTTTTTATTGAATAATGATTAAGGAAAGTCTGTAAATATTCAATAAAAGCAAACCTGTTCTTCTTTGATTGCTTTTGGTCTGTGGTTGGTTGGATCCATAGATGCAGAACACACAGATATAGAGGGCTGACTGCATTTACAGTTTACTTGGGATTTCTTACCTGTACAATTAATTTTGTCTATAAATTATTAAAATTTTGTTTACTGCTAAGTCTTTATTTCATTTTTAACACACTATTCGCTGTTCAACTCTTTAATCTTATTTATAAATAGATGTGGAATACATGTTTCTATGAAGGTGGTGACAATGGACTTCGGTTGCTTCTGATCTTAGAGGTATTCATAGCTTCACCAATAAATATGATATTAACTGTGTACTTCTAATATATGCTCCTTATCAGATGGTTGAAATTTCTTTGTTTTTTCTATATGGTCATAGTTTATATCATGATTGGAATGTTGGAAAACATTTTTATTGCTTCTCTCTATCTTCATAAAATATATTCAGTAGAAGTCCATTTCTCCCTAATTTTAAATTTTCGTTGGTACTTTTTAGTTACACATGACATTATAATTTATTTTGACATAATGATGAAAACATGGAATATAATCTGTTCTGATTCAGTCCCCAGAACTTTCCCCTCCTCTTCTCCCTCCTTGTGTTCCCTTCCCTTTCTATTCTACTGATCTGTTTGCTATTTACTTATAGTTTTTTTTCTTATTTGTTCTAATTAGATATACACAAATGCATTTTGATACATCATGCATAAATGGAGTATAATTACTCATTCTTCTGGTTGTATATGATGTAGAATTATACTGGCCATGCAGTCGTATGTGTACATAGGGTAATAATGTCATATTTATTCTACCTCTTATCCCTCCCTTCATTCCCCTACACCTAATCCAAAGTAAGTCTACTTTTCTCTAGCGACCCCCAACCCCTTATTGTGAATTAGCATCCATGTATCAGAGAAAACATTCAGCCTTTTGTTTTTTGGGATTGGATTATTTTGCTTACATGACATTCTCCAGTTCCATCAATTTACCTGCAAATGTCTTAATTTCATTTTTGAAATAATTTCATACATAACAGTGAGATTCGCTGTGGTATATTCTTATATGTACATAGGAAATTTAGGTCAGATTAATTCCACTGTTTTTCCCTACCTGATTCCTCTTTCTATCCCTTCAGTCCCCTTTGTCTATTCCAGTAATCATTCTTCTATTCTCTTTTTTTATACTCCCCACTTATTTATTTTGGATTTGCTTTCACATATAAGAGAAAACATTGGTTATCTAACTTTTGGCTGATTTCACTTAGCGTGATAGTCTCCAATTCAATTCATTTACTGACTAATGTCATACAGTCATTCTTCTTTATGGCTAAGTAGTACTCCATATAAATGATATTTTCCTTATTCATTCATCTGTTGAAGGGCTGCTAGTTTGGATCCATAGCGTGGCTATTGTGAGTTAGGCTGCTATAAACATTAATGTGGCTGCATCATTGCAGTATGCTGATTTTAAATCCCTTGGATTCATACTGAGAAGTGTAGCTGGGTCATATGGAAGTTCCATTCCCAATATTTTCAGAAATTTACATATTGCTTTCCAGAGTAATTGCACCAATTTGTAGTCCTATCAACAATGTATAAGTGTACCTTTTGCCCCATGCCCTCATCAATATTTATTTCTATTTGTATTCCTGATAATTGCCATCTGACTGCAGTGAGATAAAAATCGCAATGTAGTTTTAATTTGTATTTACCTAATTGGTAGAGATGTTGAATTTTTTTTTTCACATATTTGTTGACTTTATTTCTTCTTTTGAGAAATATATGTTTAATTCTTTGGCCCATTTATTGATTAGGTTAATTGTTTTCTTGATGTTTAGTTTTTTTGAGTATTTTGTATAATGTGGATATTAATGCCCTGAAGAGCAGGTGGCAAAGATTTTCTCCCATTCTGTTGGCTCTTCCTTCATGCTTTTAATTGTTTCCTTTGCTGTGAAAAATTTTTATTTTGATGCCACCCCACTTATTGATTTTTTTTATCTTACTTTTTGCATTTTAGGAGTCTTGTTAGAGAAGTCAGTTCCTGAGCTGATGTGTTGAAATGTTGGGCCTACATTTTCTTCTGGCAGGTGCAGGATTTCTGGCCTAATTCCTAGGTCTTTGATCCACTTTGAGTGGATATGCAGGGTGAGATATAGGATTAAGTATCATTCAACTACATATGGATTCCCACTTTTCCCAGCACCATTTGTTAAAAAGGCTACTTTTCTCTAACACACAGTTTTGGGTCTTTTGTCCAGTATGAGATAACTGTATTTATGTTTTTTTCTGTGTATTCTATTTTATTTCATGGGTCTTCAGGCTGTTTTGGTGTCAGTACCAGGCTGTTTTCGTTACCATGTTTTTGTAGTATAATTTGGGTTTCGGTATCATGATGCCTCTTGCTTTGCCTTTCTTGCTAATAATTGCTTAAGCTATTCTGGGTGTCTTATTTTTCTAGATGAATTTCATAATTGCTTTTTATAGTTCTATGAAGAACATCATTGGAATTTTGATAGGAATTGCATTGAATTTCTATAGTGCTTTTGATAGTATGGCAATTTTTACAATATTAATTCTGTGTATTCAAGAACATGGGACATCTTTCCATCTTCTAAGGTCTTCTTCAATTTCTTTCTGTAGTGTTCTATAGTGTACACTGTAGAAGTCTTCACTTTTTTAGTTAGGTTGATTCCCAAGTGATTTTTTTTTAAGCTACTGTGAATGGGATAGTTTCCCTAATTTCTTTTTCAGCAGAATCATCTGCTGAATTCATTTATGAACTCTAGAAGTCTTCTGGTGTAGCTTTTTGAGTGTTCTCAATAAAAGATCATGTCATCAGCAAGCAGATAACTTGAGCTCTCTTTTCATATTTGTACCCCTTTAATTCTGTCTCTGTTTCAAGGACTATGTTGAATAGGAGTTGTGAAAGAAGGCTTCCTTATCTTATTCCTGTTTTTAGAGAAAATGCTTTCGATTTTTCTCTATTCAGAATAAAATTGGCCTGGGTTTGTCATATATAGCCTTTATAATGTTGAGGTAAGTTCCTTCTATCCCTAGTTTTCCTAGTGTTTTAAACATGGATGGGTGCTGTACTTTGTCAAATGCTCACAGCTATTGAGATAATTGTGTGATTCTTGCCCATAAGTCTATTTATGTGGTGAATTTCATTTATTGATTTCTATATGTTGATCCAACCTTGCACCCCTGGGATAAAACCCACTTGATCATGATGCATTATTTTTTAATGTGTTTTTGTATGTAGTTTGCCTATATTTTATTAAGAATTTTTTTTTTTTTTGCATCTGTTTTCATCCAACATATTTGTGTCTCTGTCTAGTTCTGGTATAATTCCATGTAAAATTCTTTTAGTTTGTTCATTAAAAATGTACACAATTCACATGTGAAACCAAATGTCAGTTTTATTTATGAAATAGTTTTAATTATATATTCTTTTTTTGTGAAATATTTTTTCTTTCGTTCATTTTACTTCTATTATGCATTTCCTGAGAAATTCTTGCTTGAGTTGTCACTCATGCTGCTAAAACTTGTGCCAATTTTTTCATTCTGTTACATTAAAAAGTCAGTATTTTTCAACATATGCTATTGAAATCTATTGCAGAACAAATGACATCTATATATTTACTTATTTATCTAGTTTTGTTTTCAGTTGTAGATAGACACAATACTTTTATTTATTTATTTATTTATATGTGATGCTGAAGATTGAACCCAGTGCCTCATACATGCAAGGCAATTGCTCTACCAATAAGCTACAGCCACAGCCCCTATTTACCTAGTTTTTATATGTGTATACATATATTTAGTTATTTCATGTGTATGTATACATATGGTATGTTCATATATATTAGTGTATATGGACAAGGTACATAGTGTTGGTTTCATATATATTAGTGTATATGTACAAGGTACATAGTGTTGGTATGTATATTATATATAGTGTGTTTGTGTGTATGTGTGTATGTGTCTTAAAGTTTGTATAGTTGCACATCCCTGGAATGTATGTTATATTTTTGGAGAAGAGGTGTTGTTTTCAATAATATTTTTTCAATTTAGCATAGATTTAGAGGAAGGTGACCAGAAAAATTAAATTTAAATATTAAAAATAAAATAAAATCACTAGCTCTTATTAGATTTCAAAATGTTGTCAACATTCAATGAACTTGTATTATATAATATTATTTTGGTAAATATTGCCTATATTTTCCAGTAAATAGTTATCTGCTTTAAAATATGTTGCACATAATGTGACAAAAGTATTATTTCAGATTATCTAAAACATTATTCATCAATAAAAATTTTTATGATTCTAAGGAAATAAAACTAAATTAGTTTTGATTTTCTGAAATTAAGATAAAATATATGACCCAAACTATTTTCTCTTGCACTTGAAATAATTTAATATTATCACCCTCAAATTTAGCTTTGTGAGCTGCTCCGATTATTCTTTATCTTTCAGATAATTGCTCAAGCCCACTTAAGTTAATTTTTAAACTATTCTTTTTACTGCACATCTTTAATCATATGACTATCTGTGATTTTTCCTGGCTGTAAGTTATCTTTTTTTCCCATTGCCTCTCAGGTCTCTAAATCTAGGAAATGCATTACAGATTACCCTTTTCCTCTTTATTCAAGGTGACACAATTTTGATAAGGTAGAAATTAAGATGGACAGATTCCTCCCATTTGTTTTAATTCGATAGCGTAAACACATTTTACTTTTGGTCACAACTTAAAATGAATAGCTGAAAAGACAATAAAGTCATCCAACAAAAAAAAAATACTGTTCAACAAAAATTTACCTTGTATTATATTTCTATAAATTATGTTTCTTTAATTATGAATTATATGCCCACTGTTTTGTAGAGGAACTTCAGTCTATTTAACTGAAGAAATTATTTTCAACTATTTCTATGTTTCCAACCAGTTTACAATCTGTTATGCTAAGATCAAACAACAATGCCTGTGCATAAACAGATCAATTATTAGCTGTGTAGTGATAAGTTACAGGTCAAGGGGATTTCAGTGTTCCAAGAATTTTGTGTAAAATATTTAAAACAAAGATAAATAAATTTACTGAGCAATATTTTTAATTTGGAATTTTGAGGCAAAACGTTTTATTATTTTAAAATAATGCAATGAAATCCTATATGAAGAGGTAAGGGATACTTTTGTTGTTAAGAGTATGAAATCTTGAGACTTAGAAAAGCACAAAGAATTTACATTTTTTTTTAAGCAGAATACATGAACTTATTTCTCAGTCATTTTAAAAAATTCATAAAATATATCAAAGTGGCAATCTGAATATCTGAATCAATATCTTAACTAAATTGAATATGTAGTTCATTCTAGGAATCTCTTTTTATTTATACAGTCTTACTTATTGTTCAGAGGATATTGGTTGCTTGTGAGGCCAATTTAATAAAGTAATTGGTCGTTACATGGGCAAAGTTTACTCATATTATTAACAATTAGCAACTTAATTTATAGATTTTCTGCTGTACTTCTCACTTCAATTTTGTCCTAATTAAAGTCAGTGTGGGTCTCTGAACATTTAAAAAGTATAAATAAGAATAAACTTAAAAATAAATTCTCTGTGCAAAACTGTTTTCCTCAATTGATTTTTTATTGCTTCACATAATGTTTTTTCACATATAAAATATGTATATAATTATATTACATTGTTTAATTCCAAAAAAAATAATAACATCTTATCATCACCTTCTACCAAAGCTATTTGACCTGCTTAGAATCTTATCATTGATATTCTTAATGATTGTGCAATATGCACAAGCTAAAAATATATATCATTTTTGCTTCAAATAGATACAACCTATGGGAATTTTTCAAAGCCTTTAAATATAATAATGGTAAAGAGCAAATTAATTTAGCTATTGTGAATTGTGCTGCTATAAACGTTAATGTGGATGTGTCCCTATAGTATGCTGTTTTTAAATCCTTTGGGTATAGACTGAGGAGTGGGATAGCTGGGTCATAAGATGGTTCCATTCCCAGTTTTCCAAGGAATTTCCATATTGCTTTCCAGAATGGCTGCAAAGGGGAAGGGAGGGGGCAAAAGGGTAAAAAAGGAAAAAAAAAAAAAAGATGGTAGAATGATATGGATAGCATCACCCTAAGTGCATGTATGAAGACACGAATGGTGTGAATATATTTTGTATACAACCAGAAATATGTAAAAATGTGCTCTATATGTGCAATATGAATTGTAATCCATTCTTCTGTCATATACAACAACATAGAATAAAAGACAAAAAACTAAACACACACAAACAACACACACACACACACACACAAAGAGCAAATTATTAAGGATAACATAAAACAACTGAGAAAAGCACCATAACAGTGAAATAAATTTCTGCTTTATACTAACTGGAAACAAATAAACTCTGGTGGACAGGTATTTAAGATGCCAGGCATGTTATTTATCAGAGAGGAAACCATGAAAGCCAAAATGGAAAATTAAAAAAAAAAAAAAAAAAAAAAAGGAAACAAGAAAAGTGGTCATATTATGCAAGAGAAGAAAGAAAACAAACAGGGAACTTATCATATTCCTAGACTTTACTAAATCAAATGCTTTTGAACTCCACCTAGCATAGTGTCTTCACAGTCAGTGTAAAGAGAGCAGTATGGTCATTTCCTTCATCCAGGAGGTAGGACCACACATATATTTTTTGGTTTAATTACACAGAATAAAAGTTTGGTTTTTTTTTTAAAAAATATTAAATATATATATTTTACATTTTAAAATATTTTATTTAAAGGATACCATGCTCTGCCAGATTAAATTTATACACTGATACATGAAAATTAATTTTGTAATACATTTAGATAGATAAATATATTTATCAATATAATCTGCAAAATTTTCTTTAATTTGCAGAATTTATTTTCAGAATTTAGAATATGTAAAACATAAAGCACACAATTAGTATATTTCAAATATAAAAAAGTAATTTTTGAAAGTACTTTTACAAGAGGTAATTTTTATGATGAGAAACTATTTTGAATTTGAGCAACTATATTTTTAATACATCATGATCATTAAAATTTGCTGTTTTGTAAAGAGTAGGTAATGTACGCAATAATTTGCATTCATATTTATGCTAGTGTTCTGGAGTATGTATTTATATTTAATATGCTAAAATATATATTCATGTATAATCAGGAAAACAGCAATTTTCACTGAGACTTTCTTAATATTTCTGTCTTTTTCAAATTGGAAAGAATTGAAAAAATGTGCTACCAGGGAATATAAAATTAAATATTTAGGTGAATTTTATTCTTTGTTTTTGCCACCACACATTTTTAAACATTAGCTCATTTGAACCAGATTGTTGTTCAAGTAGTGTAAAAAGTGGAAGATGTAGGGCTTGGCACAGTAGTGCATGTCAGTACTCCCTGTGACTGCAGAGGAGTTTGAGAAAGCCTCAGCAACTTAGCAAGGCCCTAAGCAACTTAGTGAGACCCTATCTAAAAAAGGAAAATATAAAAATTAAAGGGTTGGGGATGTAGTTCAGGGGTAAAGAGCCCCTGTGACCAATCCCCAGTATCTTCCCCCACACGAAAAAGCAGTAGATGATTGTGATGTCAGAGGAGAATGGATAATAAACTTCAAAGGTCTTAAGACATTTGAATTTATTATCAAGAACAATTATTAATATGTGCTTGCCTAAAGCTGATCCAGAATTTCTGTTTGTATCAAATGGTTTTTAGGTAACCAAATGAAATTTTATTATCTTTAAGTGACTAGTTGAAATATTTAGGCTTCTACTCACATCTTTATAAAACTAAGTTCATTTGTATTTTCTGCTTATTAAATTCATATATGTTAATTATAAATCACAGAAAAGTGAAAATAAGAAAAAGATGATCTCCATACTTGCGCTAACCATATGTAAGCATGAGTAATAACATATTTTGTTTTAATTATTCTTCCAATTTCTAAACACATGCTCTCTCTCACACACACATGCACACACACACACATACACAAACACAACCACATTCCCAATGATCCATTTACATAATCATTGTAGAACAAATCAATATGCACTTTTATATGTATTTATAAATTATTTTACTTTTAAAAAAAAGGAGATGTGTGTACTTACATTTTATATTAACTCCATTGTAAACATTTTTCTATACCATCAAATAACTGGGCTGGGGATGTGGCCCAGTGGTCGAGTGCCCTGAGTTCAATCCCCGGTACCAAAAAAAAAAAAAAAGCATAATAATTAATGTGTGCATAATATTACATGACATAGGTGGTAATTTAAATGGTTTTGTTTAATATGTAAGTTTACTCCAACTTTTAATTCTTTTGAACATCAATAGTAAATTAATAAACATCTGGTATATGTATGAGATTTCAGAATTGTTGAATATTGAATCAATATTTATTATTGAATTAATCATGGAACATTGAATAGAGTCAAATGCTTGCCTTCTAAAAATTGCATATGGAATACTGACACATTCGTTTTCAGTATCCAAAAGAGAGTGTTTTAATATTTGTTTAGTAGATGAAAATTGAAATATGGGGAATATATGTATGTGTATATATGTGTGTGTATATATATCTATACACATAAACATGTAAATTTTTATGTGTTTACTATACTAGCAAGAGTACTTTTGTATTTAACTTATAGTAAGTTCTTTTGAAAGCTTTTTCTAGTTCTGATGAGTTCTAGCATGTCAAGTTTATTAAACAGAGAGAGGACCCAGACACCTGTGATTACCTAATACTGCCTAGAATTCTCTGCAAGTAATTAATTAATTTTCAGTCTTTTCAAATGTAGAATAATCACCAATCAATGACCTGAAATATTAGAACTCTTTTTTGTTTTCATCCTAAATGGAAGAAATCTCTACAGAAATTTTTAAGACATAGATTTTTACATCAGCTAAAACAAAATGGATAGTATTGCCACCCACACTTTTGATTTCTAATCAGTGTCACTTAATATGCCTGGAAATGACTTCCCAATTTTCTGATTTTTCAATTTGGTCCTCTGCCTTTTTTCCTTCTTAATGGAAACTCCCAAATGGATAATGATTCACTGAGCTGTAAACAGCAAAAATCATTCATTCATTCAAACTAACTTTTTCTGAGTTTTGAGTGCTTATGCTAGGAACTTTGCAAGATGCAAGACATACCACAAATTTTGCATAAAATTTAATGATTCTCTATTGTTCCATAAAATAATTTTATTGTGTGACAATCAAAGCAGAGAATGGCAAGAAGAATCAATTTTGCTCATCAATATAACACATTTTTCATGAGTGGACCATTAGACCAAAAGAACAGAGTGACCTGGGAGAATTTATGTAAATAAAATTCCAAACAAGTGAAGAAAATTTAAAACTTTAGTATCCACAGAAAATGAAGCATTATATGTAAGGCATGAGTTCAAGATGAGGAATCCTGGTGTAGCTCTCACAATGAGAGAGCTGTGAGGTCAGGTCATGTTTGATGTGGAACTGTTATCAGGTTCAGGAAGATGTAGATGCACAGCTGTGAATCATTTGTGAAGTATACAACATAGGTTTGATGTGACTGTACAAGAACAAAAGTGTTTTTTGAAAATCTGTTCACTTTTGAGCTTCATTTTAATTTATTAACAAAAATGGGAAACAGGGTTATTATTAATTTAATAGGGATTATATTTTTTTACATGATACTAGAATTATCTTAACCTGTGAAGTCTTGCACTTATCTTGCTTTTTCTCTAACAGTCTTTCATGTATCTTGTTTTTTATATGAAAGGACAAGTTGGATGAAAAGAAATGTATTGAATTTTTTAAATTATAAAGAATTAAAATGCCAATCATGTAATATTTATTTATTCGTCTTTAAGTCCCTTGTGTGCATTAGTTTATTATTAAGCAAAAATGTCCTAAAAATTTAGTGAAAAAAAGCTCAACTGGGAAAAAAAGATAAAATAAGTATATATGTGGCATGTGAAAAACTAGCTCTGAAACATATATCACAGTAGTTTCTATTCCTTGTAATATATGCACTTTTAGCAAGAGAATATACTTATATGAGTATCTTCACCTTTGTTAGCAATTTTTTTTTCTAGAACACTAAATCTCCACAAACAACCATAACAAAATTCTTATTCAAGACTTCCTGTGGTGCAGATAGTAAGAACATATCTCCCTTCTGTGGCAAGCAAGAGTTTTAATCCAGAGAGTGATTTATTTCTGCATGTTTATTTGTAGAACAGTTACCAAAACAAACAAAATGAAAAAATCATGTTGTATGACCACTTTGTCTGGTCATATAACAAAGCAGAGGATCTGTAGGTATGCATGTTGGAGTGGAGAGGGTAAGGTGTTTGAGGGTGGGAGAATGGAAGAAGGTGTCTTTGAGTGGCTGCCTCTTTCCTAAGAAAGTACATGAACAGGGTTTCTGAATTCAATAATTGAGCACCTTAGCCAGGGAAGCTGGCCTTAAAACAGGAATTAGAAAGAAAAGGCTGACACCCATTTCCTATGATGTGTTCAGAGATTTTCCCAATGGCATATGATCCTGGAACCTCACTTACTGGAAAGAGAAATTAACATCAACATCATCTTCTAAGCAAGTATTGCTAGGAGCGCTTTGTTAAAAAAGGGCAGTTCTTTTAAAGTTCTTCATGTACATATTGTGTCAACACCCATGAGGAAAGTGTTAATTCTAACCTCCATTTCTAGTACAAATTAATGTCTTCATTCTTGCCATTGCCTGACGATTGCTGGAAGCAAGTTATTCATTGTCCAAATCTTTTGAAGGTTCTCTTTCTAATCATGTAAAGTTAAGATGTACGAATCCTTTCAATTTTTCCCCTCTTTATCACAGTAAGGGGTACTGAAAATCTTGACACTAAACCATGTAGCCAGAGGCCACACAGCACCTTCAAGTAAAGTAGATGAAGAAAGGGAGTGATGTAATTTTTTAAAAAATCATTTTGCTGCTGCCAGCTGTACTTCAAAGCAGACATGTTATCTGCTAGGCTTTTATGGTTTATTTCTTTTCATTTTCCCTCCTGTGGGTTACAAAAAAATTTTAGAAGAAATAAAACAACAGAATGTATTAATATTTCACTGACCATGGGCAGTCAGTGAATCTATATTATGAATCTTCAAGACAGTTGTTAAATCTGATGAAGTTATCAAACTCTATGTTACACTCTAAAATTATAAATTAACAACTCTAATTTTAATTTTTTGGGGTGAAATTAAGGTGTTATAAGCTTAGATATAGAGGAAGGAATCATTTTTACCAATCTGATAAATGAAACTAATGTGATTTCTTTAATGTTGCTATGGGTGTAAAATAACAATATAACCTTAGAGTAAAATAAGACACACATAAAAATTTGAATGAAGATGGTCCTTAATATTTTAAGAAGCATTGTAATTGTAAAAAAAGAGCATACAATCCCAGAGAGAGATGGCCTATCTTCAGTAGTCCTAATGATGTTTAATAGCTCTGAGACCTTGGACAAGTAACTGAACTTTCCCATGCCTCAGTTTCCTCATTACTGATGGTACCACATTACATTACTAGAAATTCATTAGTACAGACAGTTTCCCATGAACTCAGACTAAGCAGTGATCATCATCACCACCATTTATTTCTGTCAGCTGAAAAAAATCCCTGGAACATTTTTGAGGTAGAAGAAAATATATTGCTTTGCATAAAAGCAATTATGTTATAAAATACAAATTTAAAACCAAACCTGGATTAAATTCAGGCATCTGTCACACAAAAATGTGCTAACATGAAGGGACAATTTACCATAAAAATCTCAGTTGCTTGTCAAAAATTAGAAAGCAGAGAATGAAATGACAATCTAGGTGTATATTATTTTATGTTTTTCTACATTTACTGGTGATAATATTTTGGAGAAATAAAAAATTAAGTATTGAACTTGAAAATTAAAGTTGAATATTGCAGGCTCTAGATGTTTGTAACTATATTTGTGTTATGGTGAATAAAATGGAGGTATGGCTTCAATGGTAACTATGTTAAGACTTATTTTATTATTTTCATGCAGAAACTCTGACTAGGGAAAAATGCAAAAACCTACCTGAAGGCACTGGACAGTAAACCGAATTAGACCATATAAACTCAGAAGAGAAGAATAGGAAAGTTGTATAAAACAAGTTTCAGTTATTTGTGATGTTAAGCTTGGGCTAAAGAGTGAAAAATTTGACAACAGGAAAAATTGCTGAGAAAAATATGTGATTCTCTCTGGCCAGGAGAACCAGATTTTAAGTCAGTACTATGACCACAGAACATAAGAATCTTGGAAGGGAAAAAGATTTCTCAAGCTATTTACTCAAATCTCTGATTGAAGTCTCAAACATGCCAATGCAGGACAGAAGACATAAAGAAGCTCAAAAATCTAAAGCTGAATTGGAGCTGCTGCCCAAGAAGCAGAATTTGTAATAAAATTCTAGGCAAGGATTTTATGTCATAAGTGAAGTCCATGTCTGCTAAAACAAAGAAAACCATTGTCAGATAAAGAGAATGAAATCAAAATTTACATTCAGAATGGACAGAACACAATTAAAGATTAAGAGACATGAAGAACAAAGAAAATAGGAAATATTCTGGAGAAAAGAAAATCAACGGAATTGACGCCCAAGATGATTATTTTATTGTAACAAGAATGAAAGGATTTTAAAAGCAGGTATTGTAACAGCCTGCAATGAAATAAAAAGAATACATTTACAGAGAACAAATAAGATTCTTAAAATTGAAATAAAACACTCTAAATTGACTTGTTAATAAGAAATCTGAATTGACACATACAAATAATTAAGAAAGCCAAATGAAAATTAGAACAATGACAAATATTGTAGTTATAATTTTAGAAGGAGAGGGGGAAAGCATTGGAGAAATAATAGCTACTAATGTCCTGAATACGAGCAAACACAGACATGTACATGTACATCAGGCAGTAAATACATAAGCAAAGTAGTTTGCACTGAGGCATGTCACAAACAAACTTCTGAAAATTGAAAATAAAAATCTAATCTTGGAAGCAGTGAGAAAAAAACTACACTACACACAGTGAAACATGATCCAATAAAGGTTTTAAATCTCATTAGAAATCATGTACTGAGAAAACACACACACACAAAAACAAACAAGTAAAGCTATCAATCCATATTCTATATTTGACAAATATATTCTACATAAATGGAGGCAAAATGAAGATATTTTGTAAAATGAATGTGTCATGTAGACCTACTAAAATTTTTTTGGAAATTTTTTCTGCAAGACAGGAAGGAATGATTCCTGGAAACAGTGACTTCAAGAAGAAGATTAAAAAAAAAACTTCAGTAATGGTAAACATAATAATAAATGCAAAGGAATATTCTATGCTCTTTATAATTTCCCCCAAATTTCTTTATAAGTATCATAACTGTATAAGTAAAAATTGCAACATTCAATTGGTGAAGCTTTTATGTTTGTAGATGTAATGCATAGCTGCACAGTTATTTAATATATAACAACTAAACACAAAATTTGGTGTAAGGAACCCAGATATCACAGTGCTCATATTTATGTGAGGTGAAACAATATGAATCATACAATATGAATCATGACTAAAGTATAATGTGGTAATGCCAAAAGCAACCACTAAATAAAGTGGTAAATATAAAATTAAAGTGTAAATATAAAAATTTAAATTAAAGTGTAAACATAAAACTTTCATAAAGTCATATAATTATAACAATACAATAGAGGAATTTGGAATAAGAAATAGGAGATACATAATTTTTTCTTTATTTTTATCTCAATGTGGTATTTTTTTTTTGTTTTGGGGGGGGGGACTCTTTTCTCACTTTATTTAGGGAAGATGCCAGCTAAATATAAAATAAAATTGATCATAATGCCATGGAAATGCATCTTACTTGTATAGTACATATCAGTTTTAAAGCATCTAGTTAAATATTATCACATTTTATTTCTTTTTTTATTATTCTCAGTTGTTATAAATGACAGCAGAATGCATTACATTTCATATTATACTTATAGAGCACATTTTTACATATTACTGGTTGTATACAAAGTATATTCACACTATTCATGTCTTCATACATGCACTTAGTGCAATGATATCCATCTCATTCTACCATCTTTTTTTTATTTCTTCACCCTTTTGCTCCCTCCCTTTCTCTCCCTCCCCATTGGCCATTCTAGTGTTCCTCTAATCCTCCTATGCTCCCCCTCCCATCCCCACTGTGAATTGGCCTTCTTATATCAGAGAAAACATTCTGCATTTGGCATTTTGGGATTGACTAACTTCACTTAGCATTATATTCTCCAAATTCATCCATTTACCTGTGAATGCCATGATTTTATTATCTTTTATTGCTGAGTAATAATCCATTGTGTATATATACCACATTTTCCTTATTGATTAATCTACTGAAGGTCATCTAGGTTTGTTCCACAGAGTAGCTGTTGGGAATTGTGCTGCTATAAACATTGATGTGGCTGTGTCTCTGTAGTATGCTGTTTTTAAGTCCTTTGGGTATAGATGGAGGAGTGGGATAGCTGGGTCATAAGGTGGTTCCATTCCCAGTTTTCCAAGCAGTCTCCATACTGCTTTCCAGAATGGCTGCAAAGGGGAAGGAAGGGGGCAAAAGGGTTTAAAAAAAAAAAAAAAGACCATTTTTAAATCTTTGACATTATTTCTTCAACTTAATCTATGGGTGAGGTTTTCAGCTGATTTTTTTTTTAACTTAATTTCTTGGCCTCTTTTTCCTCCATGATTTATGATTTTTTTTTTCAGAAATTTTTTGCTGAATTTTTCATTTATATTCTCTTTATCTTCCTAATTTCATTTAACTGTTTGTGGGTATTCTATTGGAACTTATGCATTTAAAAAATCATTCTTTCTATTTTTGTTTGATTTAAAAAGTTTTAAAATTTCCCTTCTGAATTCTTCAATTATTTGTTGTTGAACAAAGTGTGTTTTTCTATCTCCATGTGTTTGTATAATTTCTATTGTGACTCTCCATATTGATTTCTAGTTTCATTCCATTGAGATAAGAAAAGATATAGGAAACATTTTTATTTTTTGAATTTGTTAAAACTTCCTTTGTAGTTTCATATATGGTCTATTTTAGAAAATTATGATGTGTGGATGAAAATACTGTGTATTCTTTAGTGGTTAAATGGAAAGTGATATTCCAATCAACTGTAGATTGAAAGAAAAGAAGTTATATCTAACAAAGTAGGCTTTAGGACTAAAATAGTAAGAGGAGACTAAGGAGGTCACCAGACTTTAATGAAAGGAAAAATTCATTAAAAAGATATGATTATGAATTTATATGCATTGATTTTTAGAACACCCAGTTTTATAAAACAAACACATTTAGACACAAAGGGATAGATCAGCCTCAATACAATAATATTAGGTAATCTCAATACCTAATTTTAACCAGTAGATAGATTATTGACAAAATAAATTTAATAGGGCTGGGGTTGTGGCTCAGTGGTAGTGAGAATGCTTGCCTAGCATGTACGAGGCCCTGGCTTCGATCCATAGCACCACATAAAAATAAGTGAATAGAATAAAGGTATTGTGTCCAACTACAACTAAAAAATAAGTATATTAAAAAAATAAAATTAGCAAAGAAATGTCAGAGTTAAATTTCGCAATAGGTTTAATGAATTTAGTGTACATTTATAGACTATTTCATCCTACAAATATTCTTTCAAGTAAGAAAGTAGTGGAGTTCTTCCACCTGATTTAGGGAGGTCAGTATTACCAAAGATATTTCAAAATATTTAAAAAATACATAGGGAAAGAAGGAAGGGAGACAAAGTGAGAAAGAGAGAGAGAGAGAGAGAGAGAGAGAGAGAGAGAGAGATGGAGAAAGAAATAGTCTAATATTCCTCATTATAAATTTAAAAAAATTTTGGCGGAGAAATGAAATTATATTAAGAAATGGAAATACATATTCAAAAAGTAAAAGTTTTTTTCATGAATTCAAGTTTACCTAATAATTAATAAAAATGCTATTCATATCAGTAATAAATGGAAAAAAGAAAGCAAAAGCATATGATTACCCAAGTAGATGTGGAAAGAATAGTCAAAATATTTCAACACTAGTTAATGACAAAAATCTTTAACAAACTATGCATAAATTCAACTTTCTCAATTGATAAATGATATCTATATAAAAACTAAGCTAAGGGGTAAAAGACTCAACACTTTCCATTTTAAGATTAGTGACAAGAAAGAACGCCTCCTCTTCCCATATTTATGCAGCATTACAGTGGTGGGTATCTTCAGCTGAAATAAAGTAACAGAACAAAGGTTCAAACCAAATTTTTTTGTTGTTGTTGGAACAAATAAAAATTCAAGTACTTAACACTAGAAATGTATATTTAAAAAATATAATAACTCCATTTTAAAATAGCATTCAGAAAAGTAAATATACAGGAATAAATGTGAAGATGTGCATATCTGAAAAACTATAAAGCATTGCAAAGTTCATCTTTAGAAAGATGTCCTAAGTTCATTAATTTAAAAATTAATATTGATAAGATGTCAATCTGTCAGAATTAATGTATATTTTAATAAAACCTATATTAAATTTCTGGATAATATTTACTTTACTTTAAATTGACAAACTGATTTTAAAATTTCCATTGACAAACAGGATGTAAAATAACCAAAGCAACCTTGAAAAAGACATGGTTGAAAGAACAAGAGTCCACGACTTAACCATTAAGCTATCTAAACAAGAGTGTGGCATGGTAAAAGAGAAGATGTATAATCCAATTGAACATAATGGCATACAGAAATGTGTTCACACATATATTGCCAATTAATTTTCAACAAAATTTCCAGGGAATTTCAATGAGAAAACATTGACATTTTATCAAATGTTTAGATAGCATAGCTGTGTATTTACATGAAACAGAACACTTTAACTTTTAATTATTTATAACTTTTAATTATTCCACAAAATTTAATATTTTGTGCATCTCTTTCATAGCTAGTGGATAGACTTAGTAAATATTTTTTAATGTTTGTTTTCTAAGGTGAATAATCATTTACATCTCTTTGTGAAATGACCTTCTTGAATGAAAATGTAATATGACAACTGAAGATCTAATTAACACTCTCTGGAAAATTCTTACATATAGCCAACATATGATTCCTTCCTTAGGAATAAGGAATTTAGAGTTTTACAAAGGTTTGTTAACAGTGTACAAGGGGAAAAACCCCACCAAAAAAAAAAAAAAAAGAAAAATCAAACAAAACCATCTGGACTGTTGTACTCTTTGAATGAACATATATTTATAATATGACTTTCTAACACAATTTAATTGATTTTTAGAATAGGTGTTAAACTATTAAAAAAAACTCTCAATATATTTCCAGCTGCATATTCCACATGTTTTTATAACATTCTTGTTGACCTTTCTCAGGTATATTCCCATGAATACTGTCATTTCATTTTCCTGCTCCTTTTGATACATATTGTCAGTAGTCTTTGCAAAGAATTATGCTCCAGTTCTGTTAATACTAATATTGTCAAGCAAATCTCACTTTTGAGTCTCTTCCCCAAAAAAAAAACCCCACAAGGGGGGGGGGGGGGGAAAAAAAAAAAAAAAAAAAAAAAAAAAAAACAAAAAACCAAAACAAAAAAAAAAAAAAAAACAACACCACACAACAAAAAAAAAAAAAAACACCCTTAAATAAATCCTATTTGAAACATTTTATTATTATCCACATTTGGTTTAATGTGAAATATATGCAAAATAATGTATTGAAAATAAAATGAATAATGTTAGTTGAAAATTATAATAAATTTAAAATAAGTGAGTAAGAAATACCTGAGATTAATTTTCTTGTGTGTGGTACAGGGGATTAAATCCAGGGCTTAGGGCATGAAAGGTGAGTGTTCTATCCCTGAGCTACACCCACAGCCCTTTTAATTTTATTTTTTAAAAAGGTCTAGATTAGTTGCCTGAACTGGTCTTGAATTTGTGATGCTTCTGCTTTAGCCTCTGCAATATCTGAGTTTACAGGTGGGCACAACCATCCCAGATACCTGAGACAGTATTAAAGAAATGCTTACATTTTATTTTAAAAGTTTTATAACTTTGTCTAAGAACCAAGTTATTCTAATATGTACAGATACATTTTGAGCACTGAGTGCAGTGTATAAATAATGGTTTAGATATGGCCCTTAGTATTGGCAAAACCTAGAAGATCCAAGTATGTAATTTCTTGTGATCCTGATTACATCATCATGTAACATCATTCTTATTGACTGAGAAAAACACACAGCTGGGATAATAGTGTCAACTACAGGTAAACATTCAGAAATTGTTATAACAATATTAGAAATATATTAAACTTGATTTATTTATTAACATTCCTTTTTTGTGTTTTATTAACATGTGAGATACAGTTATAAAATAAGAGGAGAGGTGTAGAGACATTTTATATATAGGTATGGAGACTCAAAGTTGGGGACAGAGGGTTACCAAAGGAGAAAAATAAAATAGAAGCTGAGTGGAATAACAATGTGAGTGCATTGAGATGGAGGCTTCACAAGACAGGTGACATGAAGAGATTAGAGACTCAATTATGAGGATACTCTTTGTCATAGAGAAGTGTGTAGGAACTTATAGGGAATCTGTTCTATGATGCCGTCCGATTTTTTATTCAAGATTCACTAAATAAAACTATATTATATTTTAGTGCTTCTCGGGATCATATTGGCATTTATTTTACAATAGCATGGTTTTGACTATCCAAACCTCTCATTTTACACTTTTTTCCTCTATTCTTCTACAGACCATGTTAAAACAGATTTCTGTGCCCCTTTCTACTGTATCCTCACTGATTTATTTATACTTGTCTACCATTGTTTTGGTCCTAAATCTGTACGAAGGGAATTATAAGATTGTTCCTTCTTTATGGACCCTGAACCTAAGATTTTGCACCCTTAGTGTAGAGTATCTTCTAATAACTATGCCCAGCCTCACAAAAAACAAAACATAAAAAAACCATCTTTTTAAAATTAATTAAGATAATTTTAAAAATTATCTCTCAGGATAAAAAATGCATTATACATAAATTATATAATTTACATATTTGCTGTTTATGCCTCAAATAGAATTTAATAGGATTTTCCATCTTTAATTGAAATCTATAGAAAGAAAAAAAAAACTAGCCAAGTTTCTAACTGGGGAAACTGGGATAACAAATAAAATCGAACCCTTTTTAAAAATGAAATAATAAAAATTAAAGGGTAATAAATTTAAAAAGAATACAAAATAACATAAACAATAAGACCAAAATTTATGTCCTTGAAAGATAAACAAAGTGACAAACATTTACTTAGAGTAATTGAAGCAAAAAGTCACAAAATACCCCTCAAATTCCAAAAACTGGGAATGAAATCAGGAATACTGATATTAATCTTATACACAGTAAATGATTATAAGTAAGTACTATGAAAATTTGAATGTCTGCAATTTAGTGAAAGCAGCCAAAAATCTCAGAAAGACACTGATTACCAAAACTGACTCAAGATAAAGTATAAAATCTGGTATTAACTAAAAAGTATGAACATTTAACATGATTATCTCAGTAATTTCATATACAGCAAGGACAAACTTTAAAATACTTTTGCAATAAAACCAGTATTTAATAGGAATGGGAGGATTTTTTCTACAGAGATAAATAATGATCTCTGAAAAACTACAGCTGACATACTCTTGAAAGACAGAGTGCCAACATTCTCATCTGTGTACAACAAACCAAATTTTTTTAAGTTTTAAAAAATTTAGCTGTGAATCCATCTGCTCCTGGGCTTTTATTTGATGGAAGTCTTTTTATTATTGTTCTAATCTCCCTACTCATTATTAGTCTGTTTAGATTTTCTATATCCTCCTGGCTCAAAGTTGGTTGGTCACACTTTTCTATAAATTTATCCATTTCTTCTAGATTTTCCAAGATATTGGAATTTAAGTTTTCAAGAAAGTCACTAATAATCCTCTGTATTTCAGTCCTGTTTGTTATAGTAGCCCCATGTTCATTTATGATCATATTAATTTGGGTTTCTCTCTCTCCCTCTTTTAGTTAGCTTAACTATGGTGCTTTTGAATCTTGTTATCTTTCCAAAATTTTTTTTATTTTTTTTTAAATTCTTTATTCAATATTTCATAAATTTTAGCTCTGATTTTTATTATCTATTTTCTTCTACTTGTTTTGAGAATGGTTTTTTCATGTTATTCTAAGACCTTCAGAAGCAGTTATTTTTTGAGATTTTTCTGATTTTCTTGTGTAGGCACTCACAGCTATAAACTCAGTTAAAACTGCCTGTGAATCTTCCTCAACATAATAAAGACTACGTATGACGAAACAAAAGTCAACATCATGCTAAAGAAGAGAAAAACTGAAATTCTTCTAGAATCAGGAATAAGGCAAAGATGTCCATTTTTATCACTTCTATTCAATATAGTACTTAGAACTTTATTCTCTATTTGCAGATGATATGATGCTAAACTTGGAAGACACTAAAACTCCACTACAAGACTTGTAGAGTTGATTAAAAAAATTTCAGCAAACTAGTAGCACACAAAATAAACATATGAAATCATGAACCTCTGAGAAAATCATGAACCTCTGTGAAAGAAACTAGGGAAACAATTCCATTCACAAGACCCATACAAGTAAAATTATAGAACACTGATAAAACAAAAAGAAGACACTAGAAAAAGGAAAACCCTCCAATATTTATAGTTTTTTGGAAAATTAATATTGTCAAAATGGTCATTGTACTATGGATTAGTATATTGAATTCAGATTGAATGCAATCCCAGTAAAAATATCAATGGTATTTTTTAAATTTTTTAATTTGTTATATATAAGAGGAGAATGCAATACAATTCGTATTACACAAATAAAGCAGAATTTTTCATGTCTCTGGTTGTACACAAAGTAGAGTCACACCATATGTGTCTTCATACATGTACTTAGGGTAAGGATGTCCATTTCATCCCATCATCTTTCCTACACCCATGCTCCCTCCCTACCCCTCCCTCCCTTTTGCCATATTTACCACATGAAAAATTAAAAAAATAAGTTATTAAAATTTAAACAAAAAACAATAAGTTTTGATGAGGATGTGGGGAAAAAGACACACTCATGCATTGTTGGTGGGACTGCAAAGTGGTGCAACCAATATGGAAAGCAGTATGGAGATTCCTTGGAAAACTTGGAATGGAACTGTCATTTGACCCAGCTATCCCACTCCTCGGTTTATACCCAAAGGACTTAAAAACAGCATACTACAGTGACACATCCACATCAATGTTTATAGCAGCATAATTCACAATAGCTTAACTGTGAAACCAACCTAGATGCCCTTCAGAAGATGAATGGATAAAGAAACTGTGGTATACATACACAATGGAATATTACTCAGCATTAAAAGAGAATAAAATCATGGCATTTGCAGGTAAATGAATGGAGTTGGAGAATATCATGCTAAGTGAAGTAAGCTAATCCGAAAAAAACCAAAGGCTGAATGTTTTCTCTGATGTGTGGATGCTGATCCATAATGGGGGTGGGAGCATGGGAGGAATGGAGAAACTTTAGATGGGGCAAAGGGGTGGGTGGGGAGGGAGGGACTTGGGGGTAGGAAAGTTGGTGGAATGAGATGGACATCATTAGCCTAAGTACATGTATGAAGACACAAATGGTGTGACTCTATCTTTTGTATACAACCAGAGACATGAAAAATTGTGCTCTAGGGTTGGGGCCATAGCTCAATAGTAGAGAGTTTGCCTTGCATGTGTGAGGCACTGAATTTGTTCCTCAGCACCACATGAAAATAAAAAAGATATTGTGTCCATCTATAACTCAAAAGTTATTTTAATTGTGCTCTATATGTATACTATGAATTGAAATGCATTCTGCTGTCATGTATAACAAAAAACAAGGCATACTTTCAAATTTCTTTCTTACAAAATGGTTGCACTAAGTTAGTATCTATCATAAACATGTAGGACTTTTTGTTTGACAGTCTTACCAACAGTAGATAATGTCAGTTTTGTATTCCATCTTCTCAGTAATGTTTAAATTTGAATTTTGAATAACTAGAGTCTATTTTAAAATATGTATATATAAGGATCATTTTTATTTCATTTTCATAATTTTTCTTTTTATATCCTATGCCACTCTTCTTTTCCATTTTTTAGTGATATGTATAAGAAACTATTTTGAAAATTTATACTCCAATAAAATAATAGAAAATCTTGAAGACATCAAAAAATTTCTAGACACATGATCTACCCAAACTGACCCAGGAGGACAAACACAATTTAAACAGATCAGTCTCAAGCAATGAAATAGAAGATGCCTGGGGCTGGGGTTGTGGCTCAGCGGCAGAGCGCTGGCCTTGCACGTGCGCGGCCCGGGTTCGATCCTCAGCACCACCTAAACATAAATGCATTGCATTGTGTACAACTAAAGTAAATAAATAAATAAATTTTTAAAAAAAGAAATAGAAGATGCCATCAATTGCCTATCAACTAAGAAAAGCCCAGTACCAGACTGATTCTCAGCAGAGTTCTACAAGACTTCAAAGAAGAATTAACACCAATACTTGTCAAATTATACCATGAAATAGAAAAGAAGGGAACCCTTCCAAACTCATTCTATGACGCTCGTATCACTCTGATACTAAAACCAAAGACATATCAAGGAAAGAAAACTTCAGACCAATATCCCTGATGAATATAGATGCAAAAGTTCTCAATAAAATTCTGACAATTTGCATACAAAAGCATATTAAAAAGATAGTGCACCACAATCAAATGAGGTTCATCCCAGGGAGGCAAGGTTGGTTCAACACATGAAAATCAATAAACGTAGTTCATCACATCATTAGACTTAAAGAAAGGAATCATATGACCATATCAATATATACAGAGAAAGCAATTGAGAAAATACAGCACCTTTTCATGTTCCAAACACTAGAAAAACTAGGGATATAGGAACATAGCTCAACATTGTCATCATTCTAAGTGAAGAAAAATTGAAAGTGTTCCCTCTACGAACTGGAACAAGACAAGGATGCCCTCTTTCACCTCTTTTATTCAACATCATCCTTGAAACTCTAGCCAGAAAAATTAGATAAAAAAAGAAATAAAAGGTATATTTTTATATTTTTGAACAGTAATTTTGTCTTTAATGGCTGTCCACAAATATTAGTCTATATTCATAGCTTGTAATTACAGGTTTACTTAATTAAAATTATTGGTGAAGAAACTTTTTAGGCAACTAAAGGAACCAATCTTCCTTCTATTTCTTATATAAGAACTCTTTCCCTATCTCAAAGTCTGGTATGTTTTTAAGCAGTCAGGAGAGCACAAAGGAGTCTAAGATCACGTCTTTCCCAGCCCTTGATAGACAACAACTGATGCACACTGGATTGGGATATATCACTGGGTTCAAGTCAGGGCTTTCATTGATTTTTCAATAAGGCTTAAAGCTATGAAGAAGAAACTTCTTTCTTTACCTTCCCAGTGGTTAATTTAATTTTCTCCCCTACTGAACCAAATTATTTATTTGCTAGTGTGGTCTTTATCATCTTTTCATGCTTCCATCTTGCTGCCAATTTAATCACAGCTAATACAAATTAACAGCTTTTTCTGAGTAACTCCAGTCATTTGCTGTTTTTACAAAGTAGGTCTGACACTGAATTTCAAAAGTAATGTGTACATATATTTTTAAAAACAAGATATATCTTTTTATTAATAAAGTTTTCCTTGTAATATAATGCCATTTTCAAGAGATAAATTTTAAAATGGCAAGGAATTCATATTAATTTGTGATATATGCATTTATGTGTGGAAGTCTCATATATACTCTTAAGTATTTTCATGTTTTATTATTAGAATGTAAATATTTGTTATTATCCATTAAATGTTCACCAATATTTATTAAGCTTCAGTTCACAATTAGCTTTTGTTTTTAATTATGTTATTCTCAACTATTATATAACTTCAGTTAAATTTATTCTTATTTTTCTTCTACATTAGCTCTTTGATTAAGCATTGTTAGCTTTGTGATGTAAAATGTAGGGCTTGGTACATTTATTCTTATTTTTCTTCTATATTAACACTTTGATTGATCTTTGTTATCTTAGTTTTGCGATATAAAATTTAGGGCTTCACCTAGAAATATCTACTCTAACATTCTCATGGCACACATTTTTAAAATTTATGCTGGATTTTCCTTTCAGGTTAAGTGAAAATTCTTTAGCTTAAAAGAGGAAATTCTTGAGAAAGTTCAGAGGAGTAAAAAGACATATCCCTTTTATTGTCTATTATATTCAATTCATTGTTAAATTATGTACATTAATATTTATCAAAATAGACTTTTTCCTTATTAAATACATCCCACTAAAACTCCCAATAGAATTTCAGTGCAATTCTAGGTGAATTTTTTTCAATTTCCAAAAGTAACTGAAGTACCTGATGACTACATATCAGCAATAATTCTAACCAGTTGTGGCATATACATGTATGATTTTTGCTATATACATATATTATACACACAAATGTACACATGCACACATACATATACAAGATTTGATTACCACATTTAGGATCATGTAGCATGTATGCTTACAATTGAATCTCTCCTATAGATTCCAGGTTATGCACAACAAAGTGAAAGATATCCTGTAATATAATTCTGTTGTACTGGTAGATAATAATGATGAGTTTAGACATTTTTTCCACATGAAGAGAAAAAGTAACAGATGAGTTGTCTTCCCTTCTGCTCCATTATTTGTCATTCAGTCATCATTTATTGAAAAGTCTAGGTAAAAGGCTAAAAATATGCTAATATTTATGAGCAACATTACCATCAATTTGGAATGAGTCATATTGGATCAACATAAAAAATGTTATCACTGACAATGTTATTGGTTAAAGTGCAGAGAAGTTATTAACAAAATTTACCTTGTGTTATTACCTATGCCACTGTTGACTTCAAGGATGAAGACAAAAGAGGATTATTGGCTTAGTCAATTAATGACTGTTGCTCTGTGATGAAGGCAGTGGGAACTCTGAACATGTACTAGATGTGGGCAATTGAATCAAGTTGAAATGTGTGTGGGGGTGTATGTGCACACATGTGCATATCTGGGTTTATTATGTGTGTATGCACATATTAGAAATACTATATAAGAGATTGATAATATAACCCTGAAATTAAAGGTAGAAACTAAAACTGGAGATACACATTGAAAGATTCATTTGCAGAGATGTATTAGTTAAAGTTGCATGGAATCATCTAAGAATGGGATCAAAGTATAGGGAAGAAGAGGACCTGAGAATACTCCAGCATTTTAAATTTGACTTGCCTCAAGAATCCATCAAAATGACAGCATGCACCCCAGTGTTGTCACAGAAGCCAATGTAGGGAAGCATTTCCTAAAGGGAAAAATATTCTCATGTTTGTTAAGCTTAGACAAAAAACAAAAATGACCATGGGTTTTTCAAACTATAAATTCAGGAAACCACTGAAAGGTGCAGTTTCATAGGAATGGTGTTGACGTAAGCCAGACCTCTGGAGGTTGAAGACTCAATTAGGATGAAGGTAACAAAGACAACTCTTTAATCAAAGAGGCAAAGTAAGGATAACATAGATTACAATAATTTATTACATGTTTTATAAAGAACTAGGAAAGAGGAAGTTTCACAAAACATAGAAATGATAATAGTTTAAGGAGATACCTTGATTTGGTCATCATATAATAATATACATGTACAAAATTATCACAATGTACTCCATGAGTATGTACAATTATTTTGAGTCAAAATTTTAAGTATATTACAAAAAAAAAAAGAGAAGAAAGAACTAGAGATAAGAGAGATGTTTTACATATATATGTGAAAACATGAAGAGAAGGAATTGGTAAAACAAAAAGGGTCATATATGTAAAATATAGAGAAATGTGGACATATTATGATCATATGAATAATTCAATGGATTTTTATCAGTTGAACATAACTATATAAGCAGCATTCAAATCAATAAATAGAACATTGAAAACATGCCAAAACTTACCTTGATTTTCTAATTTTCAACATTGTATCCAATCCACATTAGCTAATATTCTGACTTGCAACAGCATATTTTTTACTTTAGTTTAGCTAGATAGTACTTGAAAGTGAATATATTAATATATATTTATCATTCAACTGTTGACAGGAAATTGTTGGTATCCTGTTTGTGGTTATTATGAATAGTGCAGTTAGACAATTTAAGAAGTATCATTTATAAAATTAAAAAAATACAATTTATATGGAACCAAGATCATCCAACACTTAGGACCAAACATTTTAACATATATGAAAAATTCTCTGAAAACAAAATGTTCAAAAAATGTGTGGCATGAAATTTGTTAAGTGAAACACTCATTATTATTAAGATGTTATTTCTTCCCACAGTTGATTTATATGTATAATGGAATCCTAACCAAAATCTCAGCTGAAATTCACAAAATGATTTAAATATTTATTTGTGAAAGCAAGGAACAAATAATAGCTAAGCAATCTTCAATAAGATGAGCAAAGTTTCAGGCTTAGTCTACCAGATTTACCAATTTAAATCTACAAAAACTACAGCAATCTAGACAGTGTGAGATCAATAAATAAAAAATAAATAAATAAATAAATAAATAAATAAAGCCAGGTGTGGTGGCACACACCTATAATCCTAGCAGCTTGGGATTCTGAGGAAGGAGGATCACAAGTTCAAACCAACCTCAGCAATTTAGGGAGGCCCTAAGCAACTCAGCAATATCTTAGATATTTAACTGAGTAATTAAAATATATTTCTACACAAAGACTGTATATTTTTATCCATGACATCAAAAAGTAGAAGGAATCAAATGACCATCAAGAGAAATAATCAATAAGTTATACATGTCATATAATCAGATTCCATTCAACACTAAAAGTTGAAAAAAATATAGTGATGCATGTAACAACATGTATGGCTCTCAAAATATTGCATTAATTGAAAAAAGTAAGAGACAAAAATGTCCGTACATCTTGATTCCACTAATACAGTATTGAAATGGGCAAAACTAGTCTGTCCCCACAGAAATCAGATAGGAATGGGAAGAGAGAGGAACACTGTCTGGAAAGGAGGGCATGAGAAATTATTTTTAGGATTATGGAAACAGTCAGCTCTTGAAATATGCTATCAAAATAATGATAGATGAAAACTAATGCCCCTGTATTAGTATTTCATTGTGGTTTTATTCCCCACCTGCTTGTTGATTGAAGATGCTGAGCTATTTGTGTGAATTGTTTACATTCACACACGTTTTTGTGTGAAATGTTTAAATCTTTTACCTATTTATTTAATATTTGTTTTATTAATGAGTTGCAGCATTTATAAGATGTAGCAAAAGTTTATTAGATGTTACAAGTATTTTGTTCAAGTCAATGAATTGTCTATTTTCTGAATATTTTCTAAAGAAATGAGATTTAATATGCACTATTTAATCAATCTAAGAAAGTTTTGTCTTAACCATAATACAAAGATACTATTCACTCTATGTGATATTTTTGCTGTTTTATTTTATGTTTGTGAGCAATTGCTTAGATCTTAATATTTCCTTGTATGCATACATTAAAATGCATACATTAAAATGCATACACTATGATATAAAAATATATTTCTTATATTTTTTCAATACTATTGGTAGAAATAATGTGTAAAGTAGAAAATGGCCTTATTGTACTAGGTAATTGAGCAAAAGAGATGTCCAATCTCTTTATTCAACACATTGCTTTTGTTTTATGTGCTGCTTGTAATAAAATTTGACAAGAAATAAACAATGTAACATAATGTATTGTTAAAGTAAATGACATGACTTGCTTTTTTGAAGATTTCTAGACTCTCAAGAGTGCCAAAGTTTCTAAGTTAAGAAAAATTGTTCCTGATTAGAGATCAAATCAAGGGCATTCTCAGAAAAGCATGACCTAAAGATAAAGCAGAGATGTGACTACTAGATTTTCTGAAAGATCAAAGATTGAGTTTCAAATCACCAACTAAAAATGTAGTTATAAATTTATCACCATTGCTTGATTCTGTGTCAATAAATTATTTTCTGTGTTACATATTTAACATTAGGGGTTTTATTTGGAATTAATTTTGATGAAATCGATCATTATGAACTTTTTATTAGTTTACCTTAGTCCACATTGTAGATGATTAAAGTAATAATCTTCAGGGTTGTAAACTGGTTCTCTAACATTAATGGAGTTTACCACAAAGCTAATTAAATATATTCAACTAATAATGATTTTTAATTTTTATGAGCAGGTCATAGACATAAAAGACACAAATTCTTATGCTGATGTATAATTCAATAAATATGGAAGAAATAGAACAATTCAAATTATACAATTCCAAAGTAACAAAAAGATAGAGCTCTGTCATGTGTTTAGTTTTTTGTGTTGAATGACATCCTTCTTTTAAACAATTTGATATTTAGTATGATTCCTTATACCTTCTTTGGTACAATAACTTTGATGGTTAATAATCACAAGAAATTTATAACCAGTAAATATACAACAGAAATTTTGTGTTAAGTCACATATATCTAAAGAGAATTCCCCCATTATGTCCCATTAATATCCATACCTTACCCAGTGTAGGATTACTCAGGGATGCTACCATTAGTGCTACTTTCTTCTTTGTCTAATACTTTTCTTAATTTTTCCAACTACATATGTTTTTGAGTATTTACTTTGGTTGGACAATAGAATTAGATTATAGAAAGTAGTGATATGCCATTCATTTTATACCCAGAGTTCCTCTCACTAACCAGGAGCCATACAATAATAAATAAAGTAATAAATTACGTTTAGATAACATATACTTAAACCACATTAAGGAGACCTGAGCATAATGTAAGGAACTGAAGCCAACACAGTATAAACATGCTAAATTTAAAAATAAAGGTACAATGAATAAGTCTAAGTTAAATATAGTATTGGCTTCACTTTATGAGATTTATTTGATCTTCACTATAAATGTTTAAAATTATCAAATTTGTAGTGCATAATGGATCAGCAAAAGTTTATTTGCCATTCTTTTGTATCTCTAGATAGAATTGTATTTCACAGATTCTTTCATTACAAATCTGTTTTAGTTATTACAAATTACTCCTGTAAAAAATAATGCTGATATGATTCTTGATTTTTAAAGAAATTTTTAATAGAGTTTAATTAAACTTTTTGAAGTTATGAAAATATTTATCTATAAGTAAACACAAAGAAAAATAAATTTGCCTTTGAGAATATTAGCAAAGATATTGGAGACAATAGGGGGCATTTTATCATTGTCATCCACAAGAAAAGGATTAATTGCTGTCATATTCTCTCTAAAGTGCCTTTTAGGGTACAAATTACATTTTCTAACCTCAGGACCTTAATCAAAAGCAACGAGATTTGAGCTGGTATTAATCTGCTGCCGACAGTGGCAGCCCTTCCATAGCGAAAGACTGCAAGGTCAGCACTATGAAATTCTACAAAGGGAACATAGTTATCAGGAGTCTACACCTGGCAAAGTAAAAATGGAAGGATGGTGTACAAATGAGGTCCGTGAGCAAGGAAAAAGTACACTGAAGGTCTTTGCCTTGTGCCTCTGTATTTAAAAGTGAACCATAAGAGCTCTGTATCAAGCATACATGCATGAGCTCATTTATCCAGAATAGGTAACAGGAAATATTTTTGAATCTCCATTAAACTTCGAAATAAAATTAAAAACAGTATGATGTAAACCATAATTTTCAAATATCTTTTACTTGGAAGTGAATGGTGATAGAATAATTCCTTGGGTGAAACCCTAGGTTTTATATTTATCTTCTTGGCATTTCCTCTCCTTAATCCATAATGAATCCCTTTTCCTTCAAAGACATTTTTTGTCCAACTCCACATTTAACTGTAAATTGTTCAGTTTCACTACACCTTCACCATCCCCCTGAATCTAGAGTTTACAAAGCTCCATCTTCCTGCACTCATTAACTGGTACCCCAAATATAAACTCTTTGTCAAGTGATTCAGATGGAATGGTAAGTCTCAGTATCACAGTAATCAAGTGAAACCATATCTGTTGATGTAGCCAACTGTGTACATTTTAAGCTTATGCACAATTTAGTTTCTCTGTGTATTTTCAAAAATACTTGAGTCTAAAACTGTTCACAGTCTTTTTTTCTTTGCACACATATGAGAATCCTTTCATTAATTTCAGTGTGCCATGAATATTTGGTGCAAATTTAATGCTCAATTAATGATTTATTTACTCTAGCTTCAGAATTTCCAGTTGTATTTCAGAAGTATTTCCAGAAGATAATAAACAGACACCTCTTATAAAATAACACTTGATTTCCCTTATGTTTGTGCACTTTCATTGATATTCATGATGATAGAGAACTAAATGTTGTATTGTTCTTATTTTTTAAAATATTTTTGAGTTGTAGATGAACACAATGCCTTTATTTTATTTGTTTATTTTTATGTGGTCCTGAGGTTAGAACCCAGTGCCTCACATGTGTTAAACAAGCACTCTACCACTGAGCCACAACCCCAGCCCCTGTGTTGTTTTCATTTTAATAAAGTATATTCTTGGGGAATTTTAAAATACAGAATGTTTTTCCATTCAATCACATTATATTTATATCTGTTTTCCATTTTTAAAGAAAGTATTATTGATTTGATTTATCAGATTAAAATGGCAAATCAGGTAAACTTAATATTTTGAAGACTGAATTAATCATAAAATGTGAAAGTTTTACTGCACTTTTAATATGATTATCAGTGTATTAGAATGCATTTCTCAAAACTGTTGTATTTTTTTTCTTTTAACTCCTGCTCCAATTCATTGCACAATTAATAAAAATTTTCTTCAAGACTCCTTAGCCATATATGCCAGAATAGACACATAATGACAGAAAATAGATGGTTGCCAGGCACTGGAGGGAGAAGGGAATGGAACTGCTGAATGAGTATAGGGTTTTATTTTCCACTTATAAAAATACTGATAAATTAGATAAAGGTGGTGTTTTATATAACATAGTGAATGTATCAATTACCATTGAATTGTTGAGTTTGAATGACTGATTTTATATTATGTGAATTACATTTCAACATAATGTATAATAACCAAGTGACTATAATATAGACATAAGAAAAAGTTACTAAGTTAGTTATATGGCAAAAAGCACTCAGACTCAGGTTAACCAGTAATTTTCATGTGAAGTTTATATTTCTGCATTTTTATTTAAAAATATTTTTGTTGTTACTTTTGTTTTATAGGTAAAAAGCTCCAAATTAATATTCTTATAAATTCAAAGTAAAAATGACCTAACAAGGATAGTTTTTAAATATGGAAGCCTGAATATCCATGTACTTTTCACAAAGGTCAAGCTAATCAACCTGAGACCTTTTGTTAGTAGACATGTTGATAGCATGTCTACTAAAAATGCCCCCAAGTTAATTTTTGGTAGAACGTTTCCCTTTGACAACTGCTCTTAGAACTATAAGATAACAACATTCCCAGGCAACAGCATTAAACTTCCTATGGATCTTTTCTTAATCTCAGTTGAGCTCTACCTGGTGGCAAGATACAATAGTATCCCCTTATCTGTAGGCTCATATTCAGTAGTTGCAGTTAGCCACAGTCAACTGTGGTCAGAAAACATTAGATGGAAATTCAAAAATTGGAATTCATACAGTTAAAATTGTAGGTGGTTTTGAGTATTGTGATAAAATCTCACACTGTACAAAAAGATATTCTGAGATAGACTTTATTCTCATAATTTTATTACAATATGTTGTAACAATTGTTGTTTTTTTTTTTAATTGTTAAGGTTGCCTATCTCCTATTGTTTCTAATTTGTAAGTTAAACTTTATCATAACTAAGTATGTATTGAAAAAAAAAACATAGTACTTATGTTGGTATCATGTATGGTTTAAGGCTTCTCCTATAGATCTTGGAATGTATTCCTTGTTAATAATTGTGAGTTCCTATACTATCATCACACTAAGCATGAATGCACTTGTTCAGAGGCTACTTACAATGTAACACTGAAGTAAGATAGCAAAGCAGAACAAGACCTTACTTTATTTTTTCTTCCTTCAAGAAAATAATATAAAGCATTATACCATTCAATGTTGAGGCAAGATAACTCACAGTCTGAAGAACCTGGCTCCAAAATAGTAGATTCAGCTCTAAGTTTAACTCCAACAATGATGTTTATAAATTTATCTTTGCACAATAATGAGATAACATTACAATGCAAATACAGAATCATCTATACTTGTCCCATAATATGAGAAAATCAAGGGGATTTGTGATTCAGATAATGTCAGGAGTTCAATTATGGTAGAGAGGTACATATATCTAATGGTTCATTTGGAGGGTGCCAGTATGGATTCATTTATCTTTATTTAGAAATATTACCAACACTAGGATTGCCATATTGGGAAAATTAGTAAGTTTGCAAACTCAGTAATAAAAAATCAATTTAAATCAGGGTGTCCTTTAAGATATCAGCAAACTGGTAGAAATGATGGGCACTAAAATATCTAGAAAAAGAGAAGGAAGAAACAAAAAATAAGGAAAAAAAATGCACAAGGGTAGAAATTTACCAGGGAAAAAACTTCATTTTCCCCTTTACACTGAAATAATTGTAAAAATATTAATAGTGTCTTAAATACAATATGTAACATAGGGGTTCCATAAAGCTAGAAATGAACCATTTTCTCCAAAATTCAGACTTCTGAAAACATATCCCCCCACACACTTTTAAAACTCAGCAATTCAAACCTCTCTCATTTTATGACCATTGCATGATGCACTGATATTTCCATAATTGTCTCAATTTTTCTTGTAGCCTTTAAGGTAATTTAAAACAGTTGCCATGGTGTTTCTGCTTTTTATTGCTGTATTTATTATTTGCTTTTAAAAACTTTTTTATTTTTCAATTTTTCAGGACACTTTTATGATTTCTTGATATCTCAAATCTTTTGTTAACATAAGTTATTACACCTTCTTTGGTATAGGGGTATACTTGGAAAAGTATTATACAGTTTTATGATTATTACAAATAGATGTTTTACTTCATGGTGTCTAATTGGAGAGAATGATAAAAGCTACTTTATTAATTTATGTATCCAGATAGTTTCCTGATTTTTTCTGTATTTTTTTATATTTTTGGTTAATGGTGTTTCCCCCATCTTAAATTATTTAGTGAAATTTTTTTATTTAATTATTTGTCTTCTTTCCATTTCTTTCCTCCCTTCTGGGAATGTGTTCTTTAATATTTCTGATTTCTCTGGTTGTATACAAAGTATATTCATACCATTCACGTCTTTTTTTAAAATATTTTTATTTTTCCTTTCGTTTTTTATTTATAATAGTAGTATGTATTACAATTCATAATGTACATATATAGCATCTTTTTAAATACAACTGTTTGTATACAAAGTATATAAGTACCATTCAGATCTTCAATCATGCATTTAGGATAATGATATCAATCTCATTCAACCACCAATTTTTTTTTCCTTTTGTTTCCCCCCTCCCTCCCCCTTACTCCCTCCCTTCCCTTCCCTTTCCTTTGACCATTCTAGTGTTCCTCTAATCCTCCTATGTACCCCCATCCAACAACACTGTGAACTAGCCTCCTTATATCAGAGAAAACATTCCGTATTTGGATTTTTGGGATTGGCTAACTTCACTTAGCATTATATTCTCCAACTTCATCCATTTACCTGCAAATGCCGTTATTTTATTCTCTTTTATTGCTGAGTAAAATTTCATTTTGTATATATAAAAAATTTTCTTTATCCACTCATCTACTGAGGGACATCTAGGTTGGTTCAACAACCTACCTATTGTGAATTGTGCTGCTATAAACATTGAAGTGGCTGTATCACTGTAATATACTGTTTTTAAGTCCTTTGGAAATAGACCCAGGAGTGGGATAGCTGGGTCATAGTGTGGTTCCATTCCCAGTTTTCCAAGAAATCTCCATACTGCTTTCCATAGCGGTTGTACCATTTTGCAGTCCCACCAACAATGTATGAGTGTGCCTTTTCCCCCACATCCTTTCTCATTTATTGTTGTTTGTGTTCTTGATAGCTGCCAATCTGACTGGAGTGAAATGAAATCTTAGAGTAGTTTTGATTTGCATTTCTCTAATTGCCAGCGATGTTGAGCAGTTTTTCATGTATTTGTTGATTAATTGTGTATCTTCTTCTGAGAAGTGTCTTTTCAATTCCTTACTTAGCCCATTTATTGATTGGATTATTTGTTTTTTTTTGTTGTTGTTGTTAAGTTTTTTGAGTTCTTTATATATTCTAGAAATTAGTGCAGTATCTGATGTGCACGTATTAAATATTTGTTCCCAATTAGTTGGCTCTCTATTCACCTCACTGATTGTTTCTTATGCTGAGAAGAAGCTTTTTAGTTTAAATCTATCCCATTCATTAATTCTTGGTAATAATTCTTGCGCTACAGGATTCTTATTAAGGAACTTGGGGCATAATCTGACATGTTGGAAATTGGAGCTTATTTTTTCTTCTATTAGGTGTATTGTCTCTGGTCTAATTCCTAGGTCCTTGATCCACTTTGAATTGAGTTTTGTGCATGGTGAGAGATAAGGGTTTAATTTCATTTTGTTGCATATAGATTTCCAGTTTTCCCAGCACCATTTGTTGAAGAGGCTATCCTTTCTCCACTGTACATTTTTGGCGCCTTTGTCTAATATAAGATAGCTGAAATTATATGTATTAGTCTCTGTGTCCTCAATTCTGTACCATTGGTCTACCAGTCTGTTTTGGTGCTAATACCATGCTGTTTTTGTTACTATTGCTCTATAGTATAATTTAAAGTCCGTTATGGTAAAGCCACCTGCTTCACTTTTCTTGTTCAGGATTGCTTTGGCTATTCTGGGTCTCTTATTTTTCCAAATGAATTTCATGACTGTTTTTTCTATTTCTCTGTAGAATGACATTGGGATTTTGATTGGAATTGCATTGAAACTGTATAATGCTTTTGGTAGTATGGACATTTTGACAATATTGATTCTACCTATCCAAGAGCAAGGTAGGTCTTTCCATCTTCTGAGTTCTTCTATGATTTCTTTCTTTAGTGTTCTATAATTTTCTTTATAGAGGTCTTTCACCTCTTTTGTTAAGTTGATTCCCAGGTATTTTATTTTTTTTTATGCTATTGTAAATGGGGTAATTTTCATCATTTCCCTTTCAGAGGCTTTGTCACTGATGTACAAAAATGCCTTTGACTTATGGGTATTGATTTTGTATCCTGCTACTTTGCTGAATTCATTTACTAGTTGCAAAAGTTTTCTGGTAGAGTTTTTTGGGTCTTCTAGGTATATTATCATGTCATCAGCAAATCGTGCTAATTTGAGCTCTTCTTTTCCTATCTGTATCCCTTTAATTTCTTTCGTCTGTCTAATTACTCTGGCCAGAGTTTCCAGTACTATGTTATAAATAGTAGTGGTGAAAGGGGGCATCCCTGTCTTGTTCCAGTTTTTAGAGGGAATTCTTTCAATTTTTCTCCATTTAAGATAATGTTAGCTCTGGGCCTTGCATAAATAGCTTTTATAATGTTGAGATATGTTCCTGATATTCCTAGTTTTTCCAGTGTTTTGAACATAAAGCGGTGCTGTATTTTGTCAAATGCTTTTTCTGCGTCTGTTAAGATAATCATATGATTTTTATCTTTAAGTCTATTGATGTGATGTATTATGTTTATTGATTTCCGAATGTTGAACCAGCTTTGCATCCCTATTTTGTCTTCATTGTCTGAGGTTCTTTCTTCCAAGTGATCTAATCTGTTGGTGATACTTTTGATTGAGCTTTTATTTTGGTTTATTGCTTCTTTCATTTCTGGAATATCTGTTTGGTTTCTCTTTAGAGCCTCTATCTCCCTATTGAAGTAATCTTTTACTTCCTGTATTTGTTTATGTATTTCTTTGTCAAAATGATCTTTCACCTCCTATATTTGCTCCCTCATCTCATTTTTTAATTCATTCATAAGTTCTGCAAACACTTGGAATATGTAATTTCTAAATTCCATCTCTGGCATTTCACCAACTGTGCTTGCCATGGAATCTACTGAGGAGGTATATTGATTTGTTTGTGTCACTTTCTATCCTTGTTTCTTCATATTGCTTGTGTGTCTTATCTTCCTGCACTGTGGGACCTTGACTATTTGCTTTTACCTTAAAGCCTTATGTTGCTCCTGTAGTACAATGCTATCAGATTCCCTTATATTTCCTTAACACTTTAAAATCAAACACTTTCTATTCAGAAAATCCCAGTTGGATCACAATGTACAGATTTAGTTAACCCAGATAGTTTCCAATTTACTCTGTACACTTTTATGGAGTTTTATAGTTTCAAGAATTGGATACAGGGTGATATGTTTAGGAAGAAGGAAATGAGTGTATTGAATTGTTCTTTCTTAGAAAGTATGAGAAAAGAGTTTTATGGAAGTGGTTTAGTATCCGCAGACAAGAGAGGAAAGAAAATGGAGTGAATGCTTAGGTGGAAAGTCCGCTTTATATATAAATCTAACTTATGCAGTGGTTGAGAGAAGAAATAAAGAAAGATGGAAAAAAAAAAAAAAATGACAAAGGAGTAGAAATTAGTGTAAAAGAGAGGAGAGAGAGAGTGAGTCAAGAAAATAGAGAATAAACTATATATAACACCACTTTGCTATATATTTCAATTGTACCCGTTCTAGAAATCCCAATTTCTGCGTATAACTTGTTTTTGCCTCTGTTGAGTATGCAATGGCAGGGTGTAAATAGGGAAGATGAAGGAAGAAGAAAAAATACAAAAGTGAGAAGGAAGAAAAGAAAGAGGAGTAGAAGCAAACAAACACACCGTCAATCAAAACAAAAACAAACAAAAAAGAACCCCAAAAAACAACAAAAAAACAAACAAACAAAAAGTTGAACCCAGGAACCAGTCTCAAACAAAATGGGCCCTGGGAAGCCCTTCTTTTTTCATTTCCAGTTTAAGCCAATTGACTTTGTTCATGTCCAGTCAGTGATCCTGTTAGTGGAGTCTAGGCTGCACCTTTGGCCAGATGCAGAATGGCACAGCTGAAGAGTGGCTCAGTGGGAACCTACCTCTTGTTCTGGTCACAGCTGGGCAGGGCGCACTTCCCCTCTTGTTCTGGTTGCAGCTGTGCAGGTCGCACTTCCCCCAGGAGTGGAGGGGGCTTTTCCTCAGGTTGAGTCCTGAGTGTTACAGCAGGGAGCTGCTACTCTGGGCCCTGGAGGCCAGGCGAACTAGTGGCTGGGTATCTCCTTCAGGGCCGGTGCCCTGGCAGTCTGAACTGGGAATTGGTCACAGGGCTCACAGGCAGAACTGGGATCTCACCCGGGCAGGCCAAACTGGGAACTTAAGCCAGCCGCTGAACTGGGGACTCCACCCACAGGTCGCAGGGCCCACAGGCTGAACTGGGATCTCACTTGGGCAGGCTGAACTGGGAATTTAAGCCATCTGCTGAACTGGAAACTCCACCCACGGGTCGCAGGGCCTGCAGGCTGAATGGGGAATTTAAGCCAGCTGCCGAACTGGGAGCTCCACCCACAGGTCGCAGGCCCAGCAGGCCAAACTGGGAACTTATGCTGGCAGTCTGAACTGAAAATTCTGTCCATAGGTCTCAGGGCGCAGGCGGAACTGGGATCTCACGCGGGCAGGCCAAACTCACCATTCATGTCTTCATACATGCACGGAAGGTAATAATATCCATCTCATTCTACCATCTTCTTTTTTTTAACCCAAAAAATGTGCTCTATATGTGTAATATGAATTGTAATGTTTCTGCTGTCATATATAACTACTTAGAATAAAAGAAAATAAAATTTAAAAAATAAATTTTAAATTAAAAAAAATCTGATTTCTAAGGGCTATCTTCCAAAATGCTTTTTTTCCTCGTTATTTATTATTTTTCTTAAAAAACTATGTGAACTATAAGTAAAATAGCAGAAGATCAGCAGAGTAGAGGGAAAGGAATTAGGAGACAAATGAGGGCAGGGAAGAGAGAAGTACCATGGAATGAATTACAACAAACTATATTCCAGCTTTTACAATAAAGTCAAAATGAAACTAATATTATATGTAACTAAAAAGAACCAATAAATAGAAAATAAATTTAAACCTATGTGGTCCAATATTTGGATGAATGTGAGATTCTGGATTATTCTCAGTTTTAACATTTATGAGATATGTTATTTTTGGTGAATCAGTAAAGTTCAGTGAATATATTTTTTAAATAAATTATCAATGGAAAAAAAAGATGCTCTCAGAGTTAAACAAGAAACAGGAAAGGGATTTGTAAATTACTAATGCATTTGAAGTATCATTTAACCAATGTGGAAAAATTATGGACATCAACACTAAATAGCTGTAAGATTTACCTGATTGTTGATAGACCTAATAACGATATCTATAAGATATTAACTCATAATATTATTTATGTGCAATATTGGAATTCAAATTCATCATAGTAATCAATTAGGAAAAATATTATACCCACTTTTATTCCAAAGTTATAATTTACTCTCTGCAACTTTTGCAGTGGAGTTTTATCTTTTTTTTTTTTTTCTAAATTACAAGAAGCCTATACACAAATTAACTCTGTGAAACTCAGTAGCATAAAAATTGCACGGTTGAATGATTTATTATGTTTCATTTTAAATTATAAGGTATAAAATGTTGATTCTATATTTCGTAATAAATATGAGTCAGTTCCTAGAAGTAAGGCCAGAGATTGGGCTGGAAATAATTCCTACTGAAGGCTCCTGGCAGGGATGAAGGGGGAACTGCCTGACCCTGCAAACAGAAAAAACATTTAATGTTCTATCCTTCCCATGGGGTGTTACACCAGCTCTGTCTTCAATCTCCCCCCTTGACAATCTCCCACTCTGTAAAGTGTATATGTTTAAAATCCAACAGAATGTACAAAATGATTATAGAAAAATATACACCCAATTGCAAACAAAAGACCCAATGACAGAAAGTCTTGAATAGGAAGTCTTGCCATGAAATATATTTTTCATATAACCTGTTACGGTGTGGAAAATCAGAGGGTTTGAAGACAGACCATGATTGGTTTTAGACCAAATTATGTCCTGTGACAAAAAAAGGAAACTGACATTGAATCTGCTCTAGAGGAATCCTGGTTAGAGGATACATAAGGTAATAACACAATTGGGATAAAATGTGATGCTGCAACACTGTTGCAAAAGACAAAGCCTCTCCTTAGGCTCCTGGAGAGAAAGATGTGTAGGCACCTGGTTTTGCTGCTCTACTCTTGAGTTCTTTACCAACCCATATTTCTGTAAGATGATTGGGAGAAGGTAATATTATAGAGGAACTAAAGCACTTTGAAAAATGGTTGGCAATCATGCCTATCCTACACACAGGTTTACATTTAAAGAAGGTGTGATCCTGTTCATATGGAAATAAGCCATGGAAACACCACAGAGGCAGAGTCTCTTCTGAACTCTGCTGTTTTTCTGCACTGAAACCTCATTTTCCTATACTTTTGAAGAAGACTTAGAGAATGGCCTGACAACTCTTTTGGAGCTGGACTGCTGGCTGCCTGTTCACCTATCTCCCTCAGCTGAAATTCAATCAAATTTCTAGAATAAGTTCAGGTTCTGACTACTTACATTGCTTCCTAAACACTTAAAAAATATTGATTGCTGTCCTCAGAATGCTTAAATCAGTAATTATTTATCACCAGAACTGAGTAATTTCTTACCCACCAATTTATGTTCTTTTAAGTTCACAAATAGTTATTTCATCAAATAAAACCATTAGTCTCTGTGTATAATGCCACCTTACTTAAACATCAAGAAAGCTCACTTGCAGTGCTCTGGAAATGAGACTCTGGCTTGTTTATATAAAATTCTCCCATGGCACTATGCTTGTATTTTTATATGTAAATGCTACATGAAATAATATTTTTGAATGAATCTATTTATTAAATATTACACATAACACACACACTTTGATTCTTCAAGAGGATAATTGATTAACAATCTAAGATACTTCTTTTCTGACAACAAATGACATATTATGTTTGAGTATTTTTATTTCAGAATTTTAAAATAGTTTTTGCTTAATATTTTGTTATTATGCTTTTGGATGATACTGGTCTCAACATTTTGTTTAATACAGTTAGTTCATTTTTATGATTCTTCATGAATAATTTTTTGGTACTAGGGATTGAATCCAGGGGTACTCAACCACTGAGCCACATCCCCAGCCCTTTTATGTATATGTATGCTTTTGTGTTTGTTTGTTTGTTTTTCTTTTTTTAATTTAGAGAGAGGGTCCTGCTAAGTTGCTTAGGGCCTAAGTTGCTGAGTCTGTCTTTGAACTTGTGGTCCTTCTGCCTCAGCCTCCCAAACCACTAGGATTACAGGCATGTGCCACCACACCAGGCCCATGCATAACTTTTTGAAGAAAATATTCTACATAATAGAAAATACATTATCACTGGTTTAATAAAAAGTACAAGAGTTGAAGGCATAAAGATAAATTAACCTTGTGATAGCTCAGACCAACATGATGACTCATCATTTACATTTTTCATGACCTTTATTTATCTTAATAATATTCCTTTTTTTATATGACACATCCTGTTACAGAAACAAATAATGGTTTATGTTCTAAATAAAAAACAATTTTAAAACTAAAAATCAATAATCTTTCATTCAGAAATGCAAATTCAAGGTTTTGCAAGTTTTTTGAAAATCAATCATTATTAATGGACGCTAGTATACCAGAAATGTGATTTGGAATTTAATAATTAGGAATAGGATCCCTGTGATGTGAGGACACAGTCTCACTGGATAAAGAAAAGGATCTCTTTTATATTGGATTTGAGAAAAGAATCTGGGTGAGTAGTGTTGTCATAGAGGCAGTAGCAGGCTATTCTTGAACTTTGAAGCTGCTGTGTGTTGCTTAAAGGTGTAAGAGTGTGTGATGTCAGCCTTACCAGTATTCCCTGAAGTAATGATGAATAGCTGGCCTTCAAACTGTAACACTGCCACTGACTGGCTATCCTTAGATCTGGACTTAATAAATTGAGTTGTTGGTTGATTAGAGAATGCTTAAACCAGTCCTATGTTTCAATGTTAATCTGATTATGGAAATAAATAAGATTGAATAAAAAATTGAACCACAAATCCATTTTGAAAATTATTTTTAAATGACAGCTATAAAATAATCAGTCTTTGGTTACACATGTGGGGACTTTTTAATATTGTCAATCCTTGGATTGGTCCCCTTTCAGCCAAGTCCACAAAAGAGCAACAAATTTTTCTCAGATTTCTACCACTATTGTCCATTCTTCCTTTTAAAAAAGATAATATTTTCTAATACTCCAACAAACAAACAAACAAACGAAAACTATCTAAACTGCTTTTTCTTCAATCTTAGATGGGTTATTGTACCTCTTATGTAGTGTTAACCCACACTGAGCATATATACATTGTAGAATGGCTAAACTAAGCTACTTAACATATACATATTATTTTTGTATATACCAGTGTAAAATTGAAACTATTTGAAATAACATTTCACAAAATTTATCATTGTTTTGTGTGGTAAAGTCTCTAAAAATAAATTCTTTTCACATTTACAAGTATTTAAAATATTACTATTAACAAGAGTCACTATTATGTACAATATATCTCTTGAATTATCCATTTTCCCCAAAGGTGTGGTATGATTTCAGATAATGGGAGACCACAAATTGGTCAACAAGGTTTCATTCTATTTTTGTCTTTGATTTATTTGTTGAATAAGTTGTAAGGACAACAGCCATATAGTAACATTAGGCACTTGAGAAAGCAGTTGTGTTTCAACTTGAACTAAAGTGTCATAAAACTACTAGAAATTGTGGAACCATAACCTGATATTTCTCAAACTTGACCCCCCCCAAAAAAATTGAACAAGAAGAAACTCTAATACTCCAACAAACAAAACAAACAAAAACAAAAACTATCTAAACTGCTTTTTCTTCACTCTTAGATGGGTTATTGTACCTTATATGTAGTGTTAACCCACACTGAGCATGAAGTGCTATTAAAGATACCAACCTTCATCTGGTTAACCAAAACAAAATCCAAAGCTATTTTGTCTGCCTAAATAAGTAATTTAAACTAGTCTATTTTGCCATTTTGCCTTCAAAGCATGAATTCTTTTTTTTTTTTTTTTTAAGCAGTACGGGGTATTAAATCAAGGGGCACTCTACCACTGAGCTACATCCCAGATCACATTATTTTGTTTATTATTATTATTGATTTACTGTGGATTGAATTCAAGTGCACCACTGAGTCACATTCCCAGTCTTTTTTATTTTTTATCTTGAGACAGAATCTTGATAAGTTGTTCAGGGCCTCACTAAGTTACTGAGGCTGGCTTCAAACATGAAATCCTCCTGCATTAGCTTCCCAAGTTGCTGGGACTACAGACATGTGCTAACTTACCTTGATCCACATTAACTCTTTATTATGCGAGTTAAAATGAAGAAAATATTACTGGGGACACTCTGAAGATATTAAACTCCTCCAGATGGGGCCACTGTCCTTAGGTTCTCTTTCTACTTGTTATTAATTATACTTCAAGAAAGTCTAATATTTCTTTGGATTTCCTGTAAGAAGATAATTCACTGAAAATACTGGGAGATAGCATACCTATGATCAAATTAATGTCATTGAATAAAAATGAACCTTAAACATAATTTGAAAATAAAGAACCTGATTTCCATAGATGACCAAAAAACAATCAAGAAAGAAAATTAGATCACATACAAAATACAATCAATCTTGTAGCTTTGAAGGCATTTATAGGCATTGCTTATATATTTGAATATAATGAAGAAAGTAATTTTGCTCAATAGAATTATTTTAACATTTTTGTATTCTTGAAAAACTTCTCAGAAGGAAAAGAAATTCAAGTTTCTATAACTTTTTACATAAATTTTGCTGATAAACAAGGAGTGCAATGTCTTTTTCTTTAAGTACTTGAACAGTCACAAGTTTAAACAGAAGAAAATTTAGGTCTTAAAAATAAAACATTATAAAAGAAAGTTGACCAATTCCCTCACTTATATCACTGTGTATTTATTATACACTTTTCTAGGTGATATGGTTATGGCTAAGAACAAAACAGATTCTACTTTAATGAAGAATATCTTGTTGCAATTAAAATTGAATATGTAAAACAGTGGAAATTATTATACTCTTAAGTTTTTTTAAAAAGCCCTGAAATATAACATCTATTTGTACTTTGAAATTGCTTAAAAATTATAAAATTAGTGTTCGTTAAGAATATATTAAAGGTTCACAAAGTAAACAAAAGAAAATAAAAATGAAAGAATGAAGTGATAATTATGATTTTTATGCTAAAACCCAAAACCAACCGTGATGTTCAAATGTTTTATGAAACATTTTATTCATTCATGAATATATAATTTTATCTAAATTATAATATTGATTTTTAATTGTATGTAATTTATAGGTGAAGTATTCTTTGATTTCTAAATAATTTGGATTAGAACTAAAATTTCTTAGATATTTCTTAGCACAAAGAGAGCCCTTATAGTGTGTTCTATGAGGAAAGAAATGTTCCCTTAGCAACAACAGTTTTGTTCAGAAAACAGCTTAACATATAATAGCTTTCTTTCATTTGCTGTCATGCTTCTCACAACTTAAGCCTTGAAAAGTTAAATTAAGGACCTTAATGAAAAGTCTGTTATAATAAACTAAATTTGGTTACTCATTAAATGGAACTATGAAAAAAATGTGTCATACTTGTCTAATAGAACTTCTGAACAGCTATTTGACATAGAGTGCACTGTTTCTTTACAAATACATGATGAACACATATGGTGTTCATATGGTAACCCATATAACAAAAAGGTAAACTTTAATTTTAAGTAGAACATTCAAATTTAAAAAGACTAGAAGACCATTCCTCTAAAATTTTGGTTTATTTGCTTATTTCTTTCAAACCAGTTGTTTAAACATGTCAAGAAACTTCCAGATATATAGTCTTTTTACTATACTTACACATTGATATTTAATCAAACATTGTAGATTTATGTTCAGATCAATTATATTAAAAATTTAGGCCTAAAATATTTCCAATGATATCTAAATTATAAATCCTAAAACTTAACTTTACCCTTAAATATCTATTGAAAGCTTTTATTTTTATAAATAACACAATAGTAAATTTGTATGACTCTTCATCAATGATTATTTTTATGCCTCAGTATCATATTTTATATATAAGTTATTAATACATTTTAGATATATATTAATGCATTCATTAATTCATTTGTCCATATAATGCATTAAAACATTTAATGAATGTATTAATAAACTAATGTATTTTTAGTTTGTCGTTTGAAAGAACTATCTTAACAGTACTAGGATATTGAATTATGAATTTTTTATGAGGGATGATGCATACCATACTACTTCCAAAATTTGGCATTTAGTGTGAAGGAAGTAACAAGTTACAAAAGTACAGATCAATTGCTACTACATAACAAATAAACTTGACTATAAGAATGTAGCTTTACATGAATAACCAAGTAAGCTGACCATTTTTGCTGTAGAGAAATTTATCCACAAATTCTATTTGCACTGATGAACAACTACAAGATTCATCCCATCATATGCCAAAGTATGTACAGAATATAACTCTTATAAGTCAACTCATCTGAAAATGAAAAAGTGAAAGGACTTAATATGACATCATTTTCTTTTTTCAAATTCACCCAGAAGATGGATTACTTCATAGAAAAAGTGAAATGTTTGCTTCTGGGGAATGGACAATCTTCCTCTATGCGATCAATATGTAGTATATGTCCATTCTAATAAAAAATAAATATTTTTAAAAAGATAATTAACACAAAACCCTGTGGAATCTGTAAAGCTATGTGGACAAAAATTTCCTATTGACCACATAAACAATTTCATTGTATAGATATGAATTTTCAAATGTATTCATATGTTATTGTGATTGATGAAAATGCTGCTGGTAGTGATGATTTCAGAAGTGAATACACATGTGAAACTCATCATATTGTATACTTTAACTATACAAGTTGTATTTCAATGTAACTGTACCTCAAAGATATTGTAAGAAATAAACCTGTCCTCACAAACTAAAAAAAAAAAAAAAAAAAGAAAGAAAAGAAAGAAAGAAAAAGTAAATGCATTGCTAAAGTTGGAATACCCTTCAACACTATCATTAGATACTAAAAGTGCTACTACTATGCTTCAGAGATTGATGACACTTTGAGGCATTAAATAGTATGATGCATTACAACATGGAGTTTAAAGTAATTTGTTTCCATCTTTGTCTATGTTTAAAGCCTTGTCCTGTATTGTGCCATTCTACTTCACTCTTGTTTGTTTGAATATTAATTTGTGGTCTAAGAGTTATTTTATATACATTTTAAATTTTGATTGTAAATAAAGAATCCATAAAACTTGGAATTTGTAATGAATATTTCATGTTTTATTAGGATGTTGTACACTGAGATACATTTTCTGGTGTCCTTCTTTGAATTGACTTCTATTTTAGTTGATTGAATGTATCTCATTTGTTGACTCTTGAAGGTGGAAGAAAACCTAATCTAATGCCATTAAAATTCCATGTTTATAAGTACAGAGATAACAGATTGTGGCTTAGAGCATGAGGTTTTTGAAAGCTTGACATTCAGGATTTGAATTCCAACTCATTCATTTTTTAACCCTCCGGCCTCAGTTTCCCCACCTTCAATGGTGATGATGGTGGTGGTGGTGGTAGTGCTGATGATAATGGTGATACCAGCTGTTAGGGTAGTTACAATGACTGGAGTAAGTAAAGGGATAGGATAGAACAGTATCTAGCACTTAATACTATTACTATAAACAAAACTGTGCTCCAAAGAAATTATACGTCACTCCTAATTTCATAAAAATTCAAATTTTATAACAGTAGTGAGATGTGTCTGAAGTTATTTTCTTACATACATGTATTTCAACCATATTTATTTAAAATTTTCTTCTTGTCTCAGAAGCCCTAATATAACCTCTAAATATCAAGGCCTTAAAATTAATCTAATGCAATGATCATTAACTGATAATACATTTTTTAAGAAGTGCCTCTTCTTCTGAAAAAGGATCAGATGTTCCAAACAAAATAATGTAAAAATTTCACAGTATATCATTTGACACTGTATTTAGTGTAAATTTATGAAAAAATGATATACTATTGTTTTGATCATTGATACTTGTTTTCTGTTTCATTCCTATTGCATTATGATACTTTTGACATTCTTTTTATCCTACTGAGCTTTTAGTTTAGTTTCTATCCCCTGGCTAGGGTTTCAAAACATTGATAAGCAGAAAAAAAATTACTATATTTTAGTAGGATTTAATGTTAAAATTATGAAAATACTATATTTTATGATTACCCATGAAATAAGCACAGAGTTATTTTCAAATTCACAAAGGAAAATTGAATTGACATAAATACACAGGTAAACATAGGGACTATTCAGTCATATCAAGAGCAAGAATTCTATTTTTCATTCCTAAAACTAATAGTAATGTGGAGAAGGTTAAACCAGAAACATAGTAATGTGGAGAAGGTTAAACCAGGTCCTCTTTTGCAACTCCATTTTCTTCTAAAATGTACTTGATAAAAAGTTAACTGATTTTGCTAATAGTTTTCTCTCTCTAAAGATAGAAAAATCAATTATCAGTTCCCTAGATAGAATTATTACTCTATTTGTTCCTGGTTCAAACTTCATTTTGCTTAAACAAAAAGGTGTTTGACTCTGTTCCCAGATTCAGGCTTGAATTGCATCTCTGTGCCAGTCTTAGTTGTTTTTCACCTTGGTGATTTTATCAAGTAGGGAAACATGGCACATGTCTGGGTAGCACATATGAGAAGTAGTTGGTAATTAGCATTGTCTGAAAGACTTTCCTTGACTTTAAAAGAGACAATAGACTTTAATGAAATTTTAGTTTTTTTCCTATAATTAAATCCCCTGATTCTTGATCAAATGGAGAAACCCATCCTGAAAAAATTAAAACATGATACATAATACTTAGAGTCCCTATAATTCTCTTTTGAAAATAAAGAAAACTTAAATGAGTCCAATGATCTGAAAATGTTAGACAAAATAAACTAAAATGTGGTCTTTGATGATAAAATATTTCTCTTTTTAGAATGTATTTATTTATTCTAATTTGTTATATATGACAGCAGAATGCATTTCAACTCATAGTACACATATAGAGCACAATTCTTCATGTCTCTGGTTGTTCACAAAGTAGAGTCACACCATTCATGTCTTCATACACCTCCTCCTTTCCCCTCCCTCCCCTTTGCACTATCTGAAGTTCCTCCATTCCTCCCATGCTTCCCCCTCATCCCCATTATGGATCAGCATACTCATATCAGAGAAAAACATTTGGCATTTGTTTTGGGGGGATTGGCTTACTTCACTTAGCATCATATTCTCGAACTCCATCCATTTACCTGCAAATGCCATAATTTTATTCTCTTTTATTGCTGAGTAATATTCCATTGTGTATGTATACCATAGTTTCTTTATCCATTTATCTACTGAATGGTATCTAGGTTGATTCTACAATTTAGCTACTGTGAATTGTGCTGCTATAAACATTGATGTGGCTGCATTACTATAGTATGTTGTTTTTAAGTCCTTTGGGTATAAACCGAGGAGTGGGATATCTGGGTCAAATGGTGGCTCCATTCCAAGTTTTCCAAGGACTCTCCATACTGCTTTCCATATTGGTTGCACCAATTTGCAGTCCCACCAGAAATGTATTAGTGTGCCTTTTCCCCCACATCCTCGCCAACATTTATTGTTGTTTGTGTTCTTTTTTAAAAAAATATTTATTTATTTGCTTTAGTTGTACACAATGCAATGCATTTAGGTTTACGTGGTGCTGAGGATCGAACACAGGCCGCGCACGTGCCAGGCGAGCGCTCCACCACTGAGCCACAATCCCAGCCCTGTTGTTTGTATTCTTTTTTTTTTTTTTTTAATTTTTTAAAAAATTTTTATTTATAGTAGTTTGTATTCTTAATAGCTGCCATTCTAACTGGAGTGAGATGAAATCTTAGCTTTGATCTGTATTTCTCTAATTGCTAGAGATGTTGAACATTTTTTCATATATTTGTTGACTGATTGTACATCTTCTTTTGAGAAGTGTCTGTTCAGTTCCTTGGCCCATTTATTGATTGGGTTATTTGTGTTAGCACTTTGTGAGTTCTTTATATAGCCTAGAGATTAGTGCACTATCTGATATGCATGTGGTAAAAGTTTGCTCCCATTCTGTAAGCTCTCTCTTCACCTCATTGATTCTTTTTCTGAGAAGAAACTTTTTACTTTGACTCCATCCCATTTTTTGATTCTTGATTTTATTTCTTGCACTATAGGAGTCTTATTAAGGAAATCAGGGCCTAATCCAACACGATGAATATTTGGGCTTCCTTTTCCTTCTATTAGGCACAGGGTCTTTGATTTAATTTCCAGGTCCTTGATTCACTTTAAGTTGAATTTTGTGCTAGAAAAAAGAAGAACAAATCAACACCAAAAGCAGAAGACAGGAGATAATTAAAACAAGAGCTGAAATCAATGAAATTGAAATAAAAGAAACAATTGAAAAAATTGACAAAACAAAGTTGGTTCTTTGAACAAATAAATAGAATTGATAAACCCTTAACTATGCTATCGAAGAGGAGAGAGAAAACTCAAATTAATAACACCTGTTATGAAAAAGGAAACATCACAATAGATACTACAGAAATATAAAAGATAATTAGAAATCATTTTGAAAATTTTTATTCCAATAAAATAGAAAATATGGAAGCCATCATTAAATTTCTAGTCATATGATTTGCCCAAACTAAATCAGGATGATATACACAAGTTAAACAGATCAATTTCAAGCAATGAAATAGAAGACATCATCAGAAACATACCAACCAAGAAAAGCCCAGGACCAGATGAATACACAGCTGAGTTCTACAAGATGCTCAAAGAAGAACAAATACCAATACTCCTCAAATTATTTCAGGAAATAGAAAAAGAGGGACCACTTCCAAATTCATTTTATGAGGCCAATATCACCCTGATTCCAAAACCAGACAAAGACCCATCAAATAAAGAAAACTTCTGTCCAATATCTCTAATGAACATAGATGGCAAATCAAATACAAAAACATATCAAAAAGATAGTGCACCACGATCAAGTAGGGTTCATCCTAGGGATGCAAGATTGGTTCAACATATGGAAATTGATATACTACTTCTAAATAACCAAACTATAATTTCCTTGCCTTTAATTTGTGTTATGGGAGGTAAAATAAACACACGTACACACATACACACACACACAAACACTTTTCATACTAATTTAATAAGTGTTTTCTCTTGGAGAATGTAGTCTTTGAAAAAATATCAGTGAAAAAAATTCTTTGATATGAAATTATAGAAAGATATAGAAACACAGTTTCTTGGGAAATGGGGGTACTGTGGATTGAGCCTAAGGGTACTTCACTAATGAGTTATATCACCAGTAATTTTTTTAATTTTAATTTTTTGTTGTAGGTGGAGACAACACCTTTATCTTATTTATTTTAATGTGATGCTGAGGACGGTACCCAGTGCCTCACTTGTGCTAGGCAAGCTCTCTATCTTTGAGGCACAACCCCAGCCCCCCAATGAATTTTTTTATACAGGTTCACACTAAGTTGCTGAGGGCCTCACTAAGTTACTGAGGTTGCTTCATACTTAGAATCCTCCTGCCTCAGCCTCCTGAATTTCTAGAATTATAGGCATGTGCCACCATGCCCAGCTAGAAGTACAGTTTGATAATAAATTAATTCCAATGAAAATTTAATGAGATTTTACTATTCTTAGAACAATGTTTGCAGAGTGCCAGACATTATATGTATAAATGTATATAATTATAGTTTTGCATATACAATATGCACATATATATGTGTATGTATTTTTTGTGTAGTTAGATTAATGGGCACTATAAAAGCACTTACAATCAAGCACAAAACATTAATGTATACCACATATGAAATAAATAGCCCATATCTATGTCCTCTTCATAATAATGAAAATTAAAGTGATATGTAACTTGGACCTTAGGAATTTACATATAAACTAATTAGCAGAAATAACATAAATGATATGGTGAATATTACAATGTAAAGATAAAGTTTTATTGGTGCATACAATTGTACATAATAGTAGAATTCATTTTGATATATTTATAGATGCACATAGTATAATTTGAGTAATTTTGTCCTGATTACCTGCCCTCTCTCTCCTATGATCCCCCTTCCTCTAGTCTACTGGCAACCTTTTATATTCTTGAGGCCTCTTTTTAATTTTTTTTCTCTCTAGTATTTTCCTTTTTCTCTCTAGTTTGCACATATGAAAGAAAATATATGACCTTTGACTTTCTGAGTCTGATGCAATCCAATTTCACGGAAATGACAAAATTTTGTTCTTCTCAATGGATGAATAAAACTCCATTGTGTATATACACTACATTATTTTAAATGTATTCACCTGCTGACAAACACCTAGACTAGTTCCATAACATAATTATTATGAATTGTGCTGCTATAAATGTGGTCATGCATGTATTGCTATAGTATACTGGTTTTAATTCTTTTGAATAAATACTGAGGACAAATATAGCTGAATCAAATGGTTCTTCCATTCCTAGTCTAAAGAAAAATTTTTGGTATTTCCCAAAGTCACTTAATACAGTGTACACTTTACAAAAGGGTAACAAATTATAATATCCCTGTATTTTATCGGAGCAGAAAATTACTCAGATGGGTATCCATTATACTGATCAGATAAGAGTTCAAATTGCATGGCTAGGAAGATAGGTGAACATGATTTGTATCCCTAGGACATAGCATCCACATGGAATATGTGCTTCCAAATGACTTTTAGTACTTTTTCAAATTTTCATGAAAAAGCATAGTCATATAATGTGAATAAAATATAAACACAATGATAGTCTACTCATTGCATAAATCTGTTTTAACATAGATTTGTTTCATTGACACCCAGGGAACATAATAACTGCATTTTGCATAATCACTTTAACACATTATGTACAAAATGCTTGCAAATATGATTTTAAAGTAATGGATGTGTGTGTGTGTATATATATATATATATATTTCTTTTCATCTGATAAGAGAAGACATTTGAAATAAATTTTAACCTTATGTACAATGAATCTCCTTCTCTCTTAACCTTAACTAATGAACCATGTAATAGATCATATTCCTAAAACCATAGTAATGAGCTCCATGTATCACCATTAATTTTTTTCTGAATATTAATTTAATTACAGACTGTTAGTTGTTTAGGAGAAGTTATGGATGATAAAGTAATGGGAGTCAAACATTTAAAAGCCTAGTAAGAAATGCTGAAGATCTTAATGACAATATAAACTAATCAGGAGAAAGATAGCATACTTAAAATAATTAAGTAGTCAGGATTTTAAACCAATCATTCTCTTAGATTTAATGACTCTCTTGAAGGAATTGCTAGTTTACACATGGTCTGAAAGTCCTCTTAACTCAGAAATTCTTATGATATAATTTAAACTAATTATTTTTTCTTTTCATTGGCAAAAATTGAAAAGTTGGTTAATAATGTGTCTGTGTGTGTATGCCTGCTGCTGTGTATCATTGTCACTCTAAACCTCACATAAACTACTACTTCTCTTTCATTCATAAAATTATCAGTTAAATAATATTGATCAGTTAAATAATATTGGAATTAGTTATCACGTACTTACAAGTGTGTATTTGTATGCATAAATATCATTGTTATTCTCTCTCTAAACATATATAGATACACACATATTTTTGCACACATATTTATGTGCATCCATATAGTTATATAGATAGAACAGTGTTCTATATGCAATGACATTTTTTGGAAAATAAATGTTTGTATTGTGTTTATACCACAACTCAGTAAAAAAATTGCTGACAATTGCATATTACTAGTGAACAAATTTGAATCATCACATTTACAAAATGTTTCTAATTTACATTTATTTAATTTGAAAAAACCTGAGAGGTGACAACTTGTAATACACCTAGTCAAACTGATACATTGTAATAAGTAGCAATACTAGATTTAAAAGAGATACTATGAAAAAAGGAAAAAATGTAAATGATCTCTTGGTAATTTTATGTTGAATATATAAAATACTATTTTAATATTGTGTTATGGAAACTATAGTTAGAGTTACTAAAATAAATCTTTTTTCCTTTTAAAATATGGTTTCTAGAAATTTTTAAATGACACATTATAGTTTTATTAATAAGCATTTTTCTACACAGTCTACTTGACATTAGAGAACAGAGATGTGACACAGAATAACAGCTTCCCCTAAGTCCTAACCCAAGGACCTTGAGTAAAATGGGATTATGCAGGTATGATAAACATTAAGGACTTAGAGATAAGAATTAGTCCACAATTATCTGCAGGGTTACAAATCTAATCACATGGGTCCTTAGAAGAAAAAGGATATAAATTAAGTATTATCATACAGATTTGATGTGAAGACTTGATTTGCAGTTGCTTAGTGAAGACAGAGGAAGAGAGCACTCAATTTATAAATGGAACAGAACCAGGCATGTAAGTCCTGTTAGAATAAGGAACAAAATTCTGCAAACAAGCAAAGGACTAGGAAACATTTTTTACACTAGAGGCTCTAGAAAAGACCACCTTAATTTTGTCATAAAAGATGTTTACTGATCTTTTATACTTCTCAGAGGTATAAAATAATATTTAAGTGTTGTTTGAAGCTGTTAGGTATGTGATAATTCGTTACAACAGCAATAGAAAACTAATATAAGGGGTAATTTGGGAAAAGATATTTTTTAGCAATGTTCAGATATCACTATCCAATATCAGTACTGAGTATTGAACTTTCAATCTAGGTTTTTTTCAAATCAGGTTTTAAAAATTTAATAGCCTCAAATGATCAGGAGTTAATGATTTTACCAAAATAAGGAGCAAAAGGAGAAGAAAAAGATGAAGGGAGAAGAGGAAAGAGATGAAAGAAAAGGAACAAGAGAAAAAAATGTTTTCTTAAATTCAGACATGAATACAATGCTATCCAAACTCCAAAAATAATTATTGTATGAAGTTTAACAGAGGTTCAGTTATTTTTAGATCTCGAACTTTAAATCAGTTCCTTTCACCCTCCAAGTAATTGCATTATCACTGTATATATAATGTATCCCTTGTCTGAGCTTTGGGAATGTTTTGCATACACCCAACTAAAGACTAAAAACTCTCTAAACTTAACCTGGGATGGTCTGTGTTTGAATTCTTTGTGCCTTCCATTGCAATTTATTGCAGGGAGAAAAAAGAAAAAAAATGGAATCCACCGTGTAAATGCAAACACAAATACTTAATTAGCCTGTGAAGAGTGTGTTATTTCTAGCATGGTATGTCCATTTCCTTAGAAGACAATGATACCACCAGTTGTCAGGGATGAGTTCTGCTCCCACAAACGTTGAAGTTTGAATATTAGAGAAGCATGCGGAGTCAAGCATATAAGGCAGGGTTTATTTAAAAGGGTTAACATAGACTTCTCCCAGGACTTCTCCTGGGAGGGAGAACTGGGTCATTGCTGGTATCCTAGTATCCCCAGAAGCGAGTCAGGTCTGCCTTTTTTATATGTCCCAGCCTTCCTTTGTTCTCCTGCTCACTTTCCCTTCTCTCTCTCCTTCCTGAGTAGGTGACCAGGCCCAGAAATGCTGGCTTTCCTGGCCAAAAGGTGAGAAGCAGATGGCTGAAGGGGGAAGGGCAGGATCAGGGCACATTAATTAACAAGTTTATAGCTCCCTATAGGGAGGGGCAATTCCTGGGACATGTTACCTTGGCAACAGGTTGGGGCAGGGGCAGGTTCTTGATAAGGGTGGAGGAAGGGCTCTGAAGGAATTAACATTTCAGTCCCTCAGGGAACAGCCTCCAACTTCCCAGGACTCACTCAAAATTGTCTTTCTTGATTCTAACTGACTCAATTTACCGATCTATACTGACTGCCTGTCAGATTCTAGCTTCAACAGCATAGCTCATTCATTAGTCAATAGCAAAACATCCTTTAAGTATACAAATACAGAGTAGCCAAACATCAACTGGTAGACAAATTCCATGATAATTGACAATTATTGTGCTTTTTATCCTTTCACTTATCTTTAATAATGTAACCATGAAAATCACAAACTCCCACTTTCACTCTTGCCTTCTCTCTTGCTCTTCAAAACTGGCAAATCTTAAAAGAGAAATTGGTACAATGGAAGTGAATCTGATTGTGGTCAGTGATAACATTCCCCAATTCATGTTGCTAAATTCTACAAATGACAGATATGAAGATAGAGGAATGAATGAAGGAAGAAAGGAGAGAAAAATATTAATAGAAGATTAGGACAGACTATGAAAAAGTTTTTGTTTTAAGTGTGCCAATCATGATTTTACAGATAGAGATACATGTAACTCAGACCACTATTCCTAGAAATTTCTTGTTTTAACACTGAAATTTACACATCTTGAAAATTACTTCTGTGCCAGCAAATCAGGATGATAGTTCTCATACACAAAGACTCCCTGTGCACAAACATCCCAAAGCAGATAATTCATGCTGCCATGATAATGCAAATTGTTATTTCTGATGTTAGCTGATGATATAAAGAGGCACTCCAATGAAACTGTGTAATAAAAAGGAATAAGATGTTTCTCCCAATCACCTACCTTGGACCTCTTGTGTGTGCAGGTGGTTCTGTTTATCTTATACTTTGCCCTCTCAGACTGACTATAACAAATTAACAAACAAAAAGAGTAATTTAATCTAAATACAATCAATTGAAAAGTCAATGTTATTTTTCACCATTAAAAAGGAAATAAAATATGTTGATTCTAATGCAAACCATACCAATTATATGTTTTAAGAAATATTTTAAAATATTGCTTTTGTCTCTGTATTTTTCAAGCATGAACACTTGCTAAGAACTTAGACTTTCTATTTCTTTCTTTCTTTTTTTTTTTTTTTTTTTTTTTGCAGCATCTATAGTATATATAAACATAGCCTAACTTATAGCAAGCATTGATCAGGAGTTTTTGAATAGATGAATAAAATTTCTGCCAAGATTAAGTGATTTGAATTCTATATACCTATTGACCAAAAGGACTCTTTTGATAGAATTAAAGGACATGATTTCTGCAAACATGATTTCATCCAAAGACAATATTATTTTCCAAAGACTAAATCTAATAGTTTCTAGAAGTCCTTAGGTTAGAGAATGTCTCAGAGAAAAACCCAAAATATTTGCATTTGCTTAGAGTTTAGTCAAACAATGAAAACCAGAAACCCAGTAGGCCAGAATTTGCACACAAGCAGTGTAAAATTTCTTAGATTGTCATGTCTTTTTTTTTTTTTTTTTCTTAGCTGTTACTGATAGATTCCAGGCAGAGAGGCCACACCTCCCAGGTAAGAGGCCACACCCCCCAGGTACCTTGAGAAAAGACTACACCTCCCAGGTGTAGTGAAGCTGGCCAGCCCTCAGATGCCCTCTCCGCCCCCTCTTGACCTCCGACGGCCTATGGGGGACACAGACTCGCTCCAGGGGTCCCTCTGACCACCAGTTCACTATTTAAGCCTTCTCCGGACTGAAACCGCTCTCTTCTTATCCTGTCTCTTTTCCATTCCCTACCCTCTCTTCCCTTACCTCCCTACCTGTCCACATGGCACCCTAATAAACTCCTTTTATTAAAACACTGTTCCCGGCATGGCTTATTTTCTAATATTTGGCGCCCAACGTTGGGCACGTCTGCATTCAGAGGACAAAAGCTACTCCAGGAAGAGCTTTCGCCGGCCTTCCAACCACTGACTTTTTCCACTGACATTCCACTGCCAGGTCTCCAGATGGGTAAGCCTCATAGAGTTCTCTCTCTCTTTCTCTCTCTCTCTTCCTCTCCCTTTCCTAGGAACCTCAGCCTCCAAACATAGGTCTAAAACCTCTGCGCAGGGTGACCTGCAGTCTTCCAGTCCATTTGCACCCGCCTTGCGTGTGCGTGCCATGGACAACCTGTGTCCCCACGCCGCGTGCCTCAGTTCATCCTCAGCCCTGCACCCTATCCCGAATACGGAAAATTTTATTTCCTCTTCATTCTCCAGATTGTGCTGTTCTCATTTAGCCTTGCAGTCACTCACTATTGGTCACATTCTTTCCCATCCGGATCATCAGGCTCTGCCCTCAGCTCCCTCCTCCTTCCCGGATCCGCCATGTTGTTCTGCCCTACTCTGTCTCCACTTCAGCCCTTCCGGGATCCGCCATCTTCTGCCCCAACCCACGTGGCTCCCTCTGACTGCTGGCTGAGCACGGCCTTGCCACGCACTGCCCCACAAGCCTGGGAAGCCTTGCCCAGTTCTCTATCATGGGCAGCTTTTCCCTCCCCCAAATCCCTTCAGGCCTTTGGCTCTCTCTTTCTCATTCACATGGGACACAGAGTTCCCATTCGCAACAGGGAAATCAGTCAGTCCACGTGCCCAAGCCCGTCCTCAGTTCCTCAGTTTGTTCCTGTTCAGAACGGGGAACCAGTCAGTCCACACGCCCGCATGGGTCTTCAGTTAGCCGTGCTCAGCATGTGGCAGTCCCGGTCTGCGAGTCTGTGCCGAGTGCAGCCCCGTGCCCTCACCCACTTCTTCCTTTGTTTCAAAAGGCTGTAAACTTTCAGAAACTCCAACAAATAATCCAATAGGAAAAGAAAAAAACCACATTGGGTATGAAGTTTCTCCTCAGATAGTAGTCCCCTCCCCACCCCCTTCCAGACCTCAGCCAGGACTTACATTTCTGTAAGTGCTGGGACAAATCTGCAAACTTAGTGGGAGACAGATTACTCTGAGACCTGAAAGAAAAAAAAAAAAAAAAGAAGAGTAAACTGTCCCTTTCCTAATACCAGCCTTTTTCCCATAAGAGAACAAACTTTCCTTAAAACACTAATTTATCCATAACGTTGTGTTTATTAACTTTTGTTTCTTTTGAGCAAGTAATCTTAAAAGGAATTGATAATTGTATAGCTGTGGTTGAACAACAACTGTTATTTCAGAATATTATGTTGTTTCTTTAGGAGCTAAACTTGATTTGTGGAAACATCAATGTAATTATATATTGTAAAAACATTTTGCTACTTTTCCACAAAAGGTTAAATACTCTCAACCTTTCTTTAATTTGTTCTAAATGTAATGTTTATGGAAACTCGAGCAACAATATATGTAAACTCTATTTTTTTTATTTAAGAAGCAGAGATCAACTTCAGAACTAAAACACCTGACCTAAGATTTATAAAGAACCCTGCCTTACCTGAGATAAGGCTCTGGTCTTCCACCTTAACTACATGCCAGAATGTATGGTCAAAAGAGTGATTCTTGTTGTTAAGAAACAGGGGTTATAGTATATAACTCAGTTTAAGATCAAGACCTTAAGTTAAATTAAAAGGGCCAAGAAAACCAATATTTGTCTCTTGCCCCAGAGTCAGTCTGTCCAGGGAACAGGGAACTTCTCTGAAGAGCTTTGCATCTCTGGTCCACATTATCTTCCTATAAGGGAGATAAATGAGACCTATGGAGAATAGAAAGCAAATCAGTGCACTTGCTGCTTAAAGGAGGGTCCTTAGAAAAGGGAGAGACATCCCTGGTGCTTCCAAGGGAAGCCACAAGGTCAAGCAAGACCTGGACCCATCCAAGCACAAAAGGCACTGAGCAGAACAGAAAAGCTGCTCTCAAGTTCCTCAAAGAGTTATTCCCATCAGAAATCAGCTGACTCTTAGCAATAGATAAACGCAAAAGTCAGTTTGACCTACTTCATCTTAAACACCTAGCAAAACAGTTGAAACAGATACACAACCATTCCTGGGCATTTAAGAAATAAATCTAACTGCAGATATACACTTGTATTAGCCCCAAGAATTGGTAAGACTGGAGGCTACAAAAGAGATCCATAAGCAGGAATACCTGATAACTAAGAAAACAAACAGTTTAAGTATTAAGTGACTGCCAAGTCAAAAGTTTTTAGTCAGTTTAAGGCCTAAAGATCTTCCTAACTTACACAGGTAGGCTTAATATTAAGTAATATGATTATCTATCCCTCAGTAACATAAATAAAGGGTTCTCTACTAGACACAGAGGTCATACCAATAGAAAGATTTTATAAGATCAGATGACATTAAGTAGCTTAACTACCATCTTATCTGGATAGACATCTGTAACAGTAAATGTTGTGTTTATGTTCCTGATAACTCTGTGCATATTAAAGATTTAAATTATCATCCTAATGGTATACATTGACATGTTCCAGTTGCCGCAACATTTATTCAGTACTCATGTGTTTTGTTTCTCTCATAGAAGCTCCCACCCCTGTTGATTTTACAACCTTCCCCAGGCTTCAATCTGACTTGACTTCTAAAAAGGGAACTCCAAACTACTTGCTCCCATCTCGCTGCCCTCCGTTCAGCTTGAAGAAGCCAGATCTGGTCATTGTCCCATTCCCTTACAGAAGTAAGGAGTTCCTAAAATTAGATGAAGCCAGAATCTCATAGGCAGTCAGCATATATAGGTAAATCAAGTCAGGTCGAAAGCCAATTTGAGTGAGCCAATTTTGGGAAGTTGGGAGACTGTCCCCTGAGGGATTGAAATGCTGATTCCCTCAGAGCCCTTCTTCCACCCTTATCAACAACCTGCCCCAACTTGTTGCCAAGGTAACCTGTCCCAGGAATTGCCCCTCCCTACTGGAAGCTATGCAGTTTTTAATTCATGTGTCCTGGGATGCATCCTTCTGCCCTTCCCCGCTTCAGTCCATCTACTTTCCACCTTTTGGCCATCTCACTGGGCCTGGTCACAGTACAGGCCTGGTCACAGTATACAGGAAGAAGATACCTGCCTTGCTCCTTGGGATATAAGATAGCAGCAAAGACCCTCTTGTTACCCGTTTTAGATAGACCTTGCTTTGTATGCTTGCCTCAACATTCTTCTCTAGTGTTAAAACTTCAACATTCAGGGGAACAGAACTCGTCATTGACAAAGGTTAAACAATTATAAGAACAGTTAGAAAGGTAAAATTACAACTGGCATGACAATCCCACTGGGACATGTTCACAAAACTCCTTCATCAGCTAGGCTCTCCCAATATTGGGACCTCTAGTTGGAGTTCTCCTATCCTATGCCTTCCTTCCCTGTGTCAAAAATTTCTACAGGAACAACTAAGTAAAATCTCTAACCAAACCTTTAACCAGCTTCTCCTCAGGATTATCAAGTGTAAAACTACAGATTACTTCTCATCACTTCAGGACGAATTTGCCAGACTCTAAAGGGATGTCCCATTGTCCTTCACACCAATGTGGAGACTCTCCCATAGTTCAGGGAAACATGAAGGCTGGTAGGGTAGCAAAAGAAGCAGCACTATCTTCTCCTTCTCTTCTGGTTTCAGTCCAATCTACTACCCAGACCCCCACATCTCCTTCCATACAATCAATCCTCTCCTATCTCCATTCTTTTTTCCATCCTATTCAGAGGGCATAAACCTCCTGGAATTGCCTGATATCCAAGTTTTCTTCCTCCTCCCATCAAACCCAATTCAGTTGTGCTTGTTGCACTAGTCATTCAGAATATATCTACTTCCCTTAACATTCCTTGGCATTTTCACATCCCATATCACCCCAAGTCTTCAGGGAAGGTAGAGAGGACCAATAGAACTCTTAAGAATATTCTGATTAAACTCTCCCTGGAGCTTTACTTGGACTGGGTCAAGCTACTTCCCTCGCCCTCTTCAGGCTCTTCCACCCAAAATTTCCCCAATTCAAGGACCTTTGCCCAAAGGTCGCTTTTCTCCTCTCTTATCCTTCATCAGACATCAGCTATGGATGTGCCAAGATTACATCCTGCCTGACCCAAGTAGACTCACTGCTTCATTTTCATTAACACCTGGTTCTTGGGTATATTTCTCCCCTCCTCAGGACATGGGATCAGTCTTCCTTGTCCCAAAGTGGACAGGCCCCTTCCAGGTTGTGCTGTGCACACCCACAGCTGCTAAGCTTTGTGAAACCTCAGGGAATTTGACTTCTTGGATTCTTATTTCCAGACTGAAACCAGCTGCTCAACCAACTAAAGATCCACAAAAGGACAACAAACAACTACCTCAGTATACTTGCTCTCCCATTCCCACCGATCCCCTAAAAATTTGTTTCTCTTGTGTCCCTGATACCAACTCAAAATAATCTTTTCTGTTTTTTCTCGTTTTGAACCTTTAACCAGCTTTTCCTCAGGGATTATCAACTGTTGAAAAAACCAACATATGACTTTCCAACCAGAGATGACTTAGATTCTTTGTCAGCCTGCTCCAAGGGCCCCTAACCTGCTACCCTATGCTCATTATGATGTGCCTCACTCTTTCCAATGGCCTCTTCACCCTAAGTCCCACCTGGTGGAACACAGGCCTATGGACACTAATCCATCTCACCTTCTTTCCCTTTGTTGCTTTCATAATAGTGTTACCTGTAAACTCGCAAGGCCTACAATTTCTACATGCTCTTCGAGAGGATAGCCAGCTGACTCCTTCAGTGACTTTCCGCAGAAGCCTGATTTGACATCCCCAACGATTCATATTTTCTGCACCTACCTCCTGGGAATTTTTTCACCCTCAAGCCTGACCTGCCTGCTTGCATCTCCTCCCCTCATAGTACCCCACGTTGCCCCATTTCAGCTCGAAGCAGCCAGATCAAAACACGACTCCACACTTCCTAAGAAAACAAAAAGGGGGGAATGTTAGATTCCAGGCAGAGAGGCAACACCTCCCAGGTAGGAGGCCACACCCACCAGGTACCTTGAGAAAATATTACACCTCCCAGGTGCCCTCACCGACCCCTCTTGACTTCTGGCAGCCTATAGGGACACGGACTCACTCCAGAGTTCCCTTTGACCAACAGTTCACTATTTAAGCCTGCTCTGGACTGAAACCGCTCTCTTCTTGTCCTGCCCCTTTTCCATTCCCTACCCCTTCTTCCCTTACCTCCCTACCCTTCCACGTGGCACCCTAAGAAACTCCTTTTATTAAAACACCATTCCCGGCATGGCTTATTTTCTAATAGCTACTATCTCTGGGCAGTATTGCTTCTGACTTTGGATCAAGTACCTCACTATATTTTTTTTTTTTCTTTCAGTGTCTGCTTTCTAGAAGATCTAGGCTAGGGAAGTTGTTTCCAAAATTTCTTAAAACAATGATCACAAAATTTGAAAGCACAATTAAAAACATTGAATGTGAAAAATAATGGTGCTGTTCACTGTGCCCATGTTTGATTTGTGGAATTAGAGGAGGGCTACTCTAGTCATTTAGTGTCTATTGTAAATGTTGATAATTAACATCATGGTGTGGAAAGTATAAAACAGATGCAGGAAATACTTGCAGAAGCTGCTACAATATGTCCATAAAGAGCAGAGGATATTTTGAAGATCCATTGCACAAGACAAGAAATGTGGATGCTTAAAATGTGATTAAAATTTTTTTAATAATAGCCGGGCATGGTGGCGCACGCCTGTAATCTCAGCACTTTGGGAGGCTGAGGCAGGAGGATCAGGAGTTCAAAGCCAACCTCAGCAATGGCGAGGCACTTAGCAACTCAGTGAGACCCTGTCTCTTAATAAAATACAAAAAAGAATTGGGGATGTGGCCCAGTGGTCGAGTGCCCCTGAGTTCAATCCCCGGTACAAAAAAAAAAAAAAAAAAAAAATTGTTTTAATAAGGAACAAAGCCATTTTCAACTACTTCTTAGATCATAATGTATAATGTTACATAAAAAGCATGACTTAAGTTTGTTGGTGAAACTAAATTTGTTAATCAGCTCCTCTTATAAAGGGGTGATCCTGGATTACCCAGTAGGCCCAATGTAATTTTAAAATTCCTTAAAGTAAAGAGGGAGGTAGGAGTCAGAGACAGATTTGAAGCTTCTTCTGTTTGCTTGAATCTGAAGGGAGGAGATGTAAGCAAGGAAGGTAGAAGGTTACTAAGAGCTGAAAGAGAATGCTAGAAAAAGAAAGGATCTTTCCTTAATGCATCCAGAAGGAATGCAGCCCTGAGGACACTTCGATTTTAAGCCACTGAGATATATTTTGTATTTGGGTCTTTAGAGGTATGAAATAATAAATTTGTGTTGGTTTAAATTTATAGTAAGTGGTTAAACCAGCATCAGGAAATTGTTCCCTATTAGTATAAGAAGAAAGAGGATATATGATGATCATGGTAATACTTTGGTTTCAAAGAATAAAGTCCAGTGTTAACCATTATCATGTAAGCTTATGCCAGGGAGCTATATTACTTAGATCCTATGAATTTCTATCTCTGCTATTTAAGTAGAACATCATAAGAAACGTTACTCACAAACTAATTAAATAAGGGGAAGAAAGCAGAGCTATAGTACTTACTGTTCCTTTTCATACTTCATTAACCTTAGAATTAGTCATCTGTTTAGAAGTTCAGTTCATCACATTAAGAGTATGAGCTGATACTGATGCACCCACAAGAGAAAGATCCTTATTTTCTATAGGTCCACAAAAAGCTGCAGGATTTGATAAAAATCATGAAGATTTTTTTTTATCAATTGGGTTTTTATATTATACTATTTATATTAGGATAAAATCCTAAAATAAAATTTTAAATGCATTTTAAAAAATGTTTAATGCAAGATATTTATTGAAGAAAGGCCACTATATGTTCCTTGATTAATACCACGGATATTTAAAGGGTAGCAATATTGCTGGAGGCCCAGCAAACTAAGGCAAGACACCAGAGAAAAATAGTCCTGAGAGGACATTGCAATATAATTGGGTTTATTTTGATGTCAGTCAAAGGAAGGTAAGATCTCTGCCATAATTTTTATTTTCCCACAAATGGACAATGAGATGGGATTTAAATATAATGGGTTTATTTTCAAGATGACAGGGGAAGGAAGAAAGAAATAAAATAGAAGGGAGAGGAATTCCAACAAAGGATGTTTTTTGAGTAGCTTGCTGCTAGCAAATGACTGGATTTCAGGACTGCTAGGGAATTCTAGAAAATATTTTGAATATGCCTCAAGAATTTCCTCACTCTTGGATACAGGATGCTACATGATTTATCAAGCTTTTCATTCTATAAAGAATGAATTAATTTCCCCCAGCAAATCAGGCTTGCAGTGCTTACAGGCTGAGCAAATTCTTAAAGCCAGAAAAGAGTGTCAAAGATTTTCTTGTGATTCCGCTAAGAATCCATCAGGCAGAGTCTATATTAGTGCCAGGTAGATATGGGCCAGGAGGGTTCCATTGGCATCCACTGTTACATATTTACGCATCCACTCATATTTATCCTTTACTGCTCCTGGTCCTTCAAAATGATGTGGGTCATAGTTTCTTAAAAGTAAAAGAACTTTTAAGTTAGTGGGTTAAATGACAGCCCCAACCGCTGCACTGTTCAAGATCCTTATTTAGGTTACCACTTCTGTTAGTGCAGGTCCTTTCCTAGAGCGGTAGCCAAGACTTCGAGATAATTTTGAACTCATGCTTTCTGTGCCTTTGTGAGACTATGTTTACTTCAATTGTTGATTCACAACTAACATTGGACAGGGAAGCAACCATAGGTACTCCAGTGAATACTCTCTACTGTGGACCTGAAGCTCAATATTCCTATTAGAGCATAATCATATCTGCTTTGGATAATTAGAATTTTTGCAAAACTCTAAGCAAATTTCTTAGCCTGGCATGGAAATAGTGTATCATTCAGGTAGCACTTAGACCCTCAAGTGTAGTAAACTGTAACTGCATCTTTCCACTTGTCCGGGAAGCACTTGACCTCTAATCATTCTTCTAAGTTTGTATATATGGCAGGCTAAAACTTTCCATTAGGGTCCTCATAGTGATGGAGAAAGCAGCCACTCCTACTTTTACCCCTTATTTCATAAATCTGCATATTATGTTCATTGGGTAAAAAAACATTATTTGATGACTGTTAGTGCAAAGTATACAGGTACAACCACAAACTTGCAGAATTCTTCTGTTATGGTTTAGATGTGGTGTCCCCCAAAAGATCACATGTAAGACAATGCAACAAGGTTTGGAGAAGAAATGATGGGTTACAGCCTTAACCTAGTCAGTGGATTAATCCCTGTTGGGATTAATTGAGTGGTAATTGGAGTCAGGTGGGATGTGGCTGGAGCAAGTGATTCATTGGGGGCATGACAATGGGATATATATTTGTTATCTGGTGAGTTCAGTCTCTCTCTGATTCCTGATCTTCTTGAGCTGGTTTCCTCTGCCACACTCTTTTGTCATGATGTTCTGCCTCACATAGAGCACCAAGGAATGGAGCTTGCCTTCTATGGACTAAAATCTCTGAAACCATGAGCCCTCAAATGAACTTTTCCTCCTTTTCAATTATTCTGCTAGAGATGGTCTTTAAGTCACAGCAGGGAAAAAGCTGACTAAAACATACTCTCTGAGCTGGAACATTAGCTGCATTGAAGAAGTCATTATAACACTTTATCAGGATGGCAGTTTCCAACTAATCTGATATACAACAGGGCCACAAGATCATTTAATAACATACCAAATGTCATACATCTTTTGTTAGAGAGTTGCTCCTTCATCTGAGTTAACATTATACAGGATGACATATAAGTAAATTGGACACCTTATGAACATGTAGTAATTCTGTTGGCCAGGATTTGTGGGTGGTTAATAGCAATACCTGAAATATGCATCCATCTCCAGAAGGACATGATGCTTCCCTCTAGGGTGGAAGGTATCCAATTTAGTCAACTTGCCCACAGTAACATCTTGGATTCCTCAAGCATTGGTAAAACACTAAGGGTCAGTATATGAACAGCAGATTATCTCAGTCTTGCTGATTGAGAGTCAAATTTTGGGGGTTCAGGCAGACCTTATATCTTGCTTTCAGATTTGTTAAGGTTTAGATCTGGAATGTCCCTCAAAGTCTGGTGTGTTGAATGTCCCAATGCTGCAGCACTCAAAAATGGCACTTTGGTTAATGATTGGATTATGATGGCTATAACTTTATCAGTGGATTAATCTATGTGATGCATTAACAATTTGAATTGATTACAGGAAAGTGGTGCAAACTGTGGAAGAAGGGAGCCTGTTGGAGGAAGTAGGCCACTAAGGGAATATGTTTGAGAGTTATATCTTATTCATGACCCCTTCATCTTTCTCTATTTCTGGATGTGATGAACCTTTGCCGCACCTTTCTACCATGATATTTCTGTTTTGGAGCCAGTTGACTGTAGACTGAAAACTCTAAAACCATTAATTAAAATAACCTTTCCTTCAAGTTTCTGTCAGGTATTTTGGTCACAACAATAAACTAACTAACTAATACAGATTCCTTCATCCATGGGTCTAAAATGATAGCATGGATGTGACAGAACACAAAGGATAGTTGTCATCCACTGGATAATCATTCTTTCCTCTTGGTGGCTTAGTCTCTTCTACGTGGAGATTCATTCTGGTGGTAATTTAAGTAAGACACAAATACTTTGTACTCACTCTCATGAGCCAACTGCCTGCCCCTTCTAAGACCACATGCTGTCTAGTATTCCAATTCTACCCAGTACATCCCACAGTTTATTGTATATTTCTATATAGCACTATGTCTCTCTCCACATAAAATTGATAACTAGGAATATTATTGCTTGAAGATCTGCCAACTAAAAAGTATTAGCTAATTCACTGTCTTCTACAACCACTCTTTTTTTTATAGTAGTCATTCATATCTGCTTTAATAACCTATCAATCTTATTCATCTGTGCACAAGGATATGATATTTTCTTCTTCTGTCAGCTGGTAATACAAACCACACTCACCCCAATAAAGTTATAAGTATACACTTAGAGAAAAATATCAGTTAGTGCAATAAAAGTAAGTGACAAAATACCTTAGGTTGGGCAATTTATAAATAATAGAAACATTTCTCTCACTGTACTGGAGGCTGGAAAATCCAAGGCAAGGGATTTGCCAGTTCCAATATCGGACTGCGGTTTCTGCTTGTCTTTTTATATGGGCAGAAGAATTCAGCCACTTTATCTAATCCTAATCGCTCATCAAAAACCCTACCTCTAAATACAATGGTAAGATTAAGTTTCCACCATCCTAGTACCTCACAATGAGCACAAAATTTCAATACATGAAGCCTTGGAGGACACTCAAACCATATCAAAATCAAATCATAGCAGGGTCCATGGCAGCATTTTAGGTTTGGGAGTATTATTATCTTTTCACTTTATATTCACAGCCTAAGACAAATCCGTGTTTTCTTACTTTCCTCACTGTATAGTTACTGTGATACATGACCTCAGGCTCTTTTGGCAAAGAATTATAAGAATTGCTACTATATGTTTTCCTTGATATATCACAAAAAAACATTTGGAAGGGGATTAACCTCTTTCATCCCTCTCAGATACTAGGTGTCTGAGAGCTGGCTCAGGCTTAAAAATTCACTTCTGGATTGAGGCGTTTTTCTGATATTATGGTTGAAATCTTGGATATTTGCTTTTGATATTTTTTCAGTTATACAGGGTAAGTAATACCTTGTTGTAAAAGTAATACTCATTGCTTGTCCATGTCAGAGCCCCTTTTTGACACTCCAATCTTTCTGCGTACTATGGTAATTATGTTCACTTTGTCTCTGGCAATCACATTCCACCATCAGCATCAATTTCTCTGGAATTCTATGTTCCCTTAGGATTTAGAGTGAAGTTTCATAGTACACATGCTATTATCAATCCTATCTCTGGAAAAGGCCTCCTTAATATGATAGTACTTTCATTGTTTTAGGTTTTCTGTGTTAGTCAGCTTTTCATTGTTGTGAACAAAATACCTGACAAGAAAAACTTAGGGAAAGAAAGTTATTTTTTGGCTCACAATACCAGGGGTCTCAAGTCATAGTTGTCTGACTCCATTATAGAAACATTATGAGGGAATTGAGTGAATTATAGTAAAAGGGCATTGTGAAAGAGAGTTGCTCAGTTGATGGCAACTGAGAAGGGGGTGGGGGGGGGAGAGAGAGAGAGAGAGAGAGAGAGAGAGAGAGAGAGATGGGAACAAGATAGTGTCCCCACAGCCTTCAGGACCTACTTCCCTTAGCCATACCTCATCTGCATATAGTTACCATCTAGTGGTCCCTTCAAATTGTTAATATATCAAGTGGTTTAATCCACTGATATGGTTACAGATCTCAAGATAGAATCATTTTCTAAAAGCTGAACCTCTGAACCTTGCTGCATTCAGAACTATACTTTCAACACTCAAGATTTTGGGAGAACATTTCAGAAACAAATCATAACATCCTCCCTGTGAACAGTAATCTGGCAAGTCACGTGGTCTTGCACAGTAAATTCCAATAGTCAGATGACAAGAGTATGTCCAATATTATGTGACCACTTCCAGCTCTCCACTTTATTTGCAAAAGGCAATTGTTGCTTTCAAGCTCTAAGGAGTTGTCACAATAGATTATTCAAAATAACTCCAGATATTCTTATTAAGGTATTCAATTCAAAATTATGGAAAACTTCTCTGAATGAAGTCATTATCATACATATAGCTTGAGTTCTTCTCCCTTCCCCCAATTTAGCATTATGAGGATTCTTTCTCAAGCATCTTCTCCCATTTCCTCTAGGAATGCTTCAGAATGCAGCAGATGTATTAGTCAATTTTTGGTTAATATAACAAATTATAGGAGATGATCAAATTTAAAGAAACAAATGCTCATTTTGGCTCATATTTTTTGAGGTTCCAGTTCATGATTAGTTAGCCCCATCTCTTTGGGCCTCTCATCAGGTAGTGGATCATGGTGAAAACATATGGTAGACCAAAACTCACATCCTTCTCGGGAAGAAAAACAGATGCAGAGGAAAAGAACAGGTTTCCACAATTACCTTCAAGATCATGCCTCCAATGACTGAAAGACCTTCCACTAGCTCTGCTTCTTAAAGTTTCCAACAGGTTCTAACAGCACTACACAGGGGTTTTTGGAGACATTCAATATTGAACTATTTCAGTAGCCATGTTCTGAAATTTTTGTTGAATAATCTTTACCCTCCCAAGCAGAAGTAGTAGTTCCTTTTTCTGACCCGGCTGAGTCTCAAAGCTACTTATTATAATGAGTGAAATTGGTGGCAAGTATCATCTACAAGGCATAAGTCTCAGGTGAAGTGTCTCCATAGTTTTTACATAAGGCAAAGTGATTCTTTAGCAAAGGAAAAATGGAGTGTTTCTCTAGAATAGACCCTTGAGGTCCAAGTTTCCCACATTTATTCCAAAGAATATCTTCTTTCTAGATCTCAAAACTTTCTCCTTTCTTAACAGGACCTTGGCTTTATAAGATACTTGCCTAGGCTACAAATCCAGATACCTTCATAATAACTTCACCACTCTTAACAATGAGATAATGGGCCCATTTTCTCAGCTCAACTCACCTTCTTTCTATAAAAAAAACAAGGATTTCTTGAAATGATGAACAGGAGCCTTTCTGACTTGTATACCATCCCTGAGTTGCAGTCAGGTAGACCTGATACTCTTATTTCCTTCCACTAAGCCTCCGTATCAGAGACATGTATCTAAGTCATTCCATGATCCTTATGCTAATCAATACCCTAATTTTTCTCAATTGCTAAAAATACAGTGTAAACTAGAGAATTCTCTTCTTTCTAGCCATCATCCTTATTAACTACAAATGAGAGTTTCAGTAGCTATAATATTGTAATATGAAAGGGCTTAACATCTCTCTACTTACCAAGAGCAGTAGGTGATAACATTGGTACATTTGGACTGTTTTATCAAAATAAAATAGACTTTGTATCTTATAAATAAAGGAAGAGAAGTCCAAGATGAAGGTGCCAGCAGATTTGGTGTCTGGTGAAACCCATTTCCTTATAGGTAGCCTTCTTACTCTAACCTTACATGGTGGAAGAGATGAGGGAGTCTCATTCGTCTTTTATAAGGAAAAACTCTGTTAGTCCATTTCTGGTTTAATGAGACACCTGAAACTGCATAATTTACTTAAGGAGATCATAAGCTTATTTTATCACTGCTTCAGAAATTGGAAGGTGACACACATTTGGTATCTGTTGAGGGCTGTTTCTGCTTCTACCATAGTATCATTTACCATGTGTTCTTCTGGTAGAAGAAACAAAGAGCTACCTTTTGACTTTTGTACAAGGGAAAGATCTGCCTTCATACTTTAGTTATTACTTAATACACTCTCCTAATTCCTACCTCTTAATGCTATCACATTGGTGTTTAAATTTCAACTTTGGAATTTCAAGGAAGCATATTTAAATCATATCAGAAATAATTTCATTCATGAGGGCTTTGCCCACATGATCTAAACACCTCTCGAAGGTTCCAGATCTTATTGCAATCACCTTAGTGAACATTTCAACATAAGCATATGGGGGATACAAAAGCATTCAGATCATAACAATCATTACTGCCTTCTGTCCAATGAATGAACAACTGTAGAATCCCATAATGAATGCTTGACTCCATGAAAAATTACTAAGTACCAAATGTCTTCTATTGGGTATTCCTAGAGCTGTGGGCTGAGAAAATGGGTGTGAGTAAAAGTAGTTTCTTTGGTAAGTGATCCCTATAGTAACTAAACCAATAAAATGTGTAATATTGAGCAGAATGTTACTGTGAACAACTGGATCTCCACCTTGCTGCTAAGTTGTAGAAGATATTGAAAAACATATCACATATCACAAATATGTTTGCAAATAGAGCAACAAAACTAGATATTTGCACCATTCATCATTAGTTGAAAGTTGCTTCTGAGCATACTCACTTTTTAGATTTTCTCTATTCGTTGGAATAAACTTAGCATGTACCCTTGCCTAAAAAAGAAAGTCCATAGTCAGTAGCTTGTGAACATTTTTCATAAGAAGCCATTGTAGGAAGGTACATGGACAAGTCATCAATAGCACAGTTTAGGGTCAAAGAAAAAAATGCTCGTTATTTATTGCAAACAATTAAGAGCTTATCTTTGTAAGTGTTAAAATTTTTGATTTAATAACTCAGTGATGTTAAATCATGTAGTTTTATGATGTAGACTTTCATGGTAGTAAAAGGGTATCTACAATAAAACTAATAGTAGAAATATTAATTTCTATATAATATGCAGAATGGGTGGTGGTGATGAGTGTTGAGAAGCAGTTGAGAAATTAATATAGTCATCCATTCTCCAACTGCCCAGGCTTTTACTACAGGTGATTTATAGCTTTGTAGGAAAGGTTTAAGAAAATAAACAATTTCAACATGCAATTTATTTTCTAGATATATTTGGAATTCTGGATGATTGAGTACTTAATGAAGTAAATTAGCCAGAAGCAAATTAAAATAATATAAAATTAAACTTAACAATATAATTTGGTTCTAAGTCATAATTTTAGAACTGGAAACAATGGGAGATTGTCTTAACTGAACCTCTCATTTTAGAACTTTAAGAGCTGTGTAACAGAAATATTATAATTTATGCAAAATAACACATTTTCAGAGTAACAATTCTGTTTTCCTTCTCCACAAATTGTAAATGTTGTCTCTACCCAGTTCCGTGGTGACAGATACAATGGTAAAATCCAAGAAATGGAAAACAAAAAGTACATGCCATCTTGTACTGAACATATTATGTTTAGAATGAAACAATAATGTGACATTCTAAATTTAGAGAATAAACAGCAGAATATGCTAGTCAATTTGCTAGTTGATCCTTCTGTGAAGATTTTAATATAGAATGAAAATATTAATAACTTTGATGATAAAATGTAAACATTAATTTGACAGAAGTTGAAAGTTAGCAGGATGAAGTAGATTCAAGTGATACTGACTATGGAAAAAAAAAATACCAGAAATTTATGCCACATAAATTTGCAAATGTAACCTATTGAGTAGGGGCAGAATAGCTGAGAGATAGTATAAATAAATAAAATCTTTCTCTAGTGTGGTCAAAGTCAAATAAAAAGATTTAAAATGTATTAAGCAAGAACTAAAAATAAGAATTTTATTGAGAGAAATTGATAGCAATTAAAAAAATAAAAGTTGTTCATAAGGAAATTGGTGTAAGGCAGGGTCTTATTGATTCTCTTTATGTGCCAACCTTTGTCATTTATTTTCAAGTTAGGTGATTCATACAGTTTCTCTGATCTCTTATTTTCTCATCTTGTGGTTTAAAGTGAGATGAGCTCTAAGGTTCCTGTCAATATTTCAACAGCTATATTTTTATGGTAGTCTTTGGAGAATGAGTAGATTTTCTCTTCCATATATTCCCAGATACTAGGGACAGAGTTAGCTGTCTGAATCAGATAGTTATAGGAAAATATTTAATCCAAAGTGTTCTCTAAGAGCCAGGCTTAGGTTTATGGTGGATATAAGTCCTTCTAGGTCTGTTTACCTTGTCATTCTACTGCTAAGGTATGGGGTGAGGACAGGGTAGAAATCTAGGAGTTGTCTGCATTCTAAGGGGAGAAACTGTATGTGTGGGCATAAACTCATGGAAGAGAGAAACTGGCTTAAATCTACTGGGCTTCCTTACACTGTAGAAGCAGATCAGTGCTGTGCTTACAATTATTCTCCTCAATGCTTGAAATAAAATCTTTGTGGCACAGCCCTAACTACTTCCTACTATTCTCTGGAAGGAAGCTTGCTAGGTTTGTTTGCACCAGAGCTATCACATCTTATCAGGTGTTGGGAGTTAGTCAGAAAAGTTCGCTCTTTTGCATCTCTCCAGAATTTTTCTGGGGCATTTATTTGTCCAAAAAGTATAGTAACTGTCAGCATTAATCTTCAAATTATGCTTCATTGAAGTTTCTCTAAGTAGACGGTTTGTGCTTTGTACTCTTAATCAGTATTCCTATTTTCTTTACAGTGATTACCAAAAGTAAAGAGAAGGAACTTAGCTTATTTATTTTGTATAGCCATTGCATGATCATACCAAAGAAGTAGCATACATGAAAAATAAACAAATAATGACTTACTAAGATTTCATGGACATGCTAATTCCCCGCCCCCCTTATCTTGTTCAATTTTCTAAAAATATCTACCACTGCTATGAATTCCTGGACAAACAGTTAATAAAACAGTGGTAGGTATTATTGTTTTGCAAAACTGATAAGCTTATAAACCATCTAACTGGAAAGATAAATATAGCTTAGAATATAAAATTTAAATATCACTGACTGGACTTAAGGTAATGGTAACAAGAAGAATTAAGGGTTTCTGTGCTAGGGATGGGGGCTCAGTAGTGAAGCACTTCCCTGGCATATGTGAGCAACTGGGTTCCATCCAGAACACTGCTAATTAGGGGTTTCTTCACTGAAAAGTGGTATGAATAAATAGATTATTAGTAAGTGGAAAACACAAAATTAACCAGATGAATTTCCATTTTTAAAACAAGTTCATATTAAAATTTTCCTTCACTGATTTTGAAGTAATATTCTCTTTATGAAATATGTAATAAGATTTTTGCCTGAAACAAGTTTCAAACATCAATAACAATATAAAATGAATGAGAATTATATTAAATATATATCAAGTCTTTAGTATTAAATATTAAAAATATGACAAAGCTTACTTTAAAGAGAAATAATTTTTAAGGATGTTATATATTATTAAATATGATTAAAACTGTATCCAATTAAGTGAAAGACCTTCAAGACTTGAGTGGAAAAACACTAGTTCTGCTTTTAAAATTCTCTTTTGTGGAAAAATAAGGGTTTTTCCATGTTTACAGCAGCACAACTCACAATAGCAATGTCATGAAACCAGACTAGGTGTCCATCAATAATAGATGATTAGATAAAGAAAATGTGGTATATCCACACAATGGAGTTTTATACTGTCGTAAAGAAGAATGAAATTGTTTCATTTTCAGGAAAATGTATGGAACTAGAAAGCAGATCCTGTTAAGTAAAATAAGCCAGACTTACAAAATCAAGGATCATATATTTTCTCTCACATATGGAAGCTGGAGGATAAAAGGAAAAAAGGAACTGTCATGAAAGCATAAGGTAGAACAATAGGAAAGAGATTGCAGGGCAGAAGAAGGGAGGGATGAGGCAGATACTGGTTGTTATGTCTATATTCATATATGCCACAATGAAGCCCACTATGTATAATTGCTATGCACCAATAAAAAATAATTGTAAAAGTTCCAGATATCCCTACAAAATAAAAGGAGGTTTTATAAGTGAGAGCTTTCCAGTTTATTTTAGAATTTGCTTTCTTTAATAGAAACTTTCTCTAGCTCTTGAAGAAATGATTTTGATCCGGTTTACAGGTTATATTTCCTTTTACCTCTTGAAATGCCTTGCGGGAAGTAAGTTCATGGATATCACTTCAATATAACCTTTGTACCTATGGATATTTTGCTGTGCAAATGAGTTTGCAGATGCATGACCAGAAATTCTGGCCTACACCAAATATGAATTTAATCTCAGTACAAATGGCAGCTGAGGCTATTATGTGCACAAGCTTCTCATTATTTAAAGCACAGTTTCTTTGCCCTGTGGATTTTTTGACATAACAGTATTTGGTTGGAGGTACTATTCTCATTCATCTTCATATATGCAACTCACTGAAGCAGTAAGCATATGGTATTGACTGTTTTTATTGATGATGGTGAAATATACTCACTTTACCTATGATGAATAACTTTTCCTCTGATTATATATTCATTATATCTATGTCTTTCTAAAGACCACAGACACATACTGCCTTGCTACATAAATGAAAACTAAATCTTGGCATAAGTTGTACCATGCAGTTAGAGTTAAAATAACAGGTAATATAATAACAAAACGGCAGGTGATATAACCAGAAAATATCCAAAATTGTGTTTTTGTTTTAGAAGCAAGCCATAGAGACTCCAGATATAAGTAACTTAAAAAATAAAAAAAAAGATCAAAATATTTCTTCTCTTCCTTGACAAACCTGGAGGTTTATATTCTCCTGGCTGGGTGACACATCTGATACATACACAAACACATTAGAATTCCTCGGCCCAGGATTCTTAAATCTCTACTGTATGTTTCTCATTCTCAAATGACACCTAATATATGTAATCAGCTATCAGATATAAAATTCCTGGGACAATGATGGTGGGACAAGAAAAACTAAAGGGTTTCTATAAGCCAAGTATAAGAAAAATTTCCAGAAGCTTCCACATTGTTTTGTTTTTAATATTTGACTAACAAGAAATATATCAGATAATCTAGTCAATAGGGAGGCAGATCAATGTTATTTTATTTGTAGGAACAATTAGTTAAGAAATAATTTTGCCACATAAAGAAGTTTTTAGTTTGGAAGAAGAAGGTAAAATTTGTAACCAAACTTTGATATCAGATACTCTGAATACATTTTGTTTGAAGCACATGTTTGATAATTCTCAAATAAGTAAGTCACTTATTTCACTCCAAAGAGTTTGTGTGTTCTTATTTGAGGAACAAAAAAAAATTGGAATGAAGAATTTTTTAAAGTAATTAATATCTAGAACCCACTCATTTAGTTCTTTGTGTGATAGGAAAAAGTCATTAGAGATGAAATAAATGAGAGCCTTCCTTTAAAATGGGATTCCTGATGACAGCTTAGACTAATTCATTGCTAGGTATTGTTAATAAAATAAAGTCATTATCAAAGGTAGAATTAAGAAAGGAGGCGTGATTTATTTCTTGATACTATTTTGGAGATGATATAGTTTTGGAGAATTAAATCCTGGCATTTTATGTACAAAACATTTTGCTAAGTGTGACAAGAAGGAACAAAGCAAGAAATCTATGGTCCAGGCCAAAGCATTGGCATTCTCTAGTTAACCTTTCTAGAGAAAAATAAGGTCTTGGGCCTCAGAAATTTCTTATTTGCCAATCTCTTCTCACCTACTAGGAATACTGCCACCTCCCCCCCCCCAAATAAATGTTTCATTTGAATAATAAATGTTTATCCTCCAGATACACATACAAAAATATATGTACATATGCATATATATATATATAATAGTTGTTAAATAATAAACACTCTAATCTGAAAGCAAAGGATTTTAGATACAATAAAAAAAAGAGACACATTTTAGTTACATAGATAAAAATATGTTGAAAGTTAAAACAAAGAAAGGGATATATCATGAAAGAGTAACTAACTCTATGAAAACTAGAGGGGCTGTACTAATATCAGACAAAATAGAAAATAAATATTACTAAAATAATAAAAAAATTAAAGTTAGAATGATATATTTACTGTAAGTGTGCACACCCTATAAAAATCAAATATGAATCAAAGAAGGGATCTATGTGAATGAATGATACCTAGTCTAAACTCTAGTTTCTGCTATATTTTTCCTTAGTGCTCTCTTACTATAGTTTGATCTTTTTCCTTGAACTTGAAGTGTGGCTTTAGTCTACACAGAGGTAATATTGTTCAAGAACATCTTAATTCTCAAAAATCATTATTACTAAGTATTTTTTAATCTAGAGAGTAAATTAAATTAGTCAACTAATTTCTATGATATATTGTATTTCTACCAGTCTCCCTAGCAAAATGACATTTAATGTTTATCTAGTGTGTATGTACTCTGTGATCAGGACTCAACTGAGTGTCTTTCAAATGCATATATCTTCCCTGTATAGTTTAGATATAATTATCTTCATTTGTCATGGAAGCATATGAGTTTCAGACAGGTTAAATTACACACTAGGTGTTCTATAGCTAGTACATGTTAAGTCTGTGTGTAGAACCAATGTTGAGATTGCAGACTATATTAATTTTCTGTGTTGCATAAAGCACTTACCATAAATTTAACAGTGAAAACAAGACCTATATGTTGTCTCATGGTTCTGTAGTTCAGAAGCTCAGGTAGATCAACTGGGTGGGTTCTATGCTCTAAAATCAAGATTATGGCATAAAATTACTGGTAACTTTTTAATCTAGTGACTTTGGGAAGAAATCCATTACTAAGCTTAGATGTTTTTAGGAGAGTTTAGTCCCTCCTGGTTATGGAGTGGAGATCCCTGTTTCCTTTCTGACTGTCATTTTCTGGGGGGCTTTTCTGCTCCTTCTGGCTACCAACATTCTTTCTCATTTGGTATTCTCAATCTTCAAAGGCTTTCACCCTTAAAATCTCTGAATTCCTTTCCTGGTAATAGTAAAATAAACCTCTCTACTTTTTGGAAGACTTTGCTATCTTAAGGGGAATTGTGCCATATAAAGTAACACAATCAAGGCAGATATTGTTCAATCATCCTCTACCCTAGCACTAAGTTCCCTGTCAGCTTTAGTTATATTGATTGCTGATGGTTTCATCCTTTTCTGTCTTGGTTGGTATTTAGGAATACACTTGGTGAATATGGGAGACAACTTGCAAGATGATTTCTTTAAACTGGAAATCTGAATCATTTTACGAGATCATATGAATAAAGATCATTAATGACCAGTTTGGAATTATGTAATTGTACCTAAGTGCCCACCATAATAAATATAGTACAAAACACATAGAGAAACATCATTGTGAAATTTCACAGCATTAGAAATATAAATAAAAACCTTAACACAAACACACACACACACACACACACACACACACACACACACAAAACAAATAACCAAATCAATAAATGGGCAAAGGGCAAAGGAACTAAACAGACACTTCACAGCAGAAGTACAAATGGTCAACAAATATGTGAAAAAAAGTTCAAATTTCTAGTAATTAGAGAAATGCAAATTAAACTACATTTAGATAATATCTCACACCAGTTAGAATGGCATTATCAAGGATATAAGTAACAATAAATGTTGGTGAGGATGTGGGGAAAAAGGTGCTCTCATATATTGCTAGTGGGACTGCAAATTTCTGTAACCATTTAGGAAAGCAGTATGGGATTCCTTAGAAAACCTGGAATGCAACAACATTTTGACCCAGTTATCCCACTCCTCAATATACATCGAAAGAACTTAAAATCAGCATACTATAGTGACATATGGACATCAATGTTTATATCAACTCAATTCACAATAGCTAAGCTATGGAACCTACCTAGGTGCCGGTCAACAGATATATGGATGAAGAAAATGTGATATATATATTTTAGGCAATAATTAGTGAAGTATTGCCATTATATAAACATGGAAAACAAGTGGAAGGCTAAAGTTTTATAGTTTTCTTCTCTTTTTTGAAATGTTGTATTATGTTATCATGTTTGTAGAATAAATGTCTGCATACACATGAACTCTGAAGCTCTAAGAAGTAGATGCTCCTAAAAACATGTAAGGTCTTCTAAAAGCATGTAGGCTTAGTAATGGATTTCTTCCCAAAGTCACTACTACATATATACAGTACTATATATATATATATATATATATATATATATATATATATATATATATAATCTATCTCTCTCTCTATATATATAGTATCTATATCTATATCTATATCTATATATATATAGATATATGGTAGCACATATATGGTATATATAGTATCAATATATATATATATGGTAGCATTACTCTGCCATCAAGAAAAATGACTTTATGACCTTCACCAGAAAATGGCTGGATCTGGAGTCTATCATGCTAAGTAAACTAAGTCAATCCCAAAATAACCAAAGGTCAAATGTTTTCTCTGATTGTGGAAGCTAACCCACAATAAGTGGGGTGGGGAGTACGAGGAAGAATAGAACTTTAATAGGTTAGGCAATGCGGAATGGAGGGTAGGGAGAGGGGATAAGCAAAAGAAAGACAGTAAAATGAATCTGACATAATATGAAAACAACATATATGAAAACATAAGAACATGTTTTATATATGTATGTGAATTCATAGTGAATTCCACCACCATGTCCATCTATAAGGATAGTATTCTTACTATAACACCATGTCCATCTATAAGGATAGTATTCTAACTATAGTAAGATATATTCCATGATTGTGTAATTATGTCAAAATGGATTGTGCTATCATGTATAACTGAAAATGAACCAATAACTTTAAATATATATATATGAATGTATAACTAAGAAAGAACCAATAACTTTAATATATATAATATATATATATATATATATATATATATATATGAACCTAAAGACATTGTGAAGACAAAAAGCAGAGAGGAATGAAAGGAAGAAATGAAGGAAGGATAAATGAAGAAAGAGAGGTAGGGAGTGAAACTGAGAAGAAACAATAATCTGTTCTATAAGCGAACAATAATTTGAAGTGTCCCTGACTTCTCCATCGTGCTTGATACTATTTGACAATTTATTAACATATTTTAAGAAAAATATATTAATGTAATATTCAATATCAAGCTGAATAATCAAACAACAAATATACTTTCAAACATGTTCTGACTCTGATAATTTATCTTCTTCATACGTATTCCTTAAAAGTAATTTGAAAAGGTTTTTCAGCAATACCACTAAATAAATAGAAAAGATAAAGAATTGTGATTTATAAAATCCTGACTCTGATCTAGAATGACAGTAAAGCATTTCTCTCATCTGAAACAGAAATGAGCTTCAGACATAAGAAGTAAGCACCTTCACCACAGAATGAGCATGGAAATATCCAGAATGTAGGCCTTCGATAATAAAACAATGTGTATTTACTGTATTGTCTAGCACAATTTAATCTTTGAAAAAAAAATTAATTTTAAAAGATAAAGTAAGAAGAAAAAAAGAAACAGACATGTTGGGAAATATTCTAATTGTAGTACTATTATTTATTCAGAGAATTCCATAAATAATCAATACCATAAACATTCTATGTTAATTTAAGTAAAATTAGCACTATAAACCTAATGTAAATATGAATAGAAGAGGGGTTTACAAGTGTGAAATTGAAATTAAATCCACCTCTGTAGTAGCAAGCAGTCCAGTTAGTACTTTTTAAAATTGACACATTAAAAAGTATGATAACAACATCAACATTCCAGCAAAGATAACTGAAAATGATTGCTTCTGATGAGGGGAACTGGTGGTAGGAAATGAACTCTTTTTATTTGTAACAAGTATTTTATCACTACTTGATAAAGAACAAAAACAAACAAACAAAAACTACCATTTACATAAATTGGTAGTTTGATAAAACAGTAAGAGTCATATAAATACAATAGCCCAAATAGAATACTATGAGAGAATAAACTTTGGAATTAGAGTCCTAACTTTATGTTGGTCCAGTACTGGTGCCAGCGTGGTATATATACTTGCATAGGTCACTGAGGCTTTGCACAACTCAGCCCTGTTATCTGAAAATGGGGATAATGAAACTGCTTATCTCAAAGGATTCTGTTTGGGGAAAAAAAATGATAATGTAGTATATTTTCTTGGTAAAGAAGAGTTTATAAAGCTAAAATGTAATAGAAAAATACATTTGAGTGTTAAACAAATACATTGCTATCTTTCTTGTAATATAACAGTAACATTATTTCTTAGATAATCCTTTAAAATATGTATTTAAAGATATGCACCTATTTAATGAAGTGTAATTTCTTTGATTATGTTTACTTTGCCTTGACAATTTTCATTCGTTCAAAATTTATAATAACCATGATAAGTTTCTATTTATTCCTTCTATATATTGCCATAATTTCCTATACCTAGTCAAATGTTTAGTTTCTTTTGACCAATTGATTTTTCATACTTTTTCTATTAACTCATAAACGACAATAACAAAAAGATGTTATTTTCAACAAAATGTGAAAATTTTTATGCAGCTATAATATAAACAATTCTTTTTTATTATTCATCATAAGAGAAAGATATATTTGCCTCATAATTTTTAATATATTTGATCTAATCACTACTCAAATATTGCTATGTGTTTGTTTTTAAACGTTATTCTGAATAATTAATAGGAACTAAATTCTCTGATCTAAGAATTAAACTATCATGTAAAATAGCATCCTATCCAAAATAATTTATTTCAGATAGCTGGCATTATAACCCACACACACACATTGTTGTGAAAGAAAAGTACTAAAATGCTTGACTATTCCTTAAGATAACAGAAATCTGATAACTATATCAGACCTAAATAGTTAAAAATAACCTAAATTGACCACTTTATTATCTGTTGTCAGTTTACGAATGAATAAAGACTGCAAAGGAAAGGAGTTTTAAATGATTTCTACATTAATATATACATTTTCTTTTTGTTAAAAATATCATTTGTATATATATACATATATACAGTGCAAAATAATACATTATAGCTAGAGATACCATTATAAATTAATATTATAAATTTCATGTTTTTCAAAAAAGTTATTCTTATACAATTGTAAAATAAAATCACTTTATATTAACCTATAGACAATGAATTTTATAAATAATTTGACCAAAAACTGTATTTCTGTAGACTCAAGAAGGTTCATTTATGTTCCTATTATTAGAATGTTCTTATTGATGCAGAAATTAAAGTTGAAGTCCTTGATCCCCAAGTATCATATGACCTTTTCACTGAATGATACAGTATGAATAAATTACATTGAATTTATAAAATAAATATATGCTACTGAGAGAATATTTTTTCATGCCTGTAGTATGCATTTATAATTTTAAAATGTACAGCTAACATAACTACAGAAAACAATAATTATAAATGAAATTTTCTATTTATAATATGATGATAAATTGAGAACATATGCACTGTGATTTAGGAAAGTTTGTTAACATAGATTGCTACTCAAACTTTTGTAATCTATAGAAAAAGATTAAGAATACAAGTCTAATTCTACCCTATGCACACACAGGGTCTATTGTCTTCACCAAAATGATGCACAAGAGTGTAATTCCTTCCTATCAGAGGAATATCTATTGTGGTATGAATATCTATTGCCAGGAGGAAACCTAAAGCAATTCTTTCGGATAGATCATGAACATGAGTTAAATATTTACATTGGCCAAGGAGGGAAAAAATAAGGAGAAAAAAAAAAAAAAAACCCTCTGTCCTTGAATTAAAATTGAGAGATTCTATAGTTTGGAAACACTATCCCAAAAGTATAGCTTCTATTACATTTTACATTGATAGATTCGTGTATCTATTTTCCCCTCAAGACTGTTCACATCATCTACAGTAACTGTCAAGATAAATTGAAAATTCCAGAACATATGACATCTAAATACAATGGGACCTATTTTTATGCCAGTTATTTCATTATGTCATATGATAAACTTCTTATCACTCATAAATGGAATTTTTTACTGGTAAGGGCAGACAAATATAAAACGCAATATATATATATATATATATATATATTAATTTTGGCATTCTCTTAATCATTTATTCATCAAACTACATCAGATGGCATGTTTCCAGATTTATGTGATAAAAGATAAATGCATGTACCTTGGAAACAAATTCCATGGATGTGGCATACCTTTTAAATAATAAAGATTTAATTTTAACTAAAATATGTATGTACTTAAATATTTAAACATTTTAAATACATAAATTGATTTAAAAGTATCAGCATTTCTATGCATAGCATTTAATATGATGGTCAAAGGTGACCTTTTAAAAGGCTATGAAATGTAATATTCTATTCATAGAAATTTGACATAATTGAATTTGGTGTGGAACAAATCCTTAGAAATGGTTAGTTGAAATGTTTCTGCTATTAATAACTGTTACAAAATTAGATTATTAAAGATCCAATATTTTAATCCTTAAAGAGGAAGAAAAATGATGACCATATTAGGCCTTCATGTCTATAATAGCATGTATTTAATGGTTGGGATTATATAGTAGAATTTCAGGGTCTTGGTTTATATCTATATTAAATAATTGGTATCATGAGTAAAAACAGTGTAGTCATTTTTATATTTTCAAATCCATTTAAATTAGTCCTCTGTCCTGATTCATCATTCTTTCTTTACCTGAATCCATTATCCAAATTTTCTTAGAGATGTAAAAAGATTTTGTTTTTCTTAGAGATGTAAAAAGTTAGTTTCTTGATAAAAAAGATGAGACCTGTCAGTATCTAGCTCTCTGCATAGTGCATAGTACATGCTTAAAGATTTTATTGCATGTAAAGAGAGAAGTGTGTTATGCCACAATAGAAGGAAAGAGAAAGAATAAGCACTAGTTCTGAGAGTGCATAAGTTACCTCAGTAGCATGCTTACATGGAACTGAGCTTTTTTTGTGATATCACAATATGAATCTTTATGTATGCTGAATGTATATACTAATAGAAGAAAATTGGCGGCTTAAAAATTTCACCTGGAGTGACACCAAAGAAAACAATGTACAAAACTCCAAGATCAACACCTCCTCTCCACACAATTGAAGTAACCATTAAAGTAGAAAAAACTTAAATCAACTCTTTGAAATTCAGGAATATAGTTTTAAAACATTCAGAACCCAGGATTAGCTAATGAAAACAGAGCTGCTATAATTTCAGTAAGAGAGCATTGTGACCTTCTGCTTGCCTACTTCCAGTCCTTATTTCTTAGCTCAACCTCAGTGGTGGAGACAGCAATCTATGTTTCTGGTGTGACTAAAACAATTTAGATTCTTCCTATTTACCTGGCTAGTAGTCCTCAAGAAACCAGGAAAGAACTTAACCTTTGTTTTCTCATCCTTAGTCTGTTGTAGCTTTCTAGGTAGAGCTTATTATAAACATTTAGAGATATATATTGCCTGTTATTACCTGGGACAAAGGAAGGTGGGTGTAGCAAAGGACAAGCAGGCTAAAAATCTCAGAAAAAAATAAAAGAGACTGGAAGATCACTAAGAGAACAAGGGTTTAGAAGAGATGCTTGTGTACTGACAAATGTAGAGTGTAACTCACATGCCTAAGGGCAGACATAAACTCAGAAAAAACCTACGTTGCACCTGTGGCTGTTCTTTGGGCTTCAAAAAAAGCAGGAGGCGAAGACAAAGGCAGATTTATAGAAGCACTGGTTAAGCACTGAAGGAATGCCATAGCTAAAGCCACTTTGCAAAGACCAGATCCACAGTAGTCTCCTGATTCTTGTTTTGTTATTTTATTTTTTAAATTTTTATTCAAATTTGTTGTATTTATAATAATAGTATGTATTACAATTCATAATACACATATGGAGCATCTTTTTATATACCACTGTTTGTATAAAAAGTATATTCATACCATTCAAGTCTTCAATCATGCATTTGTTATTTTATTTTTATTATTATTACTTTTGGCTTCAGGGATTTCTGCCTGGGCATAGGTTAACTGTGAGAAAACAGAACAGAAACTCCAATAACTACACACAATCAGGAACAAAACCTACAAAATTAAGTTGGAAAAATCACCAAAGCAATGGAATTGCAGCACTTCCCCCCGCCAAAAAAAAAAAAAAGGCAAACATTAGAGATGTAAAATAAATGATTTCCAGAATTATCAAATATTAATATACATAATGACCAAGTTGTTAATAATAATTGAAAACGGGAAAGTGTGATCCACTCAGAAAGAAATAAGAAAGTGATAGAAATTATCCCTTAGGAAGCCCAAACATTATACATAAACCAAAAAGGGTTAGGTAAACTGTTTTAAATATTCTTAAAGAGTTAAAGAAATCCATGAAAAAAACAAGCAACATGTGACCAGGAGAATGATGTAGGAATAATAAATAGAGACTACCAATAAATATATAAAAAAGAACTAAACATAAATTCTAGAGTTGAAAAATATGATGGTTAAAATGAAAAAGAAATTGCTAGAGATATTCAATAGCAGATCTGGAGAGGCAGAATGAAAAAAAAAATCAGTGACTTTGAAGGCAAGTAATTGAAATTATCCAGTGTGAGAAGCATAATTTAAAAATGAAAATTATGATTATCAAAACAATATTATGCTGGCATAAGATTAGAGATTTAAAAATAAGTAATATAAGCCCATGTATTAATGACAAATTTAGATAAATATGCAAAGAAAATTCAATAGTTAAAAAAAATTATCTTTAACAAATACTTCAGGGGAAATAGATATACACATGCCAAAGTTTAAAAAAAAATGAAGTTGGATTCTTTCCTCTAACAAATAAAATAATGAACTAAAAATGAATGAAATACTTACCTAAGTGTAAGCTAAAATTATGAAATTCTGTTGAATACAGGAGAAACTCTTCATGCCCTGAATTTTGCAATGCCTTCTTTAATATGACACCAAAAACATAGGCACAAAATAAAAGTAGAGAAAGAGGGCTTCATCATATTTTGAACTTGAATATAAAGACAAATTTCTTAAGAAGAAAGGGAATAGAACCTGTGGTGGGGTAATATGCAAATTATGTATCTGATTAGGGTCTAGTGTCCAGAATATAGATAGAACTTTTACAACTCAACAACCAAAAGACAATTTCCTTTGTAAAAGGTCAAAGTTCTTGTAAAAGAGTCAAAAATATATATGTATGTATATGTTTGTGTGTGTTTGTGTGTTTGTATACACACACATATATTTTTTTAATTTAATTTTTTTTTTTACACAAATGGAACACAACTTTTAGTTTCTCTGGTTGTACATGCTATAGACATATATTTTTCCAAAGAACATATACAATTGCCAATCAGGACATTAAAAGATGTTTATCATTATTATTCCTTATGGATTACAAATTAAAACCACAAGGAAGTATCACTTTACATTCACTAGGATATTATATGTAGTAATACCAAAAGAAAAAACCCACAAAATACTAAATTTTGTAAAGAAAGATGTATAGAAACTGGATCCCTCCTGCAATACTGCTGGTAATGTAAAATTGTTTAGCCTCCACAGTAAAGAGTTTGTCAGATCAGCAGAAATTTAAACCTAGATTTTCCCATGTGGCTCAGTGATTTCACTCATATATACCCAAAAGAATGGAAGGCAATCACTCAAACAAATACTTGTACATGAGTGTTCATAGCAGCATTTTTCATAACACTCACATATCTATCAAAGGATGAATGAGTAAGCAAATTATGGCATATGCATACAATGAAATATTATTCAGCCAGGAAAAAGATTATTTACTAATACATGGTATAACATTTAGGTAAAATTTAAAAGCAATATAACAAGTGAAAGAACCATATGAAAATCCTATATTATATTATACACTTCAGTAATCTTTCCAGTATCAGTTAACCCACAGGAACAGAAAGTAGATGGTTGATATTAAGGCCTAGACATAAGACTAGGAATAAATCATAGACATGAGACTGAGATGTTTTAATATTTGCAGCAGTGTGATGATGGAAATATTTTGGGACTACCTAAAGAGGTGGTTATTGCACAATATTGCAAATGTAATGTATGATGCACAATTGTACAATTTAAAATTATTTAAACTGTTAATAGATTCTAGAGATTAGCCATGTAACATTGTACATGTAATTAACCTGTACCGTGCGCTTAAAATTTTCTTGAGAGCAATCTCATGTTAAATGTTCTTACTATGAAAATGGTTAATTTTATATTATATGACTTTCATGTCAATAAGAAATCATCTGTTTTTTTCCTTTCCCTTTTTCTATATTCTCTGCATAACTATTCACATTAAAATAAATATAAGCATTTTATTGTTTCCCATGGCTGTCCATAATCTATCATCCTTTGTATTTAGGGAACTTCTCCATTATCTGTGTGATTAGTAAGGAATCATTCTCTGACTGCTGTTAGGATGTTGAAATGGGAAGAAACTTCTTTCCCTAAATTTCCATTCAGCTAATGAGGTAATTATGCATTAAGGTTTTAATATTTTAAAGTCATTGGCTGAATCTTGTTTGCCACTTAGAAACAATTTACATGTGTACTATTGTTTGGTTGTTAATATTGGCTTACAGCTTTCCTTAGAAGATGTTGCACAGTTGGAGTATAACCAGAGTGCAGACATTTTTAGTTGATTTTGTATAACTCTTGAATCCTTCCCAATACACTTAATGTGGCAGGGGAAAAATTAGATTCTGAAAGATCATATTTTTAACAAAGTACTATGAAATTAAAGTTCACTAAAAGTTATTTTTGTAATATTTTATGGTACAAAGTCTATAAAAATTGATCTCCCATTGATGACACTCCATTGGCATCCCCATTGCAACACATTGCAGAGTATGTCGCACAAGAAACATTAAATATCTCACTGGCAATATGCTGCCATCTGGTTTGTAGCTTTCAGTTGTGTGTGGTTAGCATGTGTCTAGGTAAAGAATAAATGCAGCCAGGCGTGGTGGCGCATGCCTGTAATCCCAGCACTTGGGAGGCTGAGGCAGGAGGATCGCGAGTTCAAAGCCAGCCTCAGCAATGGCAAGGCACTTGGCAACTCAGTGAGACCCTGTCTCTAATAAAATACCAAAAAAAGGGCTGGGGATGTGGCCCAGTGGTTGAGTGCCCTGAGTTTAATCCTCGGTACCAAAAATAAATAAATAAATAAATAAATAAATAAATAAATAAATAAATGCGATAAATCAAGTACTAAAGAAGTACCAATCCAAAATTCCAAGGGAAAAGGACTCAAATATCAAAATTATTTTGTGTCATTAATTTTTACTTGTACATTAAACAATAATTGTGTTTATAATCAAATTTAAACTCAAAAAGAAAAACCAACACAGCTCAATGAAACTGAAATAATTGAAATTTTTAAACAAAAATGTTATTCCCAGATGCAGTTCACATCATTTTGTCTTTAAGCAATAGTGGGTTTTACTGCTGGTGCAATGTCAAGGAATGAGGGAAAATATCAGAAATGTATAGAATTACCTATTGCTTATGAACGATGAGGAAATTATTGTTCTCAATTGTAGTATATGAATTAGCCACAAATGTAATGACGCTTGCAAAACACAGCAGGCTTTCGTGCTCTGCACAGTGTTCTTCTGACAGCGTAATCCTATTAGAATATATGCAGGCTCCTGAGAGCTAATAATGAGGAGAAAGCTGTCTTGAAGGTGGAAATCTGCAGGCACTACTTTGAATCTAAGCATGTATAACTAATACCACCACTGGTATTTTATGAAACTGTAGGCAGAGATATAGTGACCTAAAATGACCATACAAGAAACTGCTGTTCAGTGTAAATGGTTACCAAAATATTAATAGAAAACTGGAAGCAAGTGTACCCAAGTTATTTTGAAAATTCACATTATTTCTTTTGATATTAATCCCTACATCCATAAAATCCATTGTGGATTTAGCACACTGTTGCGAAGTTATATAAGGGGTTGGGGTCTTTAGCGCCCCCCACCCCCGTACCCGGGATGGACCTCTCTTGTCCAGCAAAAGAGGCTAGAGAGGCCTACCCCAACAAAGAGGCTAGATTGGGAAAGTGAAGGCCGTCAGAATTCCCTCCCCTGCCCTCAAAGGACACAGGAACATACCGGGGAGTCCAGTCAGTCAATGCAGGAGCTCGTTTATTGAAAAGGTGGACAATGCTTTATAATGGGCCATGGCCAATCAGTGACCAGCAGGGCGGTTCTGGTTCTCATAGCCATGCCCCCTGCTTAGCCTAGGTCAGGTAACAGGGCGTGGTAATGTGGCAAGCAGCCAGAAATCCAGAGCCTTTCCATCCCCTAGGCAGACAGTGTAAGGTCCCGACAGCACACCTATTTGAAAATGATGTTCTTATAGATGTAGCTTAATTAAGTAATTTAAATAAAAGAGAAGCATGGGTTTGCTGTTGCTTCTGCTATTTGATTTTTCATTTCTATATTATTTATGCAAGTGGTTAACTTGTTCATATGATTAAATGATGACTCACATTTCTAGTGAAATCTTTAATAAAAGTGATAATTCATTATACTAGTAGTTATGTTAATTTGGAAGAAAGGTACTCCATTTCCTGGTGAAAGCTATGAATCACATTTGAGAAAGAAATGTGTAGTACATATTGGTTAATTTATCAGTTGTTCAGATTAAATTCTAAGTTTTGTAGTTTTTAAAGTTATCATAATTATATCACTACTACATTGGCTATCAACAATCTAGCAATATTAGAATATTTATGAAGTCAGAGAGAAAACAGATTTTTCCTGAAGCATTCTTTTTTTCATTGTGGACACTCTTCTGTAGCTTAATTCTAGTTCAGTAAAATGATGTTAGTAGATACAAAATTTCTGAATGCATAAATTGACGGCATTGACTTTCACTGGGTTAATCTGAATTCAAATCTCAACTTCTCAAGTGGTGTTGAGTAGAGTATGTATGTCAGTTGAGAACACCTTCAAATTGTGTAATGTGTCTTTATCTGTGGCACATGGTTACCTACACCAGAATCTTTTGCCAAGATATGAAAATGAAGATTTTATGAACCATTTTACCTGATCATTGTGCCTGAAAGTATGTTTTGTTAATATATTTTAATTAAGCACAGCAATTTAACTTCATGCATATTAAAATTTGACATGCATTTATTTACCTAAATATTTAGCACCTACACTCTACATATTGAATATCAAGTTAGTTCATGCTGATGTCAAATGGGTATCATCAGGATTCAGAACATATACCTACTTGAATCACTGCCATTGAATTGTGGAATAACCGTAAATTTATAGGAATGCATATTTAAATATTATAGCTTCATGGTAAATCAAGAATTTAAGAATACTAGAACCTGAAGTGATGTGGTCTACTCACTGCCCAATTGCTAGCATCCAAAAGTGTGTGATAAAAATTAGTGTGGGTCAAATTCAATATTCAATATTCCAGAGAGATGGCAATGCTCAGATTCAGATATTAAGGCTCTGTATCTGGTATGGGACTATACATAATCAGAACTAGGATGATATGAAATATCACCAAATAAAGGGCACAGTTCTAGTGATATAGTTTCAGAAGATGGAATAAAATGTAGCATATTAGTATATTGCATTTTGAAACTAAGAATTTATGATCAAGCTGGCTGAACTGATAAACTATTTTCCTTAAAAACAAGCAGATTTCCAGAAGACTCTTTAGGTAAACTAAATAGGGATTAATACAAATGATGTGCTTAAATTCACTTGTGAATCTATTCACTTGTGAATCTAAGCTTCTTAGCATACCATCAATGTTAGCCTGATTGGATTGAAGAGGTGTGTATCACTGACAAACTTAAGTTCTTGTAGCTAAATAAGACTATGAAAGCAGAGACTGACAGGTTGCCTTGTCCCTAGGTAATTATTTAGAACTCGGGTGTGTTTACCAATAGTGACCTGACATAAACAATGACTGTTCAGTTCAATTCATTACCTTTCAACAAACACTGTCCTTAGTTTACAGTGGCAGGTCCTCTTAGAAAGTGCTGATACAACACAGAATAAAACATAAGCTATTCTCTCATAAAGCTCATAAAATGTATAGGATATTTTAGATCAGATATAGGATAAATAAAATATTACATTAGAATATATTCATAAATTTAAAATTGTTTTATGTGCCGAAAAGGGTTGTATCAGGAAAACAATGTGTTCTATATTCTTAACCACACATAAAAATTAGAAAAGTCTCTTTATTAAATGATGTCTGCCTGTGGTAAAAACAATATTAATTTTTCTGTTTAATTCATTAGTATGTACTGTATAGATAAATAGATTTATTGGATTTACTAATAATATCTTTAATAATTAATATTCTACCTTTAATAATTTAGAAAAATTTTGAAATCTTTATAATTTCACTTTGTTATCATATTTTTTTTCATTTTTCAATTCAAAAGTTTCCATATTTGAGAAAAATAATTTAGTATATTAAGCAGGCAATAAAAGAAATACACATCTGGTGTATAAATTCTTCATGGACTTTTTTCAAAATTGTAATACACATTATTCCACTGTATACAACACATGCATATACTTATATAAATCAGGATGAGGCCTTTGAATTAAAGTACATAATATTTTTTTCTGCCCTACACATATGCATAAATGATATTACAATTTTATTGGCATATGAGGCTGAAAATAAGAACAACTCATTATCAATAATAAAACAAATGTTCTCTTGAATTTACCTCCAACTTTATCACTTACTACTTTGCACTAATGCCAGCAATGATTGTTCTAGTAATCCAAATGTTTCAGTGAGCTTTTTTTTTTTTTTTTTTACCTCTGTGACTAAAACCCAACCAGCACAATTGTAGAGGAGGAAAATTTTATTTGAGGGCTCACAGTTTCAGAGTTCTCAGTTCATACACAGCAGACTCCATTCCTTAGAGTTCAAGGTGAGGCAGGACATCATGGTGGAAGAGTGTGGTGAAGGGAAGTAGCTGACATGATGATCAGAAAGCAGAGACAGAAAGAGCTCCACTTGCTAGATACAAATATATACCCAAAGTCACACCCCCCAATGTCCCACCTCCTACATTCATATCCTACCTGCCTTCAATTAGTACTCAATTAATACCATCAGGTGATTAATTCACTGCTTGGGTTAAGGTTCTCGTAAGCCAATCTTTTCTTCTCTGAACCTTCTTGCATTGTCTCACACATGAGCTTTGGGGAGACACCTCCCATGCAAACCATAATACCAAAGAATATCATCTCTCAGCTCAGATACACTCCCCTAGTTCTCTGATTTCTACTCTTAGACAACACTGTTCACTTTTCACAGTACATTCAAAATGATTTTTTAAAAATCCAAATTAGCTTGCTTTGCCAATTACAATTCCTCATTGTCTTATAATTCCAACCATTACATAGGCCAGCCTTACATAACTTCATTTCACACCATTTTACTTTCCTTTGCTAAATTATAGTCTACTTTCTTTACTTCTATGAAATTTAGTTCTTTTATTTCTCATTCTTAGTACCTTAAATAATACTTTTAAACTTATTTTTTTGATAGCTCTATTTGCTGTTACTCTAAGAGAACATTAGATTGGATAATTTATTTACAAAGAGGTTTATTTGGCTCTTGGTTCTAGATGCTGGGAAGGCACTGGCATCTTCTCAGTCTCTGGTGAGTGCTGCACAGTTCCTCAGGCAGGCAAGAAAAACAAAACAAAAACAAAACAACAAAGGAGAAGCAGGTACCTCTGGAGGAGAGGGAGCAGACAAAGGAACTGACTTATTTTATTTTTAATTTTTTTTTATTTGTTATTTTTAGGTATACCTGATAGTACGGCGTATTTTGACATATTTTACATACCTGGGATGTAACCATTACAATCTTGACTCCCTTCTTGTGGTTGAACATAATGTGGATTTACACTGGTTATTAATTTGTACATGAGCATAGGAAAGTTACATTCAATGCATTCTATTGTCTTTCCTGTTCCCATCCACCTTCCTTTCCCCCGATTCCCCTTTGTCTAATCCTATGAACTAATATACTTCCTTTCCCTATCCTCCCTTGTTATGGGTTAGCATCCACATATCAGAGAGAACATTCAGCCTTTAGTTTTTTGGGACTGGCTTATTTCACTTAGCATGATATTCTCCAGTTCCATCCATTTACTGGAAAATGCCGTAATTTCATTCTTCTTTATAGCTGAGTAAACTCCATGTATATATATAAACCACATTTTTTTCTTTTTTCTTTATAATAGTAGTATGTATTACAATACATAATGCACATATATAGCATCTTTTTACATACAACTGTTTGTATACAAAGTATATAAGTACCATTCAGATCTTCAATCATGCATTTAGGATAATGATATTCATCTCATTCAACCACCAATTTTTTTTCATTTCCACCCCCTCCCTCCCCCCTTGCTCCCTCCCTTTCCTTTGACCATTCTAGTGTTCCTCTAATCCTCCTATGTACACCCATCCAACAACACTGTGAACTAGCCTCCTTATATCAGAGAAAACATTCAGTATTTGGATTTTTGAGATTGACTAATTTCACTTAGCATAAACCATGTTTTTTAATCCACATATCTGTTGAAGGACACCTAGGTTGGTTCCATACCTTAGCTATTGTGATCGTTGAGCTGCTATAAATATTGATGTGGTTATGTCACTATAGTATGCTGATTTTCAGTCCTTTAGATATATACCGAAGAGTGGGATATCTGAGTCAAATGGTGGTTTCTTTCCAAGTGTTCTAAAGGAATCTCCATACTGCTTTCCAGAGTGGTTGTACTAATTTGCAGTCCCACCTGCAATGTATGAGTGTACCTTATTCCCCATATCCTCACCAACTGTGTTACTTGTATTTTTAATAATTGCCATTCTTCCAGAGTGAGATGAAATCTCATTTTAGTTTTAATTTGCATTTCTCTAATTCCTAGAGATGTTGAACATTTTTTTAATAGATTTTTTGACCATTCATATTTCTTCTGTGAAATGCCTGTTCAATTTCTTTGACCCTTTATTGACTGGGTTATTATTATTATTGTGTTGCCCCCTTAGGCAATGATACTACAGGAAAGAAATCGGAGGCAGACTGGGAATGAGTGGTTCCTTTATTGTTGCTTCTTCTTCTTCTCTCTCTTCTCTGGTGTTAGCACTATTTGGGCGGTAGAACAGAGATCCAGTCCTGCACTTCCTTTTGTCCCTCTGACAAGGGAGTTAATGGGTAAAAGGGATTGTGTTGAGGAATCATCTGGATAGATGTTTGAGGATACTCCTTCTCTAATGCCCCATACATTTGTGGGCCCCAAGGCATTGGGCCCTGTGCCCTGTTTTGAATTGCCAGACAAAATGTTATCATTAATATCAGTTTGGGATCTGCACTCACTAGCCCAATGGTTTCCTTTTTTACACCTGGGGCAGCGGCCTGGGGCACGAGATGACCTTGGTTTTGGTTTTATTTCTATTGTCTCTTGCCTTCTTTGGGGACATTGATTTTTAAAATAACCTGGTTGACTATACTGATAATAACTTTTAGGTCAAGCCCCTCTTGTAAAATTAAGAGGAGAAGCACCTCTCATGGCTGCTGCGATTCCACTACCTGTAATAAATACATCATTTATGTCCCTGCAAAGCTTTATATAAACAGAAAGGTCCTTTTTAGATTTCCAAGGTCTGATAGCGTCTTGACAATATTTGTTGGCATTTTCATGTGCCAGCTGAACAACTCATGGCATGGCTTGATCAACATCTCCAAAAACCCTACGTGCTGTCTGTAAGACGATCAACAAATTTGGCATATGGCTCATTGGGTCCCTGAATTACTTTAGACAAGGTACCCTGTAAGTCACCAGATCCTTGCAATGTTTTCCATGCCTTAACAGCTGCGGCGTATATTTGAGCATAAACTCCAGGATCGTACTGAATTTGAACCCGTAAATCAGCATATTGCCCTTCTCCAGTTAACATGTCTACGTTATGATCTGGAAATCCTGTAGCCGCATTTCTACGAGCGGTTTCAACACAGAGCTCTTGGAATTGAGACCTCCAAACTAAGTATTGTCCCCCGCTCAATACTGCCTTACATAAGCCTTTCCAATATGTAGGAGTTAAATTCAAAGTATTAAGAGATTCTAACATGCTTATGGTGAAAGGAGCTTGGGGCCCATATGTCATTGTTGCTTCTTTAAAGTATTTTATAGTTTTTAAATTTAAATATTGATGGTATCTTTGTTCATTTTGATCTTCAAACACTGGCAGATCCCATAGTTCCTGTGAACTTTGACACTCAAGGGCACGCAAGTGCCTAGAAAGACCCCTAATAGACTCTTCAATTGAGTCATCCGATGGGGGAGCAGAAGGCACAAGTGGTTTCTCCACTTGATGGTCCTCCATCCTGGTCCTTTTTAATTCCCTTTTGCTCATTTTATCGAAGACTGTGCTCTCAAGATCACTTTCACTTAATTCCTCCTTACTAATACTACCTTCACTAGCCCTAACTGACTCAATAACACTTTCCTGTACCCTAGGTCTAGTTGAAAGCAGGCACTCCCTAACTATCTTTAACAAATCTTCAATAGCCTTGACAATTCAGTTCCTTGAAATTTCTGAACCCATTTTCCCTTGACCTTAACCGCTCTGGCTAGAGACTCCTGTGAGGTTCCTCAGTACTTACCTGTCGTGCTGATTCCCCGTACAGGCCACCACTTGTTGCCGCCTTAGGCAACGATACCGCGGGAAAGAAATTGGAGGCAGACTGGGAATGAGTGTTTCCTTTATTGTTGCTTCTTCTTCTTCTGTGAAGAAGCATTTAGTTTGAGGCTGCCCCATTTATTGACATGTGTATGCTTGTTAAGAGAACTAATGTACCTGTGAAGGGTATAGAGTATTTAAGCAGACTGGGGGCGTCAGAGGGGAAGAAGAGAGAGAAGAAGAAGCAACAATAAAGGAACCACTCATCCCCAATCTGCCTCCGATTTCTTTCCCACGGTATCTTTGCCTAAGGCGGCAACATTACTGATGTTAAGTTTTTTGAGTTCTTTGTATATCTTGGAGATTAATGCTCAGAGTTGAAGGTGGTACAGATTTTCTCCCATTCTGTAGCCTCTCTGTTCATGTTCTTGATTTTTTTTTTTAACTGTGAAGAAGCATTTAGTTTGAGGCTGCCCCATTTATTGATTATTGATTTTACTTCTTGTGCTTTAGAAATCTTGAGGAAGTCTGGTCCTGAGCCGATATCCTGGGGAGTTGGGCCTACTTTTTCTAGTAGGTGAAGGTTCTTGGTGACAACCCTTTATCTTCAAAATTAATCCACTGCCACAAAAAAAAATCATTAATTCATCTCTAAGAGAGGATCCTTCATTACCTCACACTTATCTTAATGACCCACTACTTTTTGACACCATTATATTGGGTACTTAACTTTGATATGTGTTTTGACAAATCATATCAAAGCATAACACTCAACTTTACAGTGAAGACTGGGTTTTGCTCTGTCTCTTTATAAGTAGGATGGCACTAGACATTTCTCTTAACCCATAAACATACAACTTTAAAATGTGTATAGAATATTACTGGATTCTTCATCTTTATATAGAATTTAAAATTTGGAAGCTTTTTTTCCCAGTCTTTTAGCAAAATTATATAATACTTTATGTAGATGATTAGGTCAGTAGAGCTGTCTCTGGAGTTCACCAAACTGTATTTTCCTAATTATTTTGGGGGTCTTTATTTTATCTGTTTTCATTTTTTTAGACTCTTCAAATGAATGCTTTATTTTTTAAAAAATCATGCATAACTCAGAAATATTTTCTCTTTCCATATCATGCCTGCTTTAAAATTTCTCTATATTTGCTTGTCATGGAGAAATATTTTTCCTTTCAGTTTGATGTTTTTCATAATGACATCTTGTATTGTAATTGATTCAACAGTTTCAGATCCAGAGCTTCTTATTGGAAATACCAGGCTTTCTTTTCCTGTATTATTCTTCTGTTCTCATGAATCATTTGGTCTGTTAGCTTATTGTGATCCTTCTATTATCTGCTGATTTTCCTCAAACTATAAAGTGATCATTGGTTGTTTACTCAAATATATAAATCCACTGTATTCCTATATGTGAGAATTGATGCTGAAATTCTAGTAGCATGGATATATTTCTTTATCATGTCAAAAGTGTGAACAGTGTCATTTTCTGCAAGCTCCATGTGAGTGGGCAGAATTAGTAGCAAACAAGCAGTTTGCCACCTACCTCCACCTACATTATTTCTTTTATGTTTATTTTTCACATATTTCCTAATAGTAGTTAACACTTATCCAACTTACATTAATTTCCTGGAATGGTGCTAAGGTGATTATTGAGCTAGGAGTGAAATCAGGACTAAGGTGGGATTGAAACTAAAGGAAATTAGGGTTTTATAAATGGAGGAGGAAATCGCCTGTCAGCAGTACCAGTCTATGCTGCAAGATGATTAAGGTAAGAACTGAACAACACTCATTGTATTTGCTAACCAGAGGTTATGAGTGACCTTGCCAAGGGGAGTTTTAATGGCATAATTGGGAAAACTAGTAATGTAGTAAGTTTGTAATCCAGGTTTCTAGAAGTACAGTTTCAACTTTAGCAACAGAATATTTTATAAATCTATAATTATGTAAAACATGTAGACATCTTAATTAACATTTTTATTTGGTTTGTCCATGTTAAAAATATATTGATGCTATTTGACACCTGGGTATAAAGTTGCAATCAAGCAAGTTGAAAATCAGTCCTTTTCTCACATAAACATTCAGCTTATACAGTTTTCAGTAGCATGATTAAAATCATAATGGACTTTACTGTCATGTATAACTAAAAAGAACCAATAAAATAAGTATATCAAGTTAAAAACTTGAGTTGTTTCTTTGACATTTTTGTAGTTAGGTAATTCACTCTGCCTGCAAGATCAAGAAAGTTTAGATCGGAGTATATTTGTAATTCAACAAATGATAGGTCATGGTTAGACAAGTGAAAAAATAAAACCAGTATCCTATATTAAAAGACAGATGTTGAGTTTAAAAAGTCTTGATCAGAAAAATGAAGTCCTGTCTATGAGAATATGTTTTATATTGTTAAGGTGGGAAAACTGGACTGGAACCAACAAAATGTAACTGGTTAGGGAAGGGCATTATTGTGATTTTGATGTGAGGTATCCTCCAAAAAGTCATGTGTGAGACAATGTAAGGTTTGGAGGAGAAATGATCAGGCAATAACCTTAAACTAATCAGTGGATTAATCCTTGGTGGTATTAACTGAGTGGTAAATGGAGGCAGGTGGGTGTGGCTGGAGGAAATGGCTCATTGTGGATGTGGCTATGGGGTTTATATTTTGTATCTGAATGTGGAATCTCTCTGTGTTTCCCGATCAACATGTGAGCCATTTCCCTCTGCCACATTCTTCTGCTGTGATGCTCAGCCTCATCTTGAGCCCCGGGGAATGGAGCTGTCCTTCTAGGCACTAAGACCTCTGAAACCATGAGTCCTCAATGAACTTTTCTTTCCTAAAATTGTTCTGGTCAGATCTATTAACCATAGCAGTGAAAAAGCTAACTAAAACAGGCATGGAATTCTAGGTTAAGCAATTTCAATTTTTATCATATGAGGTTGAAACACCACTAATAAAATATTTTAAGCCAGCACTTTCTGATAAAAAATTAGGAGAATTATCTTGAATTAAGCCAGGCAGATTGCATAGGATGATAAACATTTTTTTTTAATGAGAGCTGTTTTATTGAAGAAAAATTTCCCATTCAAATGGACCACAAAATGTGGCTTTGATGTGTGCTATAATCAAGTAGTAAATGTCTTTATAAAATGTGAATTTGACAGTACACAGGAATCTTCTATTAAGTGACTTAAAAGTATTATATCCTTGCTCTCATCTATTTGATTTCATTACAATCAATGAAATTATTTGTATTTGGTCGTTCTCATCAGCTTTTTAGTTTCCTATAATGATTTGGGAATGGAACCCCATAAGAGAAGCCTATTTTAACTTCTTTTCAATAATCATTTAATGAGTGTTAAAGGCTAAGAAGGATGTGTAGAGGCTCATGTTGCTTTGCCCTTGTCATGCTGGTTTTCACAGGAAATGAAGAAAATTATTATTTTGAGTTAGCAGCTCACTAACAAAAATGGCTGCCCATGTTTTACTCAAGCAACCAGCGAAATATTGGACAGACTATTCCTTATTATAATACTCATTTTTTCCCTCACACTGTAATGCCTCTGGCCTTGGTATATTTCTTGAGAGCTGCCGCAAGAAAATTCTCTGTGTTTGGCAGAAGTCAAGGATTTATGATGTGCCTCTCAGCTGTACTAAGGCAAATAGCAAAAACTGTTATCCTTAGCACACTTCTGCAAGACTAATTTGAAACTTACATCTGACCTGAGAGTCTGCTTTATAACATGGTACTGCTTCTATACTGCTTTTCACTTGAAAAAACTCTGCCCAACATAGATCCCCAAAGATCCAGTATTTCTTGTATGTGAGATGTTTTAAAATAAGTCATATATACTGGGCTGAATTACTATAACCTTGCTAAGCCAAAGTGAGTTATGAGATATGAACAGCAGCTTCCATCACAATATTGGCCTTAGATAAAATCAGTTCTTATGGTTTAACAGCAAAAGGTTAATGGATAGTAGATAAAAGTGTGCCATTTAAGATAGTGGATAATGAGTACCTCCTTTATTTCAGCAAGATGATAACTGACTATTCTGATGAGTTCTCCCAAAGTAAAATAAATTTACTAGTAAATACAATCACTCACTCAATTTGATTAATAATGTGTTTGGGGGCCTTTAGTTAAGTCTCAATATCTTCCACCTTGGTCCTGAAAGTGTATTAGATTGGTAGAATTTCAGAAGTTGAAAGACCACCAGAGAAAATAAAAGACTGCATACATTTTAGCAATGAGGAAGTAGTTCATGAGAATTAAGAACTATGCCAAAGTTAAAAGAACAACTTTACATTTTGACTTCAGAGAAATAAATATTCAGTTAATTAAAGTTAAATTGCTTTTAAACAAAAACTTAAATTAGCTTTTTCTTACTGCAGCACTTATCAGAACCTTAAATAAATGAATGATCATTGTGTATTTTCTGGAGGAAATATAATTTTTGCAGTTTTTCAGACTTATGTAAAAGTAAGAAAACATTGGTACTGTTGTATTTTAGTACTTTTTAAACATGTATTACTTAATGTTATATCAAATGACATAATTATCTTAGAAATGTTAGTTAACCTAGGAAACAATGATTATTAAGTTGATATATTTTTATTCACATAAGCTTACGATGTCACATAAATGCTTAAATGTGATCATCTTTTTAATGTAAAAATGTGATCATAACTTTAATCTAATTAGTTATACATGAGAGAAGAATGAATTTTGACACATTGTACACAAATGGAACATAACTTTTCATTCCTCTGGCTGTACATGGTACTGAGTTACACCAGTAGGGTAATCATACATGTATATAGGGTAATACTATTTGTCTCATTCTATAGTCATTCCCATCTTCACTGCCCCACAACTCCCCTCACTCCACTCTGTACAATCCCAAGTTCCTTCATTCTTCCCTACCCACCCCTGGCCCCCAACACAATATGGATCAGCATTCACTTATCAGAAAAAAACATTCAGCTTTTGGTTTTGGGGAATTGGCTTATTTCACTTAGCATGATATTCTCTAGTTTCTTAAATGTGGTCATTAAATTTTTCTCTCCCCTTAACAGATGCCTTCACCCATTCTGTAACCAAGAAGCTAATTTTAAATCAATTATATACCTCAGCAGATGCATTCTGAAGCTCATTTAGTCATATGGGAATATGCACAGATAACTACTTATTCATATTTACAAGAATAGTATTTATTTTATACAAATGACAACACTACACACTATTTGTGAATTCTTTTTTTTTTTTTTACTTAAAATAATACCTAAAGGCTGAGGTAGTAGCTCAGTGGTGGAGCACTTGCCTAGCACATGTGAAACACTGGGTTCAATCCTCAGCACCACATAAAAATAAACAAATAAAATAAAAGTATTTGTCCATCTATAAATAAAAAAGAATATTTAAAAAAAATACCTGGTAGTCCCTGCAAATATCTTAATTTATTTTCCAAATTGCTTCAAATTTTTATCCAGTATGTAGACAAACATTGATTTTTAGCAGAAATTCATATTAAGCTTATTTTTCTCTTCATGGAAAGGAAGAATTAAGTATCTTTGACTATATAGTAATACCTAGATGCTCTTATTTATATGAGACAGACTCCTGCAATAGGATTGTTAGGTCAAAGAATAAGTGCCCTTTTAGAAATCATAATAGCCATTGAAATATTGCTCTAAAATGTCAAAATAAATGCATCAAACATACAAGAGCCACTGGGTGCTATGGCATACGCCTCTAGTCCCAGCTACTCAGTAGGTGGAGGCAGAGGGATCCCTAGTGAAGGGCAAAGCATCACACCGGGGACAGCCGTGCAGCCAAAAGATTTATTCAACAGCCTTCATGGCTGGTAGCGAAAACCAGAGAAGAGGTGCTCTGGCCGATGGTCGAAGAGGTGGGAGAGGGGAGTCAGGGAGAAGGGAGTGTGCAAGCTCTGGTGGGAGAAGGGAGTCAGGGAGAGGGGAGTGTGCAAGCTCTGGACAGAAGGTGGGTGCTTGGTTGCACCGGCTGGGATCTCTGGAGCTGTCGGCTAAAGCAGCTGCTGTCTGGCTGGAGGCTGGAGCTGTCAGCTGGGAGCGGCCGTCAGGCTGAAGGTGGTCGGTCTGGAGCTGTCGGCTGGAGCAGCTGCCGTCGGCTGGAGACGATGGGTCTGGAGCTGCCGGCTGGGGCAGCTGCCATCGGCTAGAGGCAATGGGTCTGGAGCTGCCGGCTGGGGCAGCTGCCATCAGGCTGGAGGCGATGGGTCTGGAGCTGTTGGCTGGAGCAGCTGCCGTCGGCTGGAGGCGATGGGTCTGGAGCTGTTGGCTGGGGCTTCCTCCTCTCTGCAGCGACGAGCCGATGTTGTGTCCGTGTGTCTCTCTCTGTCTGTCTGAGTCTCTCAGACAGGGCCTTATATAGGGATTTCTGGTGGGGGGTGCACTAGAGCAACCCCAAACACCATTGGCTAGAACAGGGTGTCCTTTAAGCCTATTGGCTCTTGCCTGGGGAAAAGAAACATTCTGCCCGGGGAAGAAACATCCTGCCCGGGGGAAAAACATCCTGCTGAGAATGAAACAAGGTTGCTTCTCTCAGGATGTGGAGAACTCTGAGGGCGGGGGAGGGTAAGCTATCTATCACCTAGAGCCTAAGAAATTGAGACTAGTCTGTTTCACAAGAGACCTTGTGAAAGAGAGGGAGAGGGGTAGGGGGCAGGGGCAGGAACAAAAGAGAGAAGGGAGAGGGAGAGGGAGAAAGAGAGAAGGGAGGGAAAGAAAATATCCAAGAGCAATAAGAAATGACTTCTCTCACCCTGAATCATTTCTAGTCCTGTCCATGCTGGTTGTTCTTCATTGTTGTCCTGTTGTCCTGTAGTTCTGGTACATAATTATCCAGCTCTTGCTGATGCTGTAAGAAAGCAGGATCATGCACAGCCATCTGTCATGACTAAATGCAGGGGACTGTCATTTTTCTTGTTATTATTGTTTTAATATTCTTCTTGCTTCCCTGGTTTTGTGATTCATATTCTTATGCATTGTATGTACAGTTATTTCACATTCTGTCTGATATTTCCAATAACTTAACACTTAAATTCTCTTTGATAATTTTTATTTAGTATACCTTGTTTTCTTTCATGATTTATCATCTTTTATTGTGAATTTATATGTGCTGGTATAGAAATTATAGGAGCCTCTGTTGAGGAATGCTTCCCTGCATAAAATTTTATTTAATTTTGCTGGGGTTCAGAGGGCAAGTTTCCTTCCAGTGTTCCTCGTTTAAATGTGAAGTGTCACCTCCTAGTGCATCACTTGCCTTATGCCTATTCTCTTTTATCACTGTGTTTATAGTTGACATTCTTCTGGAGGTCTTCTATCTTTTCTCATTTATTGTCCACTACTGGTCGACTTTCATCTGTTGGATTTATTATGTTTTCATTTGCACTTAAGGATTCTTAAAGATTTGTAATGCTTCCTATGGGAATGATAATTCATTCCATTGTATCCAAATCAATAATTTCTTGTGAAGTTACTAATTGAAATCACATAGGTTTTATACTAGAAAACTAAATTAATCAACATATTTAATTTTGAATTTTTCAATTCTGAAAAATAGATTTTGTTTTTCTATCTTTTAAGATCATGCCTTATGTCTTTAAGTCATTTTTTTTCTAGAAGGTACACTGTCTTTCATATTCAAATTATTCACAAGTATTAATGTTTTTCCTGTGCATTAACTATTATGATAATTGATTTTAAAATATTTTCCCTAGTGAATTTTATTAAAATAAAAAGCTGTTTTTATATTTTATTCATTATGTTTCTTAATTTTGTAATTCATATAGATTATTTTTTCTCTTACAAATCATATTTCTCTTCTTTTTTCTGAGACTCTTTATTTCATCATCAAAAAGAAGTATCTTAGCCTTGTTTTTCCTATGTTCATAGAAGTTGCTTAGTTTTGTATTTTTATTATATCTATTATTTTTTAATTATTTTATTATTATTTTTTTTTTTTTACATATGGTTTCACTGTATTACCCAAACTGGTCTTGAACTCCTGAGTTCAAGCCACCTTTTAGCCTTCTGAATGCTGGGACTACAAGCTCATACCATTTGGACTGGCTTTATATACTAAGTTTTCAAGACAAAATTAAATATTTGCAATGGTACTGATTACTTTGTCCAATCCACAATTTACTCTCCTTTTAATTTTTTATCATTTAGAATAGAAATTTCAGTTCATTTTGAAATCTAATCTTTTAATTTTCTTCTGCTGCAATTTGCTAAACATTTTAGGCAAAATTATGCTTAAAAATTTGCTGACACAATCTGAAGAGTTTTCCTTAAGCCGTTGCTGTAATAAATTGTTATGTATGCATCTGGTGATGAATATCTGCTTTCTTGGGGAATCCCCTTTGGCAGAGTATCATTACTCTGTTTGATCAATATTCATTTAGAAATTCTATATCTATCAATAGCATTATGTGATTGGTACTCAAATTTTTAAACTCATCCTTGTGCAGGAGCCGTGTTTGGGGATTGGCTTGAATTGCAGTTGACTATGAGCCGTGGAGATTTGGGCATTGTCTCCTCCCGTAGTCTCACGAGACTTGTTGCGGGATCTCGAGTGACTTGGCCGAAATTGCTGATCGGGTCAGCGCCATTTTAGTGGAGTGTTTGGCGTGTGTTAGTTGTTGTTAGAACCAGAGAGAAAAGTTATCAGAATAAAAAGCTGTTTGTCTCCAGTTTGCTTCTGAAGTTCTTCCCGCGGCTCCGGTGCTCCAAGCGCTTCAGGCGGCTACATCCTTGTAAATTTTTTTTATTAAAATTACACTCAGTTCTGAAAAGAATTGGGGATATTTATATATTTACCATCACTACCAACAATTTGAATAATAGTATAATATTCTTTTTTTCCTTTTTTTTATAGTCCAATGCTATTTAATTGTGACTCTCATCTGAACTGGTGGTCACTTCCCTTGGTATATTTTCATTGAACTTTTCAATCTCTTACACTACACTAATTTATATATTTAAGATTTTTTTGGTTTTCCTGTAATTTCTGATAATTTGTATTTGGTTACATAAGTAGATAGACTCTGGAAAATCATTTTGTTTAATTTTCATTCTTAATCTTTATCTTTGTTATTTATTTTTCCATGATCACACTTATGAACAGATTTTGATTTTATTTCTTTTAACAAAATTGTGGTTTTAAATTAATCATCAAAACTTTTTCTGTCTTGGAGATTTATAATTTCAAGTGTTTAACATTTCACATATTATTTAATCCATTATAATCAAGATATTAATAGCATTCACTGTTTTTGTCTATATGCAACAGAATATTTGAGGGATTATTAAAGAAGTTTGTTTTTTTCTCAGACACACACACACACACACACACACACACACACAGTCAGAAGGGGTTCATTTCAGCAGTGATTTCAGACTTTCTAATTCCATTGCTGCTGTCTCCTGTTTGTTGCATCCTAGTTATCAACATAACCAACACAGAAAAAGAGAAAAACACATTGTAAAAATTAGAGATCTGGGGTGAAGGAGAGATCAGATCTTACCCCCAGTGTTTACTAATTGGCTTTATGTGAAGAAGAAGTAAAGTTTGTTTTATCTTCATGGGAGAACACAATTTAAAAACTTGGAGAGAGGACACCTATATCCTCCCATAGACACAGGGAGACAGGGTGCTAACTTCTTTACTAGCACCTTTCAAATGTTGGTTTCCCAGGTTCTTGAGATAGATATTCCTGGAGTAAGATTTGCCAAGAGACTTTTAAACACATTTACATGTCAAAGAGGTAGAGAAAGGCTTTACAATAGCACTTAACCTAAAGTAAATGTTCTAAGAAAAGGGAGGTCACAGGTACCTAGAATAAGAAGTCTAGGGCAAGTTACAATAGCACTTAACCTAAAGTAAATGTTCTAAGAAAAGGGAGGTCACGGGTACCTAGAATAAGAAGTCTAGGGCAAGTATGGATAAGCACAGTGCAATCTTATGCTGTCTTGGTCACCAGCAACTTGCATTTAGTTTCTATGTGAGTTGGAAGTTGAGGACATCTTGGTAAGGTGCCACTGGATCATTGTGTTCTCAACATAGCTTTGCTTGCTGTGGTAAGTTATGTCTAATGAACCTGCCATCTTCCTTTAACACAGAGAAATGCAGTATTTGAAGAAGCAGAGGATAATGGAAAATAAATTTCATTAAAGACAAGGAAGAACAAGAAACATACAGTAATAAATGAAGCCCATCTCCTACTAATTCATGATGGGAAGGATAAATGAGAATGTTCTCTCCAGGGAGTTTATCATAAGGACCTCTCCACCTCTTCACCCCCTCAAACTACAACCCTATGCATGAGTTGTAGTATATATCCTCTCAAACATCTATTGTCCTTGGCCTCTACTCATGATACTAAGATGATCTTTTTTATAATTTTTCTCCTGTGACCATACAAGGTGAACCTTGAAAGGGATGTCTTGCCTGGCCAATGCTTAGCTTTGATAGCAGGTGATACAAAGTCATAAATTGGCGGTGTCCAGGATTGCTGTTATTTTTGCAAAATGGTTTTTAAAAAACAATTATGCTCTAAGGATATTTTCTCCTAGTCAGTTCCTATACAAGTAACCGTAGCCAAGGATTTTGCTTAAACATGGTCTTTAAATTTTTTTGTATTTTTACTTACTAGTCTCTATTCTATATACACCACTTTCCCTGCCCATAAAGACTATTGTCCGGAGGCAGTTTTAAATGATAGCCTTAGGTGCAGAAACACCATCTAGAATCTTCCCTTGCTGTGTGCTGCCTAATTTTATCAATCTTGTCTCCTGCTGTGGCAGCTATTTCCCTGCTTCTTAGACTAGTTGCAATTTGGGGTACATACATTGTCTTTCCAAACCCAGCAGGCCCACAAATTATGGACTGTAAATCACTTAGATTGCAGGCTACATGTAGAGAGAAGATCTCTTTGCAAAGCATTATTTTCTTCTTTCTCTGCTTTAGACTGCTTTCAGAACTTTGACTTCATACTTCTTTCTGGAAACTTCACTAAAGGTAAGACTTTATTTGAAATAAGATCTACACACTAACATTCTAAGTGTGCCTATCACTTATGCTAACACCATAGCTTCTATTGATATACATCATGTGTACATTCCAACCTACAGCAAGCTATGTGCTTTGGCTCACTTTTCTCTGCCACATGTTCATATGTTAACATGAGAGCTGTATCAGTGATCTTGGCATTAGTCTCCCTTCAATACTGAAATAAATTGAGAAGAATGTACTCTAGAAATACCTGTTCAATTTATCAAGACTGAGAAATACTTTTCAGCTTACGTACAAGGGACATCTAGTAATGTGTCACTGATGAGAACTTGTGCACTTGGACATCATTAAATGTAAGGAAGATTGGAAAAAAAAAAAAAAAAAAAAAAGCAAGCATTTTGCATTTCCAGCTCTGTAGTCAATGTGGTCAAGCAAAAATGCAATGGGCATTGGGGAAGTGAAATAAGAAAACACACCAGCACACCACATGTTAAAAGTACTAAGTCCCTTTAATTCATTCTTTTTTCCTTAATAATGAAGATATAATGCCATTATATCTTCTACTTTTCTAAGTAGTTTTTGTTTCTCTTTTGAGTTCATTTCAGTAATTTTTCAATTGATAATTATTATGTCTCATAATTTCCAAGGCTTTCACATCACTTTTGGTCACTACTTTGCAAATAGCCCTGTGTTCAGCATATTTTGCTATTTAGCCTTTAAGGTTTTGTTATTGTTGCACTGCTGCTGCTGGTAAAAGTTCTCATTTTTTCTGTCCAAAAATGCACAGTATTTTTTCAAATGTAGACTCATTACAATATATGTACATATATTTGCACTATTGTACAATATGCGATTTGATTTGTACTTATTTATTAAATCAAATTTGCTCATTTTGTCACTCAATTTTTCTGTGCTCTTAGTTTTTATTAACTAGATGTGTTACATTCTCTCTTAATTAAAAATTATCTGCATGTGTGTATTTAGTGTTTTTTATAACTTGGTGACTATTAATACGTGACCCTTGTATTTCTTTGTAATTGGTAACTTCCATTAATATATCATCTCTCTCTTTATCTCACTTGATTTTATTCTTAAATTTCACTTATCTTGATGTGGCCACTTTTACTTTCTTTTTCTTTGCCCATCCTTTTATTTAAATATTGTTTGTCTTATTTTGTTTTTGTTTTAGGAGAATTCCCCCACTTCTTTCTTGCTTTTTCAAAAGAACAGAATCTGGTTTAGGATTTTAAACTGGCAAACTCCATTTTCAATGAATGGAGTAATAGAAAATAGTTATTCAACTTAATTGTGACAAATGGTATGGTTTTTTTTTTCTTAAATCTCAGTATGTGTACTTTTCATGTCATTTTTCTTCTTTGCTCTGATATTATTTTTGGATTAATATGGTTGCTATTTATTCATTTTTTGTTGCTATTTATTCATATTTTGAGTTGCTATTCACTTATTGCTATACATGTTATTATTCGTGTATTATAGCATACTTATGTGTTTTTCATATGCCAGGTAATACACTAGAAAGATGGAAAAGACACAGAAAAAAACCTTTCCTTGTCATATTTCCATTTTAATTTGACACATTTGATTATCATATAAAACCAAGAAACTCTACCTTCTACCAAGATGATTTATTTCCCACTGGTTTCAGTCCCTACAGAATGAGCAGATCTGATCTTGTTCCTCTACCTCTTTCCTTCCTCTCACTCCTCTCATCTTGAATAAGAACTGTGAGACTATTCCTGTCATGTTGTCAGTATCCATCTCCAAATCAAATATGAACCATTATAATCTTTCTTGCACTGTAACTAGACTATTTTGAGACAGTCCATTTTCACATGGGCATCACTCACAACTCTTTCCAGATTTGTAGGGATTTAGTGAGAAGGTCCTAGAGACCACACTGGTGGCTGGCATCTGAAATACAAGCAATCTTATAGAGGACCCAGCCCTTAATTTGTGGGGTCTCTACTGATGCTAGGTGATTAGTAGCTACTACAGTTGTCTCCTTCAAATTTCATGTATTGAAGGTTAATGGCAAATACGAAGTGATGGGGATTTTAAGACAAGATTAAGTTGGAAGGGCATCTCCCACTTGAATGGAATGAAGACCTTTTTACAAAAGAAGCCTCACATAGCAATTAGCCCTTTTTACTCCTTTCATCCCTTCTACCATGTGACAGCACAGCATTCCTGCTTTCTGGAGTTTGCTGGTGGAAGTGGAGACTAAGTTCTCTCTAGACACCAAATCTCTGCCAGCACTTCCATCTAGGGGTCCCTTCCTCCAGAAGTGTGAAAACTAAATCTGTTCCTTTTAATTTACCCAGTGTCAGGTATTTTGTACCTGAGCACAAATGTACTGGGACACATGCACTAGAACTGAATTCCAATATATCACTTGATATCAGATTAACCCACAGCATCTCAATCAAGATCAATTATTTACTAATTCAAAATCTGAATAATTTAATTAAGGAAGGTTGGAGTAAACTAGAGATAAGTTTCTTAGTCTACGGATCTATTTTCAACTTTTATCTCTGAATACCACAGGCCCATTGCAGCCTATTATAAGCATAGAGATGCTTTGTTTTTATGTGTAAAGTGCATCACACCTCCAAATTAGAGAAGCAGTGTTCTGACTAATGTTTACTTGGATATCAATCTACTGTTTTCTGGGTACCTGCTTTCTGTTGTCATCACTACCATGTCAAACTTCTACATTCCCTTTCTAACAATACTGAGCAATTTTTCTTTCTTCCTTTCCATTTCCAAATTAAATGTACTCACAACTCCCTATAACTCATGATTTGCTTGGATCCTAAATGTTTTATGCATATGTTAACACAGCTTCAAATTGTAATTTGAGGAATTTATGTGACACTTTCTTTCCATTTCTTTCTGTTTCTCTCTTTGACCCCATCATCAAAAAAATTCATGTGAAATGTGCAATTATAATTCATGCTGCACAAAGTATTATAATCTGTTGTTTTCCACAAATCTAAAAATTTTCAGATAATGTCAAGCTACAGATTAGAAAATACTGAGCTTACCCTCTCACATATGAATCATCTCTTAAAAGTAAGAAATGTGATAAACAACACCAATTTCTTACCATCCATTAGGTGTATTGCTACTGCAGCAAGGGAACCAGAGTCATTGTAGTTGGAAAGAATTATATCATAAGAATTACATTATTACCCTAATTATATGTAAAAATGGCACAGTATGATTAATATTGGAAAATTAGCATTGTTTTTTCTTTCAAATTCTATTTAAATAGTTTTCAGTATATCCAGCAAAAATGTTAATTTGAGAAAACATTCATATTTTCTTAATGTAAATTATTTTTGTGACAGGAATTGCAATCTAAATGAACATACATCTTTCTTGATTGGTATAACATTTAACCTTCCAGTTTCAATAAAATAAGTACATCCTTATTTTTCAAGAAAACTACTGTCATTTGATGTTCAAAGACATTTTTAAAACTACTGCTTAGAAGGGTGTATGATGGTGGTTGAGTAAAAAGCTCCAGTGATCTCCCTCAACACATAAACCAAGGTGAACAGTCATTCACACACCAGACTACCAGTACAAACATGAAGGAAATCAGAGGAGGCCATAGGGCCTACTTTCAGTATATAAAAAGTGAAAAGACACAGTGAAGGAAGCAAGAAGGAAAGAGCTGACTGTACAAACTCCTCCCAACTCCAAGCAGCCCAGCCTGGAGAGATGCCTCCAATCAGGCAGAGGAGAACGAATTAAGTCCAGGCCTTAGAGCTGAAATCTAGTTCCAGGCCTTCGCACAGGTCACCACTCCCTGTGAGTCCTACTTCCTGGTCAGTTCCTGAGGACTGAGCTATAAGAAGCCAGGCAGTAAAGTGGCTGTCTACACAAACCTTCCTCAAACTCAGAAAGCAGAGCAAGGAGCAGAATTTCACCCTCTAGAGAGCAGACACGAAGGTAGATACAGAGCTTTGTGTCAGAGGCTAGTGCAAGGCCCTCCACAGTGAGACCAAGTAAACTGAAAGCCCCATATGCAGGCCAGACAGTGGAGACTTCTGTGCCTCTAGAATAGACCCAACTTTTGGCTACCACAATTCCAGCCTTGGAGTGGAGCATACCTGCAGTCCTCCTGAGACTGTGCAAGACCTTGCAGTTATGTGACTCAGAGGTGACCCAATTAGAAATGTTCTTGGTGCTATCATCAGGGTAATGCTCAAAGATGGGGCTCTGGAACTGCCTTAGCACCAGGCAGAGACCTGAGTCCCAGGGAGAAACCTGTTTCCAGCATGATTTACTGCTGATCACAGTATGGGCCTTGGTGCATCCCTGAGAGTTCTCAGGACCATGTGACTGTGAGATTCAGGCAAAACCCAGCTTGGCATTATACAGGTGGCCAAGAGTCTGCCTATATTATACCCTGACCTCAACAGGGTAGCAAGGAGTGAGACCCTATGTGCTGATGGTAGGAGATGGTAACAAGTACATGATTTTGTTCTAAATATTTGATATGGGTTGATGAATCCCAACAATGGGTATATTCTAATGGCCTGTATCACTGGATCTGCACGTATATGGAGTCTCTGGATCACCTCCAATGCCCGGAGAAGTCATGTGGCTTCATTCTATTGAATTTCTGTTCTAGCCACCATCACCTATGGCTCTTTGCAGTTATCTTGGGTCATGAATACACTTCAGCAATAGGCAGTCCATAAAAGTGTGAATCTTAGTCCAAAAACAGTGTTGTGCTTGTCGTGGGTGGGCTGTGGACTCAATGTGTGACACAGATTGGAAGCATTAGTGGACACAGGTGTGATAGAAGAGCTTGGGACTACTCCATCCACAGAGACTCTCTCCAGAGCTGGATATAATCCTACAGAGTTTGACCACAGCCCATTAACTGTGGATAAAGTATCTAGGCTTATTCTGGCCCCAGGGATATGCTTGTGAGACAGACTACTCTCTCTAGGTATCTCCTGTTCCTTTCTGAACAATATTCCAACAAACTATTTGGGACAATACTAGATTGCCCTCTGGTACTGAAACACTGACAACACACCAGCATCAGACTCCTGGGAAATCTGGCCTTGGTGCCATCTAATGCTGAGAGAGTGGAATTGACTACAGGCTCAGAGAAAACAAGACTGCTTAGAGTTTCTGGAAAGACCATCATCAACAAAGTCACATTAGGAAGACAGGAAATAATATCTAATTCTTCAATGATCAGATAATGTTGTATGCAAACAAACTTCAAGAGCTTTCAAGAAACCATGACTTCACCCAGTACGTAAACTACCAGAAACTGACCAGGCAGTAATAGTATGGGAAAACTATCAGAATGTAAAGTAGTCCTTTTAAGGAACTCAATGAGCTTGAAGAAAACAGAAACATTGCAATACTCTCTAAGAGAGGAAATTAAAACACAGATGGAAGCGATTTTAAAAAATCAAGCAGAAATTTGTGAACTAAAAAATGTACTCAGTTAAATTAAAATCAGGGTGGAAGGCATCTATAGCAGGATAGATCAAACAGAAAAAAAAATTAGTGAGCTTTAAAACTATTTGAAAATACACAAGTGGAAAAGTAAAAAGATATTAAAAAAAGCTTATGGGAACTGTTGTAGAACATGAAAAGAACAAATATTCAGGCTATTGTGATTCAAGAAGGATTTGAGAATTCCAAAGTGTGAAAAAAATTATTCTAAAAAATAATAACAGGAAACTTTCCAAATCAATAGGAAAGGATATAAAAATCAGGTACAGGAAGGTCAAAAATTCTCAATCAACTTTAACTAAAACAAGTTTACTCTAGGACACGTGACAATGAAGCTCTTACAGATGAAATTTCAAGAGAAGATTCTCAAGGTTGCAAGTGAAAAAATAACACATTGGCATACCCCAATTTGCCTGACAGCTGACTTCTCAATAGAGACCAAACTAAGAGTGAGAAAATATATATAAATAAGATACATCCTAGGGGAAATGCTGAAGGGAGGTCTTAAAACTAAAAGAGCTGGGTGTGGTTGTGCACACTTGTAATCCCAGAGGCTCAGGAAGCTGAGGCAGGAGAATTGGGAGTTCAAATCCCTAAGCAACTTAATGAGATCCTCTCTCACAACAACAGCAAAAAAGTGAAAACAAGGGATTCAGATGTGGCCTAGTCGTTAAGCACTTCCAGGTTCAATTCTTGGTATCTACCAAACAACCAATGAACCAACAAACACAAAGTCTAAAAGAGATATTAGTAAGAAGAAAATGCAGTATAAAACGTACTGATGAGAATAATTATACAAATTCTAAATGCTCTAATATTGTAAGTATGGTGTGTAAACCATTCAAATCTTTAGAATGAAGAGTCAACAATAAAATAATAATAATAACTACAGTAATATGTTAAGAGATAGTCAATATAGAAAAATAAGAAATGAAATGTTAAAAATTCAAAATGTGGGAGGAATGTCACATAAGAGGACAGTTGTGAGTATATTTCCTCTTGTTCTTTTGATTCTATTCTTGTGCTCATGATCATGTTAATTTGCTAACATTTTAAAATAATTTGTTATATTCAAAAGTCTTATGGTAAAATCTATAATAGATAAGGCAAAGACTTATAATAAATAAGGCAAAAATAATAAAATATCAAAATGCACTATTAAAGTAATTCAGTTAACAACCAAAGAAGACTTTAAGAGAGGGAGAAAGAAAGAAACTCCAAAAAAAAAAAAAAAAATAGCACCATATGTAATAACTGTTGTAATGTCATGCCTATCAATAATTACCTTGACCATACGTCGACTAATTTCTCCAATTAAAACACACAGTGTGGGGGATGGAGTTGTGTCTCAGTTGTAAGAGTACTTGCCTAGCATGTAAGAGGCCTTGGGTTCGATTCTCAGCACCACATATAAATAAATGAATAAAAGAAAGGTCCATCAACATCTAAAAAAATATATTAAAAAAACCCCACAATATGTCAGGTAAAAAACAAATGATTGAAAAAAATACCCAACCATAACTATTTTATAAGAAACTCACTTCACTTCTAAGTACACACATAGGCTTGAAACTAAAGGGATTGCATAAGATAGTCCATGCAAAAGGAAGTCAGAAGAAAACAAAGGAGGCCATATGGATATCAGATAAATGATTCTTCAGAATAAAATCAGGGAAAAAAAAGATCAAGGAAGGTCATTATATAATGATAAAAAGAGGTCACTTCACCAAGAGAAGCTAACAGTTCCATATATGTATGGACCCAATACTGGAGCAAACAAATATATAAAGCAAGTATTAATATAACTAAATGGAGAGATAAATTTCCAATACAATTATATCTGGGAACTTTAGCACCTCAATTTAAGCAATACAAAGGTCATTCATACAGAAAAATCAATAAAGAAAAGCAAAGTTAAATTTTACTGTAGACCAAAAAGCCCAAAGGGACATCTACAGAATATTCCACCCAATAGCTGCTGAGTACATATTTGTTTTTTATCAGCATAAGAAACATTATCCAGGATAGGTCATATGATAGGACACAAAACAAGTCTCAACATATTTTAAAAACTTAAAATTCTATTGAATATCTTTTCTGTCCACAACACAATAAAGCTAGAAATTAATAACAAAAAAAGAAACTGCCATTATATCAAAATGGATTCTACTGTCATATATATCTACAAAGAGCCAATTTAAAAAAAAAGAAAAAAAACTTTGAAAATATATAATTACATGGAAATTAAGCAACATAATTTTGAACAATCAACAGATGAAGAAAAAAAATTAAAGAAAACATTTTTAAAAAATCATGAAACATGAAACTGGAGACACAACATACCAAATACTTTGGGAAAAAAGAAAAAGCAATACTAAGATGGAATAAATTTAACCAATGAGGAGATGAAAAGGTTTATAACAAAAATTATAAGACATTGATGAAGGAAATTTAAGAGATCACAAAAAAAGACCTTCTGTATTAGTGGATTGAAAGAATTAATGTTAAAATGTACATACTAACTGAAATGATCTGAGAAAGGACAGTCTTCAATTGATGGTACTAAAAAATTAGATGTTTACATACTATAACACAAAATTAGACTTTTATCTTTCACTGGTTACAAAGAGTAACTTAAAATGCATTCAAGACTTACATGTGAGATATGGAAGCATGAAACTAGTAGAATAAAACATGGGAAAACCTTCAGAACATTGGAATTCTCAAGGTGATTTTGGACAAGAACCCCAAAGCACAGGAAGTGAATACAAAAATAGTCAAAAAGAATTACAAAAAACTAAAAAAAAATCTGCATAGTAAAGGAAACAGTCAACACAGTACAGAGACAACCTACAGAACGGGAGAAAATATTTGTGATGCATGGATCTGACAAAGATTGATATCTAGAAATATAGAAGGAACTCTAAAAACTCAATAACCAAAAAATCCTAATTAAAAAAGGGGAATAGACCTTAATAGACATTTCTCAAAAAAAGACGTACAAATGCTCAACAGGTACATAAAAATGTCCAATATCACTAGTCATACTGTGATACTATGAATATGAAGGTTCATTATAAAAAGTTAAAAAAAGAACTATCCTGTGATCCAGGAATCCCACTACTGGTATATATTCTAAGGAAATGAAATCAGTATATGGAAAAGATATCTGTACTCCTATATTCATTGCAACACTGTGCATAGTAGCCAAGAAATTGAAGCAGTCTGTGTCCATTAACTGATGAACAGATTAAAAAAAATTTACATATGCACAATGGTATATTCTTCAACCATAAAAAGAATGAAACCCTGTTATTTGTTATCTGCATAGCATGTATGGAACTTGAGAATGTTATGCAAAGTGAAATAAACCATGCACTGAAAGAAAAGTTCCACAGGATTTACTTACTTACACATAGAATCTAAAAAAGTGATTCTCCCAGAAGTTAAGAGAGTTACTGGAGACAGTAGTCGAGGGGAAAATGTGGAAAAGTTGAACAATGATACTAACTTACGTTTAGATGGAAGAAACTCTGGGGTACTATTGTATAGTATGGTGACTACAGATACCAATTATATACTGTATACTTTAAAAATCTAAAAGAGAGGATTTTGAAAGTTTTCACCAGAAATGATAAATGTTCAAAAGATAAATGTGTTTAAATATGTTTTAAATGTTTTGCAATTTATGCATGTATCAATAGTTATGTGGCAACCCATAAGCCCAAATTTTACGTTTTATCAGTTATAATAAATTTGATAATAAAAAGAAAACTATCATATGACACCCCAAAAAACAATAAATAAAAGTACTAATTAAGTACTATACTGACCTACATATCTACCACTGGGATTCTAATAACTTTATTTATGTAAAATCCATGTAATAGCAGGTAATCTTTTACTTGATGGAAATAGTAATGGTGCATTATGTTTTACCATCCTAAAAGCCTGACAAAATGTTAGTCTAATTTAAAAATTAATTGCAATGTTGTAAGTAAAAATTTGAACATTTGTGTTAGAGCAATCAAGCCCTTTTTTTTTTTTTAACCATAATGAAGGCAAATAATGATAATTATAAAAATTTGGGATCCTGAAAAGATCAGATACTCCAAATATATATTTCAGCTCTACGTATAACAATATTTGAAATTTTGATATGTAACCCTCAACTTCCTATCTGTTCTGTCTAGAATATCAACAATAAAAAAAATCAAAATAGCTTTCTTTCTAGTTCTACAAATTGTAATGCCAATATCTAGTATTAAATATTCAAACATTTTTAAAGAGAATGAAAAATAAATAATTCCCAGGACATGATTAGAAAATCATAAAATTTCCTTATATGAATTGAATCACAGAACTCTGACTCTAAAAAGATTGGAAACCACTGGTTGATTAATCCCCTTTTGGGACTGAACTCTGAAATGTTGATGTACTTTCAGAAGAATTTTGTACTTATAAGGAGAACAGCAAAGGAGAGAGTATATGAAAGGAGAGAGGAATATAAGCATGGGTAAAGAGATAATCATCTCACCCCAGAAAGGCTAACATGGTCATAGACATCTACTCCTGCATTCAACAAGGACACTGGAAAACAAAACCATAACTTAGCGTCTATATTTACATAGCTTGGTCCTGTTCCTTGCTGTTCATTAGCATGACTTTGCTATTTCTCTGTTCCATTAGCAAGACTTTATTTTTCTGGGAATATCCGCATAAGCTAATGGCTTAATTGCTTATTATAAGAGCTCGCAGAAAGTCTTAAGAATCTTTCACTGGAAAATGTCAATACACAGTTTGTTTTGCTGGAAGATTCCTTGAATCACTCACACTACAATGCTCATCTTCCTGCTGTTGTGCTTATCCAACCTCCCTCACCTCTTTGAAATACCTATCTTACAAAACTGACCAAATTATATTGTTACAGTGTGTGCATATATAACAACAAATCCCACTATCATAGATAATTATAATGTATCAAACAATTCAAAACTTGAAAAAAAAACCTAATCTTCTGATTTCAAAATTATTTGACCTTGCCTTTCTCTCTTACACACACTGAGATATTTTTAAATGTGTCTTCTCACTTTTAAAAGAATGACCTTAGACAAAATACAAAACAAATGTGTTTGAGCAAAGAACCAGTCATTTGTTGGGCAGCACTCAGAACCAGAAAAGGTTCAGAGAATTTTTCTTGGCAAGTAGGTATGGATGTTTTGTAGACTGAGCATTAAAGTCAAGTACAGAAATAACTTGACTGGTTAGTCAAGTATTTACCTCATTTGGATATGGTCTATTTAGTTGGCTGTCTCTGGCTGAAGCTTGGTTGCTTAGGATTGGCTAAGAGTCAACTCTGTATAGCAAAAAAAAAAAAAAAAAAAAAAAAAAAGTTTGAATTTATTTGTATATTAAGTTAAGCTGCAGTTTGTTAGGTAGAAACTGAAGGAATGAAAATAGCCGGAGGTCAAAGCCCTGCTGCTTATTTAACTTAATATTCCTTATCATGCTAAGCAATGTAGCCAACTTTGCCCTGTAAATAAAGGTCCATTTTGTAATGTTAGGGAACTACTTGTGACAGTCATACTGGATTTTTTCCATATTGATGGAAGTGAAAAATAGCTTCTCAGAGAAAAAAATAAATGAAAAGGAAGAAATAGGAGCAAATTAAGAATGATCCCTAAATGGGAGAAACATGGTAGAAAATAAAGAAATCATGGAATAGGTAAACAGGATGAACACACAGAAATGTAGACACCACCTCTGATAAGTTATCAAGGTAGTGAATCATGAACACAGAAAATTTTGAAATTTCTCTATGTGGAGGGAAAATGTAATCAGATACTTGTGACAGTAAGGATGGAAGTTTATATCTGAGTTTAGTTTCTATTTGTTTGCATCTAAAATGAAAATCTAATATCATATTTTTCTTAACACCTGTGTAACTTCTAATTGTACCTAGGAGAAAGCAAATAGAAATCTTTAATATAACCTGAATGATCCTATACTTTTCTTAGCATATACTTTGTACCAATATTGACACAAGCCACTTGTTATTCATCTACACTACACTTTTCTCAGTTTCTCAGATTCTTCAGGTACTTATTACAAGTGATTTACTTTAATATTCACTATAATTCCCCTACTAGAAGGCAAGTTTTATTAAGTCAAATTTTATGTTTTGTTCATCTTAAATGGTGTCCCCCAAATGGCAGAGCTTGGCTGTTCTCAATTCATTGAAAGTTATACCCCAAGGAATATTATACTGGGTTTGCTTTTTATAAAGACTTTTAGGAGTTCTGATGGGCATGCTGTGCAACTGATGACCTGATAGCTCAGGTGTGAGGGGAAGAATTTGCCCCCATCAGCTCTGACACAGGTGTGGTTGCTGGAGGGAGGCCCTCACATCTGTTGCCCTATACTTCGCTGTTTCAAGCAGGCATGATGATGGATCTATCCAGTCCTACTCTTCCAAGTCTCTGCCTAACCCCAGGAGATTTTCCAGCACAGCAAGCTTAGCTTTGGGGGATGTAGGGTGGTGGTAAGGCCAAGAGCCAGAATTTCAAAGGCTGCCTAGGAAGGGCCAGCAGTTTGGGGTTATTTTCACCAGAAGAGGAAGTTCTTTTTATAAAGATAAATGTAGCAAAATGATACTGTATTTAATCAAGATATTAGTTTGAAAAAAATGATTTTTAAGAACTGGCAAAACTAATTAATGATGATGGATATCAGAAAGAAGTTGCCTTTTTCTGGATGGTGAATTCACTGGAATGGGGCATGAAGAAATATTCTGGGTTGATGAAAATTTCAGCCAACTGGTTACGTGAAAATATTCTTTTGTCAAAATTCATAAAATTTTACATATATGATTATAAATTTTACTGACAAAATCTTAATTCAACTAAAAGAGGCAGATATGAGGACAGTTTTCTAATCTATGTACTTTGGAATAGCAATATCACTGAAAGCCAGTTCTACCCTTCATATATTCGTACATGCACTCAGCATATGCATTCATATTTGTTGATTAGGAACTTCATATGATTACCTAGGAGAAAGGTAAAGATAGTGTATACCTTTGTAGAAAATACAGCTGAAAAGAGCTGGAAGTTATTTTCCTGGGGAGTGGGTATGGGATGTTTATGATGATGAGCAAGAGGAAGTCTCTAGACACAAATCTCCTAGCCCTCACTTACAATTCCATTTAACCACAGAGCAGTTTTTATTTTGCTTCCTTTCATGTGTGGCTTCTCCAAGAAAAATTGCTATTTTGTCTATTTTGGTATAATTAAATGCATATAATCTGTTTTTTGGGACAATAAAATGATTTAAAGAAAAATCTTCATCCACTAGACTGGTAATTATGAATTATTTTTTCTTTCATTTTATTTTCCTATCTTTCTTCTTTTAAAATTAGAACATGTATTTTCAGTCTTGGTCTAATAAGTTAAATGCCTTTTCCCAACCAACATTTATGTTTTCATTTCTGACATCTATTCTGAGTTCTAGTCTTACTGAACAATTTAGATTTGCAATTTCTCTACCTTTTATATTTTGGACTAACCATGTGCTGTTGGGGAGGAAAATGGGTAATATTTCACAGAGAAAGAAGTAGTTATGCAAAAGGGAAATTGCAAATATAAAAGGTCAAAGTAAATTTGCCTGCGTGAGTATTATGATTTGGATGTGAGGTATACCCAAAAAGCTCATGTGTTAGACAATGCAAGAAGGTTTGGTGTGAGACAATGCAAGAAAGTTTGGAGAAGAAAGGATTGGGTCATGACATCCTTAACTTAATCAGTTAATTAATCCTTGATGGGATTAACTTAGTGGTAACTGGAGGTAGATGGGGTGTGGCTGGAGGAAGTGGTTCATTGGGAGTGTAGCTATGGGGTATATATTTTGTACCTAGAAAGTGGAGCTCTCTCTCTGCTTCCTGATCATAATGTGAGCTGTTTCCCTCTGCCACACTCTTCTGCCATGATGTGTTCCCTCACCTTGACCCTGAGGAATGGAACCAGTCTTCTATAGACAAAGACCCCTGAACTGGGAGCACTCAAATAAACTTTTCCTCCTCTATAGTTGTTCTGGTCAGGTTCTTTTAGTCACAGCAGCAAAAAGCTGACTAAAACAAGATGTTTAAAATTCAAGCTTACGCCTTGTATATGAACAACATATCTAGCTTATTATTTCCATAGACTTTCATAATATACATGCATTTCTACCATAGAACTAAATAGATTGTAATATACTTCCCTATATACTGCTTTCCACAATCAGTTTTATATATGAATACTTCTCCAGAACTTCACATAAGTCAACATGAAAACATTTTATCTTTATTGAAAATTAATATTAGTCACTAAACGTGACAGGTATCAGAATATGCCCTTATCAATTTAGCTCTAGCTCCATAAAAGAACTAAAATTGTGGTTGTATTAAAAGGCTTATTGTTCTAAATGTTCAACAATATTTTGAATAACTTTGTTAGATACAAATATGAACTTGATTTTAAACATTCTGCAGAAAGGATATTTGCTAGGATATATTCTAACAAAGAGTTGAACTAACACTAAATTGGAAGCTAATGAGACATGAGTAATGATAGAAAATACTATGTACAATTAAGTATTCAAAAATAAGAAATAGAAGTGTCTTGGGTGGGGGTATAGGTTAGAGGAAGAGCATTCGCCCAGCATTTGTGAGGTCTTTCAGCCTCAAGAATAAAAGATAAGAAAGCAAAAAGAGAAGTGTCACAAAAAAATCACCAGAACACATACACACACACACACACACACACACACACAACTTTATGTACATTCCTGATATTAGGAGAATTACCAAGTTGAATGTTGAATTGATTTCATAATTTTATAGATATGTATTAAATAGTGAGTAAAATTCTCATGTCTCAGACCTTACCATAATTTGAATGAAATATTCCTTAAATAATATCAATATAAGAATTTTCCTCCAAATTATTACAATGTGCTTGGGAAGGACAAAGTTATGTTTGTGAAGGAAAATATCTCTGATATACTCATAAAAGGCCTTCTAAGTATTATTAATATATAGTGACTAAAAATTAGCTTATGCTACAAATGATTTTACTGTTTGGTAAAATCATGTAATCATAAAATGTATTAAGTTAGGACTCAACATTACAAATTTTCCTATAACTTCATAGTTTCATAAAAAATGTGTCAAGTTGAGATCAGTATAAATCTTAATAAGATATGTTTTACTTATTTTGACACAGATCTATGATTCTTCAAGTCCCATTTTGCACATCTTCCCAAATTTGTTTTGCCAATGTATGTTCTTTATATCTCATTCAGTTTTTTTGTGTGCTGCCACTGGCCACTGACTGCTTTACTGTGAATCACTGTGGTCCATAAGAAGCATACTTCAGCATCTGTTTCTGCATGGTGCTTTATTCAGAATTGCATCAAGTGCTGGCAGTAAATTTCCTTTAACTTTTGCTGTAAAAGCTGGAGGGCATACCTGGACTTTACACTGCTGTTGGAAGAAGAATTCCATCCAAGTCTCATGGTGACCAATGCTTGCAGGCTTCACCTAGATTCTGCCTGCCCTTATAGATAAAAGTTCTGGCAGAAGCTGCCTAATGAGAATTCTGTTCCACCCCTAAATACAGTGAAATATCAAATTTCATCCCAGAATATCCTGAGAAGAATAACAGAAAGAGAAATGCACCCCCCAAAAGAAATACATATGCCCAAAAAAGTCAGTTTGCTTATTTGATCTCATGTATGTAAAATACATATATAAATATGAAGACTAGTAATATTTCATATTTTGAGGTAAATTTTATATCTATAAAACATTTTAAAAATATAATTATGGAGGAATAAAGATAAATTAATTCAGTTAATTATTAATTATGTGCTATATTAACTACAAAATTATGAAATATATTATGAGTTGTGTTCTACATAACTGGGAAAATATAACTTTAGTTGTAAATTAAATCCCACTATTAAAATATTTAGAGTGTATAATTAAAATTATTGTAACAGTAGTCTATTTGTAATTGTTAATACATTATTTCATGTTAATTCATTTCATCCCCCTCCCACAAATTAGTTTACATTAAACAAATTAGCATACATAGTAAGGGGAAAGGATAAATCATAAAATATTGATATTGACGTGCGATAGCATATTCTTCAATAATTTGTAAGTCCCCAAAAGAAGTGCTGTAAAACCAAGTGCATGGCAGCAGAGACATGAAGAGCTAGGTGGAAGAATTTTCAAAATTGAGCAATGCCTCAACAGTTCTAAACCAAAATATTTTCAATAAAAAAATATTTAACCTATAACCTGAGTGCAGACTCATGGTGGCAATCATTAAATAAATAAATTAGGGGAAAAAAAGATAAGAGAAAAATGAAAAAAAAATTATGAAGGCATTGACAATATTCTTTTATTTTCTTATGTGCATTTTTATAAATCACTTTTACTTGCTGTTTGTGTAGAGTTTTCAACAATGGCTAACATAGCAGAAGTGGCAATATAAATTAACTGGCATATCCAAAATCACTGAACTAGTAAATGGGAAAACCAGTAATCTAACCATGTTTCAACTCCAACTCTGGCTCTTTCAAATTTACTATTGGCTAGGTAACCAAAAAAAAGTTTCTTCTATGGTGGAATAAAAAGTTTATTCACAAGTATTCTCAAAAAATGCAGTTTCTACACTCTAAATTGAACTTGTATTATTCAGAAACTACTTATCCTCCACATGTAAGCACCTTTAGAGAGCTACAATAAAAACAGTTCTATGTCTCATTTAGGCCTGACTTTTTAAACTTTTCTTCATTTACACAATACACAACCAATAGTAAAAAAGGAGGAAAGAAGAAGAAATAATAGTCTGTTGTTTTCAGATTAAGTTATCTGGGTTGAAGATAGTGGTATATGTGACGTCTTTGTATATCTCTTTTCCAGTTGCCAGTATATAGCAGATTGTTTGGTTTCTTTGTATTTTTCTGAGCTCTTCTTGGCATATATAGCAGTTTTCCCACATATAACAAAGGTCTGATTCTGATTCCCATTTGTTCTTGAACTAGACAAAAGGGAATCATTCTAGCCTCTGAGGACCCTTTATGCCATACTTCCCTGAAAATTCTTTCCAATGGTCTCTCACATCTGAGATTTATTCAAGCAAGAACAGCATCCAGGGGCCCTCTAGAAAAATAAACACCATCGTCTGTCTGCCTAATCACAGCATTTGTTTGTGGTTTGAAATCCAAATGTGAAGTATGGTGAAAAAGTCTACACTTTAAGGGCTTCTCAAATTAATCTTGTTTTTCTAGTGCCATATGCTTTATTAGACTCAACCTTAAGACAGAGAAATGGAGAGGGAGCATGGAAATCTTATTATTGTTTCCTCTGTCACCTTTCTCAATCTCTCATCTACTTAAATTTAGAAAAATTCAGTTTCCTCTTATTTGTCTTCCTATCTGGTTAAGATAGTCTCTAATCTAATCCATGACACCACCTTCTTAATAAGTTAACTGAGTTCATAAAGAAATTGTTCATTAAAACCATTTTATCTCCTGATGCCTAGCTTTCTAACCTATAAAAATCCTATTTTGAAATTTCAGAAGTTGAACGTTAACTTAGTATTTCCAATTGTGCTGTTATAAAAGTTTTATTGCTATGTAGTTTCCCCAAGATCATATCTTTCCTCCTCAAACGTATATGAAAACCTTGATCTTCACATGATCCCAGCAGAAATATAAGAGAGTAAGAAGGCTATTCCTTTCTTATAGACCTGGATGATTATCCTCAACAAAAAGACAGGTCAGATCTACAGAGGACATGAACTTAGTGCAGAACGATAGTGTAACAGGTGTACTATCTAGATGAAAATCTTTAGGTGCTATAGCATACCTTCTTAAATATCACCACCTTCCAGTTTTTGTGACAATGCTTTCTATTTTTCCTGCACTTTTTGATGAATTGAAGTATATTGACTTACATGAAAAATAGTAACACAAAAAAGAGAAAATGGAATAAATTCTGCTAATTGATTCTAGTAACAATATTTAATTAATTTGGAACCATTCTGTGTAGAAACTGTATGTATGTTTCCATATATGCCTAATGTAGAATATGCTTCTCCTTCATACTTCTCTTTCAGCTGAAAATTTAGAAACAGAAAATTAAATAAGAAATAGTTTAAAAGTTCTTTGCAGTTTTAATGTGATTTGTTTAATATTATCCTGACAAATATGAAAAAAATAGTTTCAATTGGGAGCATGTTTAGAATGTAATAATTGCTTACTACTTTTAGAAAAAGTTGAAAATAATCTTTTGGACAAAAATGTTTATGTTTATATTTATCATCAGTTGACAGTATTAAAAAGTCTTCTTTTGGGCATTGCTTTTTGATCTACTTTCCAAAAAATTCTCTTCTGTAGAATTTGATAGTAATGTAATATTTTATAACTCTGAAATAATGATATATATATATATATATATTATCAGTTGAAGTAATGCAAATATATATTATCGAGTATATCAATTGAACAAGTCATAATTGAATACCTAATATATGTCCTCTAGAGTATTAGAAACTGGAAAGATTAATCAAACTTAGTCCTTGCTCTTCACAAGATTCAGTATATTGGGGGAAGGGAGGCATGTGGTCAGATAACTGCAATGTTTATGTTGGAAAATCTTCCAAGGTAAGTGACAGCAATCTTCATCAAGGCATAAGAGAGTAATAATGTAGAAAGAGTAGGTTATGTTCCAGTGCTCCAAAGATTCACTATGGTCCTAGCTAAGCTAAATTTAAATGGTTTATCTGCTGAATAGCTTCACTGCAAAACCCACTAATCATTTAAATTTTTATCTTATATGTTAATTATTGGAGAAAATTAGGGAGAACCAATATTTAGATAAAGCTAAATTTAACTAAAACTAATTTGAACCTGAATTTAACTTTATGTATCTAAAATACAAATTTATTGAAGCATAAATTCTCAAGTTAAAAATCAATGAATTAAGTGATGCTAAAATACTAAAATATTCTCAGATGTTTTTATGTTGTTTATCACCCAATTAGAAAAGTATAACCTGATTTTAAAACAAACAAACAAACTTGGGGAACTGGGTGCAGTGGCACACGCCTATAATACCCCTGGCTAGGGAGCCTGAGGCAGGATAATTGCAAGTTCAAAGCCAGCTCAGCATAAGCAAGGTGCTAAGCAACTTAGCGAGTCCCTGTCTTTAATAAAATACAAATAGGGCTGGGGATGTGTCTCAGTGGCTGAGTGGCCCTGAGTTTCCCACAGTATGCCCCCCACCAAAATATAATATATATTTTTTACAGTCAGCATCTGCTTAGTTTTTTAAAATTAATTAATTTATTTTAACTAGGTATATGTGACAGCAGAATGCATTTTGATTCATTTTACACAATTGCAGCACAACTTTACATTTCCATGGTTGTATATGATGTAGTGTCACACCATATGTGCAGTCATACATGTACCTAGGGTAATGATGTCCATTTCATTCCACCATCTTTTCTGCCCCCATGTCCCTTCCCCACCCTCCCTCCCCTTTGCCCAATCACAGTTCCTCCACTTTTTAAGTCTCCTTTTAATATTTTAACAACAGCTACTATCACCAACAAGTGACACCCTCCCTCCCCCTGCCTTGAATTCTTTTTTAGTCCTCCCACATTAAAGCTACTATTTTTCTGTCCTTTTTCTTGACACTTTTTTTTTTAATAACAGGGATTAACCCCAGGGCTGCTTAACTACTAATTTTTATGTTTTATTTGAGGTAGAGTCTGCCTAAATTGCTTAGGGCCTCACTAATTTGCTGAGGCTAGTTTTGAACTTGCAATCCTTCTGCCTCAGCTTCCCTTGTTGCTACAGGCGTGCACTACCACACCCTGCCATCCATCTGTTCTTAAAAATAGTGTTTTCATGGCCAGATTTTCTTCCTACTTTGCATTCTCTTCTTGAGAAATTTAAAGTTCTTCCATTTATCCACTGTGTCCAGAAGGGTTATAACACCGAATATGAATTTTCAGCTTTCCCTCCTTCCTAAGCCCATATTTTCAGCAGCCACCTTGTCATATCTTTTTTTTTTAAATGTTTATTTGCTTTAGTTGTATATAATGTGTTTTTAGTTTTACGTGGTGCTGAGAATTGAACCCGGGCCGCGCATGTGCTAGGCGAGCACTCTACTGCTGAGCCACAACCCCAGCCCACCTTGTCATATTTTGTGACAAGATATTTCCTCAAGATTAGCATGCTGAGAAGGAAGTACATTACTTTTCCCCTTCCCTCTCTAACATCACCCCCTCCCAAATTCTGCTCATCCCTGTATGCTTTCTTCAGATATCATTACATGCTAAGAAATACAGTCATGTGAATCTACAGCTTGGAATTCTGTGGCAGATCACATTTTTTTTTTTTTTTTTTTTTTTTTTTTTTTTTTTGTGGTACTGGGGATTGAACTCAGGGGCACTGAACCACTGGGTCACATCCCCAGCCCTTTTTTGTATTTTATTTAGAGACAGGGTCTCACAGAATTGCTAAGTGCCTCGCCATTGCTGAAGCTGGCTTTGAACTTGCAATCCTCCTGCCTCAGCCTCCCAAAGTGCTGGGATTACAGGTGTGTGCCACCGTGCCCGGCTGCAGATAACATTCTTTTTACTTATTATTTTTTTCTCACCTTCAATGAAAATTTCTTTTTCTGACATATTCAAATCTCTCTATAGTTTTTGTTTTCTGTGTACTTTAATTTACATTGTTCAATATTACCTCTACATTAACCTGAAATACCTCCCAGACTGACATCTTTATAATGCTCCTTCTTTTTTACCTATAGGATCAAGTTCATGTCATTTGAGGTTCTACAAAAATAAAAGATTCTTTCAAATCACACAGAATGATTCTATCAAATCATTTTTATTTAAGAAGAAACATGTGGAGTATATGATTTCATTTAAAAAGTTTTTGTGGCTGGGTATGGTGGTACACGCCTGTAATTCCAGCAGTTTGGGAGGCGGAGACAGGAGGATTTCAAGTTCAATGCCAGCCTCAGCGATTCAGCGAGGCCCTAAGCAACTCAGTGAGACCCTATCTAATAAAATCTAAAATAGGGCTAGGGATGTGGCTCAGTGGTCGAGTGCCCCTAAGTTCAATTTCCAGTACACCACCCATCAAAAAAGTTCTTGTAAACAACAGATAGATACTGAATATAAAATAGATATACAAAGTCAGGCCTTATTTAAAGAGTAAAGAAAGATTTGATATTCAACAAGATAAATGCAAATCCTTTCTGGAAACATATGTATGTACATGCATTGGGAGGAATATCTGGAATTAAAAAATCTATCACATTATAGGTACCACAGAATGAATTATGATTATGCAATGGTGTACTCTCCTAACTCCCAACTTTGGTTACCCAAGCATAGCACTGTGTATAAACAAAAGGAACATATATTGGCATCTGATTTAAACTATATACTATATCCATTTCTTTAGAACTCCAGAGTTTCAGAATGTTTACCTCCAGCTATAACTTCAACTGAGCCCTCAGCAAAACAATTTACTATTCTATTAGGCAAACATAAGTATGAGTGTATTCCAATATTTCTATGACTTGCATGTTTGTGTCCCTTCCAAATTCATATAAAAACATTATCCCTAGTACAATAAGTTTAAGAGGTAAGGTCTCGGTAATTCATTAGGTGATGAGTGCTCTGCCCTCATGAATGTGATTAATCTTCTTATAAAACAGACTTCATATACTCTATGTCTTTTTTCACCTTTTTTGTTCTTTCTGTCCTATCCTCCATGCGAGAACATGGCATTAATTCTCTCCAGCAGACAGAATTCACGTTGCCCTCCTGGAAAGCAGAGACTGAGTCTTCACCAGACACTGAGCCTGCCACCAAAAATTATGAAATACTAATTTCCATTCATTATAAATCACCCAGATTGTGATGTTTGGGTGTAGCAGCACAAATGAATGACAAGAACATAAAATAAAGTATGTGGTCAGAGTTGATAGCTAGCTTGTGGAAAGCCAGAAAGACGAAAAGAAAGCTTGAAATTCCCTGATCAATACACTACCACTTCAGACCAGTGCCGGCATATCATGCAGATCCAATTACAAACAACACTGATATTTTCCTTTCCTACATTAATTCATCAAAGGAAACTTCCCAGAAATCACCAGTGTCAGTTTAAGAGTAGGCAACAAAACAAAGAAGCAGGCATGAGAGATATATTTCATGTTTACTTTTGTATATGTACCTCAGTCAGTCATTATCTCTGATACATCATTTCCATTTATATGGAAAGGTGCTATAGAGGTGTTATTTTGGTTCAATGGATCACTTTGTGATGTATCATTCTGTTCACATGGTATCCCACAGCAACTACAATGGTACACTAGCAAGTCAAAGACTTTTTTTCAAATGGATGATCATTATTAGCAAAGGAAGTGATGATTATACACAAAAGTGATAAGGATCTGTAATGTGACTGTCCTACTTGGAGTTGCTAGACATCCCATAGGTACTTCCTATGTGCCACAAGCACCAATACTCTCTTTGTTCTCCAAGATTATGAAGCTTACAGTGTATATAATACCATATATATACATGTATTATATAATATATATGTGTATATATACATATATAAACCATTGTATACCAATATAATATATTGTAATAGGAATTGAACTCAGGGGTGCTTGTGTTCAATTAACTACTTAACTACTGAGCCACATCTCCAGCTTTTCTTTTTATATACATATATTTTATTTTGAGACAAGGTCTTGCATAGGGCCACACTAGGTTGCTGAGGTTGGCCTTGAACTTGCCATTCTCCTGTCTCAGCCTCTTGAGCCTCTGGGATTACAGGCATGTACCATTGTGCCTGGCTGTATTGTGTAAATATAATCGCACAAAACCAAAGGCCAAATGTTTTCTCTAATATGTGGATGCTAATTCACAATAAGGCAGGGGGCACTAGGGAAAAATAGCGTTAGATTAGGTAGAGGGAAGGGAAGGGAGGGGAGGGAAGGGATGTGGGGATGGGAAAGATAGTGGGAAGAAACAGACATTACTGTATGTATATATGTGCTACATGACCAATATGATTCTGCAACATGTACGCTTTGAAAAATGAGAAATTATGTCCCATCTATGTATGATATATCATAGTGAAGAAATGCATTCTACTGACATGTATAACTAATTAAAACAAAAATTAATTAAAAAATTTAAGAACTAAAAAAAAAAAAAGGTATGTGTGCTAAAAGTCCTTTTCTTGTAAGGATTTTAGTTAAATTTGGCCATGAAAGAAATTTTCATTAAGCTTAGAATAAAAAAATTAAGCAGCAACAATAAGATTCTGAATGCTGGTGTGCTGTGAGAGGCACCACTGTTTCATGCATGTTATCATTAATCTGTTGGTTATTGTTGTTGATGTCAAACATCAGCAAGGTCATCATTCCTGAATCCCCAGTCAGATGTTTTCCTTCAGTTTCACTAGTTCTAGGTAGGTGTGTGTGCAGCAGCTTCATAACAAGGACTATGAATGTATTTTATGTGGTGTCTTAATCTGTTTTCTGTTTCTATAACTGAATACTTGAGGCCAGATGGTTTATAAAGAATGGAGGTTTATTTTACTCAGTTTGGTAAACTGTGAAGTCCAAGAGCCTGGCTCAACATCTAGTGAGGTCCTTCCATAATGAGGTGGAGGATATCACATGGTAAAACTGAGAGAGCTCATTTTATGACAAGACATCCCCATGATAACCCATTAACCATAAATCTATGAATGGATCAATTTGTTTATGTGGGACGAACTCTCATGACTCAGACACCACCCAAAACTTCTGCCTGTCAACACTCATGCATTGGGAAACAAGTTTCCAATATATTAATTTGGGGAACACATTCAGACCATAGCTTCAGGACATATGCATTGCAGGGTTTGAAGCAGTAGGACACAAACATGGGCAGTTTTTATAGGACCAGTTTGACCTATTAGATACCTATGTTGTCATCTCTTCTTCTGCTTCAAAATCAGTTTTTTCCTCACCTGTTTTCTATGTAAATCTCCAACAACTTCAGGTTTTTTTTATCATATGCAGAGACAATAGCTTTTAATAGAGTGACTAATCTCTTCTATGATGATGGCACTCACTCTGTCCTACATGGTGACATTGGCTAGGAGAATAGGCATGGTTCTCATGAAGGAGAGAAAGGGGGCAATATTATTTCAAGCCAGTAAAGATCTATTATTTCCAATAATGTTTGTTGACAAAAATTTCAAAGAATCAAATTTATAGGCTAATAGCAACAAACCATTTGCCAAGAGTTATGTTTACTTGCTTAAATACAGATAGCACATAATATGTGCCCATACCATGTTATTACTATCTAATTTTCAATAATTTATGGTCATTTTTCAATTTTGGCTAAAGTTAGAAGGGCTCTCTTTAGCATTTTCTACCATAGTAGCCCTCACTCCAAGGGTCAAAAACACTATGGGCATTTTGCCAGTTACTTCTATTTATACTTCTACTATGAATTCTAGGACATAGAAAAAATATCAGATGTCTCAGTGGTGGGGAGAGTACATACCATGATTTTTATCTCCTAACTTTATGGTCTCATGTCATCTATTTGAAACTGATTTGGACAAAGACTACAACTAACACCACTCCTTCATGAATCATGACCTTGGCTGCTGGACCACTGTAAAGTTAGGATTTCGAAGAATTAGTGTTTCAGGTAGGAGGTAGTTTCTAATAACTTCAGTATAATTTTACCACCAAATGATACTGTCACCTGAGAAAATGTCTGGAAATCAGTTTTCAGAATCCCAAAAGAAAGACAGAAACATTATTTCTCTGTAGGAAGAGAGTGTAGGAGCCCTAATTAAGGAGATAGCTAAGATTGTGGTTAGCTGTGAGCCATAAAGATGTTCAAGCATTAGCACCTTGCATGGTCTTTGAGACTTGGCCCGGGACATTGCAGATTGGGTCGGCGCCATTTGCATGATCTCACGAGACGTCAGCGCCATTTTTTGTGTGGTGGTTGCAGGAGTGTGGATGGTGTTGGAGTTGTTGTTGGAGCTGGAGAGAGAAGCTAGCAGAATAAAGAGCCTGTTCGCTTTCAGTCTGCCTCTGAACTTATTCCCGCGGTGTCGTTGCTCCAAGCGGCAATCACTTCAGGCAGCAACAAGAGGGCCCTGTTCTTCCATCAGAGAATAAAATGTTCCATCAAAAATGATTGCTTTTATGGATTAATTTAGACTTGGGATCCGGGTAAGATTCTTAAGATATCTATCATATTATGCAGGTTATATATTTGCTATCTAGAAGCTTTCCACATCCATATATTAGCGTGACATTAGCAGAACCTTAGTAGAATGCCCATTTCTTTCATTTGGAAGGATCTTGTCATCAATTAAATATTGACATATCTCCAAAGCATTATGGGTAAAATTTTGTCTCAGAAGATTACTATTGCAGTGGTATTCAAATTGTGTCCTCCTCAATCCCACTGAAATGTTTTCCATTTTTATCCTAATCGACAGAGAAGAGTTAGCAAACAAGTATTTGAGGAATCTGACGGGCCTCTCCTCAAATCATTTTGAGTTGGGAGTGTTCTCCTGGGGGACACAGTTAGAAAATGGATAAGCAGGTTACATATAACATATCAATTCCAAGAAATTCATTCCTCTAGTTTTCAGACTCTTTCATTCTATGTATGTCTGAACAGTTCTGCCTTTTATCTTTACTGACTGAAGGACATAGATGACTATGCTTCAACCAAACTTAGAGGATGTAATTTCTACTCATTTAAATTAAGAATTCAGTAAAGAGAATCAACATGTAATTGTGAATCAGATGATTCACATACAATGTATTTAAGTAAAGAAGGATTATTCCTTCACAGAAGAAGGAAGAAATTTCATTTGCTAATAAGAAAGATTAGGAAGAATTTCACTGTAAATATTCTCAGTTTTATCTTATCTATGTTGGCTCATATATACTCACATGTTTTTCAGAATGTCACTCCTTTCCTCCATGTACATATTTTAGAAAAAAAGTTGAAATCAGGTTGTTTATTGGCACTGCCCTAGGCTTGATCCATATGCATGTGTTTTCTGAAAACTCAGGAGATAAGAAATTTCTTTAGAACTGTCATGAAGGCCCTCTGATGTTATATCCTTAACCTGGACACACTCTAAAATTCTGAGTAGTAGCTGTTTCAAGCCATAATGTTTGTAATAAATTTTCTGCCATTGTAACTTGGTGCCACAGCTGTTGTTCTCTATTGCTTCACCCTCAATAGGAAATCCATTACAATAGTAATGAATAGGGTGGAACAAGAGACTATGGAGCACAGTATACCCACATGTAATACCCCTTCAGCTATGATGCTATTGTGCACTTTGAAAATAAGTTAGCAATCCAATTTCAGGTTCCATTTCTAAAAACCTGTTTCTAATAATCATTCCTCTTTTCAACAATATTATAAATCCTTACCAAAAATATTGGCATCTTCAAGGATTATTAAGTAAATTTTCTCAAAGATGACTTATAATGGTGAGTATATAGCCAAGGAAAATCAACTAAGGTAATGTAAATTTCCCTATTAATAGTATGATATTATTATTACCTTTGTCTTAAGAGAAAGGAAAAAAGAGAAGTTTCTGTGGCCAAAGTTATGGCTATAGTACAAGTGTACAACTTTCATTAACAGATTTGAAGCCATTCCCTAACTAGGGCTCAGTGGTAAGGAGAATGAATACTGTGACTTCCATCTCCTACTAACTTCAGAAACTGTGCTGGTACATTCTGTTGTGCATATTTAGCGTGTTTGGGTTTTTGTTTTTTTAAATTCTAAGTTGTTATAAATGACAACAGAATGCATTACATTTCATATTATACTTATAGAGCACATTTTTATGTATCTATTGATATATACAAAGTATATTCACACCATTCGTGTCTTCATACATGCACTTAGTGTAATGATATCCATCTCATTCTACCATCTTTTTTTTTTTCTTCACCCTTTTGCCCCCTTCCTTCATCTCCCTCCCCATTGGCCATTCTAGTGTTCCTCTAATTCTCCTATGCTCCCCATCACAACCCCACTGTAAATCAGCCTCCTTCTATCAGAGAAAACATTTGGCATTTGGATTTTTGGGATTGGCTGACTTCACTTAGCATTATATTCTCCAACTTCATCCATTTACCTATGAATGCCATGATTTTATTCTCTTTAATTGCTGAGTAATATTTTATTGTGTATATATACCACATTTTCTTTATTCATTAATTTACTGAAGGACATCTAGGTTGGTTCCACGGTTTAGCTATTGTGAATTGTGCTGCTATAAACATTGATAGGCTGTGTCCCTATAATATGCTGTTTTTAAGTCCTTTGGGTATAGACCAAGGAGTGAAATAGCTGGGTCAAATGGTGGTTCCATTCCCAGTTTTCCAAGGAATCTCCATACTGCTTTCCAAATGGGCTTCACCATTTTGCAGTCCCACCAGCAATGTATGAGTGTGCCTTTTTCCCCCACATCCTCTCCAACATTTATTGATGTTTGTGTTCTTAATAGCTGCCATTCTGACTGGTGTGAGATGAAGTGGTTTTGATTTGCATTTCTCTAATAGCCAGAGATGTTGAACATTCTTTCATGTCTTTGTTGATTGATTGTATATCTTCTTATGAGAAGTGTCTTTTCAGATCCTTGGCCCATTTATTGATTGGGTTATTTGTTTTATTGGTGTTAAGATTTTTGAGTTCTTTATATATTCTAGAGATTAGTGCTCTATCTGATGTGTATTTGGTAAAAAATTGTTCCCAATTAGTAGGCTCTCTATACACCTCACTGATTGTTTCTTTTGCTGAGAAGAAGCCTTTAAGTTTGAATGTATCCCATTTATTGATTGTTGATATTAATTCTTGCACTACAGCAGTCTTATTAAGGAACTTTGGCCTAAGCCATGTTGGAGATTAGAGCTTACTTTTTCTTCTATTAGGCATAGTGTTTCTGTTCTAATTCCTATGTCCATGATCCACTTTGAGTTGAGTTTTGTGCATGGTGAGAGATAGTAGTTTAATTTCATTTTGTTGCATATGGTTTCTAGTTTTCACAGCAACATTTGTTGAAGAGGCTCCCTTTTCTCCAATGAACATTTTTGGCCCCTTTGTCTAATATAACTGAAATTGTATGCGTCACTCTCTGTGTCCTCTATTCTGTACCATTGGTCTACCAGTCTATTTTGGTGCCAATACCATGCTGTTTTGTTACTATTGCTCTGCAGTATAATTTAAGTTCTGGTATAGTGATGCCATCTGCTTCACTCTTCTTGCTAAGGATTGCTTTAGCTATTTTGGGTCTCTTATTTTTTCAGATGAATTTCATGGCTGCTTTTTCTATTTCTATGAGGAATGTCATTGGGATTTTGATTGTAATTGCATTAAATCTGTATAGCACTTTTGGTAGTGTAGTCATTTTGACAATATTAATTCTGCCTATCCAAGAACAGGGTAGATCTTTCCATCTTCTAAGGTCTTCTATAATTTATTTCTTTAGTGTTCTGTAGATTTGGTTATAGAGATCTTTCATGTCTTTTGTTAATTTGATTTCTAAGTTTTGTATTTTTTTTATGCTATTGTAAACTGGGTAGTTTTCCTCATTTCCCTTTCAGAAGATTTCTCACTGATATATAGAAATTCCTTTGATTTATGAGTGTTGATTTTGTATCCTGCTACTTTGCTGAATTCATTTATGAGTTCTAGAAGTTTTCTGGTGTAATTTTTTAGATCTTCTTGGTATAAAATCATATCATCAGCAAATAGTGATAATTTGAATTATACTTTACCTATCTGTATCCTTTTGATTTCTTTTGTCTGTCTTATTGATCTGGCCAGTGTTTCAAGAACTATGTTAAATAGAAGTGGTGAAAGAGGGCATCCCTCTCTTGTTCCAGTTTTTAGAGGGAATGCTTTCAATTTTTCTCCATTTAGAAACATGTTGGCCTGGGGATTAGCATAGATAGCTTTTACAAGGTTGAGATATGTTCCTGTTATCCCTAGTTTTTCTAGTGTTTTGAAAATGAAGGGGTGCTGTATTTTGTCTAATGCTTTTTCTGCATCTATTGAGATAATATATGGTTCTTATCTTTAAGTATATTGATGTAATGAATTACATTTATTGATTTTCATATGTTGAACCATCCTTGCATCCCTGGAATGAACCCCACTTGATCATAGTGTACTACATTTTTGATATGTTTTTATATTTAATTTTCCAGAATTTTATTGAGAATTTTTCCATCTATTTTCATTAGAGATATTGGTATAAAGTTTTCTTTCTTTGATGTGTCTTTGCCTGGTTTTGGGATCAGGGTGATATTGGCCTCATAGAATGAGTTTGGAAGTGTTTCCTCTTTTTCTATTTCCTGAAATAATTGAAAAGTATTGGTATCAGTTCTTCTTTAAAGGTCTTGTAGAACTCGGCTGTGTATCCATCTGGTCCTGGGCTTTTCTTGGTTGGTTGGCTTCTGATGGCATCTTCTATTTCATCACTTGAAATTGGTCTGTTAAATTGTGTATAACATCCTGCTTCAATTGGGGCAAATCATATGACTCTGGAAATTAGTCAATGCCTTTGTTATTTTGTATTTTATTGGAGTAAAAGTTTTCAAAATAATTTCGAATTATCTTCTGTATTTTCGTAGTGTCTATTGTGATATTTCCCTTTTCATTGCATGTGTTAGTAACTTGTATTTTCTCTCTCCTTCTCTTTGTTAGCCTGGCTAAGGTTCTGTCAATTTTATTTATTTTTTTCTAAGAACCAACTTTTTGTTTTGTCAATTTTTTTCAATTGTTTCTTTTGTTTCAATTTCATTGATTTCAGCTCTGATTTTAATTATTTACTGTCTTCTAAGGCTTTTGGTGTTGGATTGTTCTTGTTTTTCTAGAGCTTTGAGATGTAATGTTGAGTCATTTTTTTGTTGACTTTTTCTTCTTTTGAGGAACAAACTCAATGCAATGAACTTTCCTCTTAGAATTGCCTTCATAGTGTCCCAGAGTTTAGAATTTGTTAATCTCCTCTTTGATGTCATCTGCAACCCATTGTTCATTCAGTAGCATATTATTTAGTTTCCAGGTGTTGGAGTAGCTTTTATAGGTTCTGTTATTGTAGTATCCTGGTTTGTTTGGGGTACTTTCCTCCCTTGTTTTTTTATGTTGTCTATTTGCCTTCCTTTCTTGCAGTATAGATCTGAGATATTACAGTTTCTACCCTATATTCTTGTAATATCCATGCAGGTTGTGTGTGCCTCACCTTAATGTTGGGCTTTCAGAACCTACAGGTGTCCATCGATGTATGCTACTACAACTAAAGGTGGTATCAGCAGTAGAAAGGTTATTCGAGATAACAGTGAATATGCCTGAAGATGAATGCAAGGTCTTCCAGAGATGGGGCTGAAAGGGTGGGCCTTACAATGTCTTTGGGATGCCTGCTCTAAGATGCGGCTGCTTTTAGGCCCTATCTGTTGTCAAAAGTGAGGGGCTATTGCGTGGGGAAGAATATGGCTATGTCTGCAGTGTCTCAAGATGGAAGTGGATTAGGCTTGTGCTCCCTGGTGGGGGTGGGGTAGGGAACTCTGAACCTACCCTGGGCCTGGGTCCCATGCAGGTTGCTGTGGGCAGAACAGGTTGAATATGAGCTCCTGCGGTGGTCTGCTGGAAGAGGTGGTCCTCTGAGTGGAGGTCAGTGAGGCTGTCCTAGGCCTGCCTGAGCTTTGCAGTTGTCAGCTGGGCTGACCTGGGCCTGCCTGCACTTGGGCAGAGGTCAGGGGACCTGACCCGGGCCTGGCCGCATTCAAACGGAGGTCCTTGCAGCTGTCTTTGGACCGCCTGCTCTAGAGTAGAGGTTGGCGGGGCTTCCCTGTGCCCACTTGCACTTGGTTGGAGGTCAGCAGGGCTAACCTGGGCCTGGCTGCACTGGAGCAAAAGTCAGCAGGACTCCTTTTTGGGTTTGGATGTGAGATGTCCCCCAAATGATCATGTGTGAGACAATGCAAGAAAGTTTGGAGAAGAAATGATTGGGTTATAATCTTAACCTAATCATTGAAGAGGTCCCTGATGGGATTAACTGAGTGGTAACTGGAGGCAAGTGAGGTGTGGCTGGAGGAAATGGTTCATTGGGGGAGGGGTTATGGGGTATATATATTTTGTATCTGGAGAATGGAGTCTCTCTCGGCATCCTGATCACCATGTGAGCTGCTTCCATCTGCCATATTCTTCCACCATGTTGTTCAGCTTCACTTTTTAGTCCTGAGGAATGGACCTGGCTGTCTGTGGACTGGAGCATCTGAAACTGTGAACCTCCAAATAAACTTTTCCTCCTCTACATCGTACTAGTTTGGTCTTTAAGTTGAAGTGGTGAAATAGCTATCTAAAACATAGCCCATTACAGAAAGTGAGGAAGAACCAATAATGTGTTTTATAAAGTCATTAGCAAAGCACAGAAAACAACAAGGGCATTGTCTTGGAGGCAAAAAATAAAAAGGAAAAAGAAAAAAAGAGAGGAGCTGGAGTTGTGGCTCAGTGGTAGAGCACTTGCCCCACAAGTGTGAGGCACTGGGTTTGATCCTAGCACCACATAAAAAAACAAATAAAGGCATTAAGTCCATACACAATTAAAAATATTTAAAAAAGAAGAGAAAAAACAAAAACAATAACAATAAAATATAACAAGCAAAACCTATCATATTACTATGTGTGTGTGTATACACACACATAAATATTTATAATATTATATGACTTCTCAATATTTAAGAAAAAATTTGATTGAGGGTCAATTTAGATGCTACATAGTTATTTGCACACTTTTGAAAAGTAATAAGCATCTTCCTACTTTGTAATATGCATTTAATGTTTCTCATGTATTTTCATGTCCTGATAGCTCTTTATTTTTATTGCTGATTAGTATTCCATTGTCTGGATGTACCATAAACCATTTATCCATTCTCCAACTGAAGTACATCTCAGTTGTTTCTAAGTTTTGGTAATTATGAATAAAGCTACTATAATCCATGTGTAGATTTTTGTTTGGGCATAAGTTTACAATTTACTTTGGGTTAAATACTGAGAAGCATTATTATTGGACTGTATGCTATGAGTATGTTTAATTTTGTACACATATTACTATGTGGTAAACTTCCAAAGTGGCTTTATCTTATTACAGTCTTATAAGCAATGAGTAATAAGTTTGTGTTAATACAAATCCTCAGCAGATTTTGATGTATCACAGCTTTGCATTTTAACCATTCTAGTAGTCATTTAATGGTATTTCATTGTTATTTCAATTTGCAGTTTTCTCATTACATATGATGTGGAACATTTTTTCATATGCCTACTTGTCTTTTGTGTATTTTTTTTTTTTAACCAGGGATTGAACTCAAAGGTGCTTAACTACTGGACCACATTTTCAGCACTTTTAAATCTTTTATTTTGAGAGACAGTCTTGCTAAATTGCTCAAGGCCTCACTAAGTTGCTGAGGCTGACATTGAATTTGTTATCCTCCTGTCTCAGAATCCTGAGTCACTGGAATTACAGGCATGTGCTGTTGCATGCAGCTTGCATGTATGTATTGATATATGTGTGCTCAGGCCTTTTGCCAATCTCTTAATTAGCATTTTTGTTTTGTTATTGTTGAGTTTTAAATATTATTAGTATATAGCAGCTTATTGTTAGATGTATCTTTTTTTCTTCCAATCTTAGATTTGTCTCATCATTTTTAAGACATTGTCTTTTATAGAACAAAAATTATAATATTAAGGAAATTCAGTTTCTCTGTTATTTATTTCATGAACTGTGCCTTTGGTGTTGTACTAAAATGTCATCACATACCCAAGGTTATTTATGTTTTCTCTTGTGTAATTATCTAGGAGTTTGATAATTTGGCATTCTCATTCAGGTCTGTGATCCATTATGAGTTAATGTTTGTAATGGGTGTAAAGTCTGTGTGTATATTCTTCCTTCCCCACTCCACAAAGTTGGCTTAATTGTTCCTGCACTATTATTGATAAGACTAACTTTGACCCATTTTATTGCCTTTGTTCCTTCATCAAAGATATGTTGACTACATTTATGTGGGTATATTTCTAGGATTTCTTTTCTGATACATTGTTCTTTGTCTATTTTTCCACTAACTGGAGTGTTTTGATAACTGCAGGTTTATGGTAAGTTTGAGGTCTGACTGTATCTATTCTGAATCTTTGTTTTTCAATAAAATTGAGTTGGTTATTTTGTATCTTGTAACTTTCTATGTAAAATTTAAAATCTGTGCACATTGATAACTTACTCCATATTTTTTAGTGGGATTGCATTGAATTTGTTGGTCATATTGAGAGGAACTGATATCTTGGCACAGTTGAAATTTCCTATCTTTGAACATGAACTCTCTGTTTAATTCACTGATCTTCACTTCTTACAGAAGGTGGTAGTTTTCTTCATATAGATTTTGTATAAATATATATATATATATATATATATATTTAAATTTAAACATAAATAATTTATTTCTAGGGTGATAATATGACTGATATTTTGTTTTTAGTTTTTTTTTATTATTTATTTACTTATTCATCATGCACAAGTATAGTATCTTTTTACATACAACTGCTTGTATACAAAGTATATAAGTACCATTCAGATCTTGAATCATGCATTTAGGATAATGATATCCATCTCATTCAACCACCAATTTTTTTCCAACCCCCCCCTTACTCCCTCCCTCCCCTCCCTTTCCGTTGACCATTCTAGTGTTCCTCTGATCCTATGTACCCCCTTCCAACAACTCTGTGAACCAGCCTCCTTATATCAGAGAAAACATTCAGTACTTGGATTTTTGAGATTGACTAATTTCACTTAGCATTATATTCTCCAACTTCATCCATTTACCTGCAAATGCCATTATTTTATTCTCTCTTATTGCTGAGTAAAATTCCATTTTGTATATATACCATATTTTCTTTATCCACTCATCTACTGAGGGGCATCTAGGTTGGTTCCATAACCTAGCTATTGTGAATTGTGCTGCTATAAACATTGAAGTGGCTGTGTCACTGTAATATGCTGTTTTTAAGTCTTTTGGGAATAGACCCAGGAGTGGGATGGCTGGGTCATAGGGTGGTTCCATTCCCATTTTCCCAAGAAATCTCCATACTGCTTTCCATAGCGGTTGCACCATTTTGCAGTCCCACCAGCAATGTATGAGTGTGCCTTTTTCCCCACATCCTCTCCAACATTTATTGTTGTTTGTGTTCTTGATAGCTGCCATTCTGACTGGAGTGAAATGAAATCTTAGAGTAGTTTTGATTTGCATTTCTCTAATTGCCAGTGATGTTGAGCATTTTTTCATGTATTTGTTGATTAATCGTGTATCTTCTTCTGAGAAGTGTCTTTTCAATTCCTTAGCCCATTTATTGATTGGGTTATTTGCTTTTTTGGTGTTAAGTTTTTTTAGTTCTATATACATTCTAGAAATTAGTGCTCTATCTGATGTGCATGTATTAAATATTTGTTCCCAATTAGTTGGCTCTCTATTCACCTCACTGATTGTTTCTTTTGCTGAGAAGAAGCTTTTCAGTTTAAATCTATCCCATTCATTAATTCTTGGTAATAGTTCTTGTGCTACAGGATTCTTATTAAGGAACTTGGGGCCTAATCCGACATGTTGGAAATTGGAGCTTACTTTTTCTTCTATTAGGCGTATTGTCTCTGGTCTAATTCCTAGGTCCTTGATCCACTTTGAATTGAATTTTGTGCATGGTGAGAGACAAGGGTTTAATTTCATTTTGTTGCATATGGATTTCCAGTTTTCCCAGCACCATTTGTTGAAGAGGCTATCCTTTCTCCACTGTACATTTTTGGCACCTTTGTCTAATATAAGATAGCTGAAATTATATGCATTAGTCTCTGTGTCCTCAATTCTGTACCATTGGTCCACCAGTCTGTTTTGGTGCCAATACCATGCTGTTTTTGTTACTATCGCTCTATAATATAATTTAAAGTCCGGTATGGTGATGCCACCTGCTTCACTTTTCTTGCTCAGGATTGCTTTGGCTATTCTGGGTCTCTTATTTCTCCAGATGAATTTCATGACTGCTTTTTCTATTTCTTTGAAGAATGACATTGGGATTTTGATTGGAATTGCATTAAATCTGTATAATGTTTTTGGTAGTATGGACATTTTGACAATATTGATTCTACCTATCCAAGAGCAAGGTAGGTCTTTCCATCTTCTGAGTTCTTCTATGATTTCTTTCTTTAGTGTTCTATAATTTTCGTTTATAGAGCTCTTTCACCTCTTTCGTTAACTTGATTCCCAGGTATTTTTATTTTTTTTGATGCTATTGTAAATGGCGTAGTTTTCATCATTTCCCTTTCAGAGGCTTTGTCACTGATGTACAAAAATGCCTTTGACTTATGGGTATTGATTTTGTATCCTGCTACTTTGCCAAATTCATTTACTAGTTGTAAAAGTTTTCTGGTAGAGTTTTTTGGGTCTTCTAGGTAGATTATCATGTCATCAGCAAATAGTGCTAATTTGAGCTCTTCTTTTCCTATCTGGATCCCTTTAATTTCTTTCGTCTGTCTAATTGCTCTTGCCAGAGTTTCCAGTACTATGTTAAATAGCAGTGGTGAGAGGGGGCATCCCTGTCTTGTTTCAGTTTTTAGAGGGAATGCTTTCAATTTTTCTCCATTTAAGATAATGTTAGCTCTGGGCCTTGCATAAATAGCTTTTATAATGTTGAGATATGTCCCTGATATTCCTAGTTTTTCCAGTGTTTTGAACATAAAGCGGTGCTGTATTTTGTCAAATGCTTTTTCTGCATCTATTGAGATAATCATATGATTTTTATCTTTAAGTCTATTGATGTGATGTATTATGTTTATTGATTTCCGAATGTTGAACCAGCCTTGCATCCCTGGAATAAACCCCACTTGATCATGGTGCACTATCTTTTTGATATGTTTTTGTATCCGATTTGCCAGAATTTTGTTGAGGATTTTTGCATCTATGTTCATTAAGGATATTGGCCTAAAGTTTTCTTTTTTGGATGTGTCTTTGCCTGGCTTTGGAATTAATGTAATATTGGCCTCATAAAAAGAGTCTGGAAGAGCTCCCTCTTTTTCTATTTCTTGAAATAGTTTGAAGAGCATTGGTATTAGTTCTTCTTTGAAAGTCTTGTAGAACTCTGCTGTAAACCCATCAGGTCCTGGACTTTTCCTTGTTGGTAGCTTTTTGATGACATCTTCTATTTCTTTGCTTGTAATCGATCTGTTTAAATTGTGTATAGCCTCCAGATCCAGTTTAGGCAAATCATATGACTCTAGAAATCTGTCAATGCATTCAGCATTTTCTGTTTTATTAGAGTACAAGTTTTCAAAGTAATTTCTAATTATCTTCTGTATATCCGAGGTGTTTGTTGTGATATTCCCTTTTTCATCACAAATGTTAGTGATTTGAGTTTTTTTTCTCTTCTTCTTTTCGTTAGCATTGCTAAGGGTCTGTCAATTTTGTTTATTTTTTCAAAGAACCAACTTTTAGTTTTGTCAATTCTTTGAATTGTTTCCTTAGTCTCAATTTCATTAATTTCTGCTCTGATTTTAATTATTTCCTGTCTTCTGCTGCTCTTGGTGTTGATCTGTTCTTCTTTTTCTAGTGCTTGGAGGTGTGATGTTAAGTCGTTTATTTGTTGGTTTTTCTTCCTTTTAAAGAATGAACTCAGTGCAATGAATTTTCCTCTTATTACTGCCTTCATAGTGTCCCAGAGATTTCTATATGATGTATCTGTGTTCTCATTTACCTCTAGGAATTTTTTAATCTCCTCTTTGATGTCTTCTTCAACCCCTTGTTCATTCAGTAGCATGTTGCTTAGCTTCCAGTTGTTGGAGTAGTTTTTCTTATTCCTTGTTTTGTCATTGATTTCCAATTTCATCCCTTTATGGTCTGATAGCATGCAGGGTAGTATTTCTATTTTTTTATATTTGCTGAGATTTGCCTTGTGACATAATATATGATCTATTTTGGAGAAGGAGCCATGTGCTGCTGAGAAAAAAGTGTATTCATTTACTGAGGGATGAAATATTCTATATATGTCCGTTAGATCTAAGTTATTAATTGTTTTAAGGAGGCCTAAGGTTTCTTTGTTTAGTTTTTGTTTGGATGATCTATCCATTGGTGAGAGAGGTGTGTTGAAATCCCCTAGAATAACTGTGTTGTGGTCAATTTTACTCTTGAACTTGAGAAGCGTTTGTTTGATGAATGTAGGTGCTCCATTATTTGGGGCATATAGATTTATGATTGTTATATCCTCTTGATGAATGGTTCCCTTAAGTAGTAAGAAATATCCATCTTTGTCCCTTTTGATTAACTTTGGCTTGAAGTCTACCTTATTTGAAATGAGAATGGAAACCCCTGCTTGCTTCCGCAGGCCATGTGAGTGATAAGACTTTTCCCAGCCTTTTACCTTCAGTCTATTGATGTCTTTTTCTATGAGGTGTGTTTCTTGGAGACAGCAGATTGTTGGGTCATTTCTTTTAATCCATTCAGATAATCTGTGTCTTTTGAATGGCGAGTTTAGGACGTTAACATTCAGGGTTATTATTGAGATGTGATTTTTATTCCCATCCATTTTTATTTGTATGATGATCTTTAGCTTGATTTGGTTTCTCTTCTGGTTGGTATTTCCCTTAGTTTAATATCTCCCTTTGTTGATTTTCATTGTTATTTTTCTCTTCTTCTTCATGGAAAATTTTGCCCAGGATGTTCAGAAGTGCTGGCTTTCGAGATGCAAAATCCTTTAACTTTTGCTTGTCGTGGAAGGTTTTATTTCGTCTTCGAATCTAAAGCTCAATTTTGCTGGATATAAGATTCTTGGTTGACATCCCTTTTCTTTCAGAGCTTGAAATATGCTATTCCAGGATCTTCTTGCTTTTAAGGTCTGGGTAGAAAAATCTGAACAAAGTCTGATTGGTTTCCCCCTATATGTAATCTGCTTCCTTTCTCTTGTGGCTTTTAATATTCTCTCCTTGCTCAGTATATTAGGCATTTTCATTATAATGTGTCTTGGTGTGGATCTGTTGTGATTTTGTATGTTTGGTGTTCGGTAGGCCTCTTGAACTTGGTTTTCCCCTTCATTCCTCAAGTTTGGAAAATTTTCTGTAATTATTTCATTAAATAAATTACTCATTCCTTTGGCTTGAAACTCTGCCCCCTCCTCTACCCCAATCACTCTTATGTTTGGTCTTTTTATGTTGTCCCATAATTCTTGAATGTTCTGTTCTTGGTTTCTTACCATTTTTGCTGTGTAATCTAGATTTTTCTCTAGGATATATATTTTGTCTTCATTGTCTGAGGTTCTTTCTTCCAAGTGATCTACTCTGTTGGTGATACTTTCGATTGAGCTTTTATTTTGATTTATTGCTTCTTTCATTTCTGGAATTTCTGTTTGGTTTCTCTTTAGAGCTTCTATCTCCCTATTGAAGTAATCTTTTACTTCCTGTATTTGTTTATGGAGTTCTTTGTCAAAATGATCTTTCACCTCCTGTATTTGCTCCCTCATCTCATTTTTGAGTTCATTCTTAAGTTCCGCTAACATTTGGAATATGTAATTTCTGAATTCCATCTCTGGCATTGCACCAACTGTGCATGGTATGGAATCTACTGAGGAGGTATATTGATTTGTTTGTGTCACTTTCTTCCCTTGTTTCTTCATATTGCTTGTGCGTCTATTCTACCTGCACTGTGGGACCTTGTCTACTTTGATTTTACCTTAAAACCTTATGTTGCTCCTGTAGTACAATGCTATCAGATCCCCTTATATTTCCTTTACACTTTAAAATCAAACACTTTCTATTCAGAGAATCCCAGTTTGATCACAATGTACAGATTTAGTTAACCCAGATGTTGTTTCCAATTTACTCTGTATGCTTCTGATGGGGTTTTAAAGTTTCAAGTAATGGACAGAGAGGTAATATGTTTAGGAAGAAGGAAGTGAGTGTATTGATTTGTTCTTTCTTAGAAAGTATGAAAAGAGAGTTCTATGGAAGTGGTTTAGTATCAGCCGACGAGAGAGGAAAGAGAATGGAGTGAATGAATAGATGGAAAGACCGATTTACATATAAACCTAACTTATGCTGCGGTTGAGAAGAGAAATAAAGAAAGATGGAAAAGAAAAAAAAAAAAAAAAAGAAGAAGAGAAAAAAATAATAACCAAGGAGTAGTAATTAGTGTAAGAGAGAGGAGAGAGAGAATAAGTCTAGAAATTAGAGAATAAACCATATATAACACCACTTTGCTATATATTTCAATTGTACACGTTCTAGAAATCTCAATTTGTGCGTATAACTTGTTTTTGCCTCTGTTGAGAATGCAATGGCAGGGTGTAAATAGGGAAGATGAAGGAAGAAGAAAAAATATAAAAGTGAGGAGGAAGAAAAGAAAGAAAAGAGGAGCAGAAGCACACAAATACACTGTCAATCAAAACAAAAACAAACAAAAAACTCCCAAGAAACAACAAAACAAACAAACAAGCAAATAAAAACAAAAACGTTGAACCCAAGAACAAGTCTCAAACAAAATGGACCCTTGGAAGCCCTTCTTTTTTCCCTTCCAGTTTAAGCCACCTGACCCAGATCATGTACAGTCAGCAACCCTGTTAGTGGAGTCAAGGCTGCACCTTTGGTCCGTTGCAGAGTGGCACAGTGGAATAGTGGAAGGGACTTATCCTCAGGCTGGGCCCTGCTTACAGCAGTAGGGAGATGCTACTATGGGCCTTGGAGGCCAGGCAAACTGGCGGAGGGTTCTCTCCTTCCAGCGGGCAGGTGCCTACCTCTTGCTCTGGTTGCAGCTGGGCAGGTCGCACTCCCCCAGGGAGTGGAGGAAGCACTTCACCAGGTCTGGCCCTGCGTGCAGCAGCCGGGAGATGCTGTTCTGGGCCCCGAAGACCAGGCAAACTGGTGGCTGGGTCTCTCCTTCCAGCGGGCGGGAGTCTACCTCTTGCTCTGGTCGCAAATGGGCAGGTCGCACTCTTCCCGATAATGGAGGAAGCCCTTCCCCAGGTCTGGCCCTGCGTGCAGCAGCCGGGAGCTGCTACTCTGGGCCCAGGCGGCCAGGCAAACTGGTGGCTGGGTCTCTCCTTCCAGCGGGCGGGAGTCTACCTCTTGCTCTGGTCGCAAATGGGCAGGTCGCACTCTTCCCGATAATGGAGGAAGCCCTTCCCCAGGTCTGGCCCTGCGTGCAGCAGCCGGGAGCTGCTACTCTGGGCCCAGGCGGCCAGGCAAACTGGCGGCTGGGTCTCTCCTTCCAGCGGGCGGGAGTCTACCTCTTGCTCTGGTCGCAAATGGGCAGGTCGCGCCTTGTTTTTAGTTTTATATTCTACTTTTTATTGCAAGTATATAAAATGATTGACATTTTAATATTAATCTTACATCCTAAAATATTTCTATAACTATTTATTTTTCCAGAGTTTAGTTTGTATTTTTTTTCTGATTTTCTTCATAGATGATCGTGTCATCAGAAAACAAAGGCAATTTTATTTTATTTTTTTGTCTCAATTTGTATGTCTTGTTTCCTATCCTTGTCTCATTGTAGTAACCTCAACTCTCAGTACAATGTTGAAAAGTAGAGGTGAGAAAATAAAAAAAATAGTAATCATAAATTTCACTTTTATAATGCATTAATTTTGTAGAACTTTTTAAGGATTTGAAATTCAGAGAGGACATTTCACCACATAAATTGTAAAATAAACTCTTTTTTACATATTTGTTCCCTGACGTTATTTTAAATCTCTCCTTTTTCTTGCTTTGGCTTTGTATTTGTGCAGACTTAACATAAAATGTACACTGGATTATAGTACCAGCAGGAAGTTTAAACCTTGCAAATATTCAGCCAGCATTGGAACTTTTCCCTAGTTACACCCCTAGCCTCTACAACAGCTTTACTCACTCACACTGCTTTGCCCACATCAGTTTGCCCATGACTTGTACAAGCCAGGCACTTTCTAGGATTCCCTTGTTTGAAAAATAAACTATTTCTATGAAATGTGATCAGCATGTCATCTGAGCCACATTTCAGGTGGAATCCATCCCCCTTTTGCCATATGTCTATAAAACCTTCAAACATATTTAGATTGAAATTTGGACATAAAAGCTCTAAGTTGTTCTTTTCACTTCTTATTTCTTAAATTGTTTGAGTTCAACATATATTTTAAAACATATGTATGGAGATAAACAGAGAAAACTTTTGTTCTTTGAATATAAGTTTGTCAGGATTCTGGGTCCTGAGTCTAACATTCTAGAATTTAAACATGTCTTTTTTTTTTTTTTTTAATTCTTTCTTTTTAGTTATTCATGACATCAGAATTTATTTTTATATAATTATATAAGGATGGAAAATATCTCATTCAGTTATGACCCCATTCTTACAGATGTAACTAATGATGGGATTCACTGTGCTGATTTCATATATGTACATGCGAAAATTATGTCAGATATATTCCACACTGTTTCCAAGAATCAGATAAAACACCCTGTTCTCTGACCTAATTTATAACTTAGAGAAATCTTCAAGGTCTGGATTTATATTGCTTGAAGAACAACTATCCAGGAATATAACAGTGCAGTTTTCCTGAGACCTTGAGGCTTAACCTTGAAAAATCTGGCCCACTCATATCAGAGTGTTCGTCCTGAAAAATGGCCAGAGGTTTAATTACCAATTTATAAGATTAATATGCTTCTAGGATAAAATAAACACTATTTACATGTCATATGCACTTCTGTGCCTTAGGAGGTTAAAGCTTATTAGAGGAGTTCTGAGAAATCTAGAGAGGTTTCATTTTCTTACACAGGGGTCTGGGACTCTATCCTTGGACCTTAGAGAAATACTATTATCCACCAAGTAGTCCCCCTATCCTCAATTCAGTGTTTTGTTTTCTCAAAGTCATTTCTTCTTACTTCCCAAATTCTAATAATTCCAAACATTTTTCTCTATTTCATCAGGCCCAACTTTGTACTTCTTGCTTCTGCACACATCTTCATTCTCTCTTTACAATTATATAGTTTAAATATTATAACCAGGTCATCCCCTATATTAGTGTGTCTCTGTTTATAAAAGAGGTAGTGATTCTCACCTGCCTAAGTCCTCACTATTGCACTCTCAGTTCCTTCCTGAAGAAGAATTTTAAGAATGGGAGAATCTGGCATTGCATTATCATTAAATGTATACATAAATTTAAAATCATGAATACTCTACTTCTATAAAGGTGAAAATTGAAGTTAGCATGCATGACGTACATATTAATTATGATAATTATAAAATTAATTAACACATTTTCATCATATCAGTCTTCTGGCAACACATTGCCTTAAGTTTTACTTTCAAACAAATATCTGCAATGTTTCTACTTCCTCTTTCTTTCTGAAGCAGTTTCTATGCATTTTGTGAGATTCTTGGTTTGAAAAGTTTATTTGATATTACTTTGCTTTATTCTTATTTTATTTCTGTTATTGATATTTCTCTTCTGGTTGCTTGGTGTCTGAGTAGATGTCCACTCTAATACATATTTTTAATATGTCTTTTTTCTTTCTCCTTGAAGCTACATTATTGCATTTTCTTTGTCTTTAGTTTGACTATGTGATTTTTTATTTTGTTTTGTTTTTTGCTTTCATTCTGCTAGAGGATAGAAAGGTCAACAATCTTCCTGAATCATTTGACAGGGATTTTATTTCTTTTGAAAAAAATTTATTTTGCTATTATGTATTCATATATTCCTTCTCTACTTGTTATAGTTGGGATCTGGAAAATTCCCCAAAGGCTCATGTGTTGAAGGCTTGGTGCCTGATGCAGCAATGTTCAGAGGTATGGCTTTTGGGAAGTGATTTGATCATCAGGGATCTGACCTTATCAATGGACTAATTTATTCATTGATTAATAATTTGATGGCATAGTTGAGAGGTGATGGATGGTGTAGGAGGTGGGGGTCTATTTGGAGGGAGTAAGTCACTGGGGGCATAACCTGAGGGGAAATCTTGTCCTAGTAGGCTTCTTCACCCCCTCCCCCCCTCTCTTTCTCTCTTTCTCTCTCTCTCTCTCTCTCTCTCTGCTTCCTGACTGCAAAAGTTTGAGCAGCCTTCTTCATTATGGTCATGCTCTTTGGCCTTGGTCTTCCTGACTTGCCATAGTCAGTGGACCTTGAACTGGAATCTGAAACTGTGAGCCAAAATAAATCTCTCTTCAGATGTTTTTCTTAGGTATTTTGATACAGTGATAAAAAGCTGAGTAACATCATTTTATTACTTTTCTTTTTTTCATTTGAGACTTTTTAGTATCCACAATGTGAATTGTTTGATATTGGCCAACATTAGAAAACAGAATAGAATGTTTGTCCCACCTGACAAAATGATTTTCCTCCTGATTGTAGTAGTATATAGATTTTATAATTGTGTGTAGTAATATGTAGTAGTATGGTTGTTATATTATGTTTATAGTATTTTCAGAGAAGATGAGGAAATAGACACAGAACATATACAGATAATGGTTATGGGAATTCAGAATACATATATCTAAAACTTGTGTACCTGAAAAAAAGTAGAAATATTTTATATTTTGACTAACCCAAAAATTAGCATGACATCATTGTCATTCAAATCATTCTTATTCATTTATCAACAAAAGGCACATCAATTAGATTTCTGCAAATCCTGACATATGCATTTGCCTGAAGCTTGATTTTTCCTGTTTCGATGGTTAGTCAAATTGACTTCCATTTAGAGATCTATTTATAAATTGCTTATCCACACTATTATACACCAAGACCCTGACAGATGGGATTGCTTTAAATTTTCAATTATTTTGTACCAAAAGTACCATGAAAGTAGATAATCTGACATATGATGACTTTATGCACAAAATGGATTTACTTAATAAATTTCATTAATTCAGTCAGTATACTTTTGAACACAGAGATACTATGTAGAGTAGAAAGATTAAATGCATTTTCAATAATGTATAGAAAAGTGTTATCTTAAAAAAAGATTTAGAAGACAGTTTGCTATAGGGTATACATAAATACATATTTTATATATATAATTTATATTCACATGTATATGTGCAGCAATAGTTATAATTAAGCTTATATTAACATATATGTATATGATAATTAAACTTGTTCTTGAATTCATCTTTTTTCTATATTTTTACCTGTTTGCATATATTTTATAATGAATTCCATTTTAATTAGGTTTGAATGTTTAGAAGCCACTAAAAATCAGTTCTCAAAAACCTAGATTTCATTACAACTCTGGGAAGTATTATTACTATAACTATCCTATAGATAAGAAAAAATTAAATCAATAAACACATATTCTACTATCACATATATATGTGCACATTTACATAAAAACACCAATGTATACCTGTGTATACATACATGATATAGATGTAACCTATCTTTTATGTTGGTATTCAAATGCTCATTACCATTATGTTCAAGAAGTTCCATATAAGGGATTGTGCTATATTCTTGGGAATTTTTATAATGAAAGTAACTGTTTTGCATAGAGCAAATATATTTTAAAATTCTTTCTCTATTTTTGTATCATCCCATATAGAGCATAAACTCCTACTGAAAGTATTTTTTGCTGCTTTTCTGTTAATATTATATATCAAATCACTTTCAATTTTTAAAATTAATAAAATAATTATGAGGAAAATGACATTTTTCAAATTATCTTCTAATTTACCATTATTTGTCAGGAAAATTAACAGTGTGAATTAAATACTTTCTCATTGTCAATCTGTTGGTAAGGAATTAAGGAAGAAAGGTTAATGTAAGTTAATGTTTTGATTCTAGCTTTGTTTTACAGAAAGGGCCACAATGCAATTTTTAAATTCCCCAGGCAATAGAATATGGCTGATTCTAACGGTATGGTTATAAAGAAGAAAATAATTGTCAAATTTCCTGTTGAGATCAAGGTAACATGCACTGCTGAATTAATAAGAGAGGGTTGAAAAATTCCCAAATGCCATATATTTAGACTCTTGTCCATTGCAAATGTTACTCAGGAATTGTAATAATCATTATTTTTTGTAATTCACTTTTACACATGTGTAAGAAGATCATTCAATTCATTCGCATTTACCTTAATGTATTGCAGTTTAAATCTGTATTTGGCCATGTGAGTTATTTAATATCTTAAGGTAAGTTTTTTAAAATTTATTTCTGATTTTTAATCAAATATTATTTGTCTCCATGCTTGGCTTTATTGTCAAATATCAGCTATTCTAGATTAAACTCTTAGCAATAAATTGAGTTCCTGTATGACAGTGTCCTTCTCCAAAGGAGAAAGGATTTACTTTGATTCAGCCGGTCAGCTAGGTTACAATAGAGAACCTCTTTCAAGTCAGGAATTGGACTAATATTAAGCTAGAACTGTAATGGCTGATCAATTTTGGATCTCAGTTAGCCTTACAGTATGGATACTTAAGGTTCAGACTGAAAGAAAGACTGGGCTACTTCTCAGAGGCCTTCCACTTTAGAGACTCTAAATTCTAATCTGTTTCTCTTACTGATGGGTGGGCTGCAAGATTTGTTCAGCTTCTCAGTTCCATGACTGCTGCCTTTCAAGCTACAAACATGCTGAAAAAGAAGGTTGCACCAAACACATCTTTGTTTACTGCCATTCTTTCTGGAATCCTGACCCTGAAGTTTTTTTTTTTTTTAATTTAATGTAATTTTTTAATTTGATCTAATTAGTTATACATGGCAGTAGAATGCATTTTGGTACACTGTACACAACTGGAGCATAACTTCTCCTTCCTCTGGGTGAACATGGTGCAGAGTCACACTGATAGTGTAATCATACATGTACATAGGGTAATAATGTCCATTCCATTCCATCGTCCTTCCCATCCCCAAACCCCCTTCCCCTCCCCTCTGCAAATGCAAAATTCCTTCTTTCTTCCCCACCCGTCACCCCCATTATGGGTTAGCATCCTTTTATCAGAGAAAACATTTGGCCTTTGGTTTGGGGGGGTTTAGCTAGTTCACTTAGCATGACATTCTCCAGCTCCATCCATTTACTCACAAATTCCATAATTCCATTCTTCTTTAAGGCTGAGTAATATTCCATTGTGTATATGTACCACATTTTCTTTAATCATTCTTCTTTTGAAGGGTATCTAGGTTGGCTCCATAGTTTAACTATTGTGAATTGAGCCTCTATAAATATTGATGTGGCTACATCACTGTAGTATGCTGATTTTAAGTCCTTTGGATATATATAAACCGAGGAGTGGGAAAACTGGGTGAAATGGTGGTTCCATTCCAAGTATTCTGAGGAATCTCCATACTGCTTTCCATAGTGGTTGCACCAATTTGCAGTCTCAGCAATGCATGAGTGTACTTTTTTTTCACATCATCACCAATAATTAATTGTTGCTTGTATTCTTGATAATTGCCATTCTGACTGGAGTAAGATGAAATCTTAAGAGTAGTTTTGATTTGCATTTCTCTAATCACTAGAGATGATGAACATTTTTTCATATGCTTATTGATCAACTGTATTTCTTCTGTGAAGTGCCTGTTCAGTTCCTTAGCCCATTTATTGATTGGGTTATTTGGTTTTTTGTTTGTTTGTTTGTTTGTTTTTTGGTGTTAAGATTTTTGAGAATTCTTACTGATGTTATACACTATCTCTTTTTAGTTGTCTAGCTTTTACAATTGATCTCAGTAAGAGAGATATTAAGAATTTAGCTCACCCACCACTTCTGGATGCAGAATCTCACAGGATTGCATTATATTTTCAAGTGGGAGAAAATTGCAAACTCTAAAGTCTCTGTCTTTTTCTGCATTTATTTATTTGCTTGTTTCTACTGTCACTTGTTCATTTTGTTTTGATTTCATAATTTCAATGTGGACATTATTTCTCAAAGAAAATTTGTTTCCCTTTGATATGGCTTAAGTATATGTTTTCTATTTTTGTCTTTTTAAAAATATTTTTTAGCTGTTGATGGACATTTATTTATTTATTTATATGCAGTTCTGAGAATTCAACTCAGTGCCTCACATACTCTAGGGAAGCACACTACCACTGAGCTACAGCCCCAGCCCCTCCTATCATTGTCTTTAAGTGTCAATAAATATATGCACTTTTGAGTGTAGTTTACAAACATATATTTTCCATTTAAAAAGTAAAATATTCTTGACAGCACTGTTAAATTATAGACTAGTCATCATTGACCAAGAAACAAACCAAGAAAGTAGAAATATCCTATGAATTTTGGGAAATAAAACATCTTTGATATAAGTCTTGTGGGCTCAATGTCCAATGTCTTTCACTGGAAAACACTGTTTAAGACAGTACAGATGGTAATTATTTCACCCAGGCTGTCTGGTTTCTATGCTTAAGAGATTTTAAACAAGATTTTAACCCCTTTATCTAATTCCTCTGTCAAGCTTTTTTTTTTTGCTTTTGAGGAGTTTTAAAAAATATTGTAGTCAAATAAGATGCAGAAGAAGAATAATATGTATTCGAGGCATTAAAGGATTATATTATATATCTAATTTTTATTTAAAAACAATGCAAAATGAAAAAGGGTAATTAAAAAACACACAAATAACATGCCAGGACAGAATCTTGTGAGCTAATGAATTTCTCATCTCTGTAGAATTGTGCATTTATTTATAATTAACAAGATCTTGATTTACCAATTTTAAGAAATAGACACATTGGTATTAATGAAAATGGAAAATCACAACATTTGAGAAATCAAATAGTAGTTCATCAGTTCAAATATCATACCACAAGAAGACATTGCTATTTATCATAAATAAATAAATAAAATAAAGTAAGAAAGGGCAGGGGGAGAGGAACAAAAGAAAAGGCAAATGGGAAATGATCATTGTTGCTGTTTAAGTTGCTACTTTAATCTGACAAATGTTTCTTAAAAAAGATAGGTACCTGTGGTGAATTTACACATTTCACCAAAATCTTCAATCTTTAAACATTTCTATTTTGTCTTATAGCTTTTGTTGTTAATAGAAAAAATATATATAAATTTAAGTATATAAATTTCATTTTAAGTTTACAAAATAGGTTGTATATTAAAACAAACTTGGATAAATTGTGTATGAACATCAATAGTTTTAATCAGTATAAATTTTTTTTTTTTTTGGCACCAGGGATTAAAACCAAGGCCATTTAACCACTGAGCCACATCATCCCCAATCCTTTTATTTATTTATTTTTATTTTTTTATTTTGAGACAGGTCTTGTTAAGTTGCTTAGAACCTAACTAAATTGCTGAGGCTGGCTTCCAATCCTCAATCCTTCTGCCTGAGCCTCCTGAGCTGCTGGAACTACAGGCATGTGCCACCATCCCATGATTTAACCAATATATTAAAACAAGACTAAAATAATTTAAGTCTTATATTAAACATCTGTGTAAATTCAGTGATATCACAATGATTGAAGAACAAGTCTATTAAAATATATTAAAATAAAAAATATTAAACTCATATAGTGATAAAATAAAAGGATGTAAGTCATGTTAACTGTCTAGATCAATTATATACCTCTATTTTATTACATTGTTTTCATGTAATTTTGCAATTTCTAGTATTATAGATATATTTGGGTTTAGTATATATGTTTAGTCTGCTTCATGTGTACTAATTTGGAGCCCAAACTGAAGGAGCAGCAGTTACATGATGGAATTGTTCTGCATGGGCAGATACTTAAGAAGAAAATGAGAAAATATGCAATACTACTGAAGCCAGATTTAAAGCTAGGTAGTGAGTGTAGTCAGGCAAATCGGGTCTAACATCGAGTTTCATAAAGAACATGGAGTCCATAAGGAAAATGGAGTCAGCCTGAGTCCTGGAAAATCACAGAGCAACTCCAAGAGAGATAAGATGGTTAATGTTCCCAAGTTTAGGGCTCATCTTATGGAATGTTAATGAAACAACTTCCAGTAAACAGAGATGCTAGATGCTAATCAACTAGCCCTAAACCCTTCCCGTAAATCTCACACCCACCATGGGCCCTCCTTTTGACATTCCTGTCCTAGGAATGACAGAGATAGGGAACATGAAAGGGACAAAAGAAAGATTTCAGATATAAAAGGGAGAAAGTTTCCCCTCCCTTTGGATTCCTGGTTTCCAGGTCCCCTTCTCCCTCTGGGGGAAGTCTTTTGCTATCCTTTCAATAAAGCTGTCCACTTTCCACTCTACGCTTGCCTCGGAGTGCTTCTTCGGCGTTATTCTTCAGCGTTCGGGGAGCAAGAACTCGTCACGGTAAAAAGCGGTTTCATAGTGGAGGTTCCACCGAGATAAACTACACGAGGTAAGCTCTTCTTAATGCACCCCAAATCTGTCGAGGTGCATCTGTCTCTTTTTCTTTCGGAGGAGAAAGTGGGCACCCGTCGGCTACTTAAATGCAGTTAGTGCAGCCGCCACTCTTCAAGACTCGGGTGAGAGGTTTCTCGGCCTAGACAGTTCCCAATCACCTGTTCTGGACAGAACAGGCATGTTGGGCTCTGCCAAAGCCGTTTCCTACTTTTCTGTCCAGGCCCGGAGAGCATTTGGCGTGAGTACACAGCGTCCCAAGTCCTGATCCACCTCAGATGCGTGGAGACGGAGGAAAGAGTTGGAACAACTGCGGAATTCGGGTCTGGGCCACACTCAGACGTATTCCTAAGGTTCCTTCCCTTGAGCCCTCTCCCGACAGCCCTTAGGGGTATCTAGGTGATCGGTAGACGAATGGCGCTGAGGGAAAGCCCCAATTACAAATTGCCTCTGTGTGTGGGCCAGCACACATTCCCCCACCCCGCATCCATTCCCTCCTGGATGCTCCCTTTGCATCGCCGATCATAATGCTAGCAACTCAGGCTGTAGGAATGTGAGAAAGACTTAAGATGATTTGTAGGAAATGTTTATATTTCTCTTGCATGTGTAGGTTGATTTCATCCTGATGTTTAAAATGTGATGTGTTCTTTGTAAGTGGCCAGGGGCTAAAGTTCAACCTTTCCAGGGTCCCTCCGATAGGAAATATGGTATACTTTACAACCATTAGATATCTCCCCTTTACCTTGCAAGAGGTCCCTTAAGTGCACAGAGCAAAGTAAATTAACAAGAAAATAGGCGAATTTATGTTATGGGTTTTTATAGTGGCAAGGAGGAAAGCAGTAATGCCCTTAAGTCTGAATCCTCCTAGGGTCTCTGGCACAGGGCAGACTGAGACCCCAGCACTTTGCCAAAGGAGGCCAGAAATGACTTTGGCAAAGCCAGGTGATGAGAGACGGGTTTTCTGGACCGTGAGGAAGCTCCAGAGATAGGGAGACGTCCCTAATAGGAACAGTTCTCTTTGGCGCGGGCGCCTGAGTCCTGTTTTTTTCTCTTACTCAGATGGGAGCTTCTCTCTCCAATATGCCGGGTACACCACTTACCTGCATATTGAAAAACTGGAATAAGTTTGACCCACAGACACTCAAGAAAAAGCGCCTCATTTTCTTCTGCCGCGAGGCCTGGCCTGATTCTCCCTGATGGAGAATCCTGGCCACCAGAGGGAAATATCAATTTCAATACGATTTTGCAGCTTGATAGATTTTGCAAAAAGGAAGGGAAATGGGGGGAGGTGCCGTATGTTCAGGCTTTCTTTGCCCTAAGGGAAGACCCCCAATTGTGTCAGCAGTGTAAAGTAGACTTAGCTATGATCTCTGCTATGAAGGGAGAATATCCTAAGAAACCACCTGTCGAGGAGAAGGAATCAGGAGGACACCCCAAATCTTCATTCTCTGCTGATGTCCAGCAGCAGCCCTCCTGTCCCCCATACCCTGGCCTCTCTCCATCTGTCCCAATGGACAAGTCAAATGTATTACCCCTCCAGGAGATGCCAGGAGGAGAATTTGGACCAGTCAAAGTACATACTCCCTTCTCCCTTCAAGACTTAAGACAGATAAAAACTGACTTAGGGAGATTCTCAGAAGACCCAGATAAATATATTGAGGTATTTCAAAACATATGCCAGGTGTTTGACCTTACCTGGAAAGACATTATGCTGTTACTCAACCAGACTTTAACTTCTAATGAGAAGGAAGCTGCCCTAAGAGCAGCCGAGCAATTTGGGGATGACTTACACCTTGCTCATGCCCCGGCAGCACAGACTAGAAGCAAACCCAATTACCTGTCAGGAGCACAGGCAGTTCCCAGGAACGATCCTGATTGGGACCCAAACGATGAACAAGATGCTTGGAAACTTAGTCACTTTCAAATGCTAATTCTTGAGGCCCTTAGAGTTAAGCAAAAGCCCATTAACTATTCTAAGATGTCAGAAATTATTCAGGGCCCGCAGGAAAGTCCTGCTATCTTCATGGAGAAACTCAGGGAGGCAATGAGAAAGCACACCACCGTGGATCCTGAATCCGCAGAGGGCCACATAATTTTGAAGGACAAATTTATCACCCAGTCGGCCCCAGACATTCGGAGGAAGCTACAAAAATTGGCATATGGCCCTGATCAGTCTTTAGATGATATCCTCCGACTTGCTACTTCCGTCTTTTATAATAGAGACCTGGAGGAAATAAGGGTGAAAGAGCGCAGAGACAGAAAAAAGACTGAGACGCTGGTATTAGCTCTTAAAGGAGTAAGCTCCCAGGGTGGAAAAGGAGGAGTACGAAATGCTCCCCAATCCACAAAAGGGACTTGTTTCCATTGTGGAGAAGAAGGACATTTCAAGCGGGAGTGCCCACAAGCAAAGCGGCCACCTCTGAAGCCCTGCCCTAAGTGTCAAGGCAACCACTGGAGGAGTGACTGTCCTGAGGGGCGTAGGTCCTTGAGGCCAGACTCTCCCACACAGGCCTGATGGGGCCCGGGGTCGATTCTGGCTCCCGTAACTCCTATCACCACACGTGAACCCCGGGTTTGCTTCTCCGTAGGGAGCCAAGAGGTCAACTTCCTCTTAGATACTGGTGCCAGTTATTCTGTTCTCACGACGTATTCTGGACCCCTTTCCTCTAAAACCATGACGGTGCAAGGAGTGTCTGGAAGGTGTATAACTAGAAAGTTCACTCCCCCACTGAGTTGTGAGTGGGACGGGATGATGTTTTCTCATGCATTCCTGATAGTTCCAGAGTGCCCCACCCCTTTATTAGGACGGGATTTACTTTCAAAACTTAAGACCTCTGTTACAATGAATTTGGGGCCAGAGGGACCATTATGTTTACCTTTATTAGAATGTGACATAAACCCTGAAGTGTGGGCCACAGAAGGTGAAATCGGACGAGCAAAAAGTGCAGTCCCAATCAAAATAGCTTTAAAAAATCCTTCTGTCTTTCCACACCAGAGGCAATATCCCTTACGCCCAGAAGCAAAAGAGGGACTATTGAAAGTCATTCAGAACCTCAAACAGCAAAAACTTTTAGTACCTTGCAATAGTCCATGTAACACCCCTATCTTAGGAGTTCAAAAATCAAACGGGGAATGGCGCCTAGTTCAGGACCTCAGAATAATTAATGAAGCAGTGGTGCCCCTCCACCCTATGGTTCCTAACCCATACACTCTGTTATCTGAAATTCCAGCGGCAGCAGCCTGGTTTACTGTGTTAGATTTAAAAGATGCTTTCTTCTGTATTCCGCTGGACCCCCAATCGCAATATCTGTTTGCCTTTGAGGAACCAGATAGTGGATCTCAATTAACCTGGACAGTGTTGCCCCAAGGATTTAGAGACAGCCCTCACCTGTTTGGCCAAACTCTAGCTAAAGATTTAAAGGAATTCAGAGACAAAACATCTGTAACTGTTCTCCAATATGTAGATGACATACTTTTATATGCCTCTACCAAAAGGGAATGTCAAGAAGCCACTACCGAGCTTCTGAACTTCTTAGCTGATAAGGGTTATAAAGTTTCAAAGAAGAAGGCTCAATTATGTCAGAAACAAGTCCAATATTTAGGATTACAGCTGTCTCAAGGAACTCGCAGACTAGGGCGGGAAAGAATAGCCCCCATAGGAAGGTATCCTTTACCTCAGACCATAAGACAACTTAGGGGCTTCCTAGGAATAACTGGATACTGCAGGCTTTGGATTCCCGGATATGGGGAACTAGCTAAGCCTCTTTATAGCCTCCTCAAAGAAACATTAAGCCAAGGAGCAACTTCCCTGACATGGGAACCCCAACAAATTAAGGCTTTTAAGGCATTAAAAGGGGCTCTACTTCAAGCCCCTGCCCTCAGCTTACCTACTAAGCAAAAGTTTAACCTCTTTGTCACTGAGAGAGGAGGAACAGCTCTGGGAGTGGTCACGCAGAAGAATGGACCTGCTCAACAGCCAGTAGCTTATCTCAGCAAAGAACTTGATCAGGTGTCTCGAGGTTGGCCTCATTGTCTCAGGGTAATAGCAGCAGTAGCCTTACTAACTCCTGAGGCAATTAAAATCACCCTGGGAAGAGACCTTACTGTATACACTTCCCACGACCTTACAGGAATTTTAAACACAAAAGGAGGACTATGGCTTTCAGACAGTCGCCTTCTAAAATATCAGACCTTACTTTTAGAAGGACCCATAACCCAGATAAAGACTTGCTCCAACTTAAACCCAGCCACCTTCCTTCCAGAAAAGTTAGAAGGAAATCCTAAGCATGACTGCCAACAGGTCTTAGCTATAAATTACTCAGCCCGAGAGGACCTTCAGAACCTTCCCTTGTCCAATCCAGACCTCACCATGTTCACAGATGGGAGTTCCTTTATAGAGCAAGGAGAACGCAAAGCTGGATATGCTGTGGTGACTTTATATGACACCATTGAGGCACAGTCTTTGCCCCCAGGCACTAGCTAGCAGCTAGCTGAACTAATAGCCCTAACGAGAGCACTGGAGTTAGGGAAGCAGCAGAGAGTTAATATTTACACTGATTCTAAATATGCCTATCTAATCCTGCATGCACATGCAGCAATTTGGAAAGAAAGAGGATTTCAAACAACCGGAGGAACGTCTATAAAGAACTATGAGCAAATCTTAAGACTGCTAGATGCTGTTCATTTGCCCAAGGAAGTAGCTGTTATACATTGTCAGGGTCATCAAAAGGGAATAGATGAAATAGCTGAAGGTAATAGACTTGCAGATCAACAGGCCAAAGAAGCTGCTAAGGGAACTTTACAGAAGGCAACCTTAGCTCCCCTGATATGGACAGGCCCTCCTCCAGAGATAAGACCTCAGTATACTCAGGAGGAAACAAACCAGGCCTTATCTAAAGGAGGTAGCCTCTTACCCTCAGGGTGGATTCAAATGGAAGACAGCAAGCTTTATTTACCTGCTAGTTCCCAATGGAAGATTTTACACACCCTACACCAATCTTTCCACCTAGGAGAAGAAAATACTCTCAAATTAACCCGAGAAATATTTGAAGGAAAAAATATTCCAAAGACTATCCATCAAATAGTCAAGGCCTGTGAAATGTGCCAAAGAAATAACCCACTTAACTCTGCCAAGAAGCCCCCAGGATTACAAAGGACAGGACAGTTCCCTGGGGAAGACTGGCAACTTGATTTTACCCACATGCCCAAGAGCAATGGATTCCAATATCACCTAGCTTCACTGTTTATTCCACATATTGGTTTAGAGGATGTAATGTGGCACGTGGAAACCTTGAACAATTACACCCAGACCGCGCTTCTTGAGGTTGAGGAAAGTATCTCTCTCCTTAACACTGAAGTAACGCTTATGAGAAAGGCCATCTTACAAAACCGAATGGCTTTAGATGTCCTCACTGCAGCCCAAGGAGGTACTTGTGCCATTATTAAAACTGAATGCTGTGTTTACATCCCTGATAGTTCTGGCAATGTGACTAAAATTCTTAAAAACTTGCATGCTCAGATAGAAGCCATGTCTTCACCAGCCGTGTCATGGGGACAATATATTAGTTCCTGGTTTTCTGGTACTTCATGGTGGAAAACATTGCTAGTCTTTGTTGTCCTCATCATACTCATTGGTATATTCTTATGCTGTGGCATTTATTGTTGCATTAATCTCATTCCAGTACTCATAAATTCTTGTTTCTCTTATAGACCACCAGTTGCTCAAATGACCCTTCAGCCTATTGACTCTCAACTGGACTTCTATCGTGGACCACTCGATAGACCCGATTTTTAAACGGGGACTCCAAACTGCTGGCCCCACTTCGCCCCCTCTCAGCTCGAAGAAGTTAGATTCGGTCGTCGCCCCATGTCCTTACAGCAGTAAGGAGTTCCTGAAATTAGAGGGGGGAATGAAGCCAGATTTAAAGCTAGGTAGTGAGTGTAGTCAGGCAAATCGGGTCTAACATCGAGTTTCATAAAGAACATGGAGTCCATAAGGAAAATGGAGTCAGCCTGAGTCCTGGAAAATCACAGAGCAACTCCAAGAGAGATAAGATGGTTAATGTTCCCAAGTTTAGGGCTCATCTTATGGAATGTTAATGAAACAACTTCCAGTAAACAGAGATGCTAGATGCTAATCAACTAGCCCTAAACCCTTCCCGTAAATCTCACACCCACCATGGGCCCTCCTTTTGACATTCCTGTCCTAGGAATGACAGAGATAGGGAACATGAAAGGGACAAAAGAAAGATTTCAGATATAAAAGGGAGAAAGTTTCCCCTCCCTTTGGATTCCTGGTTTCCAGGTCCCCTTCTCCCTCTGGGGGAAGTCTTTTGCTATCCTTTCAATAAAGCTGTCCACTTTCCACTCTACGCTTGCCTCGGAGTGCTTCTTCGGCGTTATTCTTCAGCGTTCGGGGAGCAAGAACTCGTCACGGTAAAAAGCGGTTTCACTACTAGAGATTTAGAATGGGACTGCCAGGTTTTGAGCTTATCAGTATTAACTTGTATCATTTGTAAGGACAGAACAGGGTTTAACACCATGTCTGCCTTAACCCAGTAAGAAAATATTGCATGAGCTGTAATCACAAAAAGGTGAAACTTTGGTGCATGAATTGATTAAAATAAAACAAAATGGTGAAATATGGAGCTCCAAGCTAGGGCTCCTACCCAGAAACAACCAACAAATACAAACAAACGAACAAAAAAGAAACAAACCAAAAAACAAATAAATAAATAATAAATAAATAAATAAAAAGAAAATCTCTGAAACATATTAATCAGAACTCTGGAAAAGAAAGCCTTATAGCTACTAAGTAAAATGTAATAAAAGGCATATTAAAGATGATAGGAAAGATTTTGGTTTTGTTTTTCAATGCCCCTGACTTCAGTTTTTCAACCTGAGAGGAGACTTGAAGATAGCATCCTATTAGTCATTGTGGGACTCTGGTCTTTGGTTCTAGAGGAAGAACAGTTCTTATTTTTATCCACTAATTATTGTAAATATCTGTACTAATTTGTCTTTCAGGCTATCTGAAGAAGGAAGGTAAGACATACATCTCAGTTCATCCTATTTCACAATGCACTGAGGAACAAAAATCAGTAGGCATTACCTGAAAACATTGTAAAAAAGCATGTGTAGCTGCCTAGAGCAAAAGATTAAGGTTGAAACACAAAATAGGATGTCTAAACATTTGGAAGAATCAAGTGGGACATAATTTATTTTGGAAAGTAAGGTATTCAGAAGAGTGCATATGAATAGGGAAACTTTGCAAGGCATGTGCATATGCAGGATAGGTTGCATGTTTAAAAAAGTAATAATAAAAGAAACTTGAGAAGATGCTAAATTTCACCTCTGGCTGATTGTTATGCAGAGTGTAAACCCAGCTGAGTGCTGAAGGAGGGACTAAGCAAAGAACCAATCTACAAGTATTGAGGGGGAGATTTTCATTTCTTTTTCTTTTAATCTTTTATTTCTAGCAATAAAGAATACCATTATAAAAATACCAGATAAATTCAAGTTTTAAAAAACCAAGATATCAGTAACCTTCATGATAAGGAGTACAGAATGTAAATTATTATACTGTCCAAATTTAAAAAGAGGAAATTGTAAAATAAATACAATCCTACTTCCAGAGATACCATAATATATTATTATTATTATAAAATAAATAAAATCCTACTTCCAGAGATACCATGATTTATTATTATTATTATTATTATTATTATTTTGGTACTATAGATTGAACTCAGGGGTGCTCAACCACTGAGCCATATCCTCAACCCTTTTTATTTTATTTTTTACTTTGAGACAGGGTCTGCCTAAGTTTCTTAGGGCCTTGCTAAGTTACTAAAGGTAGCTTTAAGTCTGTGATCCTTCTGCCTCAGGCTCCAGAACCATTGGAATTATAGGATTGTGCCACCATGACTGGTTTAGAGATATCCCAATGTGTTATTAAATGGTCTAGTTTCAAAAAATGACAAGATATACAGTGTCTGAAAATACAGTCCTTTCATAGGAACAAACAAATGGATAGTAAATATTGTTAAAGAAACACAGACATTGACATCATTAGAAAAAATTATTTAAGAGAATACTCTAAAAATGCTGATAGAGGTAAAGGAATTCGCAGGGAAAAAAATCAATGAAATCAGTAAAAGATATGTTTACAGTAATATTAGTAACATATAAATTATTAAAACCAAACAAGTATTCTAGAGCCAAATAATACAACAATTAATATTCAAAATGCAATAGACAGATTAAAAAAAAAAAAGATTTGAGAGCACATAATCAGTATACTTGAAAGTAGGAAGATTGAAATTATCCTGTGTGAATAAAAAAGATAAAACAATGAGAAAAATAGCACATATATTATGATCAAGAAGAAAAATGTATAGTTTGCCCTTCCTATGTGTGGGTTCTGCATAGATATAGATTTAACCAAACATATTTAAAAATATTCAAAAAAATACTGCTTCTAGACTTTGTATGTATATACTTTTTTCTGTCATTATTCTCTAAACAATAGAGCATAGCAAACAATTTCATACAATTTAAATTATGTTTGATAGTATAAATTATTTATAGATGATGAAAACAGGAAAATGTATATGTTATATGCAAAACTATTAAATTTTATATAGAATTTTGATTATCAAAAAATCTTGATATCTGCAACCAATCCTTTATAGATACTGAAGGACAATTGTATACAGTTTGGGAACTTCAAAAGAAAAGAGTAAAGAAAGAAGCTAGGCATGGCAATGCATACCTGTAATCCCCGCAGCTCAGGAGGCTGAGACAGGAGAATAGCCAAGTTCAAAGCTATCCTCAGCAACTTACCAAGATCCTGAGCAATTTAGAGAGATCCTGTCTCAATAAAAAATGTGTGGGGGTGCTGGCATTTTAGCTCAGTGGGAGAGCACTTGCTGAGCATGTATGAGGCACTGGGTTCATTTCTCAGCAAAATATAAAATTAAATAAATAAAATAAAGGTATCGTGTCCATCTATAACTAAAAACTAAAATAACACACCATTTGACCCAGCTATCTCACTCCTTGGTCTATACCCAAAAGACTTAAAAACAGCTTACTACAGGGACATAGCCATATCAATGTTTACAGCAGCACAATTCACAATAGCTAAACTGTGGAACCAACCTAGATGCCCTTCAGTAGATGAATGGATAAAGAAAATGTGGTATATACACACAATGGAGTATTACTCAGCAATAAGAGAGAATAAAATCATGGCATTTGCAGGTAAATGGATGGAGTTAGAGAATATAATGCTAAGTGAAGTTAATCAATCCCCAAAAACCAAAGGTCCAATGATTTCTTTGTTATGAAGATACTGACTTACAATGGCAAGGGAGGGGGGATGAGAGGAATGAAGGGACTTTAAATCAAACAAAGTGGGGGGGGGAAGAAGGGAGGGGGCAAGGGGATAGGAATAATGGTAGAATGAGTTAGACATCACCCTAAGTACATGTATGAAGACACAATTGTTGTGAAAATACTTTGTGTAAAACCAGTGACTTGAAAAATTGTGCTCTTTATATGTAATATGAAATGAATTGCATTCTGCAAGCATGTATAAAAAAATAGAATAAAAAGAGAATGAGCAGAAAAATAAATAAATTTATATATGTAGCTCAGTGGTTAAGCACCACTGTGTTCTATCTGCAGTACCAAAAAAAAAAAAAAAAAAAAAAAAAAAAAAGGATAATCACTTTATCAAAAAATTTTAACTTTACTTTATTAGTTTACTTTTTTATGTGGTGCTGAGGATCAAACCCAGTGCCTCACATGTGCTAGGCAAGTGCTCTACCACTGAGCCACAACCCCAGTCCTGTTTATCAAAATCCTTTTTTAAAGTATTTGTTTGGACATAAATTGTTTTAGTTTTCTTATTTTATATAAAGATTGAATGTGGCTCATCTTAAGGAAAAGAAACAAATATACTTTAGCATTGATAAGTCTTTTTCAGCTTTGCTATCTTTATTGAAATAGTCCCCACCCTGGAATACTGCAGGATCTCCAGCTTTTCTATCTCACCAAAATGCAAATTAGCAAAATCATCACTTTAATGTTTTTTATTTGTTCTAATTAGTTATACATGACAGCAGAATGCATTTTGATTGTGATTCATTGTACACAAATGGAGCACAGCTTTTCACTTCTCTGGTTGCATCACATGTGCAGTCATACATGTACCTAGGGTAATGATGTTCATCTCATACCACCATCTTTCCTGACCCATACCCCCTCCCATCCTCTCCCTCCTCTTGCCCAAATTTCCTCCATTTTCCCCAGTCCCCCCCACTCCCATATGGATCACCATCCATTTATCAGAGAGAACATTCAGCCTTTGGTTTTTTTAGGATTGTCTTACTTCACTTAGCATGATATTCTCCAACTTCATCCATTTACCTGCAAATGCCATAATTTTTTTCTCTTTAAATGCTGAGTAATATTGTGTATATGTACCACAGTTTCTTTATCCACTCTTCTGTTGAAGGGAATCTAGGTTGGTTCCATAGTTTTTTTGTGAATTGAGCTGCTATAAACATTGATGTGGCTGCATCAGTATAGTATGATGATTTTAATTCCTTTGGGTATAAACTGAGTAGTGGGATAACTGGGTCAAATTGTGGTTTCATTCCAAGTTTTCTAAAAAATCTTCATACAACTTTCCAGAGTGACTGCACCAATTTGCAATCCCACCAGCAATGTATGAGTGTACCTTTTTCCCCACATCCTTGCCAACACTTATTATTGCTTGTATTTTTGATAATTTCCATTCTGACTGGAATGAGAAGAAGATAAAAAAAAAAAAAACAATTGATGAATAAATATATGAAAAAATGTTCAACTTCTCTAGTAATCACAGAAATGCAAATCAAAACCACTCTAAAATTTTATGTTTATCAAATTTAATGAAAGCCTTTAATTTATATGTTCATGATGCTAAATAAACTTCAAGGTCATAGAACTCCAAGGATAAGCTCAAGAGTATCAACACTGACATACTTTGTTATCGAATTATTAAAAGCTAAAAAAAGAATTTTGAAAGAAGTGAGAGAAGATACTTGTCATGTATAAGAAATGCTTAATGAGATTAAAGCTTAGTTATCCTTTGGCTCCTTCCAATGTCAATAGCAGGCAATGGGGTAACATATTTTAATGGTAAGAGGGGAAAAAACCTATAGATTAAGAATTCTAGATCCAGGCATGATTGCATACTCCTGTAATCCCAGAGGCTCAGGAGGCTGAGACAGGAGGGTCATGAGTTCAAAACCAGCCTCAGCAACGGAGAGGCGCTAAGCAACTCAGTGAGACCCTGTCTCTAAATAAAATACAAAATAGGGCTGGGGATGTGTCTCAGTGGTTGCGTGCCCCTGAGTTCAATCCCTGGAGTATCCTCCCCCCACCCCCACAAAATGAAAGGATATTAGGCAAAAACAAAAAATTTCATAAAGAAATAAATATATCTGGTAAAGGTAGTTATGAAGGCAAATATAAAAACCAGTACTTTGGGTTTACAACTCTTCTTTGTATTTCCTTCATGATTTAAAAACATACAAATGTGAAAATACACTTAAATCTATGTTTTTTTGGGCAAACCATTTGTAAAGATGTATTTTGTGGCAATAGCTTGCAGATGTGAGGCTGATGAAAGTACATTGTAGTTCTTAATACATACTATCAAATAAGTTGATACAAATCAATCTGTTATAAATTCTGAAAGCTAAACATTCCCTCTATGGAAAATAGAAGGTAATATTTACAAAATATACAACGAATAAAATGAGAAGGGAATCCAAATGGTCTGCTTTAGAAAAGCTACAATGAAAGGATAAAGTTATTTATCTATCTACCTACCTATCTATTCAGAAATAAAATACAAAAAAAATGGCAGAAGTTATTTCTTTTCAGAAATTAATAAATGCATATGGATTAACCTCTTCAGTCTAAAAGCAGACTTTCATAGAATAGATGAAAAATAGCATTTTTTTTATATGCTTGCTATCATCTGAATGTTGGTGTCCCCTCCAGAATTCATGTGTTGCAACCTAATACCCAACATGATAGTATGAGAAGGTGACTGAGTCATGAGGGATCTGTCTTCATAAAAGGGATTAGTGACCCTCTAGGAGAGGCTGAAGGGAGCTACCTTGTCTTTTCACAATGTAAGGATGCAGCAACAACAGTTCCTATGAGGAACTGGCTGTCACACCTGACTCCACATCTCTGGCACTTTGATCTGGGACTTCTCAGCCTCCACATTGTAAGAAGTAAGTTTCTGTTGTTTATGAGTTTTCCAGTCTCAGGTATTTTGTGGTAGCTGTCGAAATAGACCAAGATAATGCTACTTATAAGACACATACTTTACATCAAAAGACATAAATAATTTGAAAGTGAAAACTAGAAAGATATTTCACATAAATAAAATGAATGGGAGCAGGATCTATTATAATAATAGTAGACAAAAGTAGATTTTAAGTCAAAACTGTTAGAAAAATAAAGGAGACAACAGAGCCTAAAATATGTAAAGAAAACATTGACAGAATTGGAGGGGTAGAGAATATCCTACCATAAATAACACTCAGAAACCTCAATATCTAATTTGCAACAATGAACAGAGAACATACATACAAAAATCAATAAAAGAGAAAAGGGAATGAAAACCATAATAAAACAAATAGATTTAAGAGACATGTAATATTCCACCCAACAACAATATGTGCAATATTTCCACAATGCATATACTATCAGGCCTGAAAACAAGTCAATAAATTTATACAAGTTGAAATCATGTAGTGTCTTCACAGAAGGCAAGGAATAGGCAGAAAATCAATAACTGAAGGAAAATCCCTAAATATGTACACATTAAACAACACACTCTTAACCAACCATGGGTCAAAGAAAAAAAATCACAAGAAAAATGAGAAAATAAAGAGAGACCAAAAAAAAAAAAAAAAAAAATTAAAACACAACAGTAAAACTTTATGAGATGCAGCAAAAATGATAAAAGTAAACCTAAATCTATCAAAGGAATTAAAAAACAGAGATAAACAAAACATTGCAAGGACAGAAAAAAAATTAATGAAACCAAAAGTTGATTCATAAAAAAAAAATCCAAATTAACAAATCTTTGCCTAGATTGACAAAAAAAAAAAAAAAAAAAAAAAAAAAAAAAAAAACAACTAAGAGAACTTTAAAAGTGCAGATAGCTCATATCAGAATGGAAAATCAGGACAATACCACTTACTTTACAGAAATAAGAAGGATTATAGGTGATCACTATTACCAAATATATACCAACAGTTTACATAATCTTGATCAAATGGACAAGTTCATAGAGACACCCAAATAACCAAAATTGACTCAAGAATAATTAGAAAATCTCGGTACATCTAAAAAGGGAGATCAAATCAGAAAATAATAATTATTATTATTCCAGAACTATTCTGGAAAAGTTCAGGACCAGGAGCATCATTAGTGAATTCTAACAAACTTTTAGTAAAAACTGAACACTAGGGCTGGAGTTGTGGCTCAGTAGTAGGGTGCATGCCTCACACGTTTGTGGCATTGGGTTTAATCCTCAGCATCACATAAAAATAAATAAATAAAGATATTTTTTTTCCATCTACAACTAATACATATATATATGAAAAGTGATCTTTCTGAAAACCTTCCAAAGATAGATAAGAAGTAAACAACCAGGTGTAGTGATGCACGCCTGTAATCCCAGTGACTAGGGAGGCTGAGACAGGAGGATCTCGAGTTTAAAGCCAGCCTCACCAATGGCAAGGCACTAAGCAAGTCAGTGAGACCATGTCTCTAAATAAAATAAAAAAATAAGGCTGGGGATGTGGCTCAGTGGTTGAGTGTCCTTGAATTCAATTCCAGGTACAAAAAAAAAAAAAAAAAAAAAAAAATGAAGATAAGAAGTGAGCATTTTCTAATTCATTCTATGATGGCTGCATTACTTAGCAAAACAGATAAAGCAATTGCAGACAAAAGAATAACAACAACAACAACAACAACAAAAAAAAAAAACAGTGTATAGACCAATAGCTCTTATGAATATAAAAGCAAATCTCCTTAGCAAAATATTAGCAAATATAATCCAACAGTATATGAAAAAGATTATACACTATGACCAAGTGGGTTTTATCCATAATAAAAGGGTTTTTCAACATGAGAAAACCAATTAATATAGTACATCATGTCAGGAAAATTTTTAAAAGATCACCTTATGCAGAAAATCATTTGAAATATGTAGAACTTATTAAAATGAAAATAATTTGGACAGCAACTAAGTGGTCTGCAATATAATTCTGTGGTAATGTACTTACCTAGCATACGTGAGGCCCTTCAGCACCACAAAAAGAAATTACTTACTAGCATTAATTAATTAATTAATTACTAGCATTAATTAATTACTAGGTAATGTACTTACCTAGCATATGTGATCCTTCAGCACCACAAAAAGAAATTTTATATATATATATAAAAGAAATATATATATAAAAGAGAGAGAGAAATTTTATAAATATATAAGAAATATATATATATAAAGAGAGAAATTTTATATATATATAAAAGAAAATATATATATATATATATATATATATATATATATATATATATATAAAGAGAGAGAGAGACAGAGAAAGAGACAGAGACAGAGAGAGGAATTATATAAAACAGAACAAGAGAAAAAATTGTGCAAATAATATATATGATAAATATTTAGAGATAAATACATATTTGATAGATACATTTGATACAATATGAAAAGAACATCTGTAACTCAACAACAAAACACAATCCAATTAAAAATGGGCAAAAGACTTGAATAGACATTTCTCCTGAGAGCATACACAAACAGCCAATAAAACCATAAAAAGTTGATTAATATCATTAGTTATTAGGGAAGTACAAATGAAAATCACAGTGAGATATGGTTTATTACCAAGTAGGATATCTATAATCCAAAAGGAAAAAAAAGTATTTGTGGAAAAATCAAAACCCTCCTACATTGTTAGTGGGAATGTAACTTGGCCCAGCATGTGTGGAAAATAGCCCAGCATTTTATCAAAATGTTGAATGTAAAATTACCATATAACCCAGAAATTCTACACCTACTTATACAGTCAATTACAGTTATCTATTGCATATCAATGTTTCAGTTAATTGCAGACCACACATATAACTGGGCTCTTGTAAGTCTATACAGCCAGAGATATCATGGTGTGAGTACACTCTACAACACTCGCATGTTTACACAATGACAAAGTCCTCTAATGAGCCATTCCTAGAATATGTCCCCATCATTAAGTGATAAATATTTGTACTTTAATACAGAAACTCAGGCTGATATTGCACACGAGGGTGTTCATAACAACATTATTCACAATAGCTAAGAGGTGCAAAGAAAAACAAATGTTCATCAAATGATTAATAGATAAACAAAGCAGGTAGCTCAGCCAATAAAAATGAAGTTCTGGCACATGATAAACCATGGAAACATGATGTTAAGTGAAACCAGGCAGACAAAAGGGAACAAAATTGTATGAGTACAGTCAAATGAAATACTTAGGAAAATTCATAGAAACAAAATATTATACCAGGGCTGGGAAGATATAGTTATTGTACATAGTCATTAGTACATAGTTTCTATTAGGTTTTTTAAATACTTTGGAATTAAATTGTGATGATAGTTGCACAGTACTGTGAATCAATTAATGAGACTGAAATGGTGACTCAAAAATAGTAAAAGTCACCTGGCTCATGCTTGTAATACCCATAATTTGAATGGATGATATAGGAGGATCACTATTTTTTTAGGGGGGAGTTTTTTAGATATATGATGGTAGAATCAATTTTGATATAATTACACAAGCATGAAATATACCTAATTCTAATTAAGACCCCAGTCTTGAGGTTGTACACAATGGTGGGATTCACTATGGAGTGTTCATATATGTACATAGGAAGGTTATGTCAGATTTGTTTCACTGTCTTTCCTTTTTCTATCCCCCCTCACTTCCCTTTGGTTTGAGGCCAACCTTGGCAAATTAGTGAGATCCTGTCTCAAACAAAAACAAAACAAAACGTAATTAAAATAACAGATTTCATGTTATATATATATATATATATATATGTACATATATGTATACATGTACATATATGTATGTACAACCACAATTTAAAAAGAAATTTGAATAAATTCTATCTATACTAAATAATCAAAGAAGCAAATAACCATTTTTTAAAAACATCAGTTTTTCCTTTTCTTATTTTGGATATGAGAGGAAAATATAATGTACTTCAAATATAGGTAACTTCACATCAGTTCTCTCATGGGTTTGCAGTCCATACTTTCAGGTTCTATGTGATGCCAGTTAAAGAATATATAAGGTAGATCTGGGATGGTAGCTCAGTGGTAGAGTGCACACGTGAGGCACTGTGTTCAATCCTCAGCACCACATAAAAATAAATAAATAAAATAAAGATGTTGTGTCCATCTACAACTAAAGCATTAAATAAAGAAGAATACATAAGGTAAAAAAGTAAGTTATAGCAATCGTGACATCTTTGTTGGAAGAACTTGGCTGCAAACTCATGTTCTCCAGTGATGCTAACCAATGAAGATCTTATGTTTTCTTTTTAAAAATTACCAACTTATAAAAAAATAAAGCATCAGAAAACAGAAACAATAGAAACATTATTTGGCCTACAAATAGAATCAGATAGTGGCAGTATCAGAAAAAACATTATTAGAACTATTAGAAAATACCTTAAAATAAAAATGCTTAATGTTTCAATTAATAAGATATTTGTAAAACCATAAGAAAAAAATAGGTTAGAAACAAAATAAAAGCAATTAAAAGTAAAATATTGATTTTATGTTGATGAGGTTTAGAGAAGGGCACCCCAAAATATGCTACTTTGATTTATTGATTATTTTGAATTAAAGACACTTGGAAAATAGCAGGTACAAGAATGACACTCCAACCTTCCTTTCTGGAAGCAGAGGATAAACTTCCATGTACCAGAAGGAGGACTCTTTTATCACTAAAGACCAGGAGTCTTTATAATGGCAAGGGAGGGGGGATGAGAGGAATGAAGGAATGTTAAATAGAACAAAGGGGGTGGAGGGGAGGGGAGGGGGCAAGGGGATAGAAATAATGGCAGAATGAGTTAGACATCAATACACTAAGTACATGTATAAAAACACAAACGGTGTGAAAATTCTTTATGTAAGACCAGTGACTTGAAAAACTGTGCTCTTTATATGTAATATGAAATGAATTGCACTCTGCAAGCATGTATAACAAATTAGAATAAATAAATAATTTAATTAAAAAAAAAAAAAAAGACCAGGAGTCCAGGCTGAGAGACATTTGAATAAATCTATCTTGTTAAACTGACCTTATCTCCCTACCCACTTTTCTACAATTAACTGTCCTAGCCCAAACCCCTTTGTCTCATTGTGTGTTTTTATAATTTACTACTTTTTGTTCAAGCTAGTATATAAGCTTTTGGCCCTGATTCTTGCAAATAAAAAATAAACAAGCAAACAAACAAACAAACAAACAAATAAATAAATATTTTTATGCTTTATTTTGTTAATCTCTCTTATGTCACTGTAATTCTGAAGTCCAGCTAGAGATTCTGAGGGTAAGGAAAAAATTCTGCCTCCCCTGAAGTATACTGAATGAGAATTCAACACTCAACTAGAAAAAAAATATGAATTTATATATACAGAGGTCAGATAGGCAGATTGGTAATTTAAAGGAAAAGTTAAGAAACAGGAAATGCTGAAGAATGTGGCACATGTATTCAACCAAAGTTTCAGAAGAGCAATAAGTAGTGTAACAGAAAGGTGGTAATTGAAGAGATGATGTTTGATATTTTTCCTTAATTGTTAAAAGAAAACTAAGCTCAGTTCCAGGATCTCAATAATTACAAGAATAAATACAAAGAAGTCAATAACTTCATATATATTAGTTAAATTTTAGCCATTAATATTTTAAAGGAGATAGATAGAAGGTTGAAGCATAACTTCTCATAATAAATAAAGAAAGCAAGAAGAGAAGGAAATAACACATTTAACATGCACAAGAAGATACACTCTATATGTGATAAGATGATCATAAAATTTTCATACACTGAGTATATGAATAATATGAATCACAATTATACTTACAAACAAATTAATTGCTAAAAGGAAATTCAGATGATTGGTATTTCTGGAGTTAGGGTAAAGTAAGAAAAATTTACTGAAAGAATACTCCAGTAGTTTTCTGTAGCAGTAATTTTGCTTATGTTGCAAATTGTACTAAAGGTTTTTATAATGCCTTTTTAATGCATTTTCTTTCTTTAATGTTGTATAGTCACAATAACATACTGATTGAAAAAATGCCAGCATAACAAAAATAAATCCTTCAGAAACAAACTGTCAGAAATTATACAGTAATACTTAGAGTTTTCGTAAAATATTTGCATAAACCCTGTTCTTCCTAATAACCTAAACATATGCCAATGCATGCAGGAGACAAAATGGTATTATCAGATACTTAAGACCTCAGAAATTAAATTCTCTGTATTTTTTTGAACAAATGACTTGAATAATAAATTAATCAAATTTGTAGGATCATTAAAGAGTTCAGCATGAGGTTGAAATGTATATGTCCATATGATTTGAAGAATAAATATATAATGAAAAATGAGTCAATTTAATCTGTATAATTTTATCCATTAATCTAAATATGCTGGAAATCTTAAAATTTCTCTTCATTGCCTGTAAAAAATGTCTTTAATTAGAAAGTATCTGTTCTTAGGTTTGAATATCTACCAAAACAATAATCGATGTGTTTTTAAACAAGACAGGTAAATACACTTATGAAAAATTAATTTTATTTCTCTTAATTATTTGAACTTATGTCTATATTTGCATTAAATTACATTTATATTTATAGGTAATTAAGATAATTAAGATGACTTAATAGTTTCTAATCTTTTTTTGACATTTAAAAATAGCAAACTAACAAGAATTTTAAAGTTTTTATTATATGCAACACTAAAATTAGAAGGCTGCACACATTATATTATATAGTCCTATGTTTTTAACTGTTAAATATATTTTCAAATAGCCTCATTGACCCTCATAAACCCTTCATTTACTAAGAATAAAATCAGGCCCAAGGGATTTTAACTTGCCAAGGTTATGCAGCTGAAAAATTAGAAATTACAACAATAATATAAATATAACTTTCTGTTGTTACTTTCATTGATTAATTCACAAGGGAGATTAGAAATTTAAAATTGCATTATAAGAATTATATTATGTAGTCTTCTCATATACAATTACCAAAACAATTTGTTTCTATATTTTGAATGCCAAGAATTGTATTTTTTACATACCCTTGGCAGTTTATACAGAGGAATAATTTATACTCCACTTATATTTACTATTAATGGCAAGCAGAAGAAAACTACTATATAATAAACATGTTTTCTTTAAACAAAATACTGAAAGTGAAAACAAGGCAATATCTTCACCATTCTTTTTTAATATTTGACATACAAAGTTCTGCTGACAGTATTTGTTGAATTATTTTGTACAGTTTATTGCCCAATTAGTATTCAGTGTTGTGGCAGGACACAAAATATTGGAAGGAAACTACATTTTTGGAGAGAATCCAAGAACAAATATGGCATATAAAAATCATGTGTGATTAAATACACACACATATTTACACTGTTCCAAAAGCACATTGTTTTTACAGCACTATAAAACCATTGGCTAATAAAACAAAGAATCAATAAGTGGGATGCAATTAAACTAACATGCCTCTGCACAGCAAAGGAAACAAGAGTGTGGAGAGCCAATAGAATGGGAGAAAATCTTGGCGAGCTACTCCTCTAATAGGGCATTAATATCCAGGGTATACAAAGAATTTAAAAAACAAACAAACAAAAAAACACCACAAAACAACCCAATTGATACATGGGCAAAAGAACTAACAGAAATTTCTCCAAAGAAGGAACACAAAAGGCCAATAAATATATGAAAAAATGTTCAACATCTCTAACAATCAGGCAAATAAAAATCAAACTACACTAAGGTTTCATCTCTCTCTAGTAAAAATGGTAATGATCAAGAATACAAACAACAATAAATGCTTTGTTGGGCAAAAGGCACACTTGTACATTGTTGGTGGGACTGCAGACTAGTACAACCACTCTGGAAAGCAGTATGTAGATTCCTCGAAAAACTAACAAAAGAACCACCATATGACCTTGCTATCTCATTCCTGAGTATTTTCCCAAAAAAATTTCAATCAGAAAACTATAGTGACAGTCACATTAATGTTTATAGCAGCACAGTTCACAGTAGATAAATTACGGAATCAATTCACCTGCCTCTCAATAGGTGACTAGATTACAAAATTATGGTATATATATGTAGATATGCAATGGAGTTCTACTCAGCCATTTTAAAGAATGAAATTATGGCATTTATTGGTAAATAGAAATGGAGAATATCGTGCTAAGTGAAATTAGCCAAACTCAGAAACTCAGAGGTTGCATGCTTTCTCTCATACGCAGAAGCTAGACTAAAATAAAGAAAAGGGAGAAGGAAGGATAAGATTACATAAAAAACCAATCAAATACAAATTAATAGATGAACAAAGGAAGTCTAGTAGAGTAGAAGAGAGAGGATGGGAGAGGAGAAGGAAAGCGGAGAGGAATAAGGGGGCATCATGAATAGAAATTGATTTTGTTCATGGATGAGTTTGTGTGCATGAACCCAGCTACTACGTATAACCACAGAGATCAAATAAATAAATAAATAAATAAATAAATAAATAAATAAAATCATTGGTTGGGAATTGGTTTTTAGTGAATCGTAGTTTAAGAACAAACTGAATTCATGAATATAAAGCACTCAGAATGGTGTCTGATATATAAAAAGTGCTCTGTTAATGCTTTTATTGTGAAAAATACAATTGTTTTATTATTGTTGTTATTAAAATGACATTAATTCATATGGGAGATACTGGGAAGATGGTAGAATAATGATCATAAAGCAAAGGACTAAACACAAAAGTTCCAGTGATGGTGAGTTTTCCAAGGAATAATGAAGGTTCAAAGATGGTGAGTTTGATCTTCTGGTGAGAAACCCATCTAACTGTTGTCTCAGGCCTAGAGTTCTATTAGGTGTTTCACACCCTCTCACAGGAGGACTAGAGACACAGGGGTAGGAATAGGAAGATCACTAACTCATCACTCCTAGACTTTTGTCTCTACTTGGATCTCGCTCTTATGTAAGATATTTTCAAACTCTGTCAACTTGTAAAACAATTGTGATAACTGACGTTTTGTGATTCATTGTGTAAGTAGGAATTATCACATATGTGCACAAATGTGTTAACTCAAAAGTCCTGGTATGTTGTTAATTTTCTGTTAACTCAATTCTTGGTTAGCTTGCTGGGACTGATGTCACAAAGCTCCAAAAGCTGAGCTCTCCTAGGTCCTAATAATAATCAGAAGTGTAGATGTCAAAATATCGGAGGCCAGAAATCCAAGATCAAGGATTAAGCAATTTAATTCTTTCTGAGACTGTAAGGAAGAATCTGCTCCATGTCTCTTCCCCTGTCCTCTGGTTATGTGAGGCTACTGGAGTTCCTTGGCTGGGAGAAGAGTCATCCCTACCCCTGACTTCATGTTCCCATTGCATTCTCCCCATGGTGTATCTATGTTCACATTTCTGTTTTCATGAATGTACAAATCACACTGGAATAGGGCCTATCCTCTTATTTAACTGTATCTGCAACATCCATATTTCTATGTAAGGTCATATTATAAGATACCATGGATTAGAACTTCAATATATGCACTCAAGGGAAAGGCAATTCAACCAATAGCATCTCCCAATGTTTCAATTACCCTTTTATTGCTTTTTATTTTTAGTAGTAGGGATCTAATCCAGGGTGCTTTAACACTGAGCTATAGCCCTAGTCCTTTATTATTTATTTATTTATTTATTTATTTATTTTGAGACAGGGTCTCACTAAGTTGCTGATGGTCTGCTAAGTTGCTGAGGCTGGCCTGGAACTTGTGGTTCTCCTGTCCTACCCTCCCAAGTCTCTGGGATTACAGGCATGTGCCATTGTGCCGGCTTCTTTAACTTGCTCTGCTTACCAGTTGCCTTCATCATTTCCAAAATGAGCACACTTGACAAAGAACAGCTTCAGGGGCAGTAGGCTCAAATCTAATCAGTTTTATCACGTTAAAATTGCCCTCGGAGGTTATTCATTTAAAAATCTAGTTCATACATAAATATTCTAGGAGGAGAGGAAGTAAAGTAATCTCTTGGGCTCAAAGGTTTAAAATACACCATTGCACAGAAACCCAAACAAATGCCTGGTTCCAAATCCCTTGTTTAAAGCCTATACTTATTTAATTATAAAACTTTTTTTATGCCATTCACATTAACCCCCACTCCTCTTTTCTTTACACATTTTATAATGAAGTGAAAAATGAAACAATATTGAACTCTTGCTTTCCCCAAATTTTATAATTCAGAGTCTAAAGTAACAAAACAAATTTACCTTGCTTAAACCATATTTATCCGACCACAGATTTTCTTTTTAAGGCCGTGCACATGAAAAACCTGTGGGGCATGCTTTGAGAATGTCTGTCTTTATACATTTTTCTTAGGTCATTTTCCTAAGTATTTAAAGAATTGGAAAAACAGTCTTTACTGCACTAAGACCACCCTCATTTACAACTGGAAATAGAAAAACAAATGAAATAAAATGAAAATCAATGTCTTTTTGAAGACATTGCCCACATACATAGGTACAGATATAGTCACTTATTCTGACTAACTTAAAATAAAAATACCTGAATGTTAAACATTAGTTTAACAATAGGTTAATTGCTAGTCTGCTGTTCTCCAAGCCAAGGATTTATAAGGTGAAACTTGCAGTGTGGCAAAGGATAGGCCATCTGACCATGGTAGAGTGATCAGGAACAACTTTGTCCTTTGAAGGAAAGGGTAATACATTCATTCAGTAGTCACAGGTGTTTTATCAAATATTACCTCTTTCTGGAAGGCCTCTTATAAAGCTATTTACACTGGCTTTTCCCCTGCTTTTTTCATTTATAATCTAAATAGCACAAACTACCAAATACTAACATTAGGTACATAATAGCCACTCTCTTGTTTACATTTACCATTTTAGGAATATTTATTACATGCATTTAAAAGGAAGTATTTAATATTAAAAGTGTCATATAAGATCCGCTTTCCTCCTATTTTCTACATTAATTCCCTTATTAAGAATCACTGAAGCAAAAATATAGAAAGTTAGATTGACATTGATAGCTGCCTTTAATAAAAGTTAGTGGTGAAAAATTATCCTGTCTTTGCCATTCCATGCTACAGTCTATTTTCTGAGGAAGAGATAGAATAAAAATGAGGACAGAGAGAGTTTGAATTTTGAGACAATAAATTTGTTATGTATGGAAGACAATGATAGATGACAAAAGTAAAATATGAATTCTAAAAAAAGTATTGGTGAGATATATTATTTAGTATTATTTGCCTAGGCTTCCATAGAGGGGAAAGTACAGATATAGAGAATGGATTCAGGGATGGTGTTGGTTGCTGAGTTCACAGAGTCCTGTCTGTCTGTACTTGATTGACTTTGTTTAACAACTCCTTTAATCAGCACCAAGAGAGCAAGAATGAGAAGACTCAGATAAATGACTTCCCAACTCTACCTAGTGTATCTCTTTAGCATGTCTGCTCTTCCTGACTATAATAGTCGGACTTAAATAATAGTGTCTTTAGCACAGAATGCAATTAGCACGTCTACTTAAATATTTTTATGACACATATTTGTATCTTTTAAAATGCTATTTACGCAAAACATATCTAAAATATCCATTAAATACCTGTTACAATACAACACTTGTTTGTCCTTTCACTAAAGACTCTAGAGTTTGACTCACAACCAATGCACCATGATGTCCCAAAGGGAAGTTACACTGAATAAGCCTTACTTCATGTTCTCCATCTTAAGATTATGCATCCCCTCCCATTTCTGCAAGGAATTTATCTTAACACTATTGCACTGAACTTTATTTCTCTCTGTCTTCATGTGCCTTTCATTAGGATTTTTTCCATTTCTTTTCATATATTCCAAGCAAAATCTCACCTCGGGAGATTTTTTATATGCAGTTTAGGTCTGATCCACTTGGGCTGGAAGGGGGTGGACATTAATGTCTTGTCACTGGTGTTTTTTACCTGACTTTAAATAGGTCCTTAGTGGTGCCCAGCAGTCACACTCCACTTCTCTGGTTGTCTGACAACCACCCATCCCTCTTTCATAGATGAGTATTTCATAACTTTTCTTTTATACTGGGTATTTAACCCAGTGAGTACTTAACCACTGAGCCACAACCCCAGCTTGTTGTTGTTGTTGTTCTTATTAGATATACATGACAGTAGACTGTATTTTGACATATTATACACATAGGGAACATGACTTCTGATTCTTCTGTTTGTACATGACATGGAATTACACTGGTCATATAATCATATATGCAAATAAGAAAGTAAAGCTTCATTCATTCTACTTTCTTATTCCCATTCCCCCTCTCTTCCCTTCATTCATCTTTGTCTGATCAAAAGTACTTCTATTCATCCCTACCCCTCCCCTATTGTGAGTTAGCATCTGCATATTGGAGAGAACATTTGGTCTTTGGTTTTGGGGATTGGCTTATTTTACACGGCATGATAGTCTCCATTTCTATCCATTTACTGACAAATGCCATAATTTCATTTCTCTTTGTGGCTGAGTAGTATTCCATTGAGTATATGTACCATTTTTATTTATTCATTCATCTGTTGAAAAGTTCCTAGGTGGGTTCCATAATTTAGTTATTGTGAACTAAGCTGCTATAAACATCAATGTGGCTGTATCACTGTAGTATGCTGATTTTAAGTCATTTAAGTGTAACCTGAACAGTGGGATAACTGGGTCAAATGGTGGTACCAATTTGCAGTCCCACCAGCAATGTATGAGAGTGCCTTTCCCCCCACATCCTCACCAATACTTACTGTTACTTATATACTTGGTAATTACCATTCGGACTGGAGCTATAAAATCTCAGTGCATTTTAATTTGCATTTCTCTAATTGCTAGAGATGTTGAACATTTTTTATATATTTGTTGTTGGATCATATTTCTTCTGTGAAGTGTCTATTCAGTTCCTTTGCCCCAGCCCCTTTCATATTTTATTTTGAGACAGGGCCTTGCTAAGTTGCTTAGCACTTCTATAAATTGCTGAGGCTAACTTTGAATTCATGATCCTGCTGCCTCAGCCTCCAGAGCCACTGGAATTAGAGGTGAATGCCACTGGGTTGAGCTATTTTATAACTTTTTTGCTCTTCCAATGCTTCATATTTCACTGATAAATTAACCACAATCAATGCACACTTGTTGCTACCACCACAACTATCTATCTACCTGCATCTAATCCTCTAAGTGTACACACTTCCCATTCCCTGAGAAGTAAAAAATGATCTTCTGTTTATGTACTCCTAGACTCCCAGAACAATAGTCTATGCAAGGATATTATTATAGTGATTATTCTTACACTTGCTAACATTATCAGTTATTTTCAGTTTCTAGTGAGTCATTCTCACAAAAATTTAAACATGGTCTAATATCTCCTATTTCAAAGAAATAAGACTATCTCTGTACTTTCTCTACTAGTTAATTGAAACCTACCCTTAGAATCTGTTTCCTTTATGATAATTTTCCCATATTCTCTTTTACAATTTTTCTCTTTCCACTTTGCCTTGAACCCACTTCAGTCACTACCCTTATTACTCCATGAAAAAGAGTCCTTGGCAAGGTCAGCAATGACCTATACATTGATTAATGCTTCCTCAAGTCACTATTTGTTTTTTTTCTTTGAAACTTCTCTTTTTCATTATTTTTTCACTTCCATTGAGTGTTTGTGCGTACATTCCCTTGACTCTCTTCTTATAGCATCTATAGTTTCTTTGATGATTGTATTAAACTCCCAAAGCTTTAAATATTAAAGTGATCATATTTTCTTGTAATTGTTTATTCTTATTATCTATTTCCTTTAAACTAAGTATAGAACTCAAGTATTTTCATCTTCATTATCCCCAAACCCATGCACTGTAGATTAGGTGAATCATTTCAAGGATTTTCTGATGCATGTAAAGTAGACTTTAGTTGTGATCTTCAACTAATTGCCTCACTAAGTCACTTCTGGCTTTTTCTGATTCTTCATACAAAATAAATTAGCATAATTCAATTTATTATAATGACATGAAAACCCTTATTTATTTTAGGCTTTAGTCCTATTATAATCCTATAAAACATGCTATCATAGAATTTGTGATTCTTGATAAAAAATATAGAATACTGCATTTAACCAAATTCTTTCACCTTTTATCTGAAGGGTCACTGTTTTGAGAATCTTGTCTTTGCACAGAGGACAAAAATACCCTGCTACCATAAAATATGTAATCACTTGAAGTTAATCATGCTTGCTTATTGGTAATATAATGTTGGCACTTTGTTAAATGTAGTTCACTAAATAATAGATAGTACTTTGTTCAGGGCAGGTACCCCCTTGTTCTTAGGTATTCTCCACACTCCATAAAATAAAATTATTTTATGACTCCACTATTCACCAACCAAAACTACCATAAATATTATCAATACTGTTTGACCTTCAACTGTCAGAATCAAGTTACAATATTCCAACTGTTCTAAAATCAATACAACTGCTGTATCACAAATAGGGAAATATACAGAGGATTAATTTATTAGAATATGTATGTCTTCTGATTACATATGCATCAGAGTGAATAATTACTGAGAAAGTGGAGGAGGATATAGAGAAACACTTGAAAAAGCCTTAAATGGAACTAAAGTTGTGTTATTTTATCTCTATATTAGCACCATATGAGGCCCCAAGAGAGAGTATAGAATGTACGCTCAAGAAACTGCAAGGAGTTCAGTGGCTGGAGAAGCATGAGGAAAGAATTGCAAAGAAACTTTTAAAAGAACATAGGATGGGATTAGAACTCAAAAAAGCGACTATGAAAATTTAAAGCCTTTAACTTTTTACTTTGTATATAACATGGAAATATTGTGATGTTTTCCAAGGATTTCTTTGCCTACAATTGAGATGAGCAATTAGAAAAGATTGAACAGTACTGGAGGAGCTATCAATAGAATTTTTTATATATTTTGAAGATAGAATCAATAATGTTTTGGGATAAAATGAATATGGAAACACAATCCATGAAGGAGAAGTAAGACTTCAGAAGCTTTGGGCTTTAATAATATAAAGAACGGAAACTTTAAAAGCTATGGGGTAGATATTATAGAATAGATTAAGAGTTTAGTTTTGGATATATTGTGTTATCAATTGCCTGTTCAACACAGAAGAGAAGATGTAACGTAGGTTATTGGATGTAAGAGTTACAGTATAAATCAAGCCCAGTGTTATAAATTATTACTATTTGGATATGGTAAACTCTAGTAGTATTCATCAGTGTTTCTAATTCTTTCCTCTATAAACACATCAGATAATACTTCCATTTATGTATGTCCACATGACTTCCAATAGCCTATATATGTGAATAGGAATTATAAATATCACTTTGGTTAGAAAATTTCAGGTCAGAATATTATTCTCCATTTTATCTCCACATATTCAAGTGCCCCTCAAAGACTCATTCTGTGATGGTGGAAGAAACCATGTGCCATGTGTTATATCTACAATAAGTAGAGAAGGTTGATTAACCATCATGTGGTAGATGTGAAAAACACAAATGACAAAAGAGAACTGAGCAACTAAAAATAGGTAGTGAAACTTACAGGTAAGTTTGAATGGATACATAGATTTATATTCTACCTCCCATTCTACTAGCTGTTTAACTTGGGCATGTTTCTTACCTTCAATGGGTCTTATTTTCTTCTTGTAAATTGGAGAGAAACAATGATGTTCACTTACTTGGTCAATTTAAAGAGCAAAGAAGTTCTGTAGGTAAAAATTTTGAAAAAATGTCACTTTGTTAGTGAAATTTGCTTTTTACAATTACCATTATTATTTTAGTCATTTTCATACATTATATGCATCTAAAATCCCAATAATTTTAATTTTATTTCTGCCCCCTGTCTGAGCCCATATCCAGCAATGTGGTTTGAAAGAAATAGATTTTTTACTAACTGGTCTTATATTAAGTTTATGATTCTAACCCTTCATGAGGTCTTAAAGTTGTGCAAAGTTGACACTGTATTTCTTTATTCCATTCACTTCATTACACAACTTGATTAATCTTTTACCAATTATTTTTTCAAGTACTCCTAATGAAGTCTTCTAACCTTCCTCCCAGCAAATCATTGTAGACTATTTCTTTGCAAAAATACAAGCAATCAAATGAGAACCACACATATTACCACCACAAATAGTGAAAAATTATTTTCACCTGGATAAAAAGCTGTGCTTTCTTTTCATTACTATGAATAACTGACAATGCATCTTACTAATCACTGTCCATTCAAAGACAGATATCAATGATCTTTATGCTTGCTTTGTTTTTTAGTTTATTTATTTTTATTTATTTAGTTTTGCAGTTTCACATGCTAGGCATGTGCTTGACCACTGAGTAGAACCATAATCAACATCATTGATTTTCATCTCTTTCAAAGGCACCCAATAGCATACATATCCTTAAAATATGGCCTTTTTCAATTACACTTTACTCTCCAGATACTAAGCTAGCATTCTTCTTCATGTTTTAGCACAGTTCCTTAGGAGTACTGTTTCTTTCTGTTGTCTTCAATTATTCTCTTTACATTTACTCTTGAACTCATTTAGCTCATGCTCTTCCTCCAATGGCCCTACAAATTGAATCTTGTCAAACTTACTAATGGTCTGCATATGCTAAATCCAAAGTTCAGTTGTCATCATCTTACTTGAGTCATAAGCAACATTAAACATGATGGACACGTTCCCTTTCATACTTGTGATGGCATAAATGGAGGAAAACTTTTATAAAATTTATTCCATGTGGCATTTGTAACTATTAATTATTTATTAATTTTATACTATTTATTATGTTGTATTAGTGATAATTTCTACAATTATCTATGTTTTTGAGATAAGTTACAGTATCTTGCTTTGCAACAGAAGTCATAAACAAATGTAAAATAAGCATAGGGATTTAACAAAACTGAGTAATATAGATTAGATGAGAATAATGTGTGCTTCATTGAAGATACGATAGGTGTGGCCCTTATTTACAGAAATAATTCCAGATGATGTTTTGTAATGGATAAGTAGGAAAAATATATAGTCTGATTACACGGACCAAAGAAATAATATGTATTGGTGATATTAAAGGTTACAGAGCAGGGCTATCAAGTATGTGGGCTCAGGAGGTAGCCATAAGTTTGTATCAGGCTTGCTGACTACCTAATGGCGTCTTTATGGTAGCAGTTCATTCATCCTTATAGTGGAGATAATAATATTATCCGCATCTTTGTGTTGTTATTAGGGTAAAATATTTTAATAAATGCCCAATGTTTGTAACTTATCCTGAATAATTACAGGCTCTCAAAAACAAGCCATTAAATATTTTTACATCCAATAACTATTATGAACCCAAAACTTGACATACATGTTATATATTCACTGCCATTAACAGCAGATATGCTATAAAATAACAGTTTCTATTGAAGTAAGATTTTTATGCTTAGCTCTTTTTTATTTCATATGTCCCTTTTTCTAAATCCAACTATCCTGATGAATAATAAAAACACATACTTTAATTCAGGTCTTCTTGATTGATGTCTTTTGGACACGCTTGTAAAAACATCATAAGAGATTAGAATTGAGAGATATGATTTATTAAAGAATCATAGAATTCTGAATCTATTATATGTATCCACAAGACACTATTTTTTTTTTTTTTGTTTTGTACTGGGGATTGAACCCAGGGGTGCTTAACCACTGAGCCACATATCCAGACCTATTTTGTATTTTATTTAGATACAGCGTCTCACTGAGTTGCTTAATGCCTCACTTTTGCTGAGGCTGGCTTTAAATTTGTAATCCTCCTGCCTTAGCTTCCTGAGCTGCTAGGATTATAGGCATGAGCCACTGCACCTGGCAAGGCACTTATTTTTTTAAAAACACTATGAGGAAATAGCATAAAGATCAGTAGACAAAAAGGAACAGGGAGAGAGGAGGGAAGAGAAATAGGAAATGCTAAAGACAGAGCAAATTATATTCCATGCTTTTGTCATTATGTCAAAATGAATCCTAAGGTTACACATAACTAAAAAGAACCAATAAAAATCATAGACTTCATTATAAATGGAGATTTATGTTCAACTTTTCCACTAAAGTGAAAATATGGTTCAGATGCTTAACGGTGAAATAAAAGCAGGCATTCAACAGGCCCATGAATAAATGAAAAGTTAAGGTCAGTTTCAGATATTGGCAGATGATGGTATAGATTTTGTGTACTTTTGAATGGTGATTTGGAAGATGGATGTAGACAGTATATTTTATTTGTTTATTTTTATTTTTATTTTTTTGAAAGTTAAAGAACTAAAGGAAAACAGACTTTGGCAAAATATAAGCATAAAGTACAACTACAAGAAAATATCTGGCTAGTTAGAAGGAGAAAATATTTACAGCTGAAATATATCTTTAAAAATATATAGAATAGGTCTATGGTGGAATGTGCTAAGCAAATTCTTGCCTCAGTGACTTTCTATTTTCTACAACACTCTCCTGCAGAAGACTTTCTACTTCCCCAAATATTATCTCCACGGGTCTTTTAATATTTGCCTCCTTATATGATGCAAGCCTCTGCTCAAAAATTAGTTCTTGTGACAAGTCTAAGTTCAAAATTCCTCTGTAATTCACCCAAACCAGTCTTTTTCTATTTTATATGTATCTAAAACTCTTTTTAATATGCTATTTTAAAATCTTTCTAATATCAAGTGTTTAATATGCATACACACATATGCAAATATTTATATATGTACATATAAATATAAATATAATTATAAATATAAATTAATATATTTATATTTTTTTAAAGTGATAATTTATGTTAGAGAGGTGAGGTCTAACTTTCCAATTTCCTAATTTTCCAATCTTACAATAACTTCATACATGTATTAAGTTACATCTTCCTTCTGTTACAACAAAATTTTTACTCTTGTTATTTTGTCTTGTTTTACTTGATGAAATGAAGACATTAAATTGCTTTCTCAATACTTAGGAGGTCTAGACTGCTTAAAATAAATGTTTAAAAATAATACATTTCCATTTTTATTTTGTTCATGTTCCTACAAAAGTCTCTAAAATAATATGTGTTAAAATAATTTTTTAAAAAGTGTCTATCATTGTAATGAATTTGGACATTTATGAAATATAAAAGATCTCACATTTTTCAAATGTTCTGGAGGAATAGGAAATTGCTTGATCAAGGTCCTTGGCATGGCTAGTGAACAAACTCTTAGCTAGCAAAAAGTTAATTACGCTACAATTTATTTAAAATTGCATAATATGATTGCTGTTCAGGGGACTGTATAGCTACTGGTGATGGCAAGCCTGCCTTCAAATATGTAAATAATACCTGTTCTATATAAACTGTTAGTGTATTCAGAAAATAAATACAGCATACAAATTATTGTTTCATAGAGAGTCAGTAAATCTTCAAATATGATGCTCAAAATAATTGTTATTTTAATTACATTTTCAACTTTCAATTCTTACTGCAATTACACTTGAGTGTTATTTTTAAGAATTCATAGTTCCACTACCAGGTCTGCTTAATAGACTCTAGAGACCATAACTTTTACATACCTAAATAGCATCTGGGAAGGAAATTTGGAATTCAGGAAAATAAATTACCACACACTTGTTCTTCAGATAAGTGTGTGGGAGTTGGGACTCATTTATTTCAAGTTTAAATTTTTTCTATATGTAACTATTACTTTTATCATCAGAGTAGATTATTATTTCTAGTGTTTTGAGTATTCCAAATTAACTCATTTCTATATCAATAAACCTCTAACATTTATGAAGTATGAGATTGGGTACAGTGATTTACAAAGATGAAAATGAGAAGATTTCTATTATTTCTAACATCAGGTAGCTTGAACACATGCTGGAAAACAATCTGATAGTTTTGACGGTAATAAATTTTTAAAAAGTGGCTCAGACTTAGTGCCATGGGAGAGAAATTTCAGCTAGGATGGCTTTTGAATATACATTAGAGGCTTAGGGGAAGAGCACAAGCAAGGTTGGTAATTCACATGCTGCATGCAAGACATTAGAATCAATTTCATGTTGGTGGAGTGCAAAGTTGTAGGCAGTGTATACTCAAGGGGAGACTGCAGAGGTGCTGGCCAGCCATATCAGGTTGTAATGGGTATACTTTATAAAGTTCAGAATTCATCCAGAGGGAATAGAGTTGTCACTTATTATTTATAATTTAGTTTTCTGAATTTTTAAAATGGATATTTATTAAGAAAATGTTTAAGGTAAAATGTTATATAGTAAAAAGACCATAGTTGAAATACAAATATTATCTAATTCTTTTCCTTTTCTAAGTACATGAAATTATAATAATCAATACAATTTATTCTCCATGCCTTTTACTAAATAGCCATCGAAATTTATATAATGTTTTCAGAAGTTTAAATAAAAACATTCGTTTTAATGTGGCTTTTTACCATGACTTTTTAAAAAAGCTTTTTAGCAGATGGATTGCAAAAGTATAATACATATTTAGAAAAGAGTACAGCAATTTGTGGAAGATTGATCTAATTTTAGCAATTCTAAAGTTGGATATCCTGGTGCACATCTGTAGTCCTAGCTACTTGGGAATCTGAGGAGAAGGATTATTTGAACCATTTCAACCTTCAGTTAGAAACCAACCTGGGAAATATAGCAAGTCCTAATCTAATATTTAAAAATAAAAATCTAGAAAAAGGGAAACTAGTCATAAAATGCAGAAAAGAACTTTTTCCAAGTGATCTTTCTTCTAGATAAAGATGGGTGGTCAAATGAAAAAAAAAATATATATATATATAATATATAGACATATATTATAGACATATCGACATATTATAGACATATTTTAGACATATATATAATAGAAATATAATTCAGGTGTTTGGAGCTAGAGAGCTATGAAAACAATGGAACTTGAACAATTAAGACATCAGAAAATGGAAAACATCTAAGAGTTTTTTTTTTTTTTTTTTTTGTACCAGGGATTGAACCCAGGGGCACTCAACCACTGAGCCACATTCCTAGCCCTTTCTTATATTTTATTTAGATACAGGGCCTTGTTAGGTTGTTTAGGGCCTCACTAAGTTGCTGAGGCTGGCTTTGAACTGGCAGTCCTCCTGCCTCAGCCTTCCAAGCCACAGGATTACAGGCATGCAACATCATGCCTGGCCAAAAGTTTTTATACTCTGTGAACATGTCAATTTAATGTTCTGGCAGAAGGTTAGAACTTTAGGACTCTAAGACCATAAAGAGCAACTTTTAATAATAACAAAACCATGCAACTCCATATGAATATTTGGGAACTGAGGCGATAGTTAAATTTCTCATAAAAAAAAAAAAGCTGAAACTACCACATGATCTAGCTATTCCTTTTCAAAAGAATAAAATACAGCATATTTTAGATACATATGAACATATGAATTCCCATGTTTGCAGCAGCACAATTCACAATAACCATATTATGAAACCATCCTAGGTGTGCACCCCCAGCTAAATGGTTAAAAAAATGTGGTAGGTAGACACGATGGAGCTTTATTTGGCCATAAAGAACAACAGTGGAATTGAAGAAAGGGAATAGGGAGAAGGAATATAGGAGGAAAGGAGAAGTACTAAGGACTGATTTGGAGCAAACTATATTCCATGTTTGTATTATTATGTCAAACTGAACCTCAATATTATGCATAATTGTAATGTACTAAGAAAAAACTCTCCTAAACTATACACCCCAAAATTCAAATGTTGCTATGTATAAAATTTTAAAACATAAAATGAACTTAATATGGCTTATTCTCTAGGTCTTTTATGTATATGAAAGGTTTTTATGAAAATAATTCCATTTCCCCAATCTATTATTTACATTTCATCCAAGTTTATATTTTTGAATTACACTAAGCAATTTAATATATAACTTTTAAAATAAAAATTACCTTAAGAGTTAAAAAAATCTCATTTTTACCATAATGAATGCAACAGGAGAGAATTATGTTAAGTGAAGTAAGTCACACTCATAGGCAAGTGCCATGTATTTGGTCTAACATGTGGAAACGAGAGAGAAAAAAATGGGGTGGATAGCCTGAAAATAAAAGGGAAACCATTAAACTAGAGGAAGGGAATTAGCTAACAGGAGGAAAAGGAATGGCCATGAAGAGGTACTGGGATGTGAAATTGATCAAATTGTATTTATGTACAAATATGCTACAATGACACCACTGTCCTGTATATTAATATATACACATACACACACACAAAAAAAAAACTATTGCTAGTTGCTACTGCTGATGAAGTGGGGACAAAATTTTAAACAATTTCCATCTCTGAAGGAGCAATTCCCAAATTAAGCAAACAGAAAACTGGGGAAAATGTGTAAAACTGTTGCTTTCAGATATTTGACAACAGTTGGGTAGAATTGATCTCTGAGAGGAGGAAAACTGTGAAATGAGCTCTGCCAACACTGTGGCTTTCTGAGGGAGATAACGAACTGCTTGGTCACAGCAAGGGGAGGAGTACCCAAAGGGAGTCCAATAATCTTGGTGGAGGAAATATACGTGAATTTTATTTAAGGAAAGGTATGTCAGCTGGAATATATGGGACAGAGCACTGAAGAGAAGCATCTATGTGTGGAAAGAACCCTATCAATCTGAGGAAACAGTACTTTTTGTATTTGGAGCTTACTATCTACCTGTGCATGCACTAGGTTGAACTGAAGGAGAACAGGCAATGAACAACTACATGGACAGGATCATTGTTGGAAAGCTGTGAGTTGGGCACTTCCCTGAGCATCCATCCCCAGGGCTGTGAATTTTTTCTGTCTACCACCTAAAGTGGACAAACATTATCTTAACTCCAGGACATTTAGTAGTTTCTTCTAAGAGTGCCCATCATGCCAGGGTCTAAACTAGCTCTGAAGACTACTCTAGATATGCTATTAAAAAGCTTAAAATGAGGGCTGGGATTGTGGCTCAGTGGCAGAGTCCTTGCCTAGCATGCGTGAGGCCACAGGTTTGATCCTCAGCGCCACATAAAAATAAATAAATAAAATGAAGGTATTGTGTCCAATTACAACTAAAAACTAAATATTAAAAAAAAAGCTTTAAGGGGCTGGAGTTGTGGCTCAGCAGTAGAGCACTCGCCTAGCACATGCGTGTTTGATCCTCAGCACCACGTAAAAACAAACAAATTGAGTACAACTAAAACAAATAAATATTTTTTAAAAAGCTTTAAAATGAGCATCAAAATGATCAAGCTGTTTCACGAATAGCAACCCCAACAATGAGTGCTTAATATGTAATAATTCTTAGACTGCAATAATAGTTGTTGGTTGATGTCATTAGAATATAGTTATATACTATTAGAGGTAAACAAACCTAATAAATATCTTTAGGTTAAGATAAAATTGGCTTGCCTTAGATACTTGTTCTTTTCCTTTTCCTTCTTTATCTTTCTAAGTAAAATCCTACATTTTTAAAAACCAAAAATACTTTCTAAAATAAAAAGAAACACCTTTTCATCTCAGTGCTTTTTAATAAGTTTCTGCTATTTTCAGAATCATAAATATCAATTTAGTGAGGGTAGTAGCAGCTGGTGATCATACTGCTATTGTCTCTATTGCTGTTATCAAGGGTTCTCTGGCCCTATTTTTCTCTTCTCTAATCATGTGGAACCTGGGATGAATATTAATTAACAGATTGATGAATATATCAAAAGAGGTTAAAGCTAGGGTGATAGTAGGCAGTGTTTACTCCCACATTAGTTAATTTTCCCTTGAAATGAGATTCAGACTGTAAAATAAATGTAACTGAAATTATAGTTCAATGCTATTTCTCAAGTTCAGCATGACAAATTCAATTTTTGAAAGGTTAGAATAAATACATTGGTGTTATTTGATATTTTAAAAGGTCAAAATACTATCTTTTTAGTTAGTTTTCAAAGCAACAAATAAGTGGGGATTTTGTTTGACTTATATTTTACAAATCAAAGATTTTTGGAAAAAAAAAAGAGTAGCAGTGGGAATTTATTTTAAAAGTATACAAACAATATCTTAGAAGTTTTAAATCTATTGCCTTAAAAATAAGAAGATTCAAAGTTGTGTTGGCTATGAGTCCAGAAGTTCTGAATAATAAAGTAGCAATGTTACACAGGATGTTTCTTAGGAATTTCAATAGTTAATGACCTAGTCAATTGCTCATCAGCATTTTGTTTTCATGAATACTGTCTAGGACAAAAATCTATTTAATTCATTATCTTAACCAAAGAAAATTGTATTTTATTTTGGAACTTAAGATTTATATTTATTCTACTCACAGAAGTCATAATTTTTTTACAATTCTGTGTTAGTAATATTCTATATTTCTCAAAGAAATATAAAGTACAAAAATCATAGAATACAAAACACATTATTTCAAATCCTCATTCAGCCATTTACTGTTTGTCTTAGACTGGAAAAGTGACACAGGAATAATGTTTTTAACTATTACTACCAAAATTAAAGTAAAGCACCTGATTTTAAAAGGATATCATTTTTCAAATATGGAAATACTGTTTTTAAATTATTTTTATCTTCTAAATTTTTTAAATTTGTTCTTACTAGTTATACAACAGTAGAATGTACTTTGATATATTATACATACATGGAGCATAACTTCCCATTCTTCTGGTTGTACAAGATGTGGAATTACATTTTTCATGTATTCACATATGCACATAAAAAAATAATATCCAATTCATTCTTCTCTCTTTTCTATTCTTATCCCCCCTCCCTTCCTTTCATTCCCCTTTGGCTAACCCAAAGTATTTCTGTTCTTCTCTATCCCCCATTTATTGTGAGTTAGCTTTCATTTGCATATCAGAGAGAATATTGGCCTTTGGGTTTGGGGGATTCCCTTATTTCACTTAGCATGATAGTCTCCATTTATGTTCATTTACTGGCAAATGCCATAATTTCATTTCACATTTTCTTTATCCATTCATCCGTTGAAGGGTACCTAGGCTGGTTATTGTGAATTGAGCTGCTATAAACATCAATGTGGCTGCATCATTGTAGTATGCTGATTTTCAGTCCTTTGGGTATAAACCAAGGAGTGTGATAACTGGGTCAAAATGGTGGTTCCATTCCAAGTTTTCTAAGGAAACTCCGTACTGCTTTGCAGAGTGGTTTCATAAATTTGCAGTTCCACCAGCAATGTATGATTGTACCTTTTTCCCCACATCCCCACCAATATTTGTTGTTACTCGTGTTCTTGATAATTGCCATTCTGAATGGAATTCTGTGAAATCTCAGTGTATTTTAATTTGCCTTTCTTTAAGTACTAGAGATGTTGAACATTTTTTCATACTTGAAATACTATTTTTTAATTACAACCCAATCAGCTAAACCTTAACCACTTTTAATCACTTTCAAAATGAAGTTGAAGTTATATATGTGTTTGTGTGTGTGTGTCTGTATAGACAAACACTCATAAACACATATACATATACATATACATACAGAGAGATAAAACTGATATAAGAAGATTATATAAGACAAATATGCATTGAAAATAGGATAAGCCAGGTGTAGTGGCACATGCCTACTGTAATCCCAGTGGCTCGAAAGGCTGAGGCAGGAGGATTGTAAGTTCAATGCAAGACTCAGCAAAAGTGAGGCGCTAAGCAACTCAGTGAGACCCTGTCCCTACATAAACTACAGAAAAGAGCAGGGGATTTGGCTCGGTGGTCAAGTGCCCTGAGTTCAATTCCCAGTACCCTTCCCGCCCCCCCCCCCAAAAAAAAATAGATACTGTATTCCTTTGTTTGTATAGGGAAAAAAAGAAAAAAAAAAAAAAAAAACTTCCACTATCAAAAAATAACTTAGAAAAAATATTTGCTCTTTGTTTATTTGTTTAGATTCTGAGGAGGTAAAATATTTGCTTTGTTTATTTGTTTAGATTCTGAGGAGGTAACAGACACAATAATTTCTCTGCTGTCTACTTTTCATACTTACAGCTCTCTCCAAGGGGTTCTCAGAATCAATTCCATCCAAATTCTACTCTTAATTCCACATTTACTGCTCAATCCAACTTATTTTCCTATTTTCTTGACATCAAAAAAGTTCAAATACTGGCCAAGAAATGGAAGACCCTCCCCTGAGTAAATGGGAGGAGTAATAAATTAGTAGAACAAATCAGAATTCTCTGTAGAGGGAAGATGAATGAGAAGAACAGGGAAAAATTATTACTACTTTTATCATATGTGTATTTAAGAATATTTGTCTAAAACTGAGATTTCTAGGCAAAGTATACATTTGTAAATGTCTAACAGCAGTTTTAAAGACGCAGAGACTATTGAAAATTGTTTCATTACCTAGATATCTTAGTGAATTTTCCAGCTTCAAATTTCACAATGTAGAATTGTTTAATTATCATGATGTGATAATTGCTGTTCCCATTTCTTCTGTATACTTTATGCTCTTCATCCCCTCAGTTTAAAGAGGACAAAGGAAAAAAACAAAAATATGAACTCTTCCAAACCAAACAAACTCTTTTCCTCTGCAACTAGAGTCATCTCTTATATTCTGTCTTTCAAAATGTCTCAGTTTAATCAGTTAATAATAACTCTTCCTTTTTACCTGGTGGGATATAATATAAACCCCAGCTTTTGATTGAATATATTCCACTGATACAATATAAGACTTCATGTGTAATATAGAATTAATGGTAAAAGTTCAAAGACAGAATTTCTATTTCTCTCTATAATATTCATTCCTAAATGACCATCCAGTACATGCACCCAAAGTCTGTAAATGATTTAGATTAAAATTAACTTTAGAAATCATACATCTTCCTCCTCTTTGCTAGGGCAGTGCAGGATGAATATTAATTAACAGATTGTTTCACCATAAATTATTCATTTGCCTTGCACACCTTCCAAAAAATGATTGCATTTTCTTGATGTAAAAGAATTTTCAGTACTGAACTTTAATTAAGAAAAATATTTTACACTACTTTTCAGATTTCACTATAAGAACACCATTTGAATGTCACTAGTACAGGCATAAAACTTTCGGTTGAAACTTGACTTTCAGATTTTGCTACTAGGTTCTAGTGCTCCTCCACCCCAGCAAACTGTACTATATATGACCTTATATGAAATGCATTTTTGTATTGCTACCAATATATGCTTTCCTTCAAATTTCAGTGGGGAAGGGATACTTCTCATACAGGAATTTTTTCCATAAGCCAAACTTCAATTGCATGTTTCAAGAGATGGCTAGTATCTTAAATTCCTCTCTAGACTGTGGGCAATAGCTCAACCATGAAAATAACTTATTTGAACATTTTTAGTGATGAAGTTCATTATTGTATATCCATTTATTTGTGGACTTTGTAGTGATAGTGACATATTTAATCAGCAAGTGTTTTAATAGGTAAAGCTATACATTCTGATCTAAAATTTTACTCAATAAATAAAATTGTTAAATTAGAAAATCAAGGACCTTAAAATTGTTTATGGCCTTGTTTCTTATAAGCAAAGCTAGCATTTGCATATATATGGACATGTGTACACATGTAGACACAGGAGACTATTTATAATTTGAGACTCCCAAGGATGCTCAACTAGCTTTATATTTGAAGGGACTATTTGTAGTATCAAATTTTATGACTCATTTAGCATATTTCTCAATTTTTTTTAAAGTTGCTGGTTTAATATAAAGTATTTTTACAATTGTGTCTTCATACATGTATTTAGGGTAATCATGGATAACTCAGTCTGCCATTATTTCTATCCCCTTGTCCCCTCCCTTAAAGCTCTTTGATTCCTCTCATTCCCTCTCTCTTGCCTTTATAAGTTAGTATCTTCATATCAAAGAGATCATTCGACCTTTGCTTTTCTGGGATTGGCTAACTTCACTTAGCATTATTTTCTCCAATTCCATCCATTTACCTGCAAATGCAATGATTTTATTCTCTTTTAGTGCTCAGTAGTGTTTCATTGTGTATATATACCAAAGTTTCCCTATCCATTCATCAGCTGATGGGCATCTGGGTTGGTTCCACAATCTAGCTATTGTGAATTGTGCTGCTATAAACATTGATGTGGCTGTGTCCTTGTAGTAATCTGTTTTTGTCTTGTGAAACTAGATTGTGTCTAAATTATCACTAGAGGCTATATTTACAAGCAGTATATAATTTTCTGTCATCAAAAATATTTGGCAACTTAACATTCACTTCAGTAAAATTATTACATCTTTTAGTTAAAGGCATTAAATTAAATTAAATCAGACATCTATAAGAAAAAAAATAAATGTTTGAATAAACATTTATTCAAAATTTATTTTATGAATGTTAGTAGCAACTCTTTATTTCAATGTTGATCCTGTTCTTCATTTCAAATACATTATTATTGATATATTTTTTAATTATATGTGGAAGCCAATTAGGAAGAAAAAAAACCCTTACATTCTTTCTGATTAAATTACTCCTCTTTTACCCCTACAGGCAGAGTAAATTTAACTTGGGGAAATATTAATATTTTATAAAATATTTTTAAAACTTTAAATTGAAGTATGTATTATATACATTTCATATGGTAAAATATTTTCCAGGAAATTTATGCAGAGATTGTTTATGTGGGCATGGGTGCAAACTGAATGTAGATTACAAAATTGCTAATCTTACCTTTTAAGGTATTTTTCCTAGATTTCTCTTAGAAAAAAATTGATATAATTCAAATTGCTCAAATCTAACTCATATTCTTTTCCAGTAATTTCATCTTTTTTCTTCCTAGTAAATAATCAATAATAAATATCAATATTGAATATACTTAAAGTACTAAAAAAGTACTCAGGGGGCTGGGATTGTGGCTCAGTGGTGGAGCACTTGCCTCGCATGCGTGAGGCACTAGTTTTGATCCTCAGCACCACATAAAAATGAATAAATAAAATAAAGGTATTGTGTCCATCTACAACTAAAAAATAAAAAAAATTTTAAAAAGACACAGGATCTAGAATTATGTTTGACATTTGATACTAATTTCAGATCTGCTGGTAAGTAAACTATTATTTCTGAAAATCCATTTCAGTACTCTGGAATTCATATCCTTGCAAAGGTAATATAAAACTACATTCTTTCAAATATTTTATGGTTCCAAATGAAATTAAAATTTTAAAATTCTTTCTGAATAAATTTCCAATCAAGCATGATTTTTCGTATTTCAGATGTTTTCTACATAATTCTAAAATTGGCCTGAAAATATGATTTGTCACCAAGTTTTGAAATAGTTTGAATATAATTTACACTAAATTTTCCACAAAGTAATATTCAACTTAAAATGAGGAAGAAGACAACAAAAAAAAGTAATTACCTATAGAAAGAACAGAAGGTTAAAATATGAAAAGGGTGAGAAATGTTTGCAGAGAAATTAAGCATCATTCTCAAAAAAAGAATGTTGCTAATTGGTTAAAACTTTGACATTAACAATCCCTGTGGAAAATATGTTTTTATTGTTTTCAGGAAATAATTTTCTTACTAGTTGTTCTAAGACAGTTGAATGTACTTTCACATCACTTTCCTAAACAGTTAGGCAGATTTTCTGGGAGACAGTTATGAACTAGCATTTGAGGTAATCAAATTTTACAAGGGTGATGGTACCTTGTCCTTGCATTTTCCTCCATGGGATTCCCAGTGCTTTCTTCATCATGGTTCTCTATTTTTTACCACTTTATATCCTTTTGTTAAAATAATTATTAACTTAGGTATTTCATTCCAGTGAATTTTATAATCTAATTTATGAGTCTAAACAATGTTCTTTATTTTTTAATTCACTTTTAATTAATATTTATTTGTTCAGTACTGGGGATTGAACCCAGCAGGAGCTTGATCACTGAGCTACATCCCCAACCTTATTTTCTTTTTTTTCTTCTTGGAGACAGGATCTCACTAAATCACCCAGGTTGGTCTCAAATTTACAATTCTTTTCTCTCAGTCTCTCAAGTTGCTGGGATTATTGAGGTGCACCACTGCCCCTGGCCTGAATGTTTTTAAATAATCAGAAAAGTGGAAAATATATATATATATACATATAAAGTGTCTAAAAGATCTATTACATTATTATTTTTATTTTATTTGCTATATTCAGTTGCATTGGCTATTGTGAATTGTGCTGCTATCAACACTGATGTGGCTGCCAAACTGTAGTATGCAGACTTTAGATCTTTTGGATATATACCAACAAAAGGGATAGCTCGGTCATATGATGGTTTCATTCCTGGTTTTTCGAGGAATCTCCATTCTGCTTTCCAGAGTGGTTGTACTAATTTACAAGTCCCACCAACAGTGACTGAGTATGCATTTTTTTCCTCACATTCTCAGCAACATTTATTATTATTTGTATTCTTGATAATTGCCATTCTGACTGGAGTGAAATAAAATTTCAATGTAGTTTTAATTTGCATTTTCCTAATTGCTAGACATGTTGAACTTTTCTTTTTCATGCATTTGTTGACAATCTTTATTTCTTCTTTTGAGAAATGTTTGTTTAATTCTTTTGCACATTTATTGATTGGGTTATTTATATTTTTGGAGTTAACATTTTTAGTTCTTTGTAATTCTGGATATTAATGCTCTGAGCACCAGATGGCAAAGATTTTATCCCTTTTATAGGCTCTCTCTTCAAGCTCTTACTTGTTTCCTTTGCTATGTAGAATCTTTTTAATTTGATGCCATCCGACTTATTGTTTTTTTTTTGTTTCACATTTTGCATTTTAGGACTGTTGTTAAGCAGTCAGTTCCAAGCTGATGTGTTGAAGTGTTGGGCCTACATTTTCTTCTAGCAGTTCCTGGTCTAATACATAGGTCCTTGATCCACTTTGAATTGAGTTTTGTGCAGGGTAAGAGATAGGGGTTAAACTTTATTCCTCTATATATACTCTTCTGGATAATTAACTACTTACAATGTTTATAAATGTGGTAGAATGCAGAATTATCCTGTTCCAATTGCCAATAATTCCTTCTTGGAAAACATTTGTTAATAATAAAAGCAGCAGCAGCAGCCATACCAATAGCAACAAACCCACTTCAAGATGACCTTAAGATGAAAATGAAGGGACCTGTAAAATCCTCATGGAAGCTGTACTGTAGAGTCTAATTAATTACTTAAGAGTGAAAGAATATATTGTCTGTGAGTCAAATTATTTAATGCTATAAATCACATCAAATCTTAATTTAAATATATTTATATGCAATCCAATATTTTTGGGTAAATGAATCATTTTACAGAAATTGAATATTCTTCTCTAAACTTATTTGAGAATATTAACAAGCATCATGAATTAAGTAATAAAATATTAAAGAATACAAGCCTGTTGATTTTTAAGTTTTAAATTATAACTACTTAAAATATAGCACTAATGTAAAATGACATACATGAATGTCACATTTTTTATATTAGATGGTCCAGAACAAATTATACTCTTATCATAACAGTTCCTATAACATTGAAATAGTCTATATTTGCTTCTATATTATTAATTAGACCATGAGAAAAGATAGAACATCTTATTTATTTTGTGATCATAAGTGAGGGCTAAATATGATAATTATAATAATCATTGAGAAGATAAATATAGAAAATCATAAGAAAATTGATAAATGTTATAAAGGGATAACAATTTTCTCAAGTATATGTACACTTGTGAAATAAATCTAAACCTAAGTTTTACAATCTGGCCTTACTGATATGATATTTTCATAAATGTGACATTTAGAGTAAAGGTATTTTCTATAAAGAAAAATGGGTAATATTATGAGCTTAATTATTAAGTATTAAGTATTAAAAGCATGTTCTGTATGGGTTAATAAACTCTAAGAAAAGTTAAATAAGTATCTAGAGGAAAATATTAGTTGATTTTTACTTTTATTGTTAAAATAAAATTCTATTTTTCTTTTTTTTTTTTTTCTTTCTTTCTTTTTTTTTTTTTTTTTTTTCCTTGAGTACCAGGGATGGAACTCAGGGGCACTAGATCAATGAGCCACATCCCCAGCCCTATTTTGTATTTTATTTAAAGACAGGGTCTCACTGAGTTGCTTAGTGTATTGCTTTTGCTGAAGCTGGCTTTGATTTCCTGATCCTCCTGTTTCAGCCTCCAGAGCCACTGGGATTACAGACATGTGCCACCGCGCCAGAGTAAAATTAAAATTCTTTATTAGAATACATCTCTGAGCCTGTAATCCCAGCACTTGGGAGACTGAGGCAAGAGGATCAAGAGTTCAAAGCCAGCCTCAGCAATGGTGAGGCACTTAGCAACTCAGTGAGACCCTGTCTCCAATACAATACAAAAAAGGGCTGGGGATGTGGCCCAGTGGTCAAGTGCCCCTGAGTTCAATCCCCAGTACCAAAAAAAAAAAAAAAAATACATCTATGATGCCAATGTATTTCTTAAATACAGAAGTTAATGTGTACACTAAAAACTGTGAATCAAAAGAACCAAAATTAAATGGATGACTCATAGAATATATCATAGAAAAAAGGCAATGCAATTGTATACAAACTATATTAAGTTCACAATACAGCAACTGACAGACCAACAAAAACAGAAAATTTACAAAATAATAAATATTAAACAGTTTAAAGAGGTACATAAAATTTTCAACTTAACTAATCATAAAAAAGGAGACCATGAAAGGAGTTTTCTCATTTTTAAGAAATTAACATCCTTAATTATTTACAATACTTATTTTTCTCATTTCATCTGCTTCCTAGGAAAGTGTACAATATTAGATAAAAGTAATGTTGATAAATAAATATTTATTTTCTCTCAAAAAATAATTTTAAGGATGGAATGAACTTAAAAAATCCACACATATTACTAAAAAACATATATATATATATATATATATATATATATATATATATTAGAATAAGTTAAAATAATAACATTACTCAAAGTTAGAGATATCAGCCAGATTAATTGTATAATTGAAATGATGTTGTCTTTGCAGTCATATATTATTCTGTGAAGGGAAAAAAAAACAGAAAGCAAAAATATACAAATACATAATCAAGATTTTTCTTTATATGAATAGTAAATCAAAGATTTTTTATCTTTTTGTCTATGAAATATAAATATTTTGTGACTATATATATGTTCCCTCTACATTTTTGATCAAGGAAGTGGGAATGATTTATACAAAAATACATTAAAACTAAACAAAACAAAATACTAAAACATAGAAACTTGAGCTAATGCAAAAAAATAAATAAATAAATAAAAATAAAACTTGAAAACTATTTTCAAGAAAGTTACTGAACAGCAGAATTTTGTTATTTTTTATTTCTTTCAAGTACCAAAGAACTCATTTTATGCCTTAGGAATGGTATGCTGTTTGCTAAAGACATTATTAACAATGGATATTTTTATAAAGTAAATCAGCATAATGTCCTCATTTCTTAAATAACTACTGATAATAATTTTTCCTTTATAGATGATAAATTAAATCATCATAAACACTGGTAGGAATTTTCTTTGCAATCCTTTCTCAAAATAAAATCTTTATTCTAATTGCTTTCCAAGTATATACTAATATGATCTTAATGTCTTTTCCCTCCCAGATCAATATCATGCTTGTCATATAGGAAAGAAAAAGGAAATCTTCAAAACAAATTAACAGTTTTTTAACCTCCTCATCTCAATTCACTACATAGACCCTGTGACAAAAATGAAGATATCTAATTAATTTTGATGCCATGGATTATTCCATCTGTTGATGTTTTGGGCAAAAAACACAAGGCAATAAAACACTTCAAAGTTAAAACACTTCCCTTTCTTTGCTGCCAAGGGAAAAAATATTCCAAAAAGTTAAAAAGACATATTCTTTGTTCAATTATTTTGAAGACAATGAGATCAAAGGGCATAATTACTTGCTTTCAACATATTTGGGAAACATTACATGAAATGCTTCAGCAACATGTCTAAGGTTCACATCAAATTGTTGCATTGGTTTTCATTTTTCTGTTTAGATGTGCCAAATGTTTAATTTGGTTTAGGGTCTGGATCAGCAGATTTTAACAGAACATTCCGTATTAAATGAAAAATAAATAAATGACTAAATAAAATACAATTTTTCATCCATTTTAGAAACATACAATTTTAAACTTCATACACTGAATATTATGCAACATTATATAATGCCAAGTCTTTCTTATTTTGTTAGTCCTGTTTTTATTTGCTTTATATCAAAAAGTATTTTGATAGTTTTAAAATTGATCTGCTTTAAAAATATATTCACATTAGTTTTATCTTTGTTATATATTCATACTTGTATGTTTATTTTGAAGAATCTATCTAGGATTTTACATATTTTAGTCTTCCATTAATTCTCTTGCTATCTGATATGCAGCAATAACAGTTTACTGGAAAGGAAAGTTACAGTTACAGCTCCTGATACAGACATGAAATGAAAGAATCAACCACAAATTCATATGACTTAAGCAATAATAGATGAGTAGAATAAATTAATAAATGGTGATGTAAAATGATAGTTCATTCTCAAGGTAAGTTATAGCCCAAATAGGTAAGGATAAGGAGGATAGGGATTTGGAAAATGCAAAACTGAAATAAGAATACAAATTTTGGTTGGATCCAAGATGGCGGATTAGAGGAAGCCGCACTTCAGGGCAGCTCCATGGAAAGAATCCAACAAAGCAGATAAATTGCCTTTCATCATATATATATATAGGCTGAAAATACCGATCTCCTGGATGGTTTGATTACCACAACCAGAGAGAGAAAGAGACAAGCTATCTGCAGAGGCTGGAGCCGCGAGGCTCCTGCAAAACTGCCTGGGTGGTGCACAGGCCGACCGAAACAAAGTCAGTGTGGGGAGACCGCGCTACTACTGCAACCCCAGCCACGCTCATTGAACACCAGCGTGAAACCGGCGATAAAAACCAGCGATAACAGCTGGCGGGATTGGTGCTGGGGAAACACAGGAGACCGCGGGTCCACAACACCAGTTCAAATCCACACTCCGCCTGACGCGACCCTCAGTAGTGGGGCCCCGGACAGAGCGGTGCAGAGATCGGCGATCAGCAAGCAGGGGCAGAGTGGAGCGGGCCACAGTCTGAAGCAGCGCTGTCTGCACCACAGTCACAGTTGTGGCTTCCCGGTGCCACTTTGGCAGGGAGACATCCACCCAACAGCTTTGAAATCGATCGGCAAGGATACGGGAGTCTGCGGAGCTGCTGTTGACTGGAAGGAGAGCACCGCCATCTTTGAAAACTGCAGTGGCTGACACAGACAAAAGGGAGGAGACTGAGAGCAACAGCTGCAGCCTTCCAGGGACTCTCCAGCTCTCTGAAGACGACGCACAATTGGGTGAGGCTCGGGTGGTCAGCAGGGGAAGGCCTTTCTGAGGCTAGCGCAGCGGCCACAAGAGGCTACAAATGTGGGTGGGCTTGGGGAGGGGGTGCCTTCTGGAGGGTCTGCTTCCCGGTGCCATTCATCTGCTGACACACACAAACCCCCTGGGCCACTCCTTCACTGAACCTTGCAGCCTCTGGCCTAAGATGCAGCCTTGATTTCACTAACAGGATCACAGACTGTCTGGACGTGATCCAATAGCAATTGGTTTGAACTGGAAAGGAAAAAAAGACGGGGGGTTCCCAGGGCCCGTTTTGTCTGAGACTTGGGGTTCGACTTTTTTTTTTTCCTTTTCTTTTTGTTGGTTTGCTTGTTTTGTTGGATTGCAGGGAGGGTTTTATGTTGTTGTTGTTTGTTTGTTTGTTTTTCTTTTTCTTTTTTTGGCTTTGTTTTGTTCTGCTTTTTTTTTTTTTTTCCTTCCGCATTGATTGTTAGTGTGTTTGTTTGCTTCTGCTCCCTTTTTTCTTTCCTTCTTTTCTTCCTTCTCACTCTAGTATCTTTTCTTCCTCCTTCATCTTTCATGTTTACATCCTGCCAGTGCATACTAAACAGAGGCAAAAACAAGTTATACGCAGAACTTGGGATTTCTAGAACCGGCGCAATTGAACTGGGTAGCAAAGTGGTGTTATATATAGTTTACTCTGTATTTCCTTGATTCTCTCTCTCCTCTCTCTTACACCAATTCCTACTCTTTCATCATTTTTTTTTCTTTTCCAACTAACTTTATATATAAATTGGTCTTTCCACCTAATTGTCAACTCCATTCTCTTTCTTCCATCGTCTACTGATACTAAACCACTTCCACTAAACCACTTCAATAGATATCTCTTTTCAAACTTTCCAAGAAAGAACAATTCAAGCCACTTCCTTCTTCCTAAACATAACACCTCTGTATCCAATACTTGAAGCTATAAAACCCTATCAGAAGCGTACAGAGTAAATTGGAAATAATATCTGGGTTAACAAAATCTGTACATTGTGATCAAACTTGGATTTTCTGAATAGAAAGTGTTTGGTTTTAAAAGTGTAAAGGAATTATAAGGTGATCTGATAGCATTGTACTACAGGAACAACATAAGGCTTTAAGGTAAAATCGAAATAGTCAAGGTCCCACAGTGCAGCAAGAATAGACACACAAGCAACATGAAAAAACAAGGAAAGAAAATGACACAAACAAATCAAGATACCTCATCGGTAGATGTCATGGCAAGCACAGTTGGTCAAATGCCAGAGATGGAATTTAGAAATTACATATGCCAAATGTTTATGGAACTTAAGAATGAACTCAAAAATGAGATGAGGGAGCAGGTACAGGAGGCAAAAGATCATTTTGACAAAGAACTCCAAAAACAAATACAGGAAGTAAAAGATTACTTCAATAGGGAAATAGAGGCTCTAAAGAGAATCCAAACAGAAATTCCAGAAATGAAAGAAGCAATAAACCAAAATAAAAGCTCAATTGAAAACATCTCCAACAGAACAGACCACTTGGAAGAAAGAACCTCAGACAATGAAGACAAAATATACGTCCTAGAGAAGAATTTAGACCATACAGCAAAACTTGTTAGAAATCAAGAACATAACATCCAAGAATTATGGGACAGCATAAAAAGACCAAACTTAAGAGTGATCGGTGTAGAGGAAGGGGCAGAGTTTCAAGCCAAAGGAATGAGTAATCTATTTAACGAAATAATTACAGAAAATTTTCCAAGCTTGAGGAATGAAATGGAAAACCAAGTTCAAGAGGCATACCGAACACCAAACAAACAAAATCCCAACAGATCCACACTAAGACACATTATAATGAAAATACCTAATACACTGAGCAAGGAGAGAATATTAAAAGCCACATGAGAAAGGAAGCAAATTACATATAGGGGGAAACCAATCAGACTATGTTCAGATTTTTCAACCCAGACCTTAAAAGCAAGAAGATACTGGAATAGCATATTTCAAGCTCTGAAAGAAAAGGGATGTCAACCAAGAATCTTATATCCAGCAAAATTAAGCTTTAGATTCGAAGATGAAATAAAAACCTTCCTCGACAAGCAAAAGTTAAAAGATTTCACAACTCGAAAGCCAGCACTTCAGAGCATCCTGGGCAACATTTTTCATGAAGAAGAAGAGAAAGATGATAACGAAAATCACCAAAGGGAGATATTAAACTAAAGAAATACCAACCAGAAGAGAAACCAAATCAAGCTAAAGACCATAATTCAAATAAAAATGGATGGGAATAAAAATCACATCTCAATAATAACCCTGAATGTTAATGGCCTAAACTTGCCAATCAAAAGACACAGATTATCAGAATGGATTAAAAGAAATGACCCAACAATTTGCTGTCTCCAAGAAACACACCTCATAGAAAAAGATATCAACAGACTGAAAGTGAAAGGCTGGGGAAAGTCTTATCACTCACATGGCCGGCGGAAGCAAGCAGGGGTTTCCATTCTCATATCAAATAAGGTAGACTTCAAACCAAAACTAATCAAGAGGGACAAAGATGGATATTTCTTATTACTTAAGGGAACCATCCATCAACAGGATATAACAATCATAAATCTGTATGCCACAAATAATGGAGCACCTACATTCATCAAAAAAACGCTTCTTAAATTCAAGAGTAAATTAGACCACAACACAGTTATTCTAGGGGACTTCAACACACCTCTCTCACCAATGGATAGATCATCCAAACAAAAGCTAAACAAAGAAACTTTAAGCCTCCTCAAAACAATTAACAATTTAGACCTAACGGACATATATAGAATATTTCATCCCTCAGTAAACGAATACACATTTTTCTCAGCAGCACATGGCTCCTTCTCCAAAATAGACCATATATTATGTCACAAGGCAACTCTCAACAAATATAAAAAAATAGAGATACTACCCTGCATGCTATCGGACCATAAAGAGATGAAATTGGAAATCAACGACAAAACAAGGAATAAGAAAAACTACTCCATCAACTGGAAGCTAAACAACATGCTACTGAATGAACAAGGGGTTGAAGAAGACATCAAAGAGGAGATTAAAAAATTCCTAGAGGTAAATGAGAACACAGATACATCATATAGAAATCTCTGGGACACTATGAAGGCAGTAGTAAGAGGAAAATTCATTGCACTGAGTTCATTCCTTAAGAGGAAAAAAACCCAACAAATAAATGACTTAACATCACACCTCAAAGCATTAGAAAAAGAAGAACAGACCAACACCAAGAGCAGTAGAAGACAGGAAATAATTAAAATCAGAGCAGAAATTAATGAAATTGAGACTAAGGAAACCATTCAAAGAATTGACAAGACTAAAAGTTGGTTCTTTGAAAAAATAAACAAAATTGACAGACCCTTAGCGATGCTATCGAAAAGAAGAAGAGAAAAAACCCAAATTACTAACATTCGTGATGAAAAAGGGAATATCACAACAAACACCTCAGATATACAGAATATAATTAGAAATTACTTTGAAAACTTGTACTCTAATAAAATAGAAAATACTGAATGCATTGACAGATTTCTAGAGTCATATGATTTGCCTAAACTGGATGTGGAGGCTATACACAATTTAAACAGATCAATTACAAGCGAAGAAATAGAAGATGTCATCAAAAAGCTACCAACAAGGAAAAGTCCAGGACCTGATGGGTTTACGGCCAAGTTCTATAAGACTTTCAAAGAAGAACTAATACCAATGCTCTTCAAACTATTTCAAGAAATAGAAAATAGCTCTTCCAGACTCTTTCTATGAGGCCAATATCACATTAATTCCAAAGTCAGGCAAAGACACATCCAAAAAAGAAAACTTCAGGCCCATATCTTTAATGAACATAGATGCAAAAATCCTCAAAAAAATCCTGGCAAATCGGATACAAAAACATATCAAAAAGATAGTGCACCATGATCAAGTGGGGTTTATCCCAGGGATGCAAGGCTGGTTCAACATTCGGAAATCAATAAACATAATACATTACATCAATAGACTTAAAGACAAAAATCATATGATCATCTCAATTGACGCAGAAAAAGCATTTGACAAAATACAACACCCCTTAGCCGGGCGCGGTGGCGCACGCCTGTAATCCCAGCACTTTGGGAGGCTAAGGCAGGAGGATCGCGAGTTCAAAGCCAGCCTCAGCAATGGCGAGGCACTTAGTAACTCAGTGAGACCCTGTCTCTAATAAAATACAAAAAAAAAGGGCTGGGGATGTGGCCCAGTGGTCGAGTGCCCCTGAGTTCAATGCCCAGTACCAAAAAAAAAAAAAAAAAATACAACACCCCTTTATGTTCAAAACACTGGAAAAACTAGGAATATCAGGAACATATCTTAACATTATAAAAGCTATTTATGCAAGGCCCCGAGCTAACATTATCTTAAATGGAGAAAAATTGAAAGCATTCCCTCTAAAAACTGGAACAAGACAGGGATGCCCCCTTTCACCACTGCTATTTAACATAGTACTGGAAACTCTGACCAGAGGAATTAGACAGACTGCCGGGGTCCAGCCCCAGCAGGGTCGGGGGTCTTCCTGGTCCAGGGGATGTGACGAGGTAAACAGCGTCGGTGATGGATGGACAACAACCACACAGACTCAAAGGCCAGTGCAGAATTCTGACAAGTTTATTGAGTTCACACACAGTTTTTTATACATTTTTTAAAGTATAACATGCCAAGAATGTAGTTAACATAAAACTCATAGAATTCCTGGTACAGAACAGACTTACTGGAAAAAGTGATTGTATAAGATAATAAATCCCACCACATCCCCTGCTATTGTTCTGATTTAATGTCTAAGCTATGAACGTAATCAGCAAAGTTGATCTTAAGTTTCTATTTCGTCATATTGCTTAGCTCTTATATTTCATAATAGTAAGCATATTAGACCTTATGATTCTATTCTTCCCTAAGTTAAACTTTAAGTTTGGGTTAGTCAAGAGGGCAGTGATCTCAGTGGTTACCATGGCAAATTTCCTTGTAGATAATTGCCAAATTGTTTAGTAAAGTAAATCTTACTAAAGCAGGATCACAGGCACCAGAATCTAACATTTAACTTATGCCTATGAATACTTTTACCCCTCCACTATATAACATTTCCTGATTCTGGATCTAACTAACGCATGGGACACAAGAGAGAGTCTCTGTAGTAGGAAGCACTATAATTTTATTCTGTTTCTGATTACTAACAGTGAGACTATGTACTTTTTGCATACTCATGACTGGAGAAACAGGTGGATCTGTGACTGTTCTCACATAACAATATGTGCTTATAACAATCACCCCAAGAAGTAGACACATCACACGGTGGCAGAGGATTATTTTACTGTTTGTGGTAGGGAAGGGGTTATGAGTTCTAATGTTTTATTAATATTCTCAGAAAATGCTGTAATATTCCCCTCACCCCCAGCAATCACCACTAGAAAATAGTATGAATATTATATTATTAGGAAAATAGTGCAAAAAAGGCACCAGAGCCCAGAGGCATACATCTGGCATTATCTCGAGATAATGAGTCCTTGCAAACATCATTCTCCCAGTGGATCCTTGTCAAACACTGGTTGGGTTGCCAGGTGCCCCCCGCAACAGACGAAAGAAATTAAAGGGATCAAGATAGGAAAAGAAGAGCTCAAATTAGCACTATTTGCTGATGACATGATAATCTACCTAGAAGACCCAAAAAACTCTACCAGAAAACTTTTACAACTAGTAAACGAATTTGGCAAAGTTGCAGGATACAAAATCAATACACATAAGTCAAAGGCATTTGTGTACATCAGCGACAAAGACTCTGAAAGGGTAATGATGAAAAATACCCCATTTGCAATAGCATAAAAAAAAAATAAAATACCTGGGAATCAACCTAACGAAAGAGGTGAAAGACCTCTATAACGAAAATTATAGAACACTAAAGAAAGAAATTATAGATGAACTCAGAAGATGGAAAGACCTACCTTGCTCTTGGATAGGTAGAATTAATATTGTCAAAATGTCCATACTACCAAAAGCATTATACAGATTTAATGCAATTCCAATCAAAATCCCAATGTCATTCTTCAAAGAAATAGAAATAGCAGTCATGAAATTCATCTGGAAAAATAAGAGACCCAGAATAGCCAAAGCAATCCTGAGCAAGAAATGTGAAGTAGGGGGCATCACCATACCAGACTTTAAATTATACTATAGAGCAATAGTAACAAAAACAGCATGGTATTGGCACCAAAACAGACTGGTGGATCAAGGACCTAGGAATTAGACCAGAGACAATACACCTAATAGAAGAAAAAGTAAGCTCCAATTTCCAACATGTTGGATTAGGCCCCAAGTTTTTTAATAAGAATCCTGTAGCGCAAGAATTACTACCAAGAATTAATGAATGGGATAGATTTAAACTAAAAAGCTTCTTTTCAGCAAAAGAAACAATCAGTGAGGTGAATAGAGAACCAACTAATTGGGAACAAATTTTTAATACATGCACATCAGATAGAACACTAATCTCTAGAATATATAAAGAACTCAAAAAACTTTACACTAAAAAAACAAATAACCCAATCAATAAATGGGCTAAGGAATTGAGAAGACACCTCTCAGAAGAAGATACACGATTAATCAACAAATACATGAAAAAATGTTCAACATTGCTGGCAATTAGAGAAATGCAAATCAAAACTACTCTAAGATTTCACTTCACTCCAGTCAGAATGGCAGCCATCAAGAACACAAGCAACAATAAATGTTGGAGAGGATATGGGGAAAAAGGCACACTTATACATTGCTGGTGGGACTGCAAAATGGTGCAACCGTTATGGAAAGCAGTATGCAGATTTCTTGGAAAACTGGGAATGTAACCATCCTATGACCCAGCCATCCCACTCCTGGGTCTATTCCCAAAGGACTTAAAAACAGCATATTACAATGACACAGCTATCTCAATGTTTGTAGCTGCGCAATTCACAATAGCTAGGTTGTGGAACCAACCTAGATGTCCCTCAGTAAATGAGTGGATTAAGAAAATGTGGTATATATGCACAATGGAATTTTACTCAGCAATAAAAGAAAACAAATTAATGGCATTTGCAGGTAAATGGATGAAGTTGGAAGACATAATGCTAAGTGAAGTTAGTCAGTCTCAAAAATCCAAGTACCACAAATGTTCTCTCTTATATAAGGAGGCTATTTCAAAGTATTGTTGGATGGGGGTAAATAGGAGGATTAGAGGAACACTAGAATGGTCAAGGGAAGGGAGGGTAAGGGAGGGAGCAAGAGGGGAGGGAGGGGGAGAAAAAAAAAGGTGGTTGAATGAGACGGATATCATTTTCCTTAATGAATGATTGAAGACCTGAATTGTACGAATATACTTTGTATACAAACAGTTGTATGTAAAAAGATACTAAATATATGCACTATGAGTTGTACATATTAAAAATTATAAAAATAAAATTAAAAAAAACAAATTTTGAGGTAAAACAGAAATGCAATTTTGTAAAAATTGTTTTGTTTTAATGTATTTCTGAAACTTCAGTCTCTGAATCAGAATACTTACCTAAAAAATAATTTGATATAGAAATTTGTCTTTGATAAAATAAATGGCTCTTATTTTACAATTGCACAAATTTGTAAAGAGTAACATAAAAAATATTGAAATAGTTGATTTCAATGAGAATAAGTTTTTACACTTATATTCTTATGTAGATCAAGTTTGAAAAATTAAACACTTGTTTGTAAAATTGTTTTTCATGTTAAATGCATGTTTATTTTAGAGGAGTAAATAGTAAAGATAAATTAAACAAACAAACGTTATTCACATTCTTTTAACCCCAAGAAAGCTGTCTTTAAGATTTCCTCTCTTTCATCCTCTATTGCTCACCTGCAATCCCTTTTACTCTATGGGTCTTTCTGGCCTTTCCATCCAATTAATTTAAGCCCTCTGACCGTTTAAGCATCAGAAACAATGTTGTAAATGCCACAGCATAGTACAACACTCCACCATATCATGAGACATGTGGTTTTATATTTAAGCTGTTAAAGATGGAAAAGAATTAAAACCAGAAAAAGATATAAAATATCAAAATGTACAATCATTTAGTAATATTATTAAATGAGAAAATAAATGAAGCATGTTATTCTCAAAATTGTGACTAATTTTTAATTAACACATATACTTTCATGAGGAAATGTAGTTTTAACTAATTCTATTCACTTTTACAGGTAAAATGATAAAAATGTAAACTTTCAGTAATTCATATTTTCTGTGAATTTTATTTCCAATTCCTAGTCATTGTAACTACTGTGTTCAACATATTCACATAGTATTTTCCAACCCCTTAACAGAGTAGAAATATTAGCATTTACTTAAGCCTATCTATCACTCAACATATTTTCCATAAACTTTTTAACCAAGCTCATTTTCTATGTTTGATTTAATTAAATTTGTTCCATTGACAACATAATTTACCTCTGAAAACATTTTCTCATGAATGATCTAGATCTTCAATTGTATCCCATTAATCTCAGTGTTCTTCATGTTCAACACAGATATTTAGGTGGGGATTCTTCCATTAGGTATGACTTGTGCTCAATGTACATAATTGACATTCCTTTAATCTATGAACAATATCACCACCTTCCCCAACACAGATGCAGATGTTTCACCACATGTTTATAGTTTCCATTTCTGTACAGAAATATAGTATAATGTGAGGCACTAATAGCAAGTTTCAGGGCCACTATGAGGAAGCTAAATTTTACTCAAACATTAGGTACTGCCTCCTGTGTCCTTGACAAAATATATAATGCTAATTCTAATATTTCTTCTAATAGAATTCCTGTAGAGGAAATGTGGAACTCCATACTCAATGTCTTTTTCAATAGACTAAGACATCGTTTCAAAAGCAACCTTTTAAAAATGTATACTTGATCTTATCTTTGCCATAAACTTTAAAATGTCTCCTCATATTCAAAATAAGTTGAAGCTCATTAAAATAAGACCCTTTTTGTTTATTTCTTCAAGCATCATTTAAACCAAGTATGCTTGTAGCCATATTATACCTCCTGTTTCAAGATAAAAAAATTTAGAGATAATCTATGAAAGACTATTGTATTCTTTAGATGAAACTATCCACCATGGATATACAAGATTTCTTTTGTTTATATGGGAGATCTATTCATAAAACCTGTATTGTTTAGAAACAAATAACTTTTAATGCACTTCCTTCATAATTTTGATGTTAAACACATCAGAGTCCTAATTAGAATGAAATATATTCCAAGTTTGTATAATTATATCAAAACAAACTCTACTGTCACATATAACTAAAAAGAATCAAGAAAGTTAAAAAATCAGTGAATTGAATCTTGAAAAGGCATAAAAATATATCAGTTTGAATCATGTTTTCAACACTTAATAGTAATAGATAATAATAAAGAATCATAAATCCTCTAAAATACTAAAGTAATTATTTCATACTTGTTAATGTCAAATAATTTAAGAGTGACATTGTATAAAGCAATTCTATTTGAAAGATGTCAACCACTCCATCTTTCAGATTTGTCAAAGTTTAAATCATTCATTGCACTTTCATTTGAATTTTGCTTTCCAACACTAAACCATACTCCAGTTTGAAACAGTATAGCTAATTTTACCTAGAAGGTAAGGGTTAGGACCAATCTTGAAGATATGGAAATAATTGGTCCTCAGAGACAAGAAAATATAGTAAAGAGTTTTAAGAAAGAACTAGGCAGCTTGTACCAATGAACATTTTATAAGAAACATACATAATATGGACACTAATCAAAGATAGAGGTCATAGTAGCTTGGAAAAGAGGGAGGGGGGGAGAGAATAAGAATGAGAGGAGGGACATGAGAAAAAGAGTGTGAGAGAGAGAGAAATAATATGAAGAAGATAGAAGCTAGGAAGCCACGTCCAAAAGTGGGTCAAAGGAAGAGCAGAAAGCTGGCTATAAGCTGTAACTCAGAGTACTCCAGAAATGATGAAATAAGGAAGTAAAATGCACTTACATTGCATACTGCAATTCCTATATTATACTTTCTGTGGTTACCACTGTTCAATATTAGTTATGAGAATATGCATAATTGCCTAGAATTCCCACTTAGCTTGTAGAATTTTCCAGGAGAGAAATAATGATTTGCATTCCTTTGGGATAATCATAGTCTGTGCTAGAGATGTACCCACAGTACAGTGTTGTATGAAAATATTTGTTAATATATAGATTTATATATGCATATCCATCAAATGTACATTTTATCTGTTCTATCTAATAATGAAGACAATGATTGGGGAATCTCTGAACTACTGAAATATTGAAGCCAAGTAACTGTTATAAGAAAATATTTTTAGAAAGTGTTTTCTTTTTAATTGTAAAACTGATATGCCCAACATTAATAATTTCAAAAATGCATACAAAATTTGAATAATCCCACTATTGCTTTTGGTAGTGACTTGCATTTATACAAAGATGATAGATGAATAAATAGATTTATAAGATTTGGGAATATTGCAAATAGTTTCACGTTTTCTAAACAATCCTGAACAATATCTATATCATAACTAAATCATCCCTCATAACTAATCATCCCTAAGACGTTACGAAGCTACTGAGATACCTATATCTATATACACAGGGGAAATTGAAAATACAAATAAATTGTTTATTATTTGCTGGATGTCCAGTCTCAAGGAGGATAATACAAAATGGCACTCTTTTTTTTCCCCCTCCTAAGCCCCTATCCACAGTACATTATGACCACATTTTTCATTTGCTGTACATTATGCTTATATTCTTCTGTAAAATTATGAGTTCTATAGTAATTTTAAGATATATAGTGTTTCTTTGCTATTAAAAATGCTCCAATGTATAGCTATACTATAATGAATATAAAATCCCTTTGATGGATATTTATGTTATTCTTCACTTTACCATGTTTTAAAGGTTTTGATTAACATTCTCATATATGTATCTCTCTCTCTCTCTCTCTCTCTCTCTCTCTCTCTCTCTCTATATATATATATATATATATATATATATAACCAAATGTCTTCAACATGGAATAAATCTGTAAAGATAAATTATGTGAGTGTATTGCTGTCACTAAAATTTAAATTCATATTGCAAAATCAAACTCTCTCAAATCAATCCATTCATACTTCTACTGCAAATATTTCTGGCTGCACAAGTTTCAATATATTGTAAAACAATGAATATCCATCAATTTATGCCAATTTTTTCTTGCTCTCACTCTATTGCTAGTGAGTTACAGATATTTTGAAATGTGTATTGTATATTTCTACTTCTTTGTCTTTTGATGTTTTCTTGTTTACTGTTTTGTATTGATTTGTAAGAAGAAATTTGTATTAGTAAAATAGGTAAAGATGTATAACATCTTATAAATTGTTTTTATAATTCATAGGAATTTTATTCATTGCAATAGTTAAGTAATCCCAGAAGCACTTTTTAATGGGAATTGGCTTTTACATTAAGTTTAAAAAGAGCTACGATCACCAGAAATTCATTGTGAAAGTGTTTCTCAGTACTTACTTATGAATTACCATAAGCTGAAAATTACTGCTATCATTCTGAGGAGGCCACCAGAAGTGGTGATCATATTCAAGAATGCAGCTGTCCTGACATTAGCAGTATCTCAGAGGTTACATGAAAAAGTGGCAGCTCTTTTTTTTTTTTTTTTTTTTGAGGGAAAATTGGCCTTTTCTGTGTGCAATGTGAAAGCAAGTCACTGGTTCAATGGAGTTCATTACTTATAGAATTTCCCTTCAATACTGAATCCCAGTGTTTCCTGATGTGCTTCTGTGACTATTTAAGCTCAATTCCAGATATGCAGAACAGAAAACAGGCGCAGTCTTTCTGTTCAGTAGGAAAAACTGAATGTTAAGTTACTTGAATTTTTTTTTTTCAGTTCTACTATGACCCTGGTACGTAGATCAAATTAGCAACTTTAGTAAGTATTTAACAAAATTATTTATCAAAATGACCTTGTTCCTTTTTGCATATAATCTTTCAATAAAAGGTCTGGGTCATATTATAGAATGATTGGAATGAAAGAAGGAAACTGTCATTAGACCAGTGTGCCCCAATTTTTTGAAAGTAACGAAAATGCTACTAGCTTAGATTCTGGGAAGAAGAAAGAGGGTCATTAATGAACTTTGCTTTTTAGAACTATTCTTGCTGTCTTGCTCAAAGGAAAATCTACCATTGATGTTGAAAGCACCTTAGGGCTGGGGGGGTTGTAGTTCAGTGGTAGAGTGCTTGCCTAGCATGTGTGAGGCACTGAGTTTGATCCTCAGCACCACATAAAAATAAATAAATAAATAAATGTGTCATGTCATCCAACTATATATATATATATATATAAATTATATATATATATATATAATTTCATTCTATAAACCCAACTCATATGTATAAAGCACTTTAAAATTAAGTGACTACCGAAATTTTGTCATACCCTGGCATATGATTCTGATCAAAATTTAGTTACTATTTCCTTTAACAATAACAATGAGTCTGTCAGACCAACTTCTGTGTGTCCAAGAAAAAAACCCTTTTAAATAGTTCTGCATGTCTTTTCTACCTTGGTCTCAAAGCTGTTGTTTCCTCATTCAGTGGTAAGAAGTGCCTCCTATTTATATGGATGAACTGGGCAGACATTATTGCTTTTCCTAAACCGAGAGAGAGAGAGAGAGAGAGAGAGAGAGAGAGAGAGAGTTGACCAAATTATTTGATTTGCACTTTGCACTAGGACTCTGGGTGTTCTACGAGCTGTGTGGAATGCAAAGTAGAAGCACTGTCCAAATGTGTCTCCAAATGATATAAGTACAAAAACATGTAGATTTCTAACAATTACATGCATTCTGTTCTTCTGGCTCTATCTTTCTTGTATGGGAAATCAGTCACTAATTTGACCCCAACCTGAACACTCAGTGACTTGCATCTTGCTGATATTTATCAAAAAAATATCCAAATGTTTCAGAAGATGCATAAATAGATCATGTAACCCAATGCTAGTATTTTCAAGAAAAACTTACCTTTGATTACTCAGAAGACCTTCCCAAGGTAGGAACTGTTCTATTATTTATGAACAGCTGATGGAGAGTTTTACACATCTCACCATTATCCAGGTTCTTTTCTAATCTTCAGTTTATTTCATTCTATAAACCCAACTCACAAATGGTTATAGATATGTTCCAGGTTGAGGTATTGACACACACATGCAGATTCTTTCTTCATTAAGTCTGATATAAACTAAGTTCTTTTGAAGTCAGGACATAGAAGGAGAATATAAAACGATGCACACAGTGAGAAGAAGGGTGTTATGATTTGGATATGAGGTGTGCCCAAAAGCTCACGTGTGAGACAATGCAAGAAGGTTCAGAGGAGAAATGATTGGATTGTGAGAGTCTTAACCCAATCAATGCATCAATCTCCTGACAGGGATCCACTGAGTGGTAACTAAAGGCAGGTATGAGTGGCTGGAGGAGGTGGGCACTGGGGGGCATGCTTTGGGGTATATATTTTGGGGTATATATTTTGTATCTGGAAAGTGGAGTCTCTCTCTGATCATCATCCTGTGAGCTGTTTCCCTCTGCCACACTCTTCTGCCATAATATTCAGCCTCACCTTGAGCCCAGAATGGAGACGGCAGTTCATGGACTGAGACCTCTGAAACCCTGAGCCTCAAAATAAACTTTTCCTTCTCTACAGTTGTTCTGGTAAGGTCCTTTAGTTACAGCAGTGAGAAAGCTAACTAAAACAAGAAGGGATGCCTCATTATTTTATTCATTGTTGAGTACAGAGCTTCACAAACTCTCTGATCATGCCAGTTCACACATGCAAAAAACAAAAACAACAAAACTCTACAGTCAAGGCAGGGCATAATAGTGGCATAGATACTAGAGTGTGTTCAAATGAATTTTATTTCTCTAACATTGAGTGTTTCTATATTTTATTTATTACCGAGCCATTAGATCTACTCAAATATTCAGTTAACGAATTTTGCCTTAGTTAAACACACACATATACACACACACACACACACACACACATACAAGTACACACACACACACACAATAATTCCCTCACAAAACCTCTTCCAATGACAACTATTTATTTTGAATTATTCTGAATTTAATTGGGAATATTTGCTACAGAATCTAATGATGGCATTTATTTGAACATTGGATAAAAAATAAGAGAGTAAGTATACCATATCAATGAAACTGATTTCATTTTTCTTTCTGTGGAGTTCTTTATAATCTCACTAAGAATTTGTAGGGAATTGAGTTTCTTAACAGCTGTTGGCTGGATAAAATTTCTATCTGGTTCTATTTATTTTATGCTTTCACTGTGTTTGACAATATCATACCAATTGAAATGACATTGTTAGAGTTCCCCACACAATATACTCTGCATAAAGTCTGAAGAAGAGTTGGAACTAAAACCTTACTTGAATCCTCTTGGTTTCTATTCTGAAAGCAAATCATCAAAAATAAGTACACACACACACACACACACACACACACACACACACAATTTAATAGTTTTTAAGGCTTTTGGAGCATTGATACAATTAATTTAAAAAATGTGTTCTCTACATCATGTAAAAACACATGCAAATATAAAAACTTGCAAAAGTAATTATCATGAAGTGACCATTTCTAAAAAAAAATACTTATGTACTAACACTGCCGGGACTTCTGTGTTACTTATTAATGGGGCCCGAGGTCTAAAGCTACCCCCCTTTTTGGGCCCTAAAAGGGGGTTCTTTCTGCCAGCAGAAAGAATTAAAGTAGCTTACCTGGCGAAGATAGGCTTAGAGGGCAAAAGTCACCGAGTGTCTATCCCCGCCTGATTGATGGACACCACGCCACACCCAGGGAGTTTTTGGTAGAAAGCAGCGCCAAAAAACTCAAATTTATTCCAATGAACTGCACTTATATAGGCCTAAAAACTAACCAATCCTTGACCAGTAGGGTGGTTCCGCTCTCACGATACGTCATAGCCACACCCCCTTGCTTAGCCCTGGTCCTCCAAAGGGCGTGGTAAGCAACCAGAGCTCATCCCCTTGGCAGACAGCTTCCAGAAAGTCCCAACATAACACTATAATTTTGGTAAAATACCTTCATGCCTTACAAATATTATACATGTTCTTGCTTAGAAAATCTTTAAGAAGCATGGTGCAGAAGTTCATACCTGTAATACCCATAACTTGGGAGATTGAGGCAGGTGGATCATATATTTGAGACCAGTCTGAACAAATTAGTGAGGTCCTAAGCAACATAGTGAGACTCTGTGTCAAAATAAAAAAAAATAAAATGGGCTGGGGATGTAGTTCAGTGGCCCAGCACCCCTGTGTTCAATTCCCAGTACAAAAGAAAATAAAATATTTAAGAAATTACTCATAAGGTTTACATTTATTCTACTCTGCACAAAATTATGAATCTTCAATTTTAATGTTTCTCTCCTTTTTACTATAACTTAATAATGTTTGTATTTGCACCCTTATTTTTTTTCAATATGACATTGTGCATGAAGTTTACTTTTTAAAGTATTAGCCAATTACTTGAGCAGGATGCATGGGAAAACACAAACAATTAAACATGGACACAGAAAAACAACATTAATTAAGATGCTCAAAAGCTTTATATAATATATATATAACAGTATTACTTTATATATATATATATATATATATATATAAAACAGTATTACTTTTCTTACATGATATGTGCCTACATTTAAAAGGATATCTAATAGCAGACTGCTTTGATGGAAAAATTATGAAGAACAGATTCAGATAATGTGCAATAAGAGAAGAGAAGCCACAGGAAACATAGCACCATTTTTGTTAGATCAGTGGTCTTTTACATGCATCTCTTTTGTTGACTGGCTGTTGTCTTTGGAAGCTCTCTGACACTATTGAGAATCCCTGCACAATAGTAACACCATTGAGGACCTATTATCTTCTACTTTATGAATTTCTACATTGTTTTCTCAAGTTTCAAAGTCTGAGACAGGGATATCAGATTGACTGGACGTAGGTCATATGAAGCACAACATACATGGATATAATATATAGCTCTTTAGTAATCAAGATACCCTCCAACACACATACATATAAAGAAGAGTGATGTTTCAATACATTTTCAAGTTAACAAAAAGAAAGAATGAGAGCTGTCTATGGAATTCTAGACTTTAAATATTTTAATGAAAACAATTTCAATTTTGTTATGATTTGGATCTGGAATGTCTCACTGAAAGCTCATGTGTTAGGCAATTCAGCAATGTTCATAGTCAAACTGATTGGATTGAGGGTTGTTATCTTATCAGTGGATTAATCCATTTGATGAATTAATAATTTCAATGGACTACTGGGTGATAAATACAGGCATTTGGAGTGTTAATGCAGTAGGTCACTGGGGTTATGGCCTTGGGAATTATATCTGTTCTTTGACCCTTGACCCTTCCTTCTCTCTCTCTCTCTCTCTCTCTCTCTTTCTTCCTCCCAGATTCCCTGAGATGAGTAGTTTTCCTCCATCATGCCTTTCCATCATGATGTTTTTGCCGTGGAGCAGCCAACGATGGACTGAATCCTCTGAAACTGTGAGCCAGAATAAATCATTGCTCCCTTAATATGTTCTTGTCCAGCATTTTGATCACAGCAATAAAAAACTGACCACCACAAATTTCTCAACTAAGATTAAATAACTACCCGATGAGAGAATGAAACAAAAATTTCATCACATATGAAAAAATTGTACATATTTAATGGCTTCATGGTTTTCTGAAAATATTGAGTAGGAATTCCTGTAAATAAATACTAAAGAAAATAATAGAAAGAAATATGAGACAAACAATATTATAAAACTAACCTAGCAGCTCATTAGAAGGAAGTCCTATAAAACATTAATATGCATACATAAAAAGAATAATTTGGAACAACTACAGGAAGGTGGGCATTCCAGTAAATAAATTTTAAGATTAATGAAATTACCTTGAAGTTAACAATTAAATGACAAAGAAGATGATACTATTGATAACATGATTGGAAGAAAATAAATCTCAATTAAAAAAGGTAAATAAACAGTGAAAAAATGTATGAGAAGGAAAAAAAAAAATATCATTCAAAAGAAATTATGTAGCTCAGTGTATTGGTGCATGCCTGTAATCCCAGGCTCCAGAGGCTGAGGCTGGAAGATCACAAGGTCAAAACCAGCCCCAGCGACAGCCAGGCGCTGAGCAACTCAGTAAGACCCTATCTCTAAATAAAATACAAAATAGGGCTGGGGATGTTGCTCAGTGGCCTAGTGCCCCTGAATTCAATCCCCAATATCAAAATCAAACAAACAAAAAAAAGAAAAAAATGATGTTATATTAAAATTTCAGATAATACTAAGAAATTGATTACTATAGGAAAAAAGTAATTCTATTTCAATAAAAATTATATTGATACAAATTATACAGAGGTCACCATATAGGATTTAAAAAAGAAATGAATGCTACCCCAGAAAAATAACTCACTGTAAAATGAGAATTATTTATAATAATAACTATATATAACCATAATAATAATAATAATGCTATTTGGGGGATTTCTAATGTTTACTACAAGTTTATTATTATAAAGTTAGATAAGTAAATATAGTTTTAACTAAGATTATAAATGATCTCAAATAGGTAAATATAAAAGCTAAAAAATAGCCAAGTGATGTATAAATTTGAAGTGAAGAAAAGTGTTTTGAGAAGATAAGTGATGCTTAGAAGATTTACTTGTGAAAAACAGTTATTTATAATTTATTTTAATATTATTTATATGCAATTGTTTATATTTTTAAATACTTATTTAATGATTAAAATGATAATTTTATTATATTTTGAAGTAAATAAGGCACAATATATTTAAACCATCATCAAATATAGGCATAATAATGAAGAAAATTTCCATTTTTAAACTGGTTGAATAACTGTCAAAGAATAACAAAATCAAAAATTTAAATATTTTCAAGATTATAAATATTAGCAAGAAGAGTGAAGCTGGTGGCATTACTATTTCAGACTTTAAATTGTGTTACAAAGCAATTGTAACAAAAACAGCATGGTATTGGCACCAAAATAGACCAGTTGACCAATGGTACAGAATAGAAGACACAGAGACTAACCCACACACCTACAGTTATCAAAATGTTCATTGGAGAAAAGACAGCCTATTCAACAAATGGTGTTGGGAAGACTGGAAATCTTCATGTAAAAAAATGAAATTAAATCTCTTTCTCTCACAATGCACAAAATGTAACTCAAAGTGGATCAAGGACCTAGGAATTAAACCAGAGACCTTGCACATAATAGAAGAAAAAGTAGGCCCAAATCTCCATCATGTTGAATTAGGCCCCAACTTCCTCAATAAGACCATATAACACAAGTATTAAAACCAAAAAACAATAAATGGGATGGATTCAAGCTAAAAAGCTTCTTCTCAGCAAAAGAAATAATCAGTGAGGTGAATAGAGAACCTGCAGAATGGGAGCAAATCTTTACCACAAGCACATCACATAGAACATTAACCTCAAGGAAATATAAAGCTCTTAAAAGCCTTAATGCCAAAACCAAAAAACCAAAAAAACAAAAACAAAAACAACAACAACAACAACAACAACAAACAAATAACCCAATCAATAAATGGGCCAAGGAATTAAACAGACACTTCTCAGAAGACGATATATTATCAATAAACAAATATATGAAAAAATGTTCAACATCTCTAGCAATTAGAGAAATGCAAATCAAAACAACTCTAAGATTTCATCTTACTCCAGTCAGAATGGCAGCTATCAATAAGACAAAGAACAATAAATGCTGGCAAGGATGTGGGGAAAAAGGCACATTCTTACATTGCTGGTGGAACTGAAAATTGGTGAAGCCAAACTGGAAAGTAGTATGGAGATTCCTAGGAAAACTTGGAATGGAACCACCATTTGACCCAGCTATCTCACTCCTTGGTCTATTCCCAAAGGACTTAAAAACAGCTTACTTCAGGGACACAGCCACATCAATGTTTATAGAAGCACAATTTACAATAGCTAGATTGTGGAACCAACCCAGATGCCCATCAGCAGATGAATGGATAGGGAAACTTTGATATATATACACAATGGAACGCTACTCAGCACTAAAAGAGAATAAAATCATGGCATTTACAGGTAAATGGATGAAGTTGGAGAAAAAAATGCTAAGTGAAGTTGGCCAATCCAAAAAACTAAAGGTCGAATGATCTCGTTTTTGTTATGAAGATACTGACATATAAAGGCAAGAGATGGGGGATGAGAAGAATGAAAGAACTTTAAATAGAACAAAGAGGGGGAAGGTAGAGGAGGGGGCAAGGGAATAAGAATAATGGTAGAATGAGTTAGCCATCATTGCCCTAAATTCATGTATGAAGACACAATTGTTGTGAAAATACTTTATATAAAACCAGCAACTTCAAAAATTTTGCTCAATATATGTAATATGAAATGAGTTGCACTCTGCAAACATGTATAACAAATTACAATAAAAAATTTAAATATTTAAAGAAATATTTAAAGATGGTTGCCCCTGGGGAATGGCTAGGGGTTGTCAAAGAAGGGTGATAATGTTCTTAATTTTCATATTTTTCTCAAATCATAATAAAATTATTTAACTTATCCATCAAGCAATTAAATGAATATTGAATGAGAAGAAAACATAGAAAATAATTGAATAATTCTCAATCTTGGTATACTTCATATAATAAAAGAAGAATTTGTATTTTTTCAACTTCTTATAGGATTATCACAAAATAATGCCATATATTATAGATGAAAATCATCACTTCCCAAATATATACTACAATAGTTAATGTATGTGCCATATTCTCTGATAATAACAAAACTTCATAAATCAGACAGAACAGAATATTAAAATTTAACACAACTAATTGTAAAATTTAATCTTTCTAAAATACTCTTGGCTTAACTAGAAAAAATCAAAGCTATAGCAAAATTTGATTTGAATTCAATGAAGGAAGACATAAAGACTAGACAGTAATTTTAATATCATTAGTACATTTAGAAAGAAGGGAATTTGAAAACCAAGATTTTAGTTTCCTATGCAACTAGATAAAAAGGAGGAAATGAGCAACCAAATGAAAGTAAAAGAAGCAGCTAAATATAATAATCTCATAAAATAGAACATAAAATTAGAGTAGAAAAAGGAAAATAGATAGGCAAACTACTGAATTGCATGCATGATCAGATAAACTATCAAACCCAAGCAATAGAGTAATTAAAAGAGACCAATCAGATAATGTATGAAAAGGGTACAATTTCAAATATAGATATCTTTCAAATTGTGAATAAGTCATGTACAATTTATAAAATCATAAAGACTTACCCAAGTTGAAAGACTTTTTAGTAAAGAAGTATGGAAATTGAAGAAACAGAAATCTCTGTTTTACAATTATTATGAGACATTAAAGAGAAAATTAAATATGGGGCTGAGATTGTGGCCCTGGTTTGATTCTCAGCACCACATAAGAATAATGGCATTGTGTACAACTAAAACTGTTAGATATGGCTGACAGGCCATACCCCCAGGTGTTCTAAATTAGCCACACCCCAGGTGTATTGGGTTATCCTGTAAGACTGAGCTTTGCCTTCCTGGAAGTGCCCACCTCTCATGGGAATTCACCATGGGGCAGGCTCCCTTTCTGAGCCAATCCTGAGCATACAAGTCTCACTTCCAACCCCTGGCAGCCTATGGAGTCAGGCGTCCTTTGGCCTACCCAAGTCGCTATTTAAACCCTCACCAGGCAGGAACTCATCCCTATTTTTACCTTCTTCACCTCATCCCCACTGGTCTCCTCCTGCTGGTTCCCCTCTCTTCACGTGTCCCTTTGGTGTCTCTTCCAGCTGTAGAGGCTGCTTAATAAATCCCCTTTTTCTACACAGTGATCCTGCTGTGGGTTTTTGCCCTTCAAAAACAAATAAATAAATATTAAAAAAAGAGAGAAAATGTAATCAAAGATCTTTTATGAGAAAGAAATTTAAGTAAATACATTTTTGGATGTGTCTTATCAAGTGCATAAATAATAACAAAAAAAAATAATTCCAGGTAATACGGATGATTTTAAAGCCTGGGGAATGACAAAATTAACCAATTAATTCTACCTAAATAGGAAAATTCTAGTGTCACAGCAAGGGAAGAAAGGCAATTTTTAGAAAGAAAATATAAACCAGTTACTCCTGTGCACATAGTTAAACTGATGGAAACTTAAAACACAAAAAATACACTAAATTAGGATTTATTTTGTTCAAGAATACAAGCATCACATTAATTAACAGATTCAAAAAGAAAAGGCATATCACGATCTCTTCATAGAGTGATTTTTTAAATCACTTAAATTCTGTGTTTTTTAAGACACATTCTTCAATTTTATTTTAACGGGAAATTACTGAGATTTATGAAGAATAACACTAGAAATCTATAGCAATCTAAAAAATTTACACCTGGGGCATTGAATGACTAGGGTAAAGGGGATTTTCATATTACCTTTATATTTTAAACAAGAATGGCATTAGCCATCTGGTAGATATTCAGTACTTGCTTAGTGAGAAAATAAAAATAAATCAAATTTATTAATTAAAATAATAGCTTTATAAATGGTTTTTGGAAATGGAATTTGGAATACATACAAATGAGCTGATATGAAAAATGTTCAAGCTATCCTGTTTCAAGGAATTCCAATTATAATAAAAATGGCAAAGTAGTCTGTTAATTTGGAAAGCAGATAAAAAATATTTGTGACAGTTGGTGTTAGCAAAATTACAGGAAAAATAGTACCTTCACACACTCTCTAAATTTAGAAAAATTAATAGTATTATTTGTAGGGCTTTTGGTTTTATCTAGATTATTCAGAGGAAATGGCCTTCAATGCAGCAATTCTAGTTACATATTTAAGATATCTGAACACATAGATAAAGCACAACAATGACATTGGTCATTATAATACCGTTTTATAATAAAGTTTTGGAAATGCCCTAAATGTGTAATAGTAAGAGAATAATGAAATTAATTCTAGAATATCTACAGTGTGAAAGTGAGAAGCCCTGAAGAGAAAGCATATTTATAAAGGATTCCCCAAAATCTTGGTTATTCCTTGTCGGGCCTTCTGAACACTGTCAGCCCAGGGGATGGAAAGCTCTTGCTTTCTGGCTGCTTGCCACGCCCTGTTACGGACCTAGGCTAAGCAGGGGCATGGCTGTAATGTATCCTGAGAACCGAAACCGCCCTAAGGATAGGGCAGAGGACTCTGCCCTATGAGGTGTGCCCGTGCTCTTTACCTGTTTTCTATCTGCTTACTGATTGGCTTCTGTCCACTATAAAACATTGTCTACCTTTTTCAATAAACGAGTTCCAGCACTGTAGCCATCTGACTGAACTCCCTGATGCGAATCTGAGTCTTTTAAAGGTGGTGGAGGAGATGTCAGCGACTTCTACCTTCTCAGTTTTGTTCCTGCTGAGGTACGCTCTCCCCACCTTTCTTTGCTGGACAAATAAAAGTCCATTTTGGGCCCACAGGGGGGCTAGAAACCTCGGCCTATTTCTGTAATTTCACTACAATTCCTAGTTAGCCTTTTATATAAGTAAAAGGCAAAGGGTTAAAAAAAATGTTTATTAATAACATGACATGTAAGCCCAATCTGAACATACATGCTCTCAAAGATCATACAGTCAAATGTAGATGAGTATAAATTTTACATCTGGGGCATTGAATGACTAGGGTAATGTCGAGAATTTATCAAGGGGTTGAGGTTTTTTAACCCTTCGTGACCAGGGGTGAGCCTTCTTTGTCCGGCAAAGTAGGCTAGAAGGGCATACCTGAACGAATGAGAGGAGACTGGGAAGACAAAGGTCGCTGGTATTCCCTCCCCCGCCTTTAGAAGACTCAGGAACATACCAGGGAGCCCAATTGGGTCAGTGCTGGAACTCTTTTATTTTATAAGGTGGACAACGTTTATAGTGGACATGAACCAGTCAGCAAAGAGGTTATAGAGACAGGTAAAGAACATGGGCAAATCCTATTGTCAGAGTCCTCTACCCAATCCTTAGGGTGGTTTCGGTTCCCACGATACGTCAGGGGAGCGCCCCCTGCTTAGGTCAGGTCCATAACAGGGCATGGAAAGCAGCTAGGGAGTTAGAGTTCTTCACCCTTTCGGCCAACATGTTCTAAAGACCCCCAAAGGGTAAAGAGTATTTTCATATTATTTTTATATTTTAAACTTTTACAATGTACGAATTTTTAGTATAACAGCTTTATTGTTATAAAATTGACATACCATGTAGTACATTCATTCAAATTGTGCAATTCAGTTGATTTGTAGCATATTCACAAACTTGTGCAATAAACACCACAATCATTCTTGAAGCATTTTTTTCCATTTTCACTACCAATGTAATGCAAAAAAAAAAAAAAAAAAAAAAAAATGTCCATTAGTCATTCTCCTCCCACAGTAATCAAATTTTTGTCCCTATAAGTTTGCCTATTCTGGATATTTCATATAAATGAACTCATACAATATGTTGTCTTTTCTGTTTTCTTTTACTTAGCAAAATATTTTTAAGGTTCATCCATATATTAGCACATGATTATAGCTAAGATTATTTGGGGGGCCAAATAATATTCCAAATAGTCTGAATATACCACATTTTATGTATCCAGTCACCAACTGATAGGCAATTTTGATCTTTCAACTTCTTGGTTATTGCTGTTCTGAATATTGAGGTACACATTTTTTGTATGGATATATGTTTTCATTTCTCTTAGATATCTAGGATTAGGATTTCTGGTTTTTTTTTTTTTTTTTTTTTTTTTATAGAGAATTTTGTTAAAGCTTTTGAGGAACTGCCAAACTGTTTTCCATTGTTTGATGTACTATTTAACATTTCCACCAGAAATGTCTGAGTCTACAGTTTCTAGATCCTTCACAACATTTATTATTTTCTAATATTTTTATTGTTGTTATTGTTCTTCTTGTTATCTATTTACTAGTGGATGTGAAATTTCAATTTGCATTTCTCTACTGACTACCAATGTTTAAAGTATTTCTATGTACATATTGATCATTGTAACTCTTCTTTCAATAAATATCTATTCAAAACGTTCTTTTGCTGGGATTGGTATTCTATTGTTGAATTATGAGTTCTTCATATATTCTAGATATTAATTACTTATCTAAATACCAAATATCTTCTTCTACTATTTGTTGGATTCCAGGCAGGAGGCTGAGCCTCCCAGGCAGAAGGCCACACCTCCCCAGGTACTTTATGAAAAACTACACTTCCCAAGATCCTCAGCATGACCAGCAAACCTGACCAGCAAGTGCCCTGTCCACTACCTCCTGACCTCTGCTGGCCTATAGGGCAAGGACTCACTCCAGGGGGGGCTTTCTGACCCCCACTCTATTTAAGCCAGCCCCGGACTAAAATCGCTCTCTGTTCCTGCCTGTCCCTATTCCCGTCCATCCCTTCCCTACCCCCCCTTCCCTTCCCTTCCTTTCCCTACCCTTGCCCACGTGGCACCCCAATAAACCCTTTTATTTCACTAACACGGTGTTCCCGGCTAAGTTAACTATGTTCAGCATTTTTCTAACATTTGGTGCCGAAACCCGGGAGGGAGAAGCGCATCTAACCCGCCTCCATTCGTCTGTTCATCTTTTCCACGGCATCGCTGGATTTCGGTAACCCCCCTCCCACTCCGAGTTCCTAAACCTGTCTGGTCACTACGTGGTGAGAATTGACCATCGATTTTCCGGCAATCTCGCCCGTGACCTGTGCAGGGGGTAAAGCACCCCATCCGAGTCTTAAAGGTGACGGTGGACCCCGGGAACTCCCCCTCTCCCACCTTTATCTGCCCGCTCACCTTTATCTGCCCGCTCTAAAGTTTTCAGCTGTAAGATTAGGGCTCTCAGCTGGGAGTGGCTAGAGAAGTTCCTCTCCATACTCCGGACTTGAGCCTTTTTTTTTCCGTCCGGGACGGAAAACACGGAAACCTTCGCGAAGTGGCTCATAGTCCCCCGGCATCTTGAGAAACTTCCTGTCCGGGACGGGACGCGGTTTCTCACGGTGTCCCATTTTCGTTTGACCCGGTGACGACTGGGCAAGTGGACTTGGATCTCACTCTAATACATATTTTGAAAGGGACACCTTTCGAAATACTGTATTAGCCCTTCCCCATTAAATATGGGAACTTCCCTATCAACTCCAGCTGATTCTCCTCTTAATTGCCTCCTAAGAAATCGGGCACATTTGGGCTTAAAGCCCCTAATTAAAAAAAAGAGATTAATAAAGTTATGTACAGAAATTTAGCCTTCTTACCCATTATCCAATCGGTGGCCAGAGTCAGGATCCCCAGATCCCCAGGTTTTACGGGAACTTTCCAGCTTTTGCCAACAGTCGAAAAGATGGACAGATTTGCCTTACATGGATGCCTTTTCCCTTCTCCGTTCAAATCCTTCCTTGTGCACTCGGTGCAGCCCTGAGACCATATTGCTTGCATGCAGACCTAGTGATTCCCCTCCATCTTTGATTGTCCTTGATTTCGACCCAGGATTAGAGGCTCCACCTCCCCGTACCAGCAGGCTAGGACAACCCCGACCCCTCCCCAAGCTCAGGCTCTCAATTCCGAAATTGCCGGGTTGTCCTGCTTAGACCCTCCCCTTCCTTTTGCTTCATCCTCCACCCCTCCCCTTCCTTCAGTTCCATCCGAGTCCTCTGTAGAACCTCCTTTTCTTTCCACGTCATTTCCTGTGCCTTCACTGCCACTATCCCCGCCCACTCAACTTCCTGTTCCTAGTTCCGCGCCCCTTCCGCCATTATCCCCGCCCACTCAACTTCCGCCGCTTGGTTCTGCATCATTTCCTGCCACGGCTCCCCGGCCCTCTTTGGCCATGCGGGCGTTGCTAGACGCGCCGCCCCAGACTTTAGCCCCCACTTCTGCGGATTCTGCGACGCATTCTTTACCAGACGCGCTGCCCCACACTTTGGCCCCCACTCCCTCGGATTCTGCGACACGTTCTTTACCAGATGCGCCACCTCGGGCTTTGGCCCCCTCCCTGATTTCTTCCCCAGCGTCTCCAGCGGAGTTTCTCCCAGCCCCAGCGGCTCTCGCGGTGTCTCTACCCGATTCGCGGGATATTCTGCCGCCTTCTGCGTTCAGTCCTCCCCTGACCCGTTCGAGAAAGCAGGCAATTCTTTATTCAAAACGCAAAATTTCTCTGAAATTGTGTGTGTGCGTGCCCCGAGCTCCTCAGTCCATCCTTAACTCTGCGCGTTTTCCCCCTCTCCCCGCCAGCGAATGGCGACCATGTGTTCGCCATTCATCCAAGCCACAGAAACTCTCTTCTCTTCCCCTGCTGCCACCGCTGCAGCGGCGCGCTCCCTGTCCACGCTCCCAGCCCGCTGCCGCTACAGCAGCAGTGCGCTCCTTGCTCGCTTCCTCTGCTCTCTTACATCTGACACCCGACAAACATCACAACTTCTTAGCCTCACGGTCACTTTCTGATCAACAGGCTCTGCTACTTAACTCCCTCCCCCTTCCTCAGATCTGCCATGTTCTTCCGCCCAAATCTGTCTCCACTTCCGCTCCACTTCCGCCCTTCCTTGGTCCGCCATCTTCTATCCCAACCCACGTGGTTCCCTCCAACTGCCTTTCAAGCACCGCCTTCCAAGCACAGCCTTACCGCGCGCCTTTGCTGCTGCACCCGGTGGGCCAGCCCGTGCCCTGCCTTATAGCAGCAGCGGCGGCAACCGCGGGACTCTTCCATTCCTTTTGCCTGTACTGGTGGCAGACCCTCCCTCCAGCCTTTCAGAGCCGCCTGTGGACGTGGGCAGCTTTTGCTCAGTTCTCCCTAATTTCTCACCCACTTCTTCCTTTGGTTAATCCCTTCAGTCTTTTGGCTCTCTCTCTTTTCATTCACGTGGGACACAGTCCCTCAGTTCCCATTCAGACTGGGAAATTCAATCAAAATTCACCTTTGCCTCTTTAGCTCCTCGCTTCCCCTTCCAAAGTGCACACAATTGTATTTTTTTATGTTTTTATGTCCGTACGTCTGTCCAAATTTCATGTAAATGTGATGTCACAAATAACAAACCGAGCACTCATAAAAATTAAAATAATGGATCCAAATACCTTTAGTCCATTTAAGTCAAAAATGTTCAATTCAAATTGGGTAAACAAATAAGTAAAGGTACCTTCAAACTTCAAACTTAATTCGCAAGTTTCTCCAAGACTTCTCTTCAGCAAAAAAAAAAAAAAAAAAAAATGACTGATACTGTTCAGCCTCATATTTTGGTATTTGACATGAGATTATTCATTTGTAACTAACTTTGTAAACAGCTAATTAATTTACAAGGTTAAATTGCTCACTGTTAAATATGCCATTAATTGTTTTCAAAAATTAGAAGAGTTAAGCAAAAGCCCATTAACTATTCTAAGATGTCAGAAATTATTTAGGGCCTGCAGGAAAGTCCTGCTATCTTCATGGAGAAACTCAGGGAGGCAATGAGAAAACACACCACCGTGGATCCTGAATCCGCAGAGGACCACATAATTTTAAAGGACAAATTTATCACCCAGTCGGCCCCAGACATTCGGAGGAAGTTATAAAAATTGGCATATGGCCCTGATCAGTCTTTAGATGATATCCTCCGACTTGCTACTTCTGTCTTTTATAATGGAAACCTGGAGGAAATAAGGGTGAAAGAGCGCAGAGACAGAAAAAAGACTGAGACGCTGGTATTAGCTCTTAAAGGAGTAAGCTTCCAGGGTGGAAAAGGAGTGAGAAATGCTCCCCAATCCACAAAAGGGACTTGTTTCCATTGTGGAGAAGAAGGACATTTCAAGCGGGAGTGCCCACAAGCAAAGCAGCCACCTCCGAAGCCCTGCCCTACGTGTCAAGGCAACCACTGGAGGAGTGACTGTCCTGAGGGGCGTAGGTCCTTGAGGCCAGACTCTTCCACCAGGCCTGATGGGGCCCGGGGTCGATTCTGACTCCCGTAACTCCTATCACCACAAGTGAGCCCCGGGTTTACTTCTCCGTAGGGAGCCAAAAGTTCAACTTCCTCTTAGATACTGGTGCCAGTTATTCTGTTCTCACGACGTATTCTGGACCCCTTTCCTCTAAAACTATGATGGTGCAAGGAGTGTCTGGAAGGTGTATAACTAGAAAGTTCACTCCCCCACTGAGTTGTGAGTGGGACGGGATGATGTTTTCTCATGCATTCCTGATAGTTCCAGAGTGCCCCACCCCTTTATTGGGTCAGGATTTACTTTCAAAACTTAAGACCTCTGTTACAATAAATTTGGGGCCAGAGGGACCATTATGTTTACCTTTATACATGTTAAAAATTTAAATTATCTCCATGGTATACATTGACATGTTCCAGATGCTGCAACATTTATTCAGTACTCATGCTTTTTGTTCCTCTAATAGAAGCTCCTGTCCCTGATGACTTTACAACCTTCCCCAGGCTTCAATCTGACCTGACTTCTAAAATGGGAATTATCCGGTCATCATCCCATTCCCTTACAGTAGTAAGGAGTTCCTAAAATTAGAAGGCAAATGAAGCCAGAATCTCATAGGCAGTCAGCATATATAGGTAAATCGAGTCAGGTCAAAGGCCAATTTTGGGAAGTTGGGAAACTGTCCCCTGAGGGATTGAAATGCTGATTCCCTCAGAGCCCTTCTTCCACCCTTAACAACCTGCCCCAACATGTTGCCAAGGTAACCCATCTCAGGAATTGCCCCTCCCTACAGGGAGCTATCTCAGTTCTTTTGCGGAAATGTTTTCTCAGATCCACTCATTCCCCTTATAATATCACCTTCTTCCTCTGCAGCCCCTCCTTTTTCACAGCTCGTGAGTACTCTTGCACTCTTTTAAACTTTCTCTCCTCTCGTGGGTATCGTGTTTCCCCATCTAACTTGCTCAGACCCAGGTGGTTTACCTAGGAGTTCAGATTTCCCATCAGTCGAGGGCCATTACTGTAGACAGAAAGGCTCTCATCAAGGCCCTTCCATGTCCCAAGACAAAGGAAGAGATTCTTTCCTTCCTAGGCCTAGCAGGATATTTCCGTGCCTAGATTCCCAATTTTTCTCTTTATAGCTAAATGAATTGAGGAAGAGTTCCTCCCCGAAGGCATTCAGGCTGAGTTTAAGCATCTGCAGCAGGCACTGTCACAGGCCCCAGCTCTTCATCTCCCAGACCTTCTTCAGCCATTCACCCTTTATGTCCATTAAATGAAGGGTTTGGCTTTCAGTGTTCTAGGTCAATACAATGGCCCCACCTTTGCCTACCTTTCTAAACAGCTTGACCCCACCGTTCGTGGATGAGCCCCCTGTCTTCAGGCTCTGGCCGCTGCTTACCTACTTCTACAGGAATCTAAGAAGCTGAATTTGGTGCTCATGTCACTATTGCCTCTCCTCACCATTTAAAGACTAATGTATAAGAGCCTTCAAACTCTCCTGCCCTGTCGCGTTCTGCTCCTCAACCTCTTTCCAGTCCTGCTCCTCTTTACACACAGTTTCCCTTCTCCCAGTCTCCTCAGAGCCCCCAGAACATGATTGCATGGAGATGCTTCAGGCTTTAAACTCCCGCAAGCCTCTCTTCTGCCCAAACTAATAGGGATCTCCCATTTTCCTTCACAACAAAGTGGAGACACCTACCCAAAGATCTTTCTTTTCCCATCTTGTCCTTCATCAGACATCAGCTACGGACGTGCCAAGATTACATCCCACCTGACCCAAGTAGACTCACTGCTTCATTTCCATTGGCACCCGGTTCTTGGGTATATTTCTCCCCTCCCCAGGACACAGGAACAGTCTCCCTTGTCCCAAAGTGGACAAGACCTTTCCAGGTTGTGCTGTGCACACCCACAGCTGCTAAGCTTCGTGAAACTTCAGGGAATTTGACTTCTTGGATTCATATTTCCAGACTAAAACCAGCTGCTCAACAAACTGAAGATCCACAAAAAGATGACAAACAACTACCTCAATATACTTGCACTCCCAGTCCCACTGATCCCTTAAAAATTCGTTTCTCTCGTGTCCCCGATACGAACTCAAAATAATCTTCTCTGTTTTTCTTGTTTTAAACCTTTAACCAGTTTTTCCTCAGGGACTATCAACTGTTAAAAAACCAACGGATGACATTCCAACCAGAGAGCCCTGCTGAGTCCTGCCCTTATGCTGCCACCTGACGCTCATTAAGATGTGCTTCGCACTCTCCATCGGCCTCTTCACCGTAAGTCCCACCTGGTGGAATGCAGGCCTACAGACAATAATCCATCTCACCTTCTATCCCTTTGTTGCTTCCATAATAGTGTTACCTGCAAACTCGCAAGACCCACAATTTCTACATGCTCTCTGGCTGACTCCCTCAGTGACTTTCTGCAGAAGCCTGGTTTGACACCCTCACCGACCTATGGCTTCAAAGAAAACTTCATCCATCCCATACCTGGACAGATTCATCTTTTCCACGCCTACCTCCTGGGAATTTTTTCACCCTCCAGCTGGACCTGCCTGCCCACATCTCCTCCCCTCATAGCACCCCACGTCGCCCCACTTCAGCTCTGAAGCAGCCAGATCGAAACACGACACCCCTCTTCCTAAGAAAACAAAAAGGGGGGAATGTTGGATTCCAGGCAGGAGGCTGTGCCTCCCAGGCAGAAGGCCACACCTCCCCAGGTACTTTGTGAAAAACTACACTTCCCAAGATCCTCAGCATGACCAGCAAACCTGACCAGCAAGTGCCCTGTCCACTACCTCCTGACCTCTGCTGGCCTATAGGGCAAGGACTCACTCCAGGGGGGGCTTTCTGACCCCCACTCTATTTAAGCCAGCCCCGGACTGAAATCGCTCTCTGTTTCTGCCTGTCCCTATTCCCGTCCATTCCTTCCCTACCCCCCTTCCTTTCCCTTCCTTTCCCTACCCTTGCCCACGTGGCACCCCAATAAACCCTTTTATTTCACTAACACGGTGTTCCTGGCTAAGTTAACTATGTTCAGCATTTTTCTAACGCTATTTATTTTTAAAATTTATTGATAGCTCTTTGAAGCACAGCATTCAACATTTTTAATTTTTAGGAAACCTGATTTACTTTTCTTGTTATTGCTGTGTTTTTAGTGTCATATCTAAGTAAACATTCCAACAAGAAGTCCTCACAAATTCTCAAAAGCTTATGTCTGTGCTTTGCTCTTAAAGTCGTATAATTTTTAATTCTTAAATTTAAATATTACATCTATTTTGTGTTTATTTTTGGCTATAGCATGAAATAGGGGTCCAACTTTATTTTTGCATATATCCTCTTGTTCTGGCAAAATTTGTTGAAAACTGTCTTTTTCCCACTGAATTTTGTCTTGAGGCTTTTGTAAAATATCATTGTGAAGATTTATTTCTGGGCTTTCAATTCTAGTGTATTTATTCTCATGGCAACAAAATAGTGTTTGCATATTTATATGTGTGTGTGTATGTGTCTGCATATTTGCTTTAATTTTTAAATTTTTTTTCTTTTTAAATATACATGACAGTAGAGTGTATTTTGACATACATACACAGAATAAACTTATTCTAATTGGGATCCCATTCATGTGGTTGAATACCATATGGAGTTTTAATGGTGGTTTATTCATATATGAACATAGGAAAGTTATATCTGTTTCATTCTCTTCTTTCTGATGCCCATTCCCCACTTCATTCTCCTTTGGCTAATCCATTGATCTTGTATTCTTACCCATCCCCATTGTGTGTTAGCATCCACATATCAGAGAGAATATTGGGCCTTTGGTTTTTTAGGACTGGTTTTTATTACTTAGCATGATGGTCTCCAGTTCCATCAATCTACTGGAAAGTGCCATAATTTCATTCTTTGTGAATGAGTAATATTACATTGTATTTATATATATAAATTACATTATCTTTATCCATTCATCTGTTGAAGGACACCTAGTTTGTTTCCACAGCTAAGCTATTGTGAATTGAGCTGCTATGAACATTGATGTGGCTGTATCACTATAGTATGCTGATTTTAAGTCCTTCGGATATATATCAAGGAGTGTGATAACTGGCTCAAATGATGGTTCCATTACAAGTGTTCTGAGGAATCTCCATACTGCTTTCCAGAGTGGTTGCACCAATTTGCTGTCCCATGAGTGTACCTTTTCCTCCATATTCTCACCAATATTTATCGTTAATTTTATTCTTGGTAATTGCCATTCTTACTGTATGTTTTCATTTTGTTTTGTTTGCAGTACTGGGGGTTGAACTCAGGACCTCCTTGATGCTAGACAAGAAGCAAGTGCTCTATAATTAAGCTACATTTCAGCTGTTTTTGTTTCTCTGTTTGTTTGTGGTTGTCCCTGTTGCTTTTTTGAGACAGGGTCTGTCTAAGTTGTGGAGGCTGTCTTGGAACTTGTGATCCTGCTGCCTCTGCCTCCTGGTAGCTGGTATTACAGGTTTGCATCACCATGCCCATCATATAATGGCTTTATCAATGCAGCTTTGTAATAATATTGTGTGTGTGTGTGTGTGTGTGTGCGCGCGCACACACGTGCGCGTGAGCGTGGTGCTGGGGATTGAACCTACAGCCTTATGAATGAGAGGAAAACACTCTACCAACTGGAAAATAAATGTACTCTCCAACATTGTCCATTATTTAAAAGTTGTTTTGGTTATACTAGGTCCCTCCTATTTTCATATTTATTTCATGTTTGACTTGCAATCTGAAAGGAATGCAGCTGGGATGTTGCTTGGTATTGCAATGAATCTACAGATCAATTTGGAGTGTTATATTCTTAATATTAGGAATTTATGAATACTTGATGTCTTTTTATTTAGTTAGGCCTTATTTTAATCAGAAGTGTATTGTAGGTTTTAGTGCGCATGATTGAACTTGTTTAAATACATATATTCCAAAGTATTTCATTCTTCACAATATTACAAATGAAATACTTTTCAATTATTGACTTAATTTCTAAAATATAGAAAAAATATTTTCTGTATATAAATCTTATATCCTAATACTTTGGTGAACTCATATTAATTATAATAGTTTTGCTAGTATGTTTCTTAGAATTTTCTACATGTAAGATGAAGAGATGTTATTTTATTTCTTTCCAATTCACACATTTTATCCATTTTCTTGCCTAAACTCACTGGCTACAAACTTTAGTGCAGTATTGAATAAAAGTGACTTTTCCCTTTGAATTGCATCAGTGTTTTGCTTCCTGTGTTTTGGGTCTTGTTGGTAAGTGCATGTACACTCAAAATGGACAATAGCAACCCTTCTATAATTACAAATGTAACTTTACTTCTGATGTTCTATTACTATCTGTTCTATTTTATTTTATCCACTTTACTTTTCTTATGACCACTGTTTGCATGATATATAATTTCCACCTTTAAAGAAAATGTGGCATATATATAGAATTAAATATCACTATAAAAAGAATGACTTTATGACTTTTGCTTGTGAGTGAATGGCTCTGGAGACAATCATGCTAAGTGAAATAACTCAATATCAAACAACCAAAGGTCAAATGTTCTCTCTGATATATGTATTCTAACACACAATGGGGGTGAGGGAGGGAAGAAAAAAAGTTCAGTGGATTAGAACGAAGGGAAGACAGGAGGAATGGGATTAAAAAGACAGTAGAATGAATCGGACATAACTTTCCTATGTTCATATATGAATATATCACCAGTGAAACACAACCACAAGAATGGGATCCTAATTAAAATTAGTTATACTCCATGTATGTATAATATGTCAAAATACACTATACTGTTATGTATTTCTCCAAACAACAAATTTAAAATTTAAAAGAAAAAGAAAAGTAAAAATTTCCCTCCTTAAAATTCTTTTTATTGATATATTTAAATATACAGTATGTGTCCTGTGCATTACATGTAGTTGGGTTACTAAAATTGTATTCTGATAATCTTTGCCTATTGATTGGCTTGCTAATCATCTTACATTTAATGCTGTTATTTATGTAATTGGATTTATTCCATTCATATTTTGCTTTGTATTAAGTCTCATTATCTATTTCTTTTTTTACGTATATTCTTCCTTTACACTCTATATTTTGCACTGAGTTAATATTTTCTAGTGTAACATTTTAATTTATTTCATAAGAATTTATGTATTTTAATTAACTTCTTAGTACTTGCTTTAAAATTTACAATATAAATTTTTTAAACAGGCAAAGTACTTTTTTTAAATATGTATTTTTTTTAGTTGTAGGTAGACACAATATCTTTATTTTATTTTTATGTGGTGTTGAGGAGAAAACCCAGTGCCTCACTCATGCCAGGCGAGTGTTCTACCACTGAGTCACAGCCCCAGCCCTACTATAGACATTTAACATTAGAATTTATCTTCTCTTCCTACTAACTAAATTTCAGTAAGAAAGAAGTTTTTCTGCTGTTTAGCTTTATTTTCTCTAACTGTTTTTTGGGCTATTATCATGCATGTTGTATTCATACAAGTTACAAATCAATAGTACAATGTTATAACTACAACTGCATACAATTTTATATCTTAAAAGAATGCAACAGAAGAAAGAAGAACATATATAATCAATAGATTTCTTTATATTAGACTTTTTGTTATTATTTATGTTCCTCTTTATTTGTTCCTAATTTTTAATTTCAATTGGATATTTTATATAATATATTTCAGTAAGTCTGGTTACTAATCACCATCCTGGCCTTTTTGTTTTTAGCTTATTAAGAGCTTAAGTTTTTAGCAATTTAATTACAGGCTATTTCAAGTATTTCAAAACTAGTAAATGTGTGTCCTTTTATCTATGATCTGCCTGTAGAAGTCTAGGTTAATTTATTATAACATCTTAGTCTTCTTTTCCCCCTCAATTTAAAGTTCAGGTAGTTCTTACCTATCTATGAAATTTCACATCAAATGCATACCTCTAAATGTAGCAATGTTCATTCATTCATTAAAATGTTAATGTGCACTGTATGAGAAGAGATATATGTTTTAACAGTTTCAGATTATGTATCCACATTTAAATTGTTATATGTATTTTCAAAAGACTAGAGGATAAAGCAGTGAAGACAAACATTTTCAAACTTTTTATATCCTTTGGAATCACGTAGTCAACTTGGTAAAAAAGCAGATGTTCTCAGATTATCTTATTACTGTAATTCAAGGGTGAAATTTAATAATTTAATAATATGTATTTATAATTATAATTTCCATTTATTTCTGTTTTTTTTTTTCACATATCCTAATTCTTTCATTTCATAACATAGCGAAGGGCTCTATAGATGTTATTTATTTGTAGAAATAGAAAAATTTTAAATATATTACCATTTTGTACCTAAATGCTTTAATTTTTCCTTGTCATTTAGGAAATTCTGAAATAAAAAGTTAGAAAAGGGTATAGAGCTAAATGGTCCAGGAAAGAGATTGCATTGTATAATCAGTTTTAATTTAAAATTTCACAGTAAATTCAAATTAGGCAATCATGTCTTACAATTACCATTGAATTTCATTTTGAGCTATCATTAAAGGTGATAATTTATCATTTAGAAGAGTTGACCCAATAGTTACCTTCTAATTTTTTCTAAAATTGATACTTATAGCATCTCTCCATTCTTAAAGCAATCATGGGTGAAATATTTCTGTTTCAAAAGTGGCAAATTGCAGCCCTGAATGAAGATAATCTTCACTTTTAGATATGATCATTATCCAAGTTAGTTCCAATTAACCATGAGGACAACAATTAAACTTGTCTATAAAGATTTTTCTCTTAATATTTAATACAAAGAGAAGAATGAAAATAAAATTGAATCAACCCAGTTCAGAGATTAAGTTTAAATTCATATTAAGTTTTATTTTGAATGAAATTAACTCATATCCTTAGTATAGCATTATTATATATTTATTGATTTTGTAGTAATTCTCTATTTTTTCTAATTATAAGAACAGTTCATGGTTATTATAAATGAATAAAATTTCATAAGGCACAGCAACTAGAATGCAATAATGCATAATATTGCTACCCAGTATTAGGTGCTATTTACATGTTTGTATATTTACTTTCTTAGTCTTTTATCCTAACATAATAGTAATCATTTTACAAATTCAGTGTATAAAATATTTTATTTAGCATTATAAAATAAATATTAGCCAAGTAATTAAGAATTTTTTCAAAAGCCTAACATTATATGGTTGCATAATTTTCTATCAGGTGTATTTGCCCTAATTTAAGTGCCCAATATTCTTAGTGCTCATAAATGAGTTACTTGTTTGGGAAAGGGAAGACAAATTTTTTATAAAATATCAAAATATGCAAAAAGAAGAATGAATCAGGTCTAGGCAGAAGGAAATGTTGACCTGTGATGTAGATCTTCAACCAACCACCAGAAAGCTCTGGGGAGAATAATACTCTTAATGAGCTGTTTTTATTTCTCTGCCTATCTGCAACCAGTGGATGAAGACTTTGGTGGGAGCAATCAGGCATCAGACAAAGCAATACTTTGGATATGATCCCTGAAAACTTCAGTTGGAAACTGTACTAATCTCATTCTCTTGTTATGAGTATGAAATCTTGTCTTGAAAAGGAATTGTCATATCTTCCACAGAATGCTAAAGTTCTTATTTAAATAAAAAATGGTAGAGCCGGGCGCGGTGGCGCACACCTGTAATCCCAGCACTTTGGGAGGCTGAGACAGGAGGATCGCGAGTTCAAAGCCAGCCTCAGCAATGGCGAGGCACTTAGCAACTCAGTGAGACCCTGTCTCTAAAGAAAATACAAAAAAGGGCTGGTGATGTGGCCCAGTGGTCGAGTGCCCCTGAGTTCAATCCCCGGTACCAAAAAAAAAAAAAAGAAAAAAAAAAATGGTAGAAAAGATTGTCTTATATAAAAGAAAAGAACAAACATGAAGTAACCTGGCAAAGAAGAGTCCATAGAACCATTGTGCATGTTCATTTAATACTTACTGCTTTGTCTTCATTTTTAAGAAATATCATTAATTTAAAATAGTTATAGATTTACAGGAAAGTTCAAAGAAATAGAAAGAGGTCATATGTATTCTTTATCCAGGCTCCATCAAGGTTAATACTCTGCATAAATATAGTGCTATAGTGAAATATTCTGATCCATACATCTGCATGGGAACAAATCATATAGCTCATGTAGATTTCACCACTTATACATGAAATTGTGTTTGTGTGTGTGTGTACAATTTTTCACGTGTAACTTCATGTATTCACAATCTGTCAAGATACTTAAGTGTGCTATTACCATAAACAAACTTGAGTTGCCCCTTTTATAATCACACCCAACATTCCACACTTCTAATGCTTAGAAACCAAAAATCTGTTCTCCATCTCTATGACTTGTAAGCTGCCTGGTACCGTAAACCGGGATAAAAACTCTCGGAGGCAGAGTTAAGCTTTTACTACTTTTACTTCTACTTTCTTAGAGCTTAGAGAGGGAAAGAAAGATTTTTAGAGAGAAAGATTAAAGCAAGCTTTTCTTCTTGTCTTCTTAGCTTAGAGTCTTAGCTTAGAGTAGCTTAGAGTAAAGAAAGATAGAGCTTAGCTTAGAGAAAGATTAGAGCTTCTTTCTTCTCTCTTCTTTCTTCCTTCTTCTGTCTTCTGCCTTCTGTCTTCCTCGGGAGCCTCGGCCTTACTCTGACCAGTCCTCTGGAGCCTCGGCCTAACTCTGGCCAGTCATTACTTCTTCTATCTGGTTTCTCTTCTGTAACCGCTCTGCCTACGTTCTGGCCGCTCTGATTCTTCTGACCGACCGAGTGACTGCCCGGCTGACTGAATTCTCCGTTCTCCTAACTCGGACCGCTTTCACCCGGTTATATGCCTTCAGGTTTGCGGGTGCCTACAGGTGCGTCACATACATATCAGGTGGAACTTATGGCTTCCAGCTAGCTGCAACAGCCCTTCCTAATTAGGGCTCCTTCAATGACTAAATGATTTTGTGTGTTTTCTACAAACAAAATCATACATTGTGAATCTTTGTAAAGTTAGGACTTTTTTCTGGCTCAGCATTCTTCCCTTTAGGTTTATCCAAATGATTCTTATATTATTAGTTTTCTCACTTTCTTTGTATGAATTTGGCTAGCTTTAATACCCAAGTATTTAGCTGTACACTAATCTAGATATGGCTGGGAGGTGTTTGGGAGATGTGGCTAAAATCTACATTCAGTTGATAATTAAAGGAGGTTGCCCTCAATTAATATATGTTGTCTTATCAATAAGTTGAAGGCCTTAAATCCAAAAACAGGTTTAGTAGAGATAAATTCTTTCTCAAGACCACAACATTAGCTCCTTCCAATATATTCTATTAGTTCTTTTTCTGTAGAGAATTCTGACTAAGAGGTACGGCAAGCCAATTGTAGTTTAAAGAAATGTCAGAGTAGCTTTACATTTTACTTCCCCAGTAGCAATATATTAGTGATATGATCTTTTTACATCCTCTCAAGCATTGGTTATCACCATTTTAAATTTTATTTTTCTTAGTCAAACTGGTGGGAGTACTATAATATCTCATTATAGTTTTAATTTACATTTCCCTAATAGGGAATGATATTGAATCTATTTCCATGCTTATTAGTCAACTGTATATTATTTTTGCTGAAATGCATATGGATTTTTTTTTGTTATTTTTCTATTGGACTACTCATTTTTATTATTGAGACTTGAATTCTTTTTTTTAAATTTTTTATTATTTATTTACTTATTCATCATGCACAAGTATAGTATCTTTTTACATACAACTGCTTGTATACAAAGTATATAAGTACCATTCAGATCTTCAATCATGCATTTAGGATAATGATATCCATCTCATTCAACCACCAATTTTTTTCCAAAACCCCCCCTTACTCCCTCCCTCCCCTCCCTTTCTGTTGACCATTCTAGTGTTCCTCTGATCCTATGTACACCCTTCCAACAACACTGTGAACCAGCCTCCTTATATCAGAGAAAACATTCGGTATTTGAATTTTTGAGATTGACTAATTTCACTTAGCATTATATTCTCCAACTTCATCCATTTACCTGCAAATGCCATTATTTTATTCTCTCTTATTGCTGAGTAAAATTCCATTTTGTATATATACCATATTTTCTTTATCCACTCATCTACTGAGGGGCATCTAGGTTGGTTCCATAACCTAGCTATTGTGAATTGTGCTGCTATAAACATTGAAGTGGCTGTGTCACTGTAATATGCTGTTTTTAAATTTTTTGGGAATAGACCCAGGAGTGGGATGGCTGGGTCATAGGGTGGTTCCATTCCCATTTTCCTAAGAAATCTCCATACTGCTTTCCATAGCGGTTGCACCATTTTGCAGTCTCACCAGCAATGTATGAGTGTGCCTTTTTCCCCACATCCTCTCCAACATTTATTGTTGTTTGTGTTCTTGATAGCTGCCATTCTGACTGGAGTGAAATGAAATCTTAGAGTAGTTTTGATTTGCATTTCTCTAATTGCCAGTGATGTTGAGCATTTTTTCATGTATTTGTTGATTAATCGTGTATCTTCTTCTGAGAAGTGTCTTTTCAATTCCTTAGCCCATTTATTGATTGGGTTATTTGCTTTTTTGGTGTTAAGTTTTTTTAGTTCTATATACATTCTAGAAATTAGTGCTCTATCTGATGTGCATGTATTAAATATTTGTTCCCAATTAGTTGGCTCTCTATTCACCTCACTGATTGTTTCTTTTGCTGAGAAGAAGCTTTTCAGTTTAAATCTATCCCATTCATTAATTCTTGGTAATAGTTCTTGTGCTACAGGATTCTTATTAAGGAACTTGGGGCCTAATCTGACATGTTGGAAATTGGAGCTTACTTTTTCTTCTATTAGGCGTATTGTCTCTGGTCTAATTCCTAGGTCCTTGATCCACTTTGAATTGAATTTTGTGCATGGTGAGAGACAAGGGTTTAATTTCATTTTGTTGCATATGGATTTCCAGTTTTCCCAGCACCATTTATTGAAGAGGCTATCCTTTCTCCACTGTACATTTTTGGTGCCTTTGTCTAATATAAGATAGCTGAAATTATATGTATTAGTCTCTGTGTCCTCAATTCTGTACCATTGGTCCACCAGTCTGTTTTGGTGCCAATACCATGCTGTTTTTGTTACTGTTGCTCCTTCTCCAAAATAGATCATATATTACGTCACAAGGCAAATCTCAGCAAATATAAAAAAAATAGAAATACTACCCTGCATGCTATCAGACCATAAAGGGATGAAATTGGAAATCAACGACAAAACAAGGAATAAGAAAAACTACTCCAACAACTGGAAGCTAAGCAACATGCTACTGAATGAACAAGGGGTTGAAGAAGACATCAAAGAGGAGATTAAAAAATCCCTAGAGGTAAATGAGAACACAGATACATCGTATAGAGATCTCTGGGACACTATGAAGGCAGTAGTAAGAGGAAAATTCATTGCACTGAGTTCATTCTTTAAAAGGAAAAAAAAAAAAAAACCAACAAATAAACGACTTAACATCACACCTCCAAGCACTAGAAAAAGAAGAACAGATCAACACCAAGAGCAGCAGAAGACAGGAAATAATTAAAATCAGAGCAGAAATTAATGAAATTGAGACTAAGGAAACAATTCAAAGAATTGACAAAACTAAAAATTGGTTCTTTGAAAAAATAAACAAAATTGACAGACCCTTAGCAATGCTAATGAAAAGAAGAAGAGAAAAAACTCAAATCACTAACATTTGTGATGAAAAAGGGAATATCACAACGAACACCTCAGATATACAGAAAATAATTAGAAATTACTTTGAAAACTTGTACTCTAATAAAACAGAAAATGCTGAATGCATTGACAGATTTCTAGAGTCATATGATTTGCCTAAACTGGATCTGGAGGCTATACACAATTTAAACAGATTGATTACAAGCAAAGAAATAGAAGATGTCATCAAAAAGCTACCAACAAGGAAAAGTCCAGGACCTGATGGGTTTACAGCAGAATTCTACAAGACTTTCAAAGAAGAACTAATACCAATGCTCTTCAAACTATTTCAAGAAATAGAAAAAGAGGGAGCTCTTCCAGACTCTTTCTATGAGGCCAATATTACATTAATTCCAAAGCCAGGCAAAGACACATCCAAAAAAGAAAACTTTAGGCCAATATCTTTAATGAACATAGATGCAAAAATCCTCAACAAAATTCTGGCAAATCGGATACAAAAACATATCAGAAAGATAGTGCACCATGATCAAGTGGGGTTTATTCCAGGGATGCAAGGCTGGTTCAACATTCGGAAATCAATAAACATAATACATCACATCAATAGACTTAAAGATAAAAATCATATGATTATCTCAATAGATGCAGAAAAAGCATTTGACAAAATACAGCACCGCTTTATGTTCAAAACACTGGAAAAACTAGGAATATCAGGGACATATCTCAACATTATAAAAGCTATTTATGCAAGGCCCAGAGCTAACATTATCTTAAATGGAGAAAAATTGAAAGCATTCCCTCTAAAAACCGGAACAAGACAGGGATGCCCCCTCTCACCACTGCTATTTAACATAGTACTGGAAACTCTGGCCAGAGCAATTAGAGGAAAGAAATTAAAGGGATCAAGATAGGAAAAGAAGAGCTCAAATTAGCACAATTTGCTGATGACATGATAATCTACCTAGAAGACCCAAAAAACTCTACCAGAAAACTTTTACAACTAGTAAATGAATTTGGCAAAGTAGCAGGATACAAAATCACTACCCATAAGTCAAAGGCATTTTGGTACACCAGTGACAAAGCCTCTGAAAGGGAAATGATGAAAACTACCCCATTTACAATAGCATCAAAAAAAATAAAATACCTGGGAATCAACTTAACGAAAGAGGTGAAAGACCTCTATAACGAAAATTATAGAACACTAAAGAAAGAAATCATAGAAGAACTCAGAAGATGGAAAGACCTACCTTGCTCTTGGATAGGTAGAATCAATATTGTCAAAATGTCCATACTACCAAAAACATTATACAGATTTAATGCAATTCCAATCAAAATCTCAATGTCATTCTTCAAAGAAATAGAAAAAGCAGTCATGAAATTCATCTGGAGAAATAAGAGACCCATAATAGCCAAACCAATCCTGAGCAAGAAAAGTGAAGCAGGGGGCATCACCATACCAGACTTTAAATTATACTATAGAGAGTTGAATTCTTTATATGTTCCAGAAACAAGTATTTTGTCAGATATGTGGGTTGCACGTATTGTCTTCTAATCTTTAAATTATTTTTTTATCCTTTTTACAGAATCGTTTGTAGAAAAAAAAAAGTTTTGAAATTTGGTGAGCTCTAAATCATTGATTTTTCCTTTTATGAGCTGTGCTTTGCTGTCAATTCTAGAGGGTGTTAGCATAATCCTAATTTGTTATGGTTTAAATATGAGATATTCCCCAAAGTTCACATCTAAGAGAATGCCAGAATTTTCAGTTGAAATAATTATGTTACTAGAGGTATAATTTGATCAGTGCCCTAATCCACTGATATAGATTAACTGGTTGGTAACTGCCAGCAGGCTCAATGTGGTTTTAGAAAGCAGGTCACTGAGGTGTGCCTCTGGGTTAATTGCTCCTGGTGAGTGGCACACTCTCTGCTTCTTGTTGCCATTCCCCAAGCTGCTTGCTTGGCCATGCCCTTTTGCCATGAAGTTCTGCATCACTCAGGTCTAGAGCTGTGGAGTTGGCCAACAATGAACTGGACCTCTGAAACAATGAGCCAAAATAAATTTTTCTTCCTCTAAGTTGTTGTTATCGGATATTTACACCACACTAATGGAAACATGATTAACCATCAGTGGAGAAAATTTTCCTGTATTTTTTCCTAAATGTTTTCTACACTTGTGTTTACATATAATTTAAAGATATATTGTGTGCTATCATTTTTATTAGATATGTGGTTATATAGTGGTTTAATTTTGATTATTTGTGTCTAATTACTTAAAAACCATTTATTTAAAGGTATAGATTCTCCACTGGATTGCCTGCAAAATTTAATTCAGGATATTTGTGTGCTTTTATTTTGGGGCTGTCTAGTCTGTTTCATTGATCTATATATATGTGAGAATACCATATTGTCCTAATTATGAGGGTATCTAGAAAGCCATAACAGTGGGGATTGTGAATGTTCCCATTTTATGCATCTCTTTCAAGACTATTTTTTCTTTTTATATAAATTGTAAAATAGACTTGTCCATATCTACAAAAAAATCTTTGAGATATTGTTATAAATCACATTAACTTATTCACATTTGGGGAGAAATGGTTCATTTTTTTGGTCCTTCCAGTCAACAAACATGCATATGTCTCTATTTGTGTGGGTCCTCACTGATGTTGTTCATTGCCTTTCTAATTTTCATCATACAAATACAATCCATTTTTAGTTAAGCTTCCGTATAATATTTTCTTTTCTTCATATTAATTATAAGAGATATCATAGTTTATACTTTTTTACATTTTCATTGTATAGAAATGTAATTGATTTTTGTGTGTTTACCTCATATTCTATGACAATACCAAACTCATGTATTTATATATTGAATATTTAAATTCAGTTATAACATTCAGAGTTTTCATTTTTATGTGGTTTTAAAATTTATTTTTAATAAAAAATTAAAGATTGTATATATTCATGGGTATAATGTGATGTCTTTATATCTGTATGCATTGTAGAATAAATAAATCAAGATAATTTAGATATCTATTGCCTCACATACTTATCCTTTTTTGTACAATAGGTTTCAAAAACAGGGTTCTCTGTCCAAATGATGTTTTGTACACTTTGACCAAGAATATATCACCATTATCCATCCCCCTCACCTCTGGTAACCAATTTTCTACTCTTTTTTATTTCTGTGAGTTTTGCTTTTATAGATTCCACATATTTTCCCAGTATTTATCTATCTGTGCAGGTTTGTTCCAAATAGACACTTACTTCTCTTTTATTTATCATTTCACTTTGTTGAGATTTTGGTTTTTTAAAACTTGTTTTAAGAGAATATGTAATTGATTCTTGAAGCATTTTAATAGCAACTGTATAAATTTTTCACTAGATAATTCTAACATTTGATTTATCTTGATATTAAGTTATAGCTTACTTGGTTCTTGGTGTGAGCAAGTGATTTTAAACTATATTTTGAACATTCTGGCAATTATCTTGATTGTATCTAAATCTTTAATCTAGGTAAATATCTATCTGGTAATTATCTCATTTAGGGTTAGCTTATTGGCTCAGACCTATTTTGTGGGCTTTGTCTCTAAACAGTTTGTTTTCTGAGCCCTTAGAATCATAGTCTAGTCAGATTCATACACCTGGTAGCTGCTGTTGCCATCTGTGAGGAGAGAAGTTGCTTCCTTGGGACATCTTCTTGCTAGATGCCCTTCTTGGATTAGATGGGAGAGAAGCCACTGGACCCAGGATGCCACAAGTCCTACCTCCCTGGCTCCCTCCCCTATGCCTCATTGTTGAGAAAAGACTAGAACATCCATGAGTTTCACTGCTGCTATTGCTGCTTTGCTTGGGAGTCAGACCACCTGAAAGTGATGCAGTTGTGGAGTGAAGTTCCACTAGCTGGAGCTTTGATGTTACTTATACTGCAAGTAGTCAATTCTTAGTCAAGCTTTCAAGTGGAAGTTGGTGAGACCTGGAGCTTGGTGACTGCTACTAGAGGCAGATCAGACAACGTGCCAAGGCTCAGTTATGGAACTGGTGCTGAGAAGCCCAGAAGCTTCCCTGCCACAACTGAAGATGATAGATCAGAAAAGACCTAAAGCTTTGTGTGAGGATTTGGTATTCCCCACCAGGTCTCTGTTGGGCTTCCTTCTTTTTAGTCATTTGACCATGGAGAACAGAAACTCTAAAGGTTAGACACATGCCCATTGTAACAAGCTGTGTGACCTTTGGGAGAGTTCTGATTCTAAGACTTCATTGCAGCACTTACTAAAGAGTGTGATAATAATACCTTCTTTATATAGCCATTATCAAGATTCAATAAGTGGTTGCTTGTAAAACAACTGACAGAGTCTTTGTTCCAACAAATTTAATTAATCATAATAGCAATTATTATTATATAACATAATGTTATTGTCATTTTCAGGCTTATATTTTTTCTACCTTAGTTTTATTAAGATAAAACTCTTCTCAGCCTAGACAAGAATATTGCTACATTACTAATTATAGGCAATATAATACAGGACATATAGAGAATTAATAGAAATATATGAGACATCTTTAGTCCTATGTAATTTATGTTTATTCATTCCTAGTCATTTTCTCAGTCCAGATCAATAGTGAATTTTTCTTCAAAATAAATAATAATGTTGGAAGTTAGTTAAGAATCAAGGTCAACAGACATTTTTCATGTTGTCTCACTGATAAGATTTAAGAGATGAATCATGGTACTATCCAAATATGATTTATTGATTTGCTGATCTAATTAAGCTAGAACTCAAATTCACTAAAACACTAAGTTAAAAGATCACACTGGAAGATTAAATTTTTTATATTTTTAAAAATCACATATGCTATTTTAATATACACACTATGTATGACTCTTAAGAATAGATATGTGTATAAATGTCCACAGTTGGGTATACTGTCCATATTTAAATATCCAATTACTAAGCGAGATTAATAACTAATTCTCTATGACAGAAATAAATAAAATATACTTTGCCACTCTTTAAAAACATGAAGATTTTTTCAACATAAAACTGCAATCACTATTTTCAGAAACTGTTGTTTTGCTGTTTTCTTAGATTTAGAGTCAGCCTAAAGCTTTTGCCCTTGTAGCTGTTTGTCAGAATAGTCTGTCTGCTGCTGCTACTTTCCATTTGTCTAGAGCCGTGCTTCAGTGCTTTCTTAAAACATTTTCTCTCCTTCCTCTGCTTTAGACTGACCCACTTTGGTCTTTTATGGAAAAGAAGAAGAAGAAAAAAAATCTATCTATCTATCTATCTATATATATATTTGTACCTTTGCTATAGCATTATTTTTTGTATAAACTTCTATAACTTTGTTCCCAACATGCCTTGTGTTGTAGCTATTCTTGCATATGTCTTGTATCTCCAATTAGATAGTTTATGGATTGCAGGAACTTATTAATAATCAGCACTATATACCTATGGGTTCCAAATCTGTCAATTCAGTCATCCACAGATCAAAAATATCAGAAGAAGAATTGTGTTTGTATTCAACAAGCAGAAGCTTATTTTCCTCATCATTATTACCTAAACAATAAAGTATAAAAGCTATTTACATATCATTTTAATTGTATTAGACATTATATGTAATTTGGATATGATTTATGGATGAACATATATAAGTTATATGTAAAAACTATGCCATTTTATCTAATGGACTTGAGCATCCTCAGATTTTGCTATTGGTCCTGAAACTAATCAACCAAAGATACCAGTGTCAGAGGGACTGTATCTATCTGTCCTTTATCCCAATATATTGCTTACAAAGAATAACTATCTCAGGATTTTGTATATCATCAATTGGATTTTAACAAACATTTTTCTGTAAAGAAGCTGCATATGTCCCTATTCTCATTTGCCTCCCAATGAAAATGTACAGACAAAATTTCCAAACACCAGCATGGAGAAACTAGGATAGGGAATAGGCACCATAGCCTAGCAGATTTCGAGATGTGCATATAAATTTAGTGAAAGAAGTAGATTCCAAAAACAGGAATCATGTGAGTGGTTCCAAATTGAAGCAATGTCTATTAACAAAATCAAGTAATTGATCATATTCTTATTTACAAAGACCCAAAGAAATAACAAAGTTAGTTTACAAAAATTAACCTAGAAAATTAAAGATAATTGTCTTAAATGTTGGGAATGAGTAGTCTCAGATGATTATTTTATTTTCAAAATAGAAAAAGAAGATGATGAGAAACCAATCAAACAAATTAATGAGCTAAAGGAAATTGAGAACTATAAAAAAAGAAAAGCTAGGATCTTCACTGTTAGCTATTTAAAATTACAACATTTTAGATAATTCTTATTGAAGTCAAAATATTGTTTTCATGATTTCTTAGATCCAAAAGATTGTAGTAGATAATTGGTAGTTAAGACATTTTATATCAGAAAAATGTTTTTGAAAGGCAGAAGAAATTGCTAGAAATAAAAAAAAAAATCATGCAATTGAATTTTGTAAGATTAAAATTCCATGTTACAAAAGCAATATGAAACATTTAAAACTAAACCACAGAATGAAAAAAATTCCATTTTGACTATAAAAGAATAGTTTCAGAGACATAAACAGAATATCCAGAAATCAATAACAAAAATATAATTCAAAATTTGGTCTAACATTAAGAAAAGGAAAATCACAGGGTAGAAACTTAAATGAATACTAAACTAATGAAATTCAAAGAAAATGGGGTATTTTTTATTCTGAATTGCTTAGATAAAATGTTTCAAAGTGCTCTCTTTATTGTAAATATATATTATGTAAACACTCTGTCATCAAGTTTATCTTGAAATGTTGTGCAAAATCCCAATTCAGAAACTCTTTGCCTATATTAATAAATTATATGTTTGACAATGAAAAGGAATAGAATGATTATTTGTTCCTTTGTATAATTTAGAAATCAATATCTAATATTAGGAAACCATTGAAAATTCAAGATGAAAATGAAACTGACTTTATAAATTCTAAATTAATAAAGTCAGCTTAATTTTCATTCACCAATGAAATGCTTTCCTTTAGCTTCCCTGAAACCCATCTTGCATTTTTCCTTCATAGACAAACTTGCACATAGAGTTGTTTACTTGTGCTCTTTCTCCTCCTTTATCCCCTCCCATTATTCAATAAGTTGAACAATCCTCAATTTTTGTGATTAATTTTATCAGCATATGGTCCCATACGGTTATCTTCTTTTCAAAACATATCTTTTCTTGGATTCCATGTTATCACACTCTTCTAAGAATACCACTTCTGTTTTTACTGCTTCTCTTCAGGTTCCCCTTGGAATTTACTGTATCAAGCTCATGTTATTTTCTTTTTTTAAATAGCATTCCTTACAGTTTTGAGATGATCCTCTTACAAATTTTGTTCTTCTATTTTTTATGGGATTCATCTCATATCCATTCCTTAAATAATGCCATTTTGCTCATAATAGCAAAAAAATTACTTCCAGCTGAAATTATAAATAATTTCATCATAGAGCTCAAAAAAACATAAACATGACTAATACAGAGTAATCATTTCTCATGATTTTACCATTTCATTTACTTAATTTTTTAGCTAATTTGTTTTATTTTTCTTGTACAAAAGTGCTATCTGATGACTACAGCTGAAGTCTGGGTTGTCTCTCAGAGGAATTCTCTATGGATCTTTACAATATGTTCAGTAATTCCTGACAGAGAAACTTGGTGAATATGATCTTTCTCCAAAGGTTGAATGTGAGAGAGAGCTGTAGGTCTTAACGAGGACATTAATGGTTGCTCTAGCAAAAAATGCCCAAGATGGAAGTTCAGCTCTTGACTGGGGTGTCATATTAGTCCAAGGCAACCTTCATTAGCAGATTCCAGGATACAGACACTGAGAAGATGCCAGAGCCTCTGGAGGACTTGATTGGATGCAGTAGAATAGATCAGTAGCAATGAGTCAGCTGGTAAGGAATGGAGTGAGGCCTGCCAATCTTGTTTCTCCAGTTGCCTTGCCATATGAAGATGAAGGAAAACTTGGCCAGCGTGTTGACTACATGAATGGTGTTGGTTGCTTCCTTGAGGCATTGAACATTAAGACCAGTATTGATACTGGTGTTGATAATCAGGTCCAGTCCCGTTCCCCTGATGTTGAAGATGGCACACTGGAGAAATTCTGAGGCAAGAGCAAAAAGTTTTATATAAAGGATAGAACAGAGAGAAAGAGGGAGAGAGGCTCCTCTGCAGATGTGGGGGCCCAAGTTGGTGCCCAAGGGAATGGGGATGTTCTGCCCCTTTTATAGTTTTTAGATTTCCTTTGTTCTCATGCACCTCTCATCTCCTTATCTTTCCTACATGGCCAAAAGGTGGGAAAGAACCCTTCCATGGGTTCAGGCAGGAAGGGAGCAGCCCAGAGGGCATTCATTAACAACTCTTTTTAGGGAGGAAAAATTCCCTGGAGGCCCATAACCTGGGCAACAGTTTGGAGAAGGGGGAAGTGCTCTGGACATATTAGCATTTTATTTCCTTTAAGTCAGCCCCCATCTTCCCAATCTCAAACCCTTGGTGGGCAAAGAGAAGAGACTGAGTTCTTTTTTTTTTTTTTTTTTTTTTTTTTTTAATATTTATTTATTTGCTTTTAGATGTACACAATGCGTTTATTTTTACGTGTGCTGAGGATCGAACCCAGGCCACGCACGTGCTAGGCAAGCGCTCTACCGCTGAGCCACATAACCAGCCCAAGACTGAGTTCTTTTAAGAACTTTTTCTTTATGTCCTTGACCAGGTAGTCCACCTAGATTACTGGAAGCAACACCTGATTCTTACCATTGCCTTTGCCCAGGCCAGACAGCACAGATAATTCTAGCCTTCCTCCAAAGCCAAGGCCTAGGTGGACACTCACCTGGCCTTACTTATTAGATCATCCTTCATCAGTTATTTTCTCAAAGAGGAAATTTACTGATTTTTTTTTAAAGAAGAAAATCTATATTATACAGGAAAATATGTAATTAACTTAGAGGGAAAACAGGTAGAAAAGAGGCAATTTTTGATTAAACAGAGGAAAGTCTGATTCTAAAACCCCAGTCTCTGTTTCTCTTTTAAACTTAGACTTCATTTAAATGTGTACATCCTGCTTCTGCATAAATGACCCCTGATTCCAGGTTACTCATAGGTTAAAGTCTACATATATACTCTTTTCCTTTCCACATTCTAAATTTTAGTTTTTTTTTTTTTTTAATATTTATTTATTTGCTTTAGTTGTACACAATGCAGTTTATTTTTACGTGGTGCTGAGGATCAAACCTGGGCCGTGCGCGTGCTAGGTAAGCACTCTACCGCTGAGCCACAATCCCAGCCCTAAATCTTAGTTTTTTAATAATTCATCAAGATGCCCAATCCACAAACCTGGGAAGTGCTTGATTTTACTTTCTCTGAATCTTTGTGAGCTAACAGTCTTAAAGTCTCTCAAATCCGGTGCCTCTTTTCATTTTATACTGTGTTCAAAAAAAACATCACTCTTTAAACTTTCTTTAGGAGCTTCCTGTATCTTCACCTTGTCTCCATTCTTTCTTTAACACAATCATACATCACATCTACCATAACAGCCAGTGCACTAAATTTGAATTTAAACTGGAATGTATACTTATATACCTTCTATAATTCCATGATACTCTCTTACCCTTAGGATAAAATCCAAAATTTAACACAGAAATTGCAGAGCCCTTCTCCACTTGTTCCCACAGTTTTACCACTAGCTTTATGTCCTGTACATTTCTAAGTTTCTATTATTTAATTCTTCTCCAGCAGCTTCTTGCTGCTCTGATTTTTCTCTCTAAAATTAAGATCATTATAGTTAAATTATCTTAGAAGTAAGGTAGAATTTTAATCAGCCCTAGCTTCTTATCTGTAAGTTCTTATTTAGACACTTTCAAGTTAATTTGAGAAATATTTGCTTTGAAATGAAATATGTAAAATCCACTAACCTAACGGTAAACTGTATTTTATTAATTTAAAAAAATCAATATGAATATTAGTATCCTGAATATGATTTTGACTCTTGAAATTTTTGTGAATTATTATTATTTATTTTTTGCCCATGAACATATAGATTTGTTAGGAAGAACTCAACACAGGCAACACCATTTTGAAACAAATCCTCCATCTTAGAACAAGTGTCATCTCATGGTTATTCTGACTCAGTCTGATCTAAACTCCATCATCATGTAAAGAAACCCCAACTACTTTATCATCATAAGACAGGAAATTGTTATATGGGACTGAAATCCTGAAAAACAAAACACCTGGTTTCTTATGAAGATGACACCACAAGGAATCTTGCCTGACAACCCCTTAGCAACCAACCTAAACATAAAAATTCCTCCCACCCCCACTCTCCTACATCTACCCCATGCTTGAAATGGAAGATGGGCTCAGTCTCCACCAGGCCCCTTCCACAGGTTTTTCTGAATAAACCTGTGTTGCTGTGTAGCTGCCTGGCCTCTCTCTTTATTTCTTTCATTCAGTTCTTTCCTTACAAAATCAACTTAAAAAATAGAAATTATATGCCATCTTGAAATCAGCACAACCTAATATAAGTTAGAAAACATAAAGGTTAGATTTTTTTTTTCTTTTCTCACAAAGATATGCGATATAGTTGTTATGGTTTGGGTATTAGGTGTCTCCCTAAAACTCCTGTGAGATACAATTGAAGAAAGTTTACAGGTGAAATAATTAGGCTTTGAGAATCTTAACCCAATCAGTGAATTAATCCCCTATTGGAGATAAACTGAGTGATAACTGGGAGAATGTAGAGTGTGACTGGAGGAGGTAGATCCATGGGGACATGACTTTGGGGTATATATTTTGTGAGCTGAACTTAGACCCTCTCTGCTTCCTGGTGCCATGTTCCCAGCTTCTTTCCTCCACCACACCCTTCTGCCAAGATGTACTGTCTCAAGGAATAGAGCCCCCCATATATGGACTGAGACCTCTGAAATCATAAGCCCCAAAGTAAACTTTTTCTCCTTTAAATTGTTATTGTTGGGTCTTGTGGTCATAGTAGCGAAAAGGCTTACTAAAACAGTAGTTAAGCATAAAATGGGGGTTAAGATAATAAGACAAGTTTATAATGAATGATTTTTATTCTTTGATTCTGAGATTGACTTACATTATTGCTGCCATCTGAGAAGGTGTTAGGCAGACATATTTTCAATGATCACAGAATTATACCAATTAAAAATAACAGTTATATATAGGACAATAATATAAATATCTAAGATTTGAATAAATAAAAATAGAAAATATATTTTAGATTTTTTCATATCCAAGAGAGCAATTCAATTTAAAAATGAAATAAGACTGTATGTTTTCTCTTAAAGGCTCATTTCTCTTAGAAACATGATAACATTACAATTATTAAATAAAGATAGATCATGATTGTGTTAATCAGAAAACAATTTATTTTTCCTCGCAAGAAAATAAAAAAGAATTTCTCAGTATCTTTCATTTTGGGTAGTGTGTTAGGAACTTTGCTTTACTGTGAACAATATACTTGACAAGAACAACTTGGAGGAAGGAAAGTTTATCTGGATTTATGGTTCCAGAGGTTTAACCCATGGTCAGTCAAATCCATGACTCTGGGCCCAAGGTGAGGCAGAACATCATGGCAAAAGGGAATGGTGGAGGAGCACTGTCCCATTCATGGCAGCCAAGAAATAGAGAGGGAAGAAGAGAAGGAGTCACAGAAAGATGAACCTTTCATAGCATGCTGCCAGTTACCCACCTCCTCCAGCCATGCCCCAGCTGCCTAGGGTTATTACCCAGTCCATTTAAACTATGATGAAATAATTAGGTTAAATCTATGTTATGGTTTACATGTGAGGTGTCCCCCAAAGCTCACATGTGAGACAATGCAAGAGGGTTCAGAGGGAAAATGATTGGGTTGTCAAAGCCTTAACCAATCAGTGAATTAATCACCCAATGGGCTTAATTGAGTGGTAACTGAAGGAAGGTGGAATGTGGCTGAAGGAGGTGTGGCATTGGGTCATGGCTTTGGGATATATATTTGTATCTGGCAAGTGGAGCTCTCTGTCTCTTCTTCCTGATCATCATGTGAGCTGCTTCCCTCTGCCACACTTTTCCACCATGATGTTCTGCCTCACCTTGAGCCCCCCCAAATGGAGACTGCTGTCATGGATCTATACCTCTGAAACCGTGCACCCTCAAATAAACTTTTCCTACTTTACAGTCATTCTGGTTGGGTCCTTTAGCTGTCAAACTTCAATCACTTTATCTCTGAACATTTCTACAATAATACTGGAGCTTTGAGAGGACAACTCATAACAAAGCCATAACAAGTAAGGGCAACATTTTCTGACCTAATAAATGCTTCTAACAAAGTCACAGAGAGGGATCATTTCCTATTTAAGTGGGAAATGTACACAAAGTGTTTAAAGTGCTTCTAAACAGATCATTACAACCACTAAAATTACTTCTTAAAAATCACAAAAATAACACCAATATCCCTTCATCAGTAGAGGAACTCAGAATTTCTCTTTTTACAAAAATACTTTTTATAGTCCTCCTTGCTTTACTATTTATTATCTTTGAACCTTCTTATTAATCATGTATCAAACTTTTCAGAATAAGCCTTTACTATCTCTTTAGTGCCTTATAAGTTACTGGACATTAGGAAATGATTACTTGAATTAATGAACACATTATTGTTTTCCTTCATGACCAGTGGCATATGTATCATAAACTACTTTTAGACTTTGAGGGAGTTAATGTCCATAGTTGAGAAAGCAGATTAATGAACTACGACGTGTCAATTAAACCTAAGCTTTTGCTTTCAGATCTATGATTTAATGAGTCCATCAGCACATATACACTCTATAGACTGGTAAGTATATATATTTTTTAAAGGAATAGGTTTGCAGGTGATTATTTCGTCAACACAATGTAGATTCTGTAGGAGTATAAGCTGGTTGATTCTGTGCAGTATAGAATAAATTCTATTAGTGCTATTTTCCATGTAGGTATGCATTAATCAGCTCAGGCTGCCAAAATGAAGTAGCACAGACTAGGTAGTTTAAAGACTGAAACTTTATTTTATATAAATACTGCAGGATAGAAATCCCAGATCAAGAATTTAATTTCCGTGAAGTTTCTCTTCGTGGCTGCAGACGAACCACATTTTTCTCTGTCCTCACATGGCCTCTTCTCTGTGTGCATGTAGAGAGAAAGGCAGAGAGAGAGAGCTTGAATATATTTTATTATTATCTAGACAACAGTCTTAAGGCATTAAGGCCCCACCCTTCTGATCTCAATGAATCATTCTCTCAAAAGGTGCTGTTTCCAGATAGTCATATTTGGGGGTTAGGGCTCTAACATATGAATTTGGGGTAAAGGAACAACTCAGTTTATAGTGAGGTACTTATTCATACAGCTCCAAAGGATACTTTTCAGTGTTATTCAAGTCATAAGAAATTTTTTAAAACTTTGTTTTTAAAGGTGTCAAGGATCAGTTAAAAAAAAAGAAAGAGGGAAAGAAAAAAATATCAGCAAATATTGATGAAATTTAGTTTTTATTTTACATATACATATTTATGTGAATTTTATTTTATTATATCTTGTAATTATGACTTTTGTCATTTTTTTAGTTAAAGTTTATTTCTTCTCAGATTTTACAAATTTATCTTGGAAATCACTTTTTCTAACCATCGTGTACGCCAGGGAAACACCTGTAACTTCCAGCTTTAGTAGGTATTAGTGTGAAATATTATATACACATCTAAAGAGAAATTCTATTGATCACATCCATTTAAATCACTGCAGTTCTTATGTGGGCTTATGATGTTTTTTTCTCTGTCTCTTGTATACATGTCTATTCATGGATAGTCTCAGGAAATCAATCCAGAATTGATATAGGGAATTGTAATGTGAAAGAATACAATTTCATCTAGATTCTTGGATAATATGATTTTATTTTTAAATAAAAAACTAAAATAATCAATCAAATAATAATGAGGCATATTAAGACTCAAAAGATGTCTGTTAATTAATATTAAAATACTTAACATTTTGGCTAAACATCTACTCTTAAATAGATTGAATTTTTCTAAGAGACAAGAGTCTAATCTAATGATAATAAATTGCCTTTGCTGATGTACCAAACTATCATAAAACAACATGCTACTGAATGAACAAAGGGTTGAAGAAGACATCAAGGTGGAGATTAAAAAATTCCTAGAGGTAAATGAGACACAGATTCATCGTATAGAAAACTCTGGGACACTATGAAGGCAGTAGTAAGAGGAAAATTCATTGCACTGAGTTCATTTCTTAAAAAAACAAACAAACAAACAAACAAAAAACAAATAAATGACTTAACATCACACCTCAAAGCACTAGAAAAAGAGGAACAAATCAACACTAAGAGTAGTAGAAGACAGGAAATAATTAAAATCAGAGCTGAAATTAATGAAATCGAGACTGAAGAAACAATTCAAAGAATTGACAAAACTAAAAGTTGGTTCTTTGAAAAAATAAATAAAATTGACAGACCCTTAGCGATGCTAACAAAAAGAAGATAAAAAACTCAAATTACTAACATCCATGATGAAAAAAGAAATATCACAACAAACACCTCAGATACATAGAAGATAATTAGAAGTTACTTTGAAAACTTGTACTCTAAAAAAAAAAGAAAATAATGAATGCATCGACAGATTTCTAGAGTCGTACGAATTGCCCAAACTAGAATGGGAGGCTATACACAATTTAAACAAATCAATTTCAATTGAGGAAATAGAAGATGCCATCAAAAAGCTACCATCAAGAAAAAGTCCAGGTCCTGATGGGTTTACAGCCGAGTTCTATAAGACCTTCAAAGAAAAACTAATACCAATGCTCTTCAAATTATTTCAAGAAGCAGAAAAAGAGGGAGCTCTTCCAGACTCTTTCTATGAGGCCAATATTACATTAATTCCAAAACCAGGCAAAGACACAGCCAAAAAAAAAAAAGAAAAGAAAAAAACAACAACAACAAAAACAAACTTCAGGCCAATATCTTTAATGAACATAGATGCAAAAATCCTCAATAAAATTCTGGCAAATCAGATTCAAAAACATATCAAAAAGATAGTGCACCATGATCAAGTGGGGTTTATCCCAGGGATGCAAGGCTGGTTCAACATTCAGAAATCAATAAACATAATACATCACATCAATATACTTAAAGATAAAAACCATATGATCATCTCAATAGATGCAGAAAAAGCATTTGACAAAATACAACACTCCTTTATGTTCAAAGCTCTAGAAAAATTAGGAATAACAGGAACATATATCTCAACATTATAAAAGCTATCTATGCAAAACCTCAAGCTAACATTATCTTAAATGGAGAAAAATTGAAAGCATTCCCTCTAAAAACTGGAAAAAGACAGGGATGCCCCCTCTCACCACTGCTATTTAACATAGTACTTGAAACTCTGGCCAGAGCAATTAGATGAAATAAATTAAAGGGAAAAGAAAAGCTCAAATTAGCAGTATTTGCTGATGACATGATAATATACCTAGAAGACCCAAAAAACTCTACCAGAAAACTTTTACATCTAGTAAATGAATTCGGCAAAGTAGCAGGATACAAAACCAATACCCATAAGTCAAAGGCATTTTTGTACATCAGTGACAAATCCTCTGAAAGGGAAATGATGAAAACTACCCCATTTACAATAGCATAAAAAAAAAAAATCTGGGAATCAACTTAATGAAAGAGGTGAAGGACCTCTATAATGAAAACTATAGAACACTAAAAAAAGAAATTATAAAAGACCTCAGAAGATGGAAAGACCTACCTTGTTCTTGGATAGGTAGAACTAATATTGCCAAAATGTCCATACTACCAAAAGCATTATAAATATTTAGTGCAATTCTAATCAAAATCCCAATGACATTCCTCAAATAAATAGTAAAAACAGTCATGAAATTCATCTGGAAAAATAAGAGACCCAGAATAGCCTAAGCAATCCTTAGCAAGAAAAGTGAAGCAGGTGGTATCACCATACCAGACTTTAAATTATACTATAGAGCAATAGTAACAAAAACAGCATGGTATTGGCACCAAAACAGACTGGTAGACCAATGGTACAGAATTGAGGGCACAGAGACTAATACATATAATTTCAGCTATCTTATATTAGACAAAGGTGCCAAAAATGTACAGTGAAGAAAGGATAGCCTCTTCAACAAATGGTGCTGGGAAAACTGGAAATCCATATGCAACAAAATGAAATTAAACCTTTATCTCTCACCACGCACAAAATTCAATTCAAAGTGGATCAAGGACCTAGGAATTAGTCCAAGAGACAATACGCCTAATAGAAAAAGTAAGCTCCAATTTCCAACATGTTGGATTAGGCCCCAATTTCCTTAATAAGAATCCTGTAGCACATGAATTACTACCAAGAATTAATGAATGGGATAGATTCAAACTACAAAGCTTCTTCTTAGCAAAAGAAACAGTGAGTTGAATAGAGAGCCAACTATTTGGGAACAAATATTTAATACATGCACATCAGATAGAGAACTAATTTCTAGAATATATAAAGAACTCAAAATCTTAACTCCATAAAACAAATAGCCCAATCAATAAATGGGCTAAGGAACTGAAAAGACACTTCTCAGAAGAAGATACACAATTAATCAACAAATACATGAAAAAATGTTAAACATCGCTGGCAATTAGAGAAATGCAAATCAAAACTATTCTAAGATTTCATTTCACTCCAGTCAGAATGGCAGCTATTAAGAATACAAACAACAATAAATGTTGGAGAGGATGTGGGGAAAAAGGCACACTTATCCATTACTGGTGGGACTGCAAAATGGTGCAACCGTTATGGAAGGCTGTATGGAGATTACTTGGAAAACTGGGAATGGAACCACCCTATGACCCAGCCATCCCACTCTTGGGTCTATTCCCAAAGGACTTAAAAACAGCATATTACAGTGACACAGCCACTTCAATGTTTATAGCAGCACAATTCACAATAGCTAGATTGTGGAACCAACCTAGATGTCCCTCAGTAGATATAAAGAAAATATGGTACATATATACAATGGAATTTTACTCAGCAATAAAAGAAAATAAAATAATGGAATTTGCAGGTAAATGGATGAAGGTGGAGAATATAATGCTAAGTGAAGTTAGTCAATCTAAAATATCCAAATACCGAATGTTTTCTCTGATATAAGGAAGCTGACTCACAGTGGTGTTGGGTCAGGGTACATAGGAGGATTAGAGGAATGCTAGAAAGGTCAAAGGGGAGGGAGGGAAAAGGAGGGAGCAAGGGGGGATGGAGGGGAAAAAAAGAAAAGGTGGTTAAATAAGATGGATGTCTTTATTCTAAATGTATGATTGAAGATTTGAATGGTAGGAATATACCTGGTATACAAATAGTGTTTTGTAAAAAGATGCTCTATATGTTTATTATGAATTATAATGCATACTACTATTATAAAGACAACAACTTTGAATAAAAAATAAATTAAAAAAAAGAAAAATACCTTTACCTTATAAACTTAATCAAGTAACTTAATGGGCCATTGTTTTCCCATCTTTAAATTATGTGTAATAATACTCATGTCATAGGTCTGTTATGAGAACATAATGATATAGTGCATGCTGCCTTGTACTGTACTGGTAAGTTTACAGTAAGGAGTACATGGTGACATATTGTGTTTGCTTACTAGATTCTTTCTTTTTTCAGATATTATATTCTATTAATAAAAATGCTAATCACTTTTTATGAAATACCAAATGTCCAACTGGTATACAAAATACATGAATGGGGGAATGCAAGGAGAATTTCAATTATATTCAAAGGGCAAGAGGAAACTGTAAGAAAAGACCTGAAATGAGGAAGCAAATATCAAACAACTAAGGTTTCCAAAAAGTATCATGCCTAGAAAAGATAATGAAGGATGTATTACCAAATAGGAAATACACTTTCCCTGATCTAGTTTATTTTAGAATAATTGTCTTAGAAAACTTCCAGGGAAACTTGGATATATGTAAGTTTAGAAAATGAATCAATTTTTAGATTTTCAGCTTCTGGTATTTACATTCCTGAAATATATTTATTGAACTGACCTGAAATCCAGACATTATGCTTTTTTTTTTCCCCACATCTCTCCTTCATTGTAATTCAAATATAAGCATAACATAACCCTGAATCTTGTCATGGTGTGTTAATTTAATCACTGTTAAATTAAACACAGGGAGAATTTGATTTCAGACATGTTTTGAGAAACATATTATTGAGAAAAAGAAAGCAACTAGTAAATATAAACTTTTGCAAGCTGAGTTTTCAAATGTTTTTTTTAAATGAATATCAATTCAGAATATATAAAGAACTAGTAGAATTTAACAATAAACAGACAAAAATTAAATTGACATAAGATTTTCAAACTCTTAATTTAAAATTATTTTAGATTTATAGAAGTTAGAAACTTCCTATATATCTTTTTTCCTTGGGGGGGGGGGTGAACTACTGGGGATTGGATTTAGGGGCACTCTACCAGCCCTATTTTGTATTTTATTTAGAGGCAGGGTCTTACTGAGTTACTTACTTAGCATCCTGTTTTTGCTGAAGCTGGCTTTGAACTTGCAATTCTCCCATATGAGCCTCCTGAGCTGCTGGGATTACAGGCATGCACCACAGTGCCCAGCTTAGTTTCTATACATATTTTCCTAGCTTCCCTAACATTGACATCTTATATTACAGTGTCATATTTATCAAGATAAAAATTAATATTGATATAAAATTATTAGCTAAAGAATAGACTTTATTTGGACTTAAGCAGATTTTTACAAAAGTCATTGTTTATGATCAAGGACACAACCCATCAAACCACATCGCACTTAGTTGCCTTGACTATTCAGTCTCTTTCAATTTTTGACAGCTTATGCTTTCCTTGTTTTTAGCAAACTTGGTAATTTTGATTAGTAACTGTTTTAGTCAGCTTTTTTGCTGCTGTGATTTAAAGACACAACCCAGAACAAGTGTAGAGGAGGAAAAGTTTATTTGAAGCCTCACAGTTTCAGAAGTCTTAGTCTAAAGAAATGCCACTCCTTGGTGCTCAAAGTGAGGCAGAACATCATGGCAGGAAAGTGTAGTGGAAGGAAGTGGCTCACATGAGAGAGAGAGAGAGAGAGAGAGAGAGAGAGAGAGAAGGAGAGACTCCATTCTCCACATACAAAGTATATACCCCATAGCCAGACCCCTAATGAACCACTTCTACTAGCCACATCCCACCTGCCTCTATTTACTCTCAGTTAATCCCATCAGGGATTAATTCACTGATTAGGTGAAGGTTATAACCCTATCATTTTTCCTCCAAACCTTCTTGTATTGTCTCACAGGTGAGCTTTTTGGGGGACACCTCGTATCCAAACCATAACAGTAACAACTATGGTATTTTGTAGAATGCTTCTTCATTTGGGCTTGTCTCATATTTTCTCATAACCAAATTTAGGTTATGATATTTTGAGAACAATATCAGAGAAGTATTCTCACATTATGTACTATTATCATATTAATTAACTGTGTCATGGAATTTCATAACAACAACACTGCTTATAGCAGATTAAATTAACCTCAATCACTTGGTTGAGGTAATGTTTGCCAGGATTTTCAACTGTAAAGTTTCTAAGCATGTTTTCTCTTTTCATACACTACTTTTTAAACTGAGCTATTAAATCCAACTCAAACTCAACAGAGGGGAAATAGGCTCTACCTCATGGTGAGAAGAGTATGTAAATTAATTATTTGAAATTAAGTCATAAAATTGTAAATATAGGTAACAAACATATAGCTAAAAAATTAACAAAAGATAATATAAAAGTGGGTAATAGACACATAAAGAGGTGCTCACCTCATTATTTCCCAGGGAAATGCATTTACTCTCATATATGGGTATACTGACCCTAGTGCCATTATCACTTTTTCTTATCTAACTACCATTCAATGTATTCATTATTTTCTTGGTGACTCTTGATACTAAGCATGATCTGGATTAAAATAATATAAATATATTTACACTTACATACAAAAGCCAGGACAAATGTACACATCTATTCATATATACAAGTACCTATGCATGATTATTTTAAAACGTGTTATTAGATCCCTTCATTTCTCTCCTATTATTTCATCACATCTAATTGCATCTTTCTCTCAAAACCATACATTGAAATTATGGCTCTTATTTAGACATACACTAATGTAGATTATGATGAAATACATAAAGTAATTTCTTAAAAAGTATGATTATAAAATGAGAAAATCAATGCAGTAAGAGGCTGTTACTATACCAATCCTACTTAAAGGACTTTGGATTTTAGAAATATATAATAACATAGCAAGGAAATGATATGCTGAAAACAATTATTAGTATAATTTTAGTTATTGAAAGATATAAATATCTTCCATCAGTTACAGAACTATGAACGCCCTAGAAATCTCTTTGCCTCAGGACAAGTATTCTTCAAGGTTATTTGACATGTTGTTTTTAAAGAAGAGTGATTTAATACAGAGTTCCATGAAGCTGAAATGAATTTACAAAATAATTTGTATAAATATTTATTTAAGCCCGAAAAAATGCAATGATAAGAAGATTTTGTAGAAAGCCCTAAGAAACTAGCTCTTTGTAATTAGTATTTATAATGAGATTACTGACTTGAACAAAAAAGTAATAAGCCCCTTCTAAAAGACATGTAATATTAATTCATACAGGCTCTTTAAAACGATCAGTTGCAGAACAAGGCAAAGGACTACTGGGAATTTATAGAATACAAATGACACAATTTAGATACACAAAAGTTATTATTGTTAAAGCATCGGAATATCTCAAACATGGGAATTTGTCAATCATAGGGATAAAATAAGGTCACAGATTCATTTCAAACATTACAGTGATGGCAACTCATTTTTCTCATGTAGAAGGCTACATAAGCAAATTGGACATACAAGACACATATCAGAATTTACTGAAATGCATACAAGATTTGAACAAAACCAAAATATTTATGACAAACCTTAAAATTTTCACTTCACCCACTCCTTCCTCTTTGAGTCAGACAAGAGGACCTTTGTCATCAGTTTAAACCACAGAGTTTTGGTACTGTATCTAGACACTTAAATACATTTGTAAAAATTTATGAACATTTATCATTTGTTTTTAAAGAATTTAAGTGAAAGAAAAGCAAAATGATATATGCATTCTCATTAAAAATCTGATGCATTTTGATTGACTATCCCATTGGTAATTACAGATAATTTGATATTTCATGGCATTACTAAATGTACATGTTTATAGATATAAAAACATTCCTGGTAGAACGCACTGAAGTCTAGAAATAAGCTGGATGAGATAAAAATGAGTACTAATAAAAGCATACAAAATCCTGAAGGAGATATTAACCTATGGAGAATGTTTATTTTAAAGGAGTAGATGTATAGTAGTGATTTAAATAAAGGATGATTTAAAAGTTCCATGTAAATTGATAGGCAGAAAAATTTGCACACCCTTCTAAAGTTAAGGCAAATTTTCATTATTAAATATAAGCCAACGTGATAAAGTGATTAAATTATACTCACACATTCATCATTTTAAGCTTAGTGCAGCATACATTAGCAATTTGGATGTCACCATTTTGAATGTAAAAGGTTGTCTGAAAAGGGCAGGTGTGGATAGTTATTAGATTAAATTCCTTATATTGTGCTTTTCACTGGGAAATGTGGAATTTGTCATCTTTGGTTAAATTTTATATTTTTCATTCAGTTATCTCAATATCTGTTGTTGTTATCCCTATAACACCTCTTTAATGTTTTCTTTTTTCCATCAGAAAAACACTGGACAAGAGCTTATCAAGGGAAATGAGCAGAAAAGTTAAGTTTCAAATTTGGAAGCATTCACTTCTGACAGATTCAAAGCACTGTCATTCAATATTTAATCATTATTTGTATGAATATGTGTGCTACTCTACACCTGTAATATGTGCATAGCATATATACTCATAACTATTTCAGAAATATTTAGCATAAAATATTGTTCTATCACACATGTAAATAGAGGTAAAAAATACTGAGTATTTGTTTTAATAGCTCTGTTTAATCACAAGTAGAAGAAAAAATACAGATATAGATCAATACACATTTTTAATAATTTGTTCAAATTTAGAATCCATCAGTTTATAAAATAAATAGTTTTGAAATGGCATGTTTATTTATAACCTTTTAATTTGGATTGTCTGCCTTAGGAGAAATAAAATATTATTAAGGTACAAATATATTCACTAAATGAACTAAAAATAATCCAGAATTAAATCTTAATAGTTTTGTGTGATTTAATTTTAAAATGTATATAGGTTTGTTATTTATCTACTTGTTGGTTTCCAAAGGAATGTAGCAATAAAGTTTTATAGACTATTTCTGGGCTTTTTTACTGGATTTTAAAATAAAATTCCTTTTAGCTTAGAACCTTTGATCTGCTTTATAAGGTTGTTTTTTTATTTCCCTAGTTACAAAACCAACAAAAATGAACCAATTTGCTTGTTTCAAATATGGTGTGATTATCTTTCTCTAACATGCACACGGACACAGCCAGGGTATACAAAGGCTGATAAATGAGCCATTTATTTGATATGGTAATAATCAGATTTATCCGAGGCCACCTATTGACTACTCTACAGATGTATTAATCACTAAGCTTTTGCTAAACTTCCACAAGGTGAAAAATGGCTAAGCCTGTTCTAAAAATATCTACTCCTGCATTATGTAAAGCAAATGAAATGATGAATTTTGAATCTTGGGCAGCAAGAATAGCCTCCTAACAAATCATAGCACATCAGTTTGGACAGAGATAAAGAGATAATGTTTGTGTTAGTTTAAAATAAAATCTCATGGAATAAATTAATTATTGAATTTTTAGCAATTTCACTCTTACCTGAAAATCTCATGTTTTTAAAAGCAGCAATTTTTATTAGACTTGATATTTGCTTCTATGTGAACAAAAATATCACTAAATAATTTCACAATACATTTCATTGGCTAAAAGTTGCAAAAATAGTTTTTTTAAACAAATTAATTGTGAGAAACTTTTTAAAATAATTAGGCAGTGAGGTAAATTTAAACAAGGAATGTAAGTTTGCCTAAGAGGCAAAAAGGAAAGATACAACTTGAACCTGAAAAGGATGTTCTAATAGTTCTGGTTAGCATGTAAATATACTATGGCATATTTTACTGGAAGACTTTGGAAATTAAAATAATTTAAAGTATCAGAATAAGAATAATTTAAATATTGAAAATTAAAGATAACTTTTATTGGAAGTCCCTAGGCATTTCATAAAATAGATAAGATTCATCTCCCTAGACTCTTCCATTCCATGTTTCATAGACCACAATAGATTCTTCCTGCAGATATTCAATAATATCCATTCTACTCTATAAAATGAGTTTGATTTCAACACTCCTTTGCTTCAGGCCTGTATTTGCATGTTCACTGATTCATTAATGCAGTAGACTGGAAAATAGACCATGTCCTCCAGGTCTCACGTATGGAGGTACATCAAGAATAATAGATTTTAATATCATATTATTTGTCTACTTCCCTTCTAGATTTTACAATAAATATAGTAATGAATATGTATTTAATTTCAGAAAATCTAAATTAAGCTGCCACTTCCATCAACCCTAAACACATAGCTAGTGACTACCGTGAAAATAGTTTATGGATATTTTCTCTGTGTTACATAAACTAAGTATTACAATGGTTTATCTGATTCCAGAGGTCTTCACATTAAAAGATGGGTGGTAGATATTTTAAAGTGGCATGCAATTTTCCGATACAATCTGAATATTTTGAAGATACGTATATATGTATATTTTAGTTTAGATGGCTACAAGTTGCTTCAAGACCTTTCTATCCACAGGAGTCTCTATCCCTTCTGCCTTGAATTTGGGCTGACATGTGATTATCTTGGCAAATAGAAAATAATGTGAGAGACAGTAAGTTAGATTCATATCTCTGATTTACAAGGAATATTAGTTTCAGTCTCCATCATGGATAGTTCCAAATTTTAAGTAAGATGACTAAATACCCTGCCAAGAGGTCATGCAGAATTCCCAAGACTAAATGGAGAAGAGAGAGTGTGTTTAAATTAAGTTTAGCCTCTCAGGCACCCCTGCCATGTTGCCAGGCATGCAAGCAAAGCTTCTCTGTGTTATCCAGAGTGGTATAGCTGCCAGCTGAATGGCATCTGGTGACAGCAGTTGACAAAAAACAGAATCGAAGAATCACTCAGCAGAGCTCTATTCCCATTTCTGACTTAACAAAAATCAATAGCTATATAAAAATGCTTGCTTGTTTTAAGGCACTAGACTTTGGAGTAGTTAATTAATATCTAGCAGATAATCTGCTAACAAAAGTAGAATGTTGTCAAAACAAAAAAACTTAAATGTTGGACACCATCTTTGGGATGAGATCGAATAAACATGGAAGGTTCCTAAGGAAACTTCTCAAGGAACTTATAAATTCTGGAAAACCTTAAGTAGAGTGTTAGGAAAAAATGAAAGAGGCCTACACATGATTGTTGAACAGGGTTTAATGGGCAGTGAGAAAAATGTTATTAGTAGTTACACATAAGTGGACCCAATATATGTAGTGCTGCTGTCATCTATAGTGTGGAACAAAGACAAAGTACTTAATCTCATCTGTTCGGCTTGGTGATTGCCAAGGAAAATGCATGATGTTGCAGCCGATTTCTCACTGCTGCCCTTGCTAAATGTGAGAGGAAAGAGATAAACTAAAGAAAGATAACTGTGAGCTCTTGTCTGTGACCTTTCCCTTCCTTATAAGTTCTTGATCCTCTTTCATCATCTATTCCACAGGTATTGTCCCATGTTTGCAACTGAGATGCTTTAGTCTGTTTGACATCTTGTGAAAATTAGGCAATCATTAGACTCTTATTTTGGAAAGTATTAAGAGAAAATATAAATGAACCAACCATAGGCTTAAAAGTAAAACTCTCATAAATACCAGTCTTGCTCACTAAAATAATCCCTTAAAGAAACATTCATTGTAGGACATCTAAATGTTTATTGGAGCTGTCTCTTATCCATGGGTTTGTAAAACTGATCCAGGGCTGGATCATGTTTTATAAATAATTTAAATGTGCTATAGTTGTGTCCATCAGTCTATGTATTACCTCTGTCTGCTGCAACATGGAGTTGAAAGAAGTCATGAAATCTCAGCTTAAAATATTCAATGCTAACACTTTTAGGAAAAGTTTACCTACTCTAAAGCTGGAAAATAAATCATAATATATTTCAAATGTGTGTTTCATATCCTCTCCAGTAGGTATTAGAGTTTCCAAGGAGCTTGAATAGGAACCTCACCAAAGACCTAAGATAGAGAAGGGTGTTCTTAAAGAGATTTGTAGAAATGGCATTTACTTAAGTAGTAAACTATACTATGATCCAGAAGAAACTCACACTATTAAAATAATTATATTGATACAATCACCACCAATTTTAACAAATAAATGGACAATAAAACAATGAAAAGAAGTCTTTAGACTTTAAAGCTTTTATGGACAGGAAGCAGGCCAAGAATTTAGAGAAAACTAAATGAGTCAGGAGTTGCTAGTTCCAAAACTAAGACACTTTTGCATTCCCACATTTTCCAGTAAAATTATCTATGAAAGAAACATTTTTTTTTGTTTGTCAAAATATGTCCAAGAGACTATAGGCAGTTCTGTTGCAAACATTGGACAATACCCATGGAAAAGAAAGGATGCAGGAGGAATCAAGAACTTATGAGGAAGAGTACAGGATCATAGAGAAGCACTTCTAGAAAGTAAAATTGAGTCCTATTAAATGCACTGATGGTATGTATTGAACTGGATTGTATAAACATTATGTACTATTTTTAGAATCAGCTTCATGCACTTGGGTTGTGTTTGTTTCACCATTATATGTAGTATGTGTGTAGGTAATAGATTTCTCTTGATTATCTCTCATGTCCTCAGATTGAGAGAAAATTTGCCAAAGGCCATTTACCAGGGATGCACTTGCACATGAGCTTCATTTGGATAATGCAAGCCTGGACTTCTAATTAATGCTATCATGGAATGAGAACACAAGGGTATTAAGAAGCAGAAAATATGTTTTATCATGTGAGAAAAGTGTAGATAATACACGAAGAACTAACCATTCTGATTGAAAAAAATGTTTGCAAAGTTTTGAGCATTTCTTATTTCTTCCATTAATCTCTTCACCTTGAATTTTTGAGCTAATCTGTTTTTTTTTTTTTTTTTTTTGTACCGGGAATTGAACTCAGGAATACTTGACCACTGGTCCACATCCCCAGTCCTTTTTGTATTTTATTAGAGACAGGATCTCACTGAGTTGCTAAGCGCCTCACCATTGCCTGAGGCTGGCTTTGAACTCGCAATCTTCCTGCCTCAGCCTCCCAAGTGCTGGAATTACAGGTGTGCACTACCGCGCCGGGCTAATCTGTGTGTTCTTTGATCACAAAAGTATGGTGGAAGTGAACCTGCACAACTAAAAGGTTGGCAACTTTCACATTGTTTTCTAAAAGCCCTAAGCCACCATGAAAGAAGCAGAGCTATTCTGCTGTGTAAACACATAGAAACACTCTAGGATATACCACGAGAAAATTCATCTAAATCCATCCTTCTTGCCATCTACATCATTTAAGTGAAACTGTCTTGTATCCTATAGAGCGTCTCAGCCAGTATCCTGTTGTCCCTAGGTGACATTGGTCACTGCTATGTGGAATGGAAGAAACGCCCATCTGAACTCTGCCCCTATTCCAGACTCAATAAATATTGTTAACTGTTATAAAGCATTATTTTAAGCCAGTAGGGCATGAGATGGTTTGTTATGTAATGGTGCAAGAAGAGTACAAGGAAAACGTAACTGTTGCTAGCTGGCTGGGCTGATGAGTCAAGCTGGGTTCTAAGGAGTTGGATGCAGCAATAACTAAGAAAATGGCAAAGAAACCATGCAACCACCAAACCTGAGTTTGCAGTGTGGGACTGCTCTGTGACCCCAAAGGGTCAGCTCCACACTGAGCAGTTCTAGAAAAAGCAAGAGAGAAAGAGAGCACACCCAGAACCACCCTATTTATTGGGGAAAAGACATTCAATAGAATATTCCACCCAAACAAGGCAAGGGATAGGGTTTCAAAAGGAGGAGTCTTGCTTGCTGATGTCTTGCAGTCAGCACACAAAGCCAGACCAGTCCCCTCATATGCTCAAATGCACATAGCTCATACACACAGGCCATGGATGGCCCATGACACTTAACTTTTATTCCAATAATCATATAGGAAGGACACTTTAAAAAGCTTCACAGAATTAAGAATAATAAGAGATCTTATGCCAAATTTTCAGGAGGCAGATGAAATCAAACAATAGATAAATAACAAATCAAATAATCAAAATAAAACTTCTGTTCTCCCCCAAAAATAATCCAAAAGAGAGTTCAGTAGGTTGTTCTATGAAACCTATATTTTAAAAGCTTAAGATTGCTCTAAAACATACCCATAAGTGCAAGTGCGTGCCCATGGGCACGTGCACATGGGCGCGCGCGCGCGCATACACACACACACACACACACACACACACACACACACCATACAATATATGAAAAACCCCCTCTCATATTTATAACACCAAATGTAAAAGAACAAATTTTTTAAGATTGTAAATTTCAATGGAACACCAGAATGTTTCTATAAATAGGTACAAATATTCCAGTATTTCAGTAATTAAGCAAACTTTTATTGAAATATATAAATAAAATTGAAAGACTATACCTATATAGGATTTTAAGTAAATTACACACAAGTTAACACCTAGTCAAACTATGTCAAAAATATTAACATTTACTACCCAGCCAAATCAAGCCAAAAATATTAATATTTTTAAAATTAAACTCTCCCTGGGTTTCCTCTCTGTTCTTACCACTCAAAGTAAACGAGCATTCTGACACTTACTCCCATGAAACTTTTGTCTGCTTTTTGAAATTTATATAAATGAAGTTATTTAATATGTAATTTTAAAAAAATTATTGTTTAGTTGTTGATAGACCTTATTTTATTTATATATATGCAGTGCTGAGAATTGAACCCAGTACCTCACACATGCTAGGCAAGTGCTCTACCACCGAGATACAATCCTAGCTCTAATATGTACTCTTTTATATCTGTCTCTTCCCCTGAACATGCTTTCATATTGTTATGCAGAAAATTATTCATTATTTTTCACTGCTATAGAATAATGGCCAAACAGCCACAGCTCCTTCACCAAGTCTAGTGCACTACTTTGTTTATTGAACATAGTATTGTGTGTTCACACCTGGTCTTAACTACTTTATCCTACACCAGCAGAGTTTAGTAGTTGCGACAGATAGTGTAGGTAGGCATACCTTTACCTCTTCCCTTTTAAGGTCCTCATTTTAGTTAGGTGGGCCTAAGAATTCAATTGAAAAAAAGAGAGATTTACAAGAGAAAAGCCTATAGTTGTACTTAATCTAAATTTCGCATGACATGAGCAACTGTGAAAGCAAATGAAGATCCAATGACTTTGTTAAACACTACGCATCACATTTCATACAGACTAACAAGTTGTGAAAAAACAACCAAATTATTTGGGAAGACTGGACAGTAAAAATTATTCTAACAAGGTCTATATCAAATCTTCTAGGGCTCCACCACCCTAGCTTAATGATAGGAATATTTCTTTCTTATACACATGAAGAACATCTCTCGCATGGAAATTCATATACTGCTTTTAAGAAAAAAATGAAAGTAAAAGTGCTCTTTTTGTTGCTATGTTTTTAAATTTTTTAACTCAATAGTCAATATACAAGGAGCAGCATATTTGTGGTTGCACTACACTGAACTTCTTCAACCTTAGATCCAAAAGGACTGAAATATTTACTATCTGATCCATTAAAGAAAAAAATTTGATGATTACTGCTACTGAGGTACCCATTAAATGAATAAATATTATTTAACACTTTAAAGTTTATTAAAAAATGGATTATTTTCAACACTTGGCTATAACAATTGTGCATTTATTTACTATCTTGTTCACATCCTCTATTAAATAGGTTTATGCTCTGTTAGATATTCCTCTCTGCTAGAAGAGGAATGGAGTTTCAGCCAATTAATGTGCCAAAATGAAAGTGACAATGGGTAGTACCAAACAGTACCCATCATCAATTTTTGAAAAATCTAGTAACTCTAAGTGGTAGCCAACAATAGTATTTTTTTTTTTTTTTTTTTTTTTTTTGGTACCAGGGATTGAACTCAGTGGCACTAGACCTGGGCCACATCCCCAGCCCTTTTTTGTATTTTATTAGAGACAGGGTCTCACTGAGTTGCTAAGTGCCTCGCCATTGCTGAGGCTGGCTTTGAACTCGCGATCCTCCTGACTCAGCCTCCCAAAGTGCTGGGATTACAGGCGTGCGCCACCGCGCCCGGCTAACAATAGTATTTTTACTTTTGTTTTTCTTTAGCTATAGATGTTCTGGTAGCTATGTATCTAATTGTGTCTTGTAGATCTAATAGTATAATCACATCCAATTAATAAGAAACAAATATTCCCATAATCTCAGAGGTAAACAAATTACATGGAAGCATATCTCTGCATCATATGCTGACTATAAAATGAGTAATAATGGAACATTTCAAATAACTGGAATAATGACTTTCCAAGAGTTTTTTTTTTTTTTCATTCTGATGACTAACATATGGTGTTGAACATCCTGTCCATGGAATACCTGGGAGTGGACATAGAAGGATTGGTTTCAGCTGGAAGTGTAGCTCAATGGTGGAAAGCTTGACTATCATACAGAAGTTCCCAGCTATGATCCTCAGCACCACAAGGAAGAAAAGAAGAAAAAAAAATCCAGAAATAGAAAGATCAGTTTCCTCATTATGCATTTTGATTAAAATATTTTTCTATCATTTTTACAGATTTGCAAAATTTTGGCCACTCTTTCAAATCTTCTTAATGTCATGAGTTCTTTACATTGTCATTTTCCATACCTGATTGTTTCCCTGAGTGCTCCCTGACTGGGAGCACACCCTGGCTTTGATTAGCCCTGCTGGTTATACCAATATTTTCATGTTAGCAGCTGTCTTTATGTAGCCCACTGTGTTTCGGCCAGTGTCTCTGTAATTTTTTACAATGATATTGTAAAGGACTGGATTGCCACTGAAAATGTTGCAAAGCAACCATGTCAAACTATTGAGAGACATATATCATCTGGAATTCTGTGTTTCTGAAATCATCTTGCCAATGTAATAGGGAACCAGCAAATTAAAGAATTCAGAACCATTGCTTTCAGGATGAAAATGGTCTGCCAATGACTATTAACCCATCTGGAGGAAGGAGGGTTCATAATAGGCCCAGATCCACCTTGGCACCCAGCTGACAAATACAGGAACCCTGTGACAGTACAGGAAAAAGTTGACATTTATGACCCAAACAAAGGCATGTGGCATCCTCAGCTGTACCTAACTTGATCAGCACACTGGAGTTGACATGCACTGCACCTGCTGTGGCATGATTCTCTCAAGGATAGGTCTCATTAATGCTTTAATTTGAAAATTTATGATGAATACTAAGCTTGAGCAAAATTTATCCTGCTTGCTGTCCATTTGGAAATCTTACTGTGTGAATTTTCCAATTATACCATTAGTCATTTTTCTTTTCTTTTAAAAATATATTTGTAGGGTTAAATGTATATTTTTGGTTAATTGTATTGAAAATCTTTTCTAATGTATTATATCTGTGGATTTAAAATTTCAATATTTGTATTTTGATTAATGGAGTTCTCAATATCAGTGAGTTTCCAATTATTTATATTTTATTCTATAGTTTCTTGTTTGTCTTCCCTTGCCTATGGAATCTTTACTTATTATGGCTCAAAGTATTCTAGTTTTTCTGTAGATTCTTACTGTTTTACATTTGACATTTAGTTCTATTCCACTTGGGATTCATTTTTGTAAGATGTATAGTAATGTCCAGATTCATTTTTTTAACATGCATAGTCAATTGATTAATAATAGTAATTGGAAATATACTGTTTTCCAAATTTGATACAAATGTACCTTTCATAAGACAAGAAAAATATGTGTGTTTTACTTTAGCTCACTTAAGACCAGGAGGACAAATTTATAGCATGTCAAATCAATTTTATTGACCCATAGCATTGTAGTAGTCTATACATCATAGGAATAGAACAACATGTCATACAATGGAGAACCTTTTAGATTCCACATGTGAATGAAATCATGTAATGCTTGTTTTTTTGTGCCTGGTTTATTCTATTTAACATAACTATATCCAGTTTCATTCAAGTGTGACAAATGATAGGATTTTATTCTTTTTGTGGTTGAATAGTACTCCATTGTGTATATGTACCACATTTCTTTATCCATTCATCATTTGAAGGATACTTAGGTTGTTCACACTTCTTGGTGTTGTGAATAATGCTATGAGAGATGTGGGAGTGCAAATGTCTCTTCAACATGCTGATTTCATTACCTTTTTACAGATACCCAGAGTTGGATGTTATGGTAGTTTTATTTTTACTTTTCTGAGTAACATCCACACACTAATCCATACTGACTACAATAACTTATATTCCCACAGACAGAGTGCGAGTGTTTCCTTTACTACACGTCCTTGCCAGCACTGTTCCCACTCCCACAGATGTGAGATAATATATCAGTGTGGCTCTCAACTGACCTCCCTATGATCAGAGATGAGGACCATCCTTTCATGGGCTCTTTGGCCATCTGTATGCCCCCACTTATGAAATGTCTATTGAGGTTCACTGTTCAATCCTTCATTGGACTACGTGAATTTTTCCTACTGCGTTTTAGCAATTCCACACATATTTGGATACCTCCCCTTATCAGATATATAGCTTGTAAATATTTTCTCCCATTTTTAGGTTATCATTTCACTTTGTTTATTGTTTAGTTTGTGATGCAAGAACTGCTTAGTTTGATATAATCCCATTTTTTATTTGTGCTTTTTTTTCTTTGCTTTTATGGTCTTGTCCACAATCTTCTTACTCATGCCAATATTATGAAGTATTTCTAATATGTTTTCATCTAAAAGTTTATATTCTCCACTTTTGTATTTAAGTCTTTAATCCAATTTAAGTTGATCTTTTTTGTAACTGGTCAGGGATATTCACATTCTTCTTCATGTGAGTATTCAATTTTCATAACCTCATTTGTTGAAAAAACTTCTAACTTTATTTCATAACCTACATATTGAAACCTCATTTATTGAGAGTCCTGAGTGTATTTACTTCTAGACTTTCTATTCTGTTGTTTTGGTCTGTCCATCTATTTTTTTTTTTTTTTTTTTTTTTTTTTTTTTTTTTTTTTTTTTGGTACCAGGGATTGAACTCAGGGGCAATTGACCACTGGGCCACATCCCCAGCCCTTTTTTGTATTTTATTTAGAGACAGGGTCTCACTGAGTTGCTAAGTGCCTCGCCATTGCTGAGGCTGGCTTTGAACTCACGATCCTCCTGCCTCAGCCTCCCAAAGTGCTGGGATTACAGGCGTGCGCCACCGCGCCCGGCTTGTCCATCTATTTTTATGCAAATATTATGCTGTTTGGGTAAATATAGTTCTGTAATATATTTTGATTTCTGATAATGTGGCACCTCCTGATTTTTTCTTTTTGGTTAAGATTGTTTGGGCTATTTGGATTGTTTTGTTTAATATTAACTTTAGGATTATTTTGATAGTTGTATGAGAAATATTATTGGCATTTTTATGAGGACTGCCTTGAATCTTTAGATTGATTTGGGTAGTGTGAATATATCAAAATATTGATTCTTTCAATCCATGACACAGTGTGGCCTCTCATTTTTTCTATATTTCTATATTTATATATTTCTAAGGATATTTTTTAACCTTCTTGAATAAACGTATTCCTATGTATGTGATTTTTTAACTTGCTATTGTAAATATGATTACCCTCTTGACTTCTATTTCAGAAAATTCACCATTGGCCCATGGCAATACTCTTCATTTTTGTATGTCGATTTTGCATTTTGTAACTTTGCTGGATTTATTTATTAGTCCTAGTAGTTTTTTGGTGTAGTCTTTCAAGTTCTATGTATGAAATCATGTGATCTGCAAACAGTGACAATTTGATACTCTTTATTTCTTAATCTTGTCTGATTATTCTGGCTAAGACTTCCAATTCTATGTTAAATAAAAATCTTTAAAGTAGGCATCTTTGTCATGTTCCAGATCTTAGGAAGGCTTCAGTGTTTTCCAATTCAGTATGATGTTAGTAATTGGCTTATGATATATGGCTTTTATTATGTTGAACAATCTTCCTAATTTCTTTAGCATCTTTTTAATGAAGGAATGTTTTATGAGATGACATTTTTACATCTGTTGAGATGATCATATGTTTTTGTCCTTCATTCTGCTGATGTGTTTATCACATTTATTGATTTGCATTTATTGAACAATCCTTGTATCTCTTAGATGAATTCCACTTGATTATTCTGGGCAATCTTTTTAACGTGCAATTGAGTTAGGTATACTAGTATTTTGATCAGGACTTTTGCATAAGTGTTTATGCAATAGTTTTAGTTAGGCCAATAGTTAGGCCAATAGTTTTCTTTTTTCCTGAGTCCTTACCTGTTGATATCAGAGCAATCCCGGCTATATAGAACGTGTTTGGAACAATCTCTTCTTTTCCTCTTCCTCCTCCTTATTCTTTTCAAACAAGAATGGTTAGTATTATTTCTTCTTTGAGTGTTTGGTAGAACACAGCAGAGAATCCATCAGTACTGGGTTTTTCTTGGATTGGAGACTTTTTGTTACTGATTCAATTGCATTACTTATTATTGGTCTGGTTGGATTTTTTTCTTTCTTCACCACCCAGTCTAGATAGAGTGTGTATGTCTAGAAATATGCCCATTTCTTCTAGGTTATCAAATTTGTTGGTGTATAATTGTGTATAATATACTCTAATAATTTTTTGTCTTTCTTTGTTATCAGTTGTAAAGTGTTACTTTTTATCACTGATTTTATTTGAGCTTTTCTCTGAGTATAGCCAAATATTTGTGTTTTTTTACTATCTTTTCAAAAACTTTGACTCTTTATTTCATTTATGTGTGGTTTTTTATATTATATTTTATTTAAGCCAATTTCAGAAACCAAAATTAATTATTTAAATTATTTTAAATAGCTAAAAGAATTTATTAGGTACTATATTACTTAACAATATGGTAATTCCTATTTTAAGGATAATATTAGATTATAAACTCCCAATGCAAAGAAACACAATATACATAGTGCTACATGTAGGAGTAAATTAACAGAAGTACAGATCTTGTATTCTAAAACTGACAAATAAATGATGAAACAATATTCATTGGCAGGAAAATTAAAACTGATCAGGTGTTAATGATATCCAACTTTATCTACAGATTTAATACAGTATCTATCAGAATAGCAATTGACATTTTCTTTTGGAAAAATTGATATAAAAACTCAAGAGACTCATAATAGCCAAAACAATCTTGAAAGAGAAGAACAGATTTCACTAGTTAATTAGAAAACAAATTCTTCATGGAATCATTAATAATTGAATAATCAATCTGTTTATTCATTTAAAATTTGAGGTCATTCTACTTTTGTGTCAGGGCACTGTTCTTGGAAATGGGAATGTCATATATACTGAACAAATCAGAGTAATAACAATCTTCTTATTGAGTGAGCATTATATTGCAGAAGAGAGCAATAAATATTTACATATTTGAATGTTACATGGTAATTATAGTCACTGTGAATGAAAAATAAAGCAGAAAATTTATATTTAAAACAATGAGGAATGGGGTTGGAAATTTTGAGAAGGTGGTTAGATAACTAAGTTGTCTCTGAAAAGAAACCTAATGGAAGAAACTACCTTTCTGGTTTTTGTTCAGATATCCCACATCTGAAAATACTGGCAGGGACAGACACTGCATGGACAGTTGACTTACTGGAACTTACTGGAAGTGAATAAACCTGGGACAGCTGGACCTCTGTTCTGCTTTCTCTTCCCTCTGTCCTCTCCCCTCCCCTGACCTTTTTCTCTCCATTTTTCTCTTTCCCTCTCTCCTAATATTTCAAAGCAAGTTCTTTTAGAGTATTATGAATACTAGTTTTATTAAAATGTATACCTAGGTGTGGTCCCACCTTGCTCTGAACCATGAATTGTTAAAAAAATTATTGTTACATTATTATATGTTGGTCTCATATTTTTCCATAAAACAACCAGATGGAACTTTTCAAAATTAATTAATACTTTGTTTCATTTTAAACCTCATACTTCTTACTTGTTTTCTCCATACTCAATTGAGATCTTCCCTGTCATGTTTTACGGTGTTGGAATCTGAAAACAGTTTACCCTCCAAGCAATTTACAGCAGGGTGGATGAGCAGTTCCTGATCTGACAGCCGTGTTGTATATTACACCTATTTATTTGCAAAGAGGCATGAGTGGTTCATTATCCATGAAATCATAATAAAAATATATTTATGGCATGTCACACTGTACCTCACTCATACTGAAGTATTCATTCCCAGAAAAGCATTATAAACTGTGTTTCTTCCCATTAGAAGCTTATGGTCTAAAACAATTCCTTAAGCCATAAGGGAGAACTAAGCTCAAAACTTTATGTAAGGGATGTATACTACTAAAATACAGTGACATAAAATGGCAAACTGTCAAGACTCAATTTATAAGAAGCTTAGGCCTATAGGTACTAATAGATTATTACCTGGAAGGTCAATAGCAATTATTAGTTCATGTTGTATTTGATTTAAATAAATTCTAATTTTGATGAAAGTCCATATGCTTGACTGAAAATGCATCCCTACTCCCTCCAAAAGGTTATCCAGGTCATATCACTTAGGACTGTGAATGATATTTGATATAGGTTCAAAAAGACTGTAGATTTTATTATTGCTCTGCATTATCCAAGTCTGTCTTAAATTATCCAAGGTGTACTTTTAAGGGGAGCCGGGGGGGAGATTAAAAATAATATTTTTGCATGTGATTAAGGGGTACAGCATAATGTTTTAATATAAATATTCATAGCATATTACAGTTAAACCAATTAACATATCTATCATTTTATGTAGTCACTTTCTGAGTGTCTAGTACAAGTCCCTAACCCCTGTTCTCTTAGCTAACTTCCAGTATACCATGCAATATTATAGAGTATGGTACTTATGTTGTATATTTTCTCTCTAGAGTTATTCATCCTACATAATCACAACTTTGTACCAGTTGACCTACATCTATTTTTCCCATTCTCTCCACTTCTCTAGTATGCAGTATTCCAGGCTTTTCTATGTATTGTATTTTCTATATAGTTACATCCACACTGCTGTAAATTGCTTGGAGGGTAACCTATTTTCTAGATTCTACATTTGGGACAGAAGAAAATGCAGTGTGACCACAGAGGCTCACACTAACTAGAACAAGAATGCCTGCAGTCACCAGACATTAGGAGAGTCAAGAAATGGGTTCTCCCTTGGAGACTCTGGAGTGCAGACTTGCTAACCCTTTGATTTTAGCCTTGTTTTCAACTCTGAGCTCATGAGAGAGCAATTCTCTGTTGCATTAAGCCACTCTGTTTTATGTAATTTATTACCACAACCAAAGAAAATTAATATAGTACATGTTTATTGTAGAATTGAAGTTGAAATAAATATTTTAAATTAACTAGCTAAAATAAAATGATCATATTTAAGGACTAGAACTCCATAAATGATGAGTATATTTTGTTATGGTAGAATTTTTTCATACCTTGAGCAGTGATAACTAATTAAGATTTTTCCCTTTGGATTGAGGGCTCAGTATGTTAATAATTTTATAAACTATATTTTGATATTTATCTATTAATGGGATATTTTGTAAGTAAAAGCAACCCACTTTGGCTCTCTGCCATAAATGATACATGTGTATAAATAATATTATAAACTATTAATCTTTCATTATTCATTTTTTGCTAGTGAGGCCAAAAGATGAATTCAATTTGTGGAGAGGTCTATTACTAACCAATACATTGAATATTAAAACATGCCTTAAAATGGTTTAATTAATATGAAAAAAATGTACATACCACAGTATTTAAAAAGATACATTGGTCTTAATGAATTTAAGTTAATAGATGAGGGGTTGGGGTTGTGCCTCAGTGGTACAGTGCTTGCCTAGCACATGTGAGACACTGGGTTTGATCCTCAGCACCACATAAAAATAAATAAATTAAATAAATGTAAAAAAAAGAATGCTTTAACAAAAAAGATAATTGATAAGTTTCTTTTATTCTTTTTAAGATCAAGCATGGTGTTGAAGGTTTTTCTTTCTAAATTAAGACAATAGCATTTTGGAATTACAAGACATTGTTTTAAGTTTCTTATTTTATAAATGAGTTAATCCATGTGCTATAGAAAAAAAAAAACTGGACATGCACATGGCATGATGTTATGAGATGTAAATAAAAATGAACTCAAAATGAATATAGTAGTTTCCTCCCTAGATCTCTGTGTAAATGATAGGATTTCATCAGCTCTTCAGAGATCTTTCCAATGCTGATGATTCAACAATTTGAATCTGTTTGTTTGGAGATAGTATGCAAATGATGTTAAAAATTAAATAGTAACCAGGCACTGTGGCTCATGCCTGTAACCCCAGTGGCTCATGAGGCTGAAGCAGGTGGATCTTGAGTTCAAAGCCAGCCTCAGAAAAAGGCAGGTGCTAAGCAATTCAATGAGACCCTGCCTCTAAATAAAATACAAAATAGGGCTGGAATGTGGCTTAGTAGCTGAGTGCCCCTGAGTTCAATCCCAGGTACTCCACCCTACACACAAAAAAAATAATAATAATAACTATGAGGATAGATATATTGCTTCATCAAATGAAAATGGAGTGACATTAAGTAAAAATTAACCTGACCTTCATTTCATTCCATGAATATAATAGCTTTCCTGATATTAACAATCAGTGATTGCACTAAACCCACTCTTGTGGGAATTAGGGAGCATAGGCCACTATCAACAAGAAAATACAACTCTTCCCCTTCTCCTGTCTTGGAGAGTAAACTGTAATGCCCATGTCTTTCTCTGCATTTCTCACTTCCTGCAACCCGCTAGAATAACCACTAGGAAGAATGTGGTGAGAGCACCAGGATGGAGCAAGGAGTATGGAGACAAGAGGAAGTCTGTCCTGAAGTATCATAATAAAATTTCAGAGGTTTATGCCATCCAAGTATGATACTCCTTGAGGACAGACAGAAGAACTTGGGTGGCATTTTACAAGATTGCCATTTACATTTGGTATCAGTTTGGGTGGGCATTTAATTCCCACCTTGGGGACTGGGAAGAATCAGCTATTGGACTGGAGTGGAGCACTTTCTGAAAGACCAGGAGCACACTGGGATACCTCAGCCTTGCTGCCTTTTTGGCTGCTGCCTAGCAGCCTCCACTTATCTTGGGAAGAAGAGAGGTTCAATCTACCTGTGACCTTTTAAGAGCTCCCATCAGAAGGGGCAGAAAGGACAGCTCCCTTGCTCATACTAAACTCTCCTCTCAGAAAGAGAAACTTGCCTGGGAACAAAGCCCTCCTTAGGCCTCAGTCAGCCTTTGCCTCAGAAACACTGGGCAGGAAAGGGAAAAAAACACTTGAATATTTCCCCCTCAGTACATAATTTATTTTTTACTTTTGTTCAGTTTTTCAGAGACAAGACTGGATACAGATTGGTAAGTTACAATTAAATGCTGGCTTTTCTTTCCTCCAATAATCAAACAAAGAATAAAAACCCTTGTGAGATTCTAGAAGGTAGAACAGAGGTGATAATTTTATTATTACAGGGAATAAAATTAGAAATTGTATATATTTAAAAAGCTAAGATAAATTCAAACTCTAGACCAATACCAAATCTGAACATATTGAGAGCTGTGCTTGTATAATAAAAGAAAAAGCAAATATTGGGTCCATACTGAAAAACACAAATAGATTATAATCTGAAATCCTCCTTAATATTTTAGTATAACTTTTCAACTAGCATTTTCACATAATAAATATGGTTTATTTAATGGATATTTTCATTATAATACAGAAGTTTAGTAATGTGAAGGTCACAATCGTTTTTGTATATTTTTATTTGAAAAATTGCATAGAATTTTACATTGTATAATGACCTCTAATCATTTGTAAACATATAGGAAACTTAAAATAACAATATATTAATGAAGGTAGTGATGAAATGTGAATGCATGTTAACCAGTAACATGAATCAACAAATTTAATTAAACTTAAAAAAAAAATTAATAAAAACTTACATGGCAACTTTTATATGTATAAAATGTCAAGAATACTTAGGCTGAGAGAAAACCTGCAGAGGGAAGTCAAGACTTTCCACATAATCCAAATCTATGTATTTCAACAAAAATTGGGATTGAAGGAAAATGCAAAATGATTTTCTGTGGGAGTAGATGAAAGAGTAGGGAAGGACACACAACTATTTCAAGTAAGTTCTCCATGATTTGCTGGACACTGCCTAATGTAGAAAGGCACTTTTCTCATAACAGGATGATTGATTAATGCCTACAGGTAGTGCATAACAATATTCTAAGCTCTACTGTGCTTTTTTTGGGGCTCCATTACCCTTTCCACTTCCCACTTTTCACAATCCATCCCTCCTGATCACAGGCTAGGGAACCTGAAGGTAAGAATAGGAACAATTTAGTTTGAGTTAGATTGGAAAATAGAAATATAGTAACATATGTATTTAAACACACTCAACCCATCCTAATATTACAAAGTAGAGGGGGTCTTATTTATAGGGGGAAGTATCTGTTTCCTATTGGTGCTGTAACAAATTACTTCAACTTTGTGCCTTAGAATGACACATATTTACTTTCTTAAAGTTCTGGAATTTGTAAGTCTGAAAAGGCTCTGCAGGAGCAAAAGGAGAGCTAGTGCTACCTCTGAATGGCCTAAGGGAGAATCTACTCCTTTCCTTCACTCAATACTTGTCTGTGTTCCTGGAATCCTGGCCACATCACTCCAGCCTCTGCTCCTATTATCACATCTCCTTCTCTCCCTCTGTTTCTATTGCCATCTCACTTCTTCTGACCCTCCTGTATCTTTCTTACAAGGACACTTATGATTGCATTGGCCTCACCCAGATAATCCAGAATAATTTTCCTAATAAAGATTCTCAAACTAAATCCTATTTTCAACATCCTTTTATCCTTTTAAGGTGATATATTTTTTGGTTTCATGAAATAGGATGTAAACATATCTGGGAGGTGAGTCATTATTCAGATAAGTCTTTAGAAGGTAGAAATGGATAATATAGAAGTAAATATATTTTGGTATAGATAAAAGAAAGGAGCAGAGCAATCATAGGCATGAAAAAGACAGGTAACATACCCATATGTAATGAAATACATCTTTAAAAATAAGATGTATTCTTTCACTTTTGTACAAAAAATTAACTTGAGAAAAAACTCAAAAACAATTCCAGATGATATGAGATGAGAATATATTTGAAAACAAAGATATCATACCTAAAGGAATATCAGAGAACAAAAAAAAAAATTATTGAAGATACATTGTGAGAAGCTAAAATGTATAGTTTATCCTTAAACACATGCACACAGTCAAGAGTTAAACAATGAATAAGTAAATAAAGGAGATAAAATTAGTTATTGAAATGGTAGATTAACATAAAATAAAACAGAAAAACAAGAGCAAATATTAGACAAAAGGAAAATGATGATTAAGATATTATATTTAATTTCAAAAACATTAATAATGAATTTTAATACAAATGATATGACTTTGTTAAAAAAATAAAGACACTTAAAAAATAAAAGCAGTACTTTATTATACCCTGTAAAAAGAAATCCACTTAAATATAAAAACAACTAGTTTTAAATTAAAAGATATATAAATCATTTATTGTCATAATGCTGTTCCAAAGAAAAGTTGAGTCACAACATAAATATTAAAGTATATTTCAGAGGGAATGATATTATCAGGGATTGAATGTCTATTTGGCAATTATAGAAGTTTATCAATATACCATGGCAATTGTAATTGTTAACCTTAACCATATTAACCATTTTATGCACAGATAACAGAACTTCAAAATATGTGAAGGTAAAATTACAAGGAGAAATAGAAAAGCCCATAATTATATTTGGAAATTTCCATATCCCTTACTTTATAATTAGTCAACTAGATGTAAAATCAATGAGTATATATAAACATTGAACATATCTGTTAACAAATTAACCTAATTGCCTTTTAAATGCCATTTCACCTAATAACAGCAGAATGTACATGATTTTCAGGTGTCCATATGTTTTAGTCAGCTCTTTCACTGCTGTGACTAAAAGACCTGACAAGACCAATTTTAGAATTGTTTATTTGGGTCTCATAGTTTCAGAATTTTCAGTCCATAGATGACTGCCTCCATTGCTCTAGGCCTGAGGCAGAATATTATTGAAGAAGAATTTGGTGGTGGAAAGTGGCTGAGGACCTGCAACTAGGAAGCAGAGAGACTTCTCTCACCAAGGAGAAAATATATACCCAAAGGCATGACCCCAGCAACCCACCTCCTCCAGCCACACCCTACCTATGTAGTTCCCATACAATTATTCCCTATCAATGGATTAATGCACTGATTAGGTTAAGTCTTTCAAAACCCAACCATTTCACCTCTAAACTTTCTTGCATTGTTCCACACATGAGCTTTTGGAGGACACCAAATATCTAAACCATAATGCTGTAAGAATATACAATGAGACCATCCTTGTTCTATATTTTAAAAAAGCCTTGGTGAACATAAAAGGATTTAAATTATATAAAACATGTTCTCTGTAAATCATGTAAATGAATTTTAAACCAATAACAAATATATCTGGAAAGCTGATATTCTTGGAAATAAAATTAAAAAAAAAAATCCAAATAACCTCAAAAGCCTGTGTGTCAGATTTAAGATACAAAATGTTAAAGGAGAAATTAGTTTTTGCAGTGGGGGGGAGTGGTTGAATGAACTCAAGGGCACTCAACCAATGAGCCACATCCCCAGCACTTTTTTGTATTTTATGTAGAGATAGATTCTCATTGAGTTGCTTAGCCCCTTGCTTTTACTGAGGCTAGCTTTGAACTTGCAATCCTTCTGCCTCAGCCTCCTGGCTCAGTCTCCTGAACTGCTGGGATTACAGGTATGCACCACTGCACCCAGCTTAAGGAGAAAGGATTAGTTTTTTTTTTTTTTAATTTTCTGGTTATTTATCAAGTTTACTTACCATGATTTTCATAGTAAAGGAAGATATTATACTCATACAGTAAGTTTTATTTACATACAATTCAAGGCAAAACAAATCTAAATTTTACATAAGAAAATGTAATATATGTTTTATGTCATTTAGCATTCTGCTTGCACCTTGTGAATGTAGAATAAAATTAAAAAAATATTACAGACTTAAAAAGAAGATTAGTATTTTTGTTGGTTGTATGATTAATAATTTTCTATAGTATACATGTTCTATTGGGCATTATAGGAACATTATAAAACAGTATTAAATAGCTCTTGATAAAATCAAGATGTAGTGAGTAAAAGACAGAAGTCACAGAACTAGTCAAATTTCTATCTCTGGAGCGACTGGGTTTTGCCTTGTCACTCAGTCACTCAGGCGGGGCTTGAACTCCTAGGCTCAAGTGGTCATGCCACTTCAAGCCACCCAAATGCTTGACATATAGGCATGTTCTCCTAGGCTCAGCTTTAGTCATTTTTTTTTTAAATAGCATGATCATTATTTTGGGTTCAGATGACAAAAGTGTATCACTGAAAAAGGACAGGTGTGTAGCATGTGTATCCAGATGTGGTACATGCTATGAAAGTACCAAACATTATATCCATAGCCTTTTGGCCAGAACTGCATAATCTGAATATAATAGAGAAAATATCAGACAAATTAAAAATAATCACTATTTAAAAATTTTAAAATCATGATTAATTAGTGCACAAATTCAGTGTACACCTTGACAAAACTACCATCCTTAATCATTTTGAGTTTCAAATAGTCCCAGAGTTGGACAGTGGGAGTGCCTTCAGGTTTGGTCCTGTGAACTTACAATATACTCCTAGCTTAAAAAAAAAAAAAAAAGTTTACTTTTTAAAATTATTTTTATTTATCCTAATTTGTTATACATGCTTGCAGAGTACAATTCCTTTCATATTACATATAAGAGCACAGTTTTTCAAGTCACTGGTTTTACACAAAGTATTTTCACACCATTTGAGTTTTTATATATGCACTTAGTGTATTGATGTCCATTCTGCCATTATTTCTATCTCCTTGCCTACTCCCCTCCTCTCCCTCCTCTTTGTTCTATTTAACATTCCAGAAAGGATTTTTAAGCAAGCAAAAATAAAAACACAAGATTTTAAAATGTGTGAGATCCAGTACTAAAACAAAGCTTAGAGGAAATATAGCAATATATAACTATATTAGGAGAAAGTTGACAAATCAATTATCTGATCTTGCAAGTTGAGAATAGAGGGAAAGATGAGACAATTAAATATGAAGCAAGTGAAAGAAAAGAAATAATAAAGGTAAGAGTGGAAATCATTGAAATCAAATAACTAGAAAACAGACAAGAATAGTGAAGATCAATCAAACTAAATCTAAGGACTTCAAACACATCAGAAATTTGGTGAAAAGTCTAGCAATACTGATAATGAAGAAAAAGACAGTATTGAAATTAGAGGTCACTAGGATGATTTAATCACTTTGATCAGAACAGTTTCATTAAAATTAAGATTAGTGGGCTGGAGTTGTGGCTCAGTGGTAGAGCCTTTGTCTAGCACATGGGAGGTACAGGGTTCGACCCTCAGAACTGCGTAAAAGTAAATAAACAAAATAAAGTCATTGTGTCCATCTACAACTAAATTTTTTTTTAAAATAAAAAAATGACATTAGTAATTTTTTAAACTTAGAAAAATAATTTTGAAACTTTCTAGTAGAATTGAACAACATCCTGTGCTGGTGAAAGTATGGGAATTTGGTACCCTTGCTCTCAAGATAGGTAAGGGAAATCTTGGTGTAAGGCAAGTTGGCATAAAAGTCATCCTTTTTCTTTGAATCAATTAATTGAAAATGAAATTTCTCAAAGGAAATAGATATATAGACACACAAGCATTGACATACAAGACATGTTAACTTGGTCTGACTTATATTAGTGAAAATAATTTGACATGATTTGAAAAGATGAAGAAATAAATTAGACAAATTATATAAAATTTATAATTTTCTTGAAAGATATATCTACCAAATCTCACTTAAAAAATTGCCTAGATATTTTTTCTATTACATTAATTGCTTTATTTTTTAGTAGCAAAAATTTCCACAAAGAAAATTTCAGTCCTAAATGGATTTATTAATAAATTGTTTTTAAACAAGTAGCTTCTTAATACTACCTTTTAAAAATACCTTTATTTCATTTATTTTTATGCTATGCTGTGGTTCAAACACCTGCTAGGCAAGCACTCTACCACTGAGCTACAGCCCCAGTCCCTTATTAATAAATTTTGCTAAAATATTTAAGGAGCAAATAGTACCACTTTTAAAAAATGTGTACAGAAAAGTGAGGAATAGAGGATGCTTCCTGTTTAATGTCATGGGACTATAATTAATACCAATAACAATATAAAAAACACATTATTTTAAAAATATATATATATATATATATATGTGTGTATATGTGTGTGTGTGTGTTGTAGATGGACACAATGCCTTTATTTTATTTATTTATTTTTATTTGGTGCTGAGGATCGAACCCAGCGCCTCATACATGCTAGGCAAGTGCTCTACCACTGAGCCACAACCCCAGCCCCCAAAAGCACATTATTTTAAAAAAACATAAAAACTAAACATGTCAGGTACATAGATGCATTTAAAAATGTGCTAATCAACAATTTATAAATATATTATATATCATAATCAAGTAGATTTTTTTCCCTCAAGAATAAAAGTTTGTTCAAATATTTAAATATTCAAAATCAACCAAAGTCAGCCACTACAGACTTCAGTATGGAGGTTTAACAAAAACCTAAAAACAGAACTACCATGTGATCTATCCATACCACTCCTTGGCATTTATACAAAACAATTAAAGTCATTAGATTTGAGAGATATATACATGCCCATGTTTATCACAATTCACAATAGCCAAGTTAGGGAATTAGCCTATATGTCAGTCAACAAATGGATGGATAAAGAAAATGTGGTCTGCATAAACTATGGAGTTTTATTCAGCCATAAAGAAAAATAAAATTATGTCATTTACAGGAAAATAGATGGAACTGGAAACACGAATTGTGAGCAAAATAAGCCAGAATCAGAGAGAGAGGTATTTTGTGTTTTCCCTCATATGTTGAAGCTGAAGGGGGAAAAGAGATGCCATGAAAGTAGAAGGGTGACCAGCGAAGTAGAGAGAGGAAAGAGAAAAGGGTTCAGGGAGTGTTGGGGAGTAAAATTGATCAAATTGTGTTTTTATATGTATGTGAAAACATGCTACAATGAAGCTCACCAGTCTGTGAAATTGAAATGCACCAAGAAATAAGTCTTTCTGTATATATATATTCTATATGTATATATATATATATTCTCTCTTTCCCCATATATATTTTATATATATAAACAGTTATATATATATATATATATATATATATACGTATATATATATAAGCAATTAATATATATATATATATAAGCAATTATATATATATAATTTGACAGCTAAAGAAATATATAAAAGAAAATATCAATGATGTAATTCAATGTATTAATACATTAAACAGATGTGAAAAATCAAAATTTATTAGGCATCCATATTAAATAGACTCTTTTTTTCTTAAAATGAGTAATTATATCTTCACACAACAAATATCATTATTCTTTGTGAAAGTAAAATTCTGTTTTTCTTCAATATTTGGAGACAATTTATGATGCTATATTCATTGTTTTATATCACAGTTTCTTAGATATTTGGACCTACAAAGGAAAGGAATAGTAACTTCTAGATTTTAAAAGAAACAGAAAATGCTTTTATGTAAAGACAATACTGATCACATATGTGGAGATTTTACAACACACATTTTTCAAACTTTCGAAATTATATTAGAAAATTTCAGTAAAAAAGATTAATTGCATTTTACATACTTCCAATTAAAGATCAGAAGTTAACATTAAAACTAAAAATACTTCAACAATATAATTAAATATGATATTTTTAGTAAACCTAATAAACGATGTGTACTGCATATACACTGAAAACTACAAAGCATTGGTGGGAAAAATTAAAGCTCTATATTTAGAATTATATATTGATTATAGATTCAAAATTCAATATTGAACCATATCATTCCTTCACAAAATGATACATAGATTCAAAGCAATCTCAATAAAAATCCAGGTAGTCTTTTTAGTGGAAGTTGCCAATTTTATTTTAAAATTTATATTGAAATAAATATTATCTATTATAATGGAAATAACTTTTAAATACAAGGCCAGGGCTGGGACTGTTGCTCTTTTTCAGAGAAGAACCTGGCATGCAAAAGGCACTGAATTTAATACTCAACACCAATAATAATAATGACAATAATAATAATAATATAAATAAAGGAAATAAAGGGTCACAAAGGCTAATTTAAAAGACACAACTTGATTTCAAGATTTGTGTACTGCACATTAACAAATATAATGTCAAAAACAATATAAACAAAAAGCTTAATGAACAGAATTAAACTCACACTTAGGTGTTTAAATTAGTACTAACAAATACACAAGGGCAATTCTATAAGAACAGGGTGAACATTTCAACAAAGGATGCAGGAACAACAACAACAACAACAAAATATTTACAAAATGAAATAAAATTACCTTCAAATAACAGTCCTAAATCCAATAGAAAAAAAAAAAAAAACTAATCTTTTAGGAGGAACATAGGAGATTACATAAACATTTATGTTAGGATTAGTCATGGTAAATAAACATATGCAACATACCTCAATGACACTAGTTTTTATGGAAAGGCAAAAACTCAACAAATCACCACAACAAGCCTATTTGAATGCTTAAAATAAACAGACCTGCCATATCAAATATTAGCAATGATGTGGAGCAAACAAAATTCCCATACAACTCAGGGAATACAAATTGGAAAGGCAACTTTAAAGTTTTGCAGTTTCTTTAAAATTAATGTACAACTTTACACTTTCACACTTTCTATTTAATCCAGTTGTTCCAATAATTATTATTTCTCCAAAAGAAATGAACATATTTATCTATACAAATATTGTACCCAAGCTGGTAGCATTATTGGTAATAGCCACATCCAGGTTCAAACCACATATTCATCAATGGCATATTTTTTAAGTGGTACAATTATATATTGCTATCTATGTACTCGAAGAAATAATCTTGTGATGCATGCAACTTGTGCAATTCTCAAAATACTTGATTAACTGAAAGAAGCCAGTATAACAATAAAAAAGAACATACTATAAAATTCCATTTGTAAGTAATTCAAATTATGAAACTATTCTAGAATGAGAGAAAGAAAAAAAAATTTTTTTCTGGGAATGGGCAGATGCAAGGAAACTTTGGAAAGTAGAACTTTTTGGTGCTGATATGTATGCTTATTATCTTAATTGTGAAGACCATGGTTTAAGGCTGAATGCATATAAACAAACTCATTAAATCACGGATTTTAAAGATCTTCAGTGATTGAATGTCAACTATACCTCCATAAATCTGTTTTATAAAAGGAGTTTCAAAAATAATCACAGGGGAATATTTCCATGCTCAATAGCAAGTTTAACTGTATGGTGTAGATATAAAATATTTCCTTCATCATTAAAAGTTTTATTAGACATTGAAGCTCTTGATAGATAGTGTTTCCATTAAGAACCTGGAAAATCTTAATTTATGACTAACATCTTCAATTTTTCTGTATTTTTTCTAGTTTTCTGGCTTCTGTACTTCACAACACTGAAACCACAATAACACACCCTGCTTAAAACTCCTATTCTACTTCTCTTTTCTCTCTGCTATCTTGAATTTCACATTTCTTCATTATAATTATTCATTTTCAAAATACTCCAACTCTCTTGCTATTCTTTCATCTTATTAGTCCAAGAAATTATAAATGCCTATTCAATATAGCACTCACTTTTTCCAAATATACATGTGATACTCTCAAAGAAATTAGAAACACATACACAAAACTATAGATGTGTATTTTATAACTTAACCCTAGGGTAAAATGGAGATCTATCATTAGTTCACACACATACATATATGTATCTTTTGCTGACTTCTGAAGTATTAATTACCATTTTATTCTTTTTTTTTTTTTTGTGTGTGTGTGTGTGTATGGGGTTGGGGGGGGGGGGGGGTAACCAGGGATTGAACTCAGGGGAACTCAACCGCTAAGCCACATCCTCAGTCTTATTTTGTATTTTATTTAGAGACAGGGTTTCACTGAGTTGCTTAGTGCCTAGCTTTTGCTGAGACTGGCTTTGAACTTGCCATCTGCCTGCCTTAGACTCCCTAGCCGCTGGAATTACAGACATGCACCATGGCACCCGGCTATATTTTATTCTCAGATAACATGAAGAATCAAAGCCAAAGGACTGGGGGTAAATTTTAAGAAAACAATTGTCATATGCTATATGTAAATGTGTAATATGATTTCATGGTAGGCTGCATTTAATCAGTTTTCTTAACAAAATGTTTAAAAAGTTATCTTGAGAAAGAGATATAATATTGCCAATATATAAGTTAATTTTCATGTGTAATTTGAGGCTTCAATCTGTTTGCTAACTGCTCTGTCTTCTCTCTTTTTCTTCATCAAAAATCTGTGTTTCATTTATAGAGCTTCAACAAGACTAAATTGATCTAGACAGGATATCAATTTTGAAGATGCAATTTAAACCCCATTATTTTTGTGGCAGACTACTAAAATGCTATGATACAACAAATCCTAGTAATCGCTTAAGATTGTCAGATCGTGTTTTATCAGAATTCTATAAAATCCATTCTAAATTAAACATGACTTGATTTTTTGTAGCCTTTAATAGTTATTTTAAGATTCTGACAATGAGTCAATTTTCTTTATTTTCACCCATTATTTCATTATTTTTCCCAGTACTTAATTTCAGTGCCCCAGTACATTGAAAAGAATTCTCTACCTTTATATTTCCCACTGCCCTTGACATAGTTTCACATAATGCTGCTGTGATTTGCTATTAGCAACAGATAACTTAATCACATACAATTATACTTAATATAATATGAGCCTTTTTTGTAAGGTTCTTGAAGTGTTTGATATGACACCATTTAGCTAAGTTAAGTACCCTAAGGTAACATTAATTATATGATTTACACCTGCAGAGTAAAGACTCTTAGATGAAGCTTAGAGTAAGAGTTATAGATCTGCTATTTACTCATGTCTTTAAATGTTCAGAGAACAGAGGGAGAGAATGAGAATAGAATAAGGAGAAAATATGAAGGTTTCAGCTCAAGGTCATCTTATACCATAAAGAAAAGAGAGTTTGCCCATATTTTTTGCTTTAATATGAATTACTCTGAAATTACTCTGATTTTATTATTTTAAGACAGACTCATAATGAATATGAATATTTAGCATTTATATAGCCTTTCTATCTTCCAAGCACTTAGCTAATTAATCTTTAAAACACCCTTGTGGGAAGGATAAGTATTATTATACCTGTTTGACACATAAAGAAGCAGATTCACACAGAGAGGTTAAGTGCTACAGAATCTATTTAGCCGACAATGAAATGACAATAAGAGGATGAGAAATACCAATAGAAGACAATCATATTTACATTACTTGGTAAGTATCATGTATTTCTCTCTTATCCTATCTGAAATGGCAAGAATGGTACTGAAAACAGGCAGTGACAAATAGCTCTTACTTAGAGTAGTGAGATAAAGAGGGTGACTTAATAACAATAGTAGAGTAAGTAAGATGCTAAGAAGAACCCTAGATTCAGAAGCTTTTTTTTCTCTTTCCCTCTCTTGACCTGATGGAATTTAGCACAATTTTTTCAAGAACTAAAGTCTAGGGCTAGGGATATATCTCAGTTGGTAGAGTGCTTGCCTTGCATGCACAAGGCCCTGGGTTCAATCCCCACCACCACCACCCCCGCAAACACACACACACACACAGAACTAAAGCTTAATGGTTTTGCTTCCGTTCTCTAGACATTCCCATGATCTCAACCTGTCACAGGCACTGTCATGTTTTTATTTTCTTGATATCACCATTCATTTTTCAAATCCTTGTGCTTTTAACTATTCATTCTCCAAATCAATTTGTTTTATCTGTTTGAACAACAGAACTTTTGAAAATCATAATGTATTTACAGTTCATTCTAATTTGATTGTCATTTTGAAAAATTTAAATTAATGTTCCTCAATTCCAAGAATGTTTTAATTAAAGAAAATTTAATTTTTCTTTAACTGGGGTTGAAGCTCAGTGGTAGAGTGCCTGCCTAGCATGTGTGAGGCACTGGGTTCCATTCTCAACACCACATATAAATAAATAAAACAAAGGTCCATCATCGACTAAAATACATATATGTGTATATATATATATATATATATATGTGTGTGTGTGTGTGTGTGTTTGTGTGTGTGTGTGTGTTTTTAAAGAAAAAGAAAAATGAGGAGATGGGCGTGGTGGTGCACACCTGTAATCCCAGCGGCTGGGAGGCTGAGTCCAGAGGATTACAAGTTCAAAGCCAACATCAGCAATTTAGCAAAGCCCTAAGCAACTCAGGGAGACCCTGTCTCAAAATAGAATATAAAAAAGGGCTGGGGATGTAGCTCACTGGTTAACCACCCCTGGGTTAAATCCCTGGTACAAAACAACAACAAATGGGATGGGGAGTAGTCCTCAAAGAATATATTGTGTTGGTACATACCTGTAATCTTAGCTACTCAGGAGTCAAGGCAGGCGGATCCCAAGTTTGATGTAGCTCAGTGATAAAATGCCCTGAATCCAATCCCCAGTACCTAAATTGAATAAATAAAAAGGTAACAGTTTAGCACTGGCTATTTATTTTTTATGTTTTTTTCTTTTTTTGAACCTTTTTTTTAATTAATCTGCCAGCACATACTGGCAGACAATTGATGACATGAACCAATTGTTTGAAAACCAGTTAAGAAAAAAATAGCATTATTCACTCTTAAAAATATGTCTTGTGTAGTGTTAAAATATTGATACTAATCCTGTTTTCAGGTTTAAGTATTAGAATACATTCCTTCTCATAAAATATTCCATTGCACAGGACAAAAACTTTAAAATGCTAACTGGAAAACACACATACAAACTCAGATAAAATTCTAATTCTTTTTTTTTTTTTTTTTTTTTTTTTATCATTTAACTACACAAATGACTATTCTGTGTTTCCCTCACTTTCTAGCAACTTGAAAAGAAACTTTTGGTTGTACTATTTCTTTACTACTTTCAGTTCCTTGCAACCTGATTGTGACTTTACTGAAAATTAGATCTCACAGTAGCAAAGGACAACCTTACCACAAAGTCAGTGGTCTGCTTGTTTAGCGAACTCATTCCTCACAGCATTTGGTTTTGTCTGATACAAACTCTTAAGTGTCCTCTCACTCCGTGTGCCCATTAGTTACCAAGTCCAGTTCTTCCTGTCTCCATATTGGATACTTTTCTTCTTTTACAACCTAGGAAGTTTTCCTGCTTCAAATACTAATTCCTCTTGGCTGAACTCTGAGGCTGGCTTTTTTACTGAACTTGTTGCCCCCAGCCTGCTTTCACAGTATCTGAAAATTGACCCTCTTCAACACATGAAAGCTGTATAACAAAATTGAGCTGAGGACAGGTTTGCACATATTTTTCCATCTCTGCATCTCAAAAAAATTTTATTATCTTCTGAGATTCAGATAATAGTGTTTTCTTCTTTGTGAAGTTTGCAAAGAACAAGCTAGCTTTATTCCACCCTTGATTGCATTTTCTTTAGCATATTTTGTTACTCTTATTTTTTTTTCTCCTAATTAAGAGTTAGATCTTTGAGGGCATACCATGTTTCCTAATCAATATCAGGCAGATAGTAGGTGCTCAATTCTTGATATATTAATGAAAAGGGCATTTTTTTTGTCCCATAGGAGTTATAAGCAAGCTAATATATTTCCAACTCACTGAACTGACATATCAATTGTTACAGTAAAAAGAGAAAATAAAGAAGACTTTTCCGAAGCTATAATTCTTTGAAATACAAAATTATAAATGATATTAGTACTATATGTCTGTAGTTTTTATTGGACACTTTAAAAAAACCCACCAAAATTATAGCTTATTTTTCTAATATTGACTCAAATTGACTCAAATGTAACATTTGATTCCACCATTATATGTATGTGAATATAAATGACTGAGGATAATATAAGCATTATTCCCAGAGGCATTCAAGCAATTTCATTTATCACTTTAAAAAATTTCCATATTAGCTTTCTCTTCAAGTGTTAATTAGTTCTGGATCATAGAAAGGTGAGAAAAAATGAATAGTCCCATTTAGTAAGACCTAATTAAAATCCCAAGGCAGCAAATTCAATAGAATCTGTTTTATTCAAGGTTAGGAATATTTGAACGAATGATTTTTTCTGATATATTTTACATTTATGATTTTAAGTATAAATTAAATTTTAAGCAGGTTAAATATATAGTTAATTTCATAAAATTAATATATAATAATAATCATATTCCTCTGAGTGCTATCCAAAAGCCAGTCAATATCAACCCACATAGTAAACAATTGCAATCATGTCATTAATTATATTCTGTTAGATGATGCAAACAGAAACACATATAAAGTCCAAACAGATTTTATATCCCTAAACCAATATATTAGGAACATTTTGCAACTTTTCTAAGAATTGCAGTCTGGTGCTAATTTGAGAATCAAGTTTCTAGAAACATACTAGATTATGGATACCAAGAGTTATTAGTGATTATTTATCACCATATATCCTATCTAAATAGGTTTTTGTGGATTAATATATTTTAAAATATCCTATGAGATTTAAATAGTAACATTTGGACTGAAGAAAGTTAGAAAAGATTAAGAAAACAGTTTATATATAAAGCTATAGATTATGTTAGTGAATAAATTGTATAATATTATATTTTGTACAACTTTGTAGAGATAGATCAGATTTGATTCTTACATTTTTAATGGTAAAGGAAAGTAAAGGAAATGTTATTAAATAGTAAAGGAAATATTATTAGAAGCATTATAGAGTTTATAAGAATTTAAAAATGAAGCATAAAGAACCAAAAAATTAGGAGAACAATTTTATAGTTTTGGATAGAGGAAGATATATCAAACAAGTTTCCCCAAATCACAAATCAAAGCAAAATATTGAAAAATCACATTTTATTTAAAAATGCTGATTTTCTAAGACACAATTAAAATATGATAGGCAAACAATAGACTGTGAAAAGTATTTGCAGCAGGCTGTCTGATGAAGAAACCATTTCTGGAGAACATGACTTTCTCTTACATATCTGAAATAAAAATAAATAAATCCATTTAAAAAGGGTCAAAACTTGAATTGACTCTTCACAGATAAAGATATATAATGGCTGTAGGCATGGAAAAGTACTCAGCAACATTCATGATGAGAACATGTAACAGAGGTTGTGATAAGAGAACTAAAGGGACTCCATCTTGTTCTTCAGCAGCCATCTTAGGAGTTCTGTGAAATAGTTCTGTTTCTCAGAAATAATAGAATACAGAAATTCCTGCCTCTGTACCCGTTAATCATTACATAGCATAACATACTTGGCAACACAAAAAGAGCAATTCTTATACAATGTAAAATTGTTCTCTTTGGTTTCCATTTTTCTTAGGCAATGTACCTTGTCAGAGATTGATTGTCTAGACATTAGTAACCATCCTCTGACATGTACTCAACTAGGGTCATTTTAACGCCCCCTTCCCTTTTACACGTTTGTTGCTATGCCAACCTGGAAAGTCCCATGGGAAATACCAATGTACCCATTGCATTGTCACGATAACTGCCCAAATTCAGCTTCTGTACTGTGGTTTGCTTGCATTGGCTGAACAACCAAATATAAACCCTTGAAAATAACTGCTGGTGTGCCATCTTGTCACACTGTGTGATGCATGAGGATGGTGGCCGCTGATCAGCTTAATAAAGGCTTTTTTTGGCACAAGTGTGACATGACTTGGAGTTTTAATTGGCATTTTGCTGGGTACCACATTTTTGGTACTACAAGGTAAGCACATGAGCACAAATGATGGAGGTGGGGAGAAGATCTTAGATCATCAAGCTTCTCATTATTCAGTGGTGGGGTCAATAAGGTAAACACCTGATGTGACTGCTGGTCAGGGGGTTCTGGTCTTTATATACAGCTTTAGCAGAGACAGGCCATGGGAGGAGTTAGTTACTTTTGGAGGGCCCTTTTGATGAGCAGGTGACAGGACCAACTCATGGGAGGTGTTTGGTGGAAGGATCATTTTGGACAGGGTGAAAAGTCAGGTAGGTAACCAAATCCTTTACCAGTGAGTTCCCATTTCATACTAAGTAGAAAAGCTAAAAATTTCTAGACCCAAACTCATAATTTAAGGGGCAGTATGTACACAGGAATGTCTTACCTCTGTAATGAAGAGTCATTAGCTAGAGAATAAAAGTTAAGTCTTGATTCTTCCTAAACATTCTTAAAAGCTAGAGACAAAATATCAAAGTGTTTTCAAGTTACTTAACATATTCTCAAATAATTAAAAAAATAATTATAGAGATGAAAATGGAAATCAGGACTGGATCCTTGTTCCCACCATATTGAAGATTAAACACCCAAGTAATGCCAAGGCAAGCATAGAAAAAACATTTTATTTAAGAGACAGAATGAGATAATAGACTCCTCCAGCCAGTGGTGCTCTAGTGTAGGGGTGAGGGGTGCTTTTGCTTTTTTATTGACACTCCCAGCCCCTTCTCTTTCTTTCCTGCCTATGTGACCAAAAGGCAGGAAAAGAGCTTCCCAGGAGGTACTCATTAGCAACTTCTTGTTTTGGGAGGTCTTGTTAACTGGTTGAGAGGGGCAGGTGGTCTGGAGGTGTTAGCATTCCATTTCTATCTTCCTGACCCACATTGTTTATTATCTAAGCCTAAATTACCTGTCCTTTGCCCCTGTCTCAGAAATAGAAAACAAACAGTACTCAAAGGTAAATTCACAGTGATATGTATAAAGAAAAAGAAAGAAAAAAAGAAGGAGGGAAGGAAGGAAGGAAGGAAGGAAAGAAGGAAAGAAGGAGAAAAATCAACAACCCTTGAAGTAGACAGAGGAATGATTTTATGTCTATTGTTTTATGACAGTGAAGATGGCTTGGAGGAGACAGGCAGCATTTGACAATTTCCTCAACTTCCCTTAAACTTTATCAGTTTAAAGTGGATATTCACAGCTTTCTCAGATTTTAGTAAATTGTATTTCTTTCCATTTTTAAACAAGTAAACATGTAGAGTTGATAAATGTGGTCCGATTATGTTAAACATGTTTGTACTTTATTTTTTTTGTGATTAATTTTATTATTTTTTTACACAAATGGAGCACAACTTTTCATTTCTCTGGTTGAACATGATGTAGACTCACACCATTTGTGCAATCATACCAATACATAGGGGTAATAATGTCCATCTCATTCCACCATTTTCCCCTGCACACACACACCCTCCCTTCTCCTCCCTCCCCTCTGCTCAATCCAAAGTTCCTCCATTCTTTCCTTGGCCACCCCCCCCCCCCTTATGGATCAGCATCCACTTATCAGAGAAAACATTTGGCCTTGTTTTTTGGGGATTGGCTTACTTTGCTTAGCATGATATTCTCTAACTCTGTCCATTTGTCCATTTACCTGTAAATGTCATAATTTCATTTTTCGTAAAGGCTGAGTATTATTCCATTGTGTATATATACCACCATTTTTAAAATTTTATTTTTATCCATTCATCTGTTGAAGGGCATCTAGGCTGTTTTCACAGTTTAGCTATTGTGATTGAGCTTCTATAAACATTGAGGTGGCTGCATCACTGTAGGATGCTTATTTTATTGGGTATATACTGGGTAATGGGATAGTTGGATCAAATGGTGGTTCCATTCCAAGTTTTCTAAGGAATCTCCACACTTCTTTCCAAAATGGTTGCACCAAAGTGGTTGAATCCCATCAGCAATGAATGAGTTAACCATTTTTGCACTTTAAAAAATATTTTCTCTGTGAACCAGAGAAAACGACACACTTCCTTTTAGCTTATCCATGTCCAGGACCCTGGATCACTTGTTTTGTTCATCGAGAAGTGACTTCCTTCATAGGAGGTCACAGCCCACCTGTGCAAACTTCACACTTGTAGCCCCTCCACATCCTATAATAGGGATTTTCTGTTGCCCGGTTGTGAAACAGGAGGCGTCTACTCTGAGCTAATGAGTGAACATCCTCTCTTCCTCCCCAACAGGCTTCCCTGCAAGGAAGTAGTTAGAAAGACTTCCCAGGAGTTCTCACAAGATGCAAAACAGTGTTGATACCAAGAGGCTGGCACTCCTAAACATAGTTTCCTTTATTTTTCATACTTCATTTTATGCTTTACTCTTTTTTGTCATAGATTTTTGCTTTGTGCTGGGTTCATTGAGATCCCAAGCCTGGCTGGTCTGCTTTCTTATTCACTTTCTTTGTGTGTCTGTGTGGGTCTACTGTGAGTTTATTTCTTATTTTCATTAATTAGATTCATAGTTTTTTCTATAGCAGTTGCCTTTCACAAAGAATAAGAAAATGTATTAGTTTACTAATTCTACTGTATTTATTTTTATACCTTGATTTCTTCTTATTAATGTCCTTAGTTCATTCTGTTTTTCTGCTTATAGTGCTTTGAACTGTATATTATTTATCTTCTCGTTTAGTTTGTATCAAAATGAGTGTTTGATGATACAGATTTTTCTTAGGTATTTTGTTGGATTGATGGAAAATTAGCACAGAGATTTTTCATGTTATTTCTATTTCTGTCCCTCTGATTAAAACAAATTGAGTTTTAAGTGTCTTAAAGTTAATGTATTTTGATTTTTAAGTTCTGATTTATGAAAATTCCTGCTAATTTTTGCATTCATAATTATATAATTGTATTGTCATTGTGAAGTAGACATTCAGCACTACAAAGTTCATGAACAGCCTCATTTTATTGCTTTTGGACCTAAATATTCCCCTGAAATTTCTGCCTCCATTTGCATTTGCTGAAACAATTTTTCTAAGTTTTCATCTCTAACTATTCAAAATGATAAGATTTCAGTGTGTCTCTTGCACAGAGAAGAACATTGTTTTGGCTTTGTTACAGAATCTGAAATTGTTTTCTTTTAAGGGGAAAATTGCAGTCATTTGTATTGTTCAACGAGAAATTTATTTGGACTTTGTATTAACTTCCTGTTACTAACAGAAAAATTTGCTACCATCTTACTGGCTTAACACAACACAATTTTTACAAATACAATTCTGGAAGTTATCAGTACAAAATCAATCTCAGTGAGCTAAAATCAAGGTGTTAGCACATATTAAATTCCTTGAATAGAGCATAATTTCCTTGACACGTTTTAACATGGTTACATATTTGTTTAGTACTAATCTTGTGAATAATCTTCTTATACTTTTGATTAACATATTCGTTTTCTAAACTCTTTACTTCTTCTCTAGCTCCACATTTTAGCCAGGAAGATTAAAATTCTAAGTGTTTACCTTATGTTGTTTAAGTAGTTATCTTTTGCTATTTGTTTTGTTATCTTTGAATGCCAATTAATTCTTCCATTGCAAAATCTATGTTGATTCTGCCTCTTCCCTTGACTCCCCTCTCTTTCCGTTTTATTTTGGCTCATTCATTTCTTCTTGTCAGGCTTAGTCACATCTTTGTTTTTGACTCAGTGCAGTTATTAACAATGATAAAATATTACTGCCAGTCCTTTGAATAGGTTTTCTGAATAATGTTTTTTCGTATCTTTTAATTATCCAAACCTATGTGTCATCTTCGGAGCAGAAAGCGGTATGAATGTATAATAATCCATGGCCCATTCTTGTCATGTTTGTTACATGGAAATTTTGCGTTCTCTCCAATTGTTTGGTATTTATTAAATATTCAATATTCTTTCTCCTTTTATTCAAGAAACTTTTCCTTGGACCATTGTTTGTAGGTGTCAGCAAACTAATATCTGTAAGCAATTCTATCACATTGCTTTTTAATTTTTTTTGATAATTAAAATAAGAATTTGTATAGTCTATGGCCACTTCTGCACAAGCATGACAGAATTTCATAGGTATAGGTTTAATACTGAAAATATGCGGTCATCTCACATTTGATTGTATTTTAGATTGATCTTTTGGCTTAGATATTTACTTATTTTTATAGATGGGCCTATGTAACATTATATTCCTCCCATTTAAGTAGATTTATATTTAAATCTTATGTGAATTATACTGAAAGTATCATTTATCAATGTTTGCAATGTTTTTTACTTAGCTTTCTCTGGCCAGATTTATCTTGAAAAAGTACAAAGTATATATTACAAATTTACAATGTATGTGCCATGTTTAAACAAACAATGTCAATTTTATACTGTTTATGAAATACTAACTTCTAGCAGTGTCACACAGAAGTGACCAATGACTTCCAAACTTCCATGCATATTAAAAGCATCTAGGGAAATTGTTTTAAAAGCATCAAGTATGCTGGGCACAGTGGCACATGCCTGTAAGCCCAGAGACTTGGAAGGCTGAGGCAGGAAGATCAAGTTCAAAGCCAGCCTCAGAAGTTTAGTGAGGCCCTAAGCTAGACCCCAATACTACATTTTCCAGTGTTGTTGGGGGCATTTCTGAGATCTGAAATCTACATTTTTAAAAACACCACTCTTAACTCTGTTTTAAATGATACTAGATAAAATATTTTGCAACACTGGGTTAAAATAATAGATTACTAAATTTAAATTAATATTTATTAAACTAAATTAACATTTATTTAACTAAATTAAGAAAAAAATTTTTCTGTGATGCATAACGAGATTAGCCATCATATGAATAGTTCATAATAATTTTGATTAATCAAGCATGTTTCTCCTGGAGGAGTTGGAGAGGAGAGACTACCACAGTGGTGGTAGATAGAAGGTCAAGAATAGGTATAGACAAAAAAAGAAAGAACTGAGAATGTGAATAGAGAGTGCAAGAGACAACTGTGTAAAGGGAAGGAAGAGGGGAAGGGAGAGGAAGAAGGGAAGGAGAGGAGAAAAGCAAGAGCAAAGAAAGAAAGGGGAAAAAATGAGGGATGAAAGAGGGGAAAAGGGAGAAAGAAGTAAGAAGCCAGGAAAGGTAAAGAAGAGAGGCTGGAGGGAGGGAAAGGAGGGACTCACCAGGCATTTAAATAGATTAATAGGGCAATAGCAAAACATGTTTAGATTCCATTTATGCATGAATCATGTCTCTGACTATATAAGTAATAGTATAAAAAATTCTCTGAGTTTAAACTCTGGTAAGACAAATACAAAACAGAAAAATAGCTGAACCATAATTTTTTTCCTACAGAGCCATTGGGGATTAGGGATTCTATGGCTCTTACTTTGCCAGTTTGGAATGCTGATTGACTCAAACCAGACAGTTTAGGAGAAGGTGAACAGACAAAAACAAAATATATTATTACACAGCACCTCACTGTACAAAAGAGGAACAGGTCAGGATTGAAAAGAAACTCATTAAAATGAACCAAAAATGGTAAACAATTATTAATGGGTAAAGAAATATTTTTACAAAAAGAAAAGTTTAGCTCATATTTATGATCTATGTGAAAAATAAGGAACATCACTTACCAAATGTCTGGGCGAATCATTTTAATGACAATAAGAACCTACAAAAAAGTACATTTTTAAGAGTAGAACTTTTATCTGGAATGTTAACATGTATGGTACCATTCTTCTTCTTCTTTTTTTTAACATTTATTTATTTGCTTTAGTTTTACACGATGCCTTTATTTTTACATGGTGCTGAGGATTGAACCCAGGCCGTGCACGTGCTAGGCGAGCACTCTACTGCTAAGCCACAACCCCAGCCTGTATGGTACCATTCTTACTTGTAATTGGAGGCATAAATCTGATGAGCTTCTTCGCAGAGTGTCTAGATATTTCCTTAAAGTCTTAAAGTCTTGTTGGAGCAATCACAATGCAATGAAAGCCTGTATTGCTTCAGGATGAATCTTTTCCACACTGGAAGGCAAATTCAATAAAAAATAAGTAAAGAAACAAATAAACAAATGTTTATTGCACTGATGTTCAGAGTCTTCTCAAGCTTCAACTAATTCCTACTGTATCGTGTTATCACTTTATTTCAATTTTAGGAATTTGTAATTTTTAAAATAGAAGCATTTTTCTCTAAAACATGGTAACAATTAAGAGGTAAGTGGCATAGAGACTGACTTGTGTCTGACCTTTTTTTCTAATGGATCAGTTCAACACAAATGTACACTTTGACACTTGCTATTTGAACATATCATTAATGTTAAATGTTCCCCTAAAATTATTTGAAAAATGCCACCAGAGGAGAATGTATTCATTGCTGTTTTCCCTTCCTCCAGTAACATTTCATCTGCTGTAGCTATGTTAACTCATTCTCACCTTGACCTGAAAAATTTCTAATTTTCTCTCATCCAAATTTGGGGTCATTGAAGAAAAACAGAAAGGGGACTCAACTTTTACATCTTATTAAAATAGTTCAAATATTTAAATACTTCAATGTTGTCTGTATTAAAACTTTTCTTTCCCTTATTTCAATGTTCTCTATCACTAGTGTCAAACAAACACTCTTTGGGGTATATGATTTACAAGCACTTAAATATTCAAGTTATTTTTTGGTTGAAAATTATTTTCTAAGAATATTCTTTTCTGGGTTTTTTTTTTTTTTTTTTTCTTTTTTGAGACAGGGCTTTCACTCTGTTACACAGGCTGACCTCAAATCCCTGTGCTCAAGCAACATCTTGCCTCAGTCTCATAAATAGTTTGGATTATTATTATTATTTTGTATAATTATGAATACAGTATGATAATTTGATACCTGTCTATAGAGTGTAATATAAAATGCTTTGAATGATATGCTTAGAATTCAAAATAATCTTTGAGGTATAGTCTTACCATCAGGGTTATTTTCCATAACTTCATGCTTTATAAATATACACTGATTAACTGAAGTTATACATTTATTCTATTCTAATTGCATATGAATTAATTTATTTAATTTTTGGAACTACATATACTATTGGCACTTAAATTTGAAATTAATTGAAAAACCAATGTGTTTTTTTTTTTTTCCTAATAGTTGAGACTCCTCAAAATTAGTTTTTTTTTTTTTTTTTTTCCCCCGATCTAAATTAGGATGTTATATATAATTCCAGTGCATTATAGCCTCATTGATTTGGTCTTTTTTACATCCTAGCCACATTATTTTTTATTTTAACTTTTTGCTTTTTTAGCCTATGTACCCTTTAATAATTATTGCCATGTGATTTCAAATGTATGCATATGTTGTTGACAAAATAAGACATGTAATGAGGTCAACAAGGCAGAATATGAAATTAAATGTTTATATTTTAATATGAAGTTGAGTTTGGTTTTTATGCATACATAGAACACACACACTGAAGGACAATTACATTTCCTTAGGACAATATTGTGTAATGCAGCAGGTCTAGTAACAGAAGGAATCAAGGAGGAATATGGCACTGCACCAAGACTAAGTAGCTTAGAGGGTAGGGAAGTAAATTCTATGAAAGGAACTACACTTCAAAGGTGAGTAAAACAATTATCTTGCAGGCATTATTGTGAAAATCCTTTGTGTTTCATTATTGTGAAAATCCTTTGTGTTAATATTTGCACTGTGAAAGCTTAAATATTTGAGTCTTGACGTGTGGACTGACTATCAGCAGGTATAAGCAAAGTGAGCACATTATAAATAGAACAGCAAGTATACTGCAAGCCATGAATTAAGGAAGAGCTAATTACAAACCATGTGAAGTATTGGCATACCTATATATATCTACAACACTGAAATTTCTGGAGCCATATTCTCATGAAGTTTTCATTCAAACAATACATTTTACATGAATAGGTTATAAGAAGCAAACTTCATAATGTAATGCAAAGAGAAATTTCCATTGAGTAGTTCACTCTGGCTGGCAATTATTTAGTCAAGGTATAAGGATAAAAGGCAGATGAAACCAGATAAGAATAATGTATTTGAGAATCAGAGAACTAAAACAGAATGGGAACAATGCAGGTGAAAAGGAGTGATATATTTCGTGAACATTTGAGACTTTAGATAGGAATTTCTACCTTGAATGCTAGTGTTTAATTCATGAATTTCAGTTTTCAGGTTATTTTATTAGACTCCTCTTTTATGGGGAGGCGGCCAGTGCCTTGTTAGGGGGTACTTCGTCCTGCCAAGGAGGTTGTAAGCCACCTAAGAAATTAAAGTCTATAATAATTAGTGAAGAACAAAAGACAAAGTCAGAATTAGGTTTAAAGGATAGAGCACCTGATAGATCCAGTCCACACAGGGGCTGGGGCTAGACAAGTAGAAAATGACTCCCCTGCTTTATTTAAGGGGGGTACATCAAAGGCAGGGCTAAGGTTTCAAGGGTGGAGTCTTGCTTTCTGACAGCAGTCTTGGCATCTTTGCAAGTCCCGCCTATCTCAGAGGGGCTGGACAGTTGGGTCCTTGTAGCAGGTCACCCCATCTCTGATGTTGTGTGGGACCAAGCAGAGCAAATAGGGCTCACAATGTGTCTGGACAGTCAGCAGAGGAAATGTGCCCTGGAAGTTCCCAGATATCAGATTATCCTGTTCACTAGCCCGCAATGCACAATATAGTCCACACACAGCCCATGGACAGCACTCAACAATGTTTCACATGACTTGTTAAGCAAATTGAATATTTTAAGTTATTAAAGTAACTTATGTCTGTATGTAATATAGATAATGAAAAACCCAGCAAAGTTGAGCAAACACTTAAAAAAAAAAAAAAAAAAAAAAAAAAAACCAGAGAATGAACCTAGGGGAGCTTAACAACTGAGCAACATCTTAAGCCCTTTTAAAAATATTTTTAAAATTTTTATTTTGAGACAGGGTCTTGCTAAATTGCTTAGGGTCTCTCTAAGTTGCTAAGGCTGGCTTTGAATGCTCAGTTCTGCCTCAGCCTCCTGAGCCGCTGGGATATACCACTGCTCCTGGCTTAGTACAAATACATTTTCTATTATATTTCTTCAAGTAGTCTTTAACAAAGAAATAGTACATTCTGTTACTTAACCTTGTTTTATTTTCTCAAATAACTGACCTACTGGACAATCTATTCCTTGGTGAAATCTGTTACCTGAATTTTATTTATTATGAATGTATTAAAATAAACACTAATTCTAAATGCAAAATTTTATGTTAAAGTATTTAAAGTAATAGATGCAATTTTCTTCAGTAAACATTCATATGTGAATATTATCAATTTTCTTCAGTAAATATTCATAAAATGTGAATATTATCATGTTGGCAATGATTACACATGACCTAGTAAAACTAGTCTTAAAATATTTTTCCATAAAATGATGTTTCTAAAACCCATTACTTCTACCATTTTAGAGTATTTGGGGAATATTCCTAGTCAGTACAAATGCATGCTATTATGATTTGGATGTGGAATGTACTCCCAAATTCCCAGTATGGAAAACAAAGTCCCCAATGCAGCTATGTTCAGAAGTGGGGCTTTTAGGAGTGACTGGATCATGAGAGTGCTGACCTCATCTGTGGGTTAATCCATTGATGGCTGCATGTACTGTAGGGTGGTGAGACCCATTTGGAGGAAGTAGGTCACTGAGGGGAATGCCATGGATGAGTACATCTGTCTCTGCACCTTTCCCTTTTTCTCTCTGCTTACTGATAGCCATGACCGAAGCAGTTTTCCTCTGTCTCACCCTTCCAACGTAATGTTTTTGCCTTGGAGCATACTGTCTGTTATGGTTTGGATGTCCCCAAAAGCTCATGTGTGAGACAATGTAAGAAGGTTCAGAGGAGAAATGACTGGGTTGTAAGAGCCTTAACCCAATCAGTGAATTAATCCCATGATACGGATTAACTGAGTGGTAACTGAAGTGGTAGCATGTGGCTGGAGGAGGTGGGAATTAGGTATACGTATTTGTTTTTTTTTTTGTTTGTTTTTTGTTTTTTTGGTACCAGGGATTGAACTCAGTGGCACTCAAACACTGGGCTACATCCCCAGCCCTTTTGTGTATTTTATTTAGAGACAGGGTCTCACTGAGTTGCTAAGTGCCTCGCCATTGCTGAGGCTGGCTTTGAACTCGCGATCCTCCTGCCTCAGCCTCCCAAAGTGCTGGGATTACAGGCGTGCGCCACCACGCCTGGCTAGGTATAGGTATTTGTATCTGGCACATGGAGTCCTCTCTCTGCTTTCTGATCAGCATGTGAGATGCTTCCCTCTGCCACACTCTTCTGCCATGATGTTCTGCCTCAGCTCAAGCCCTGAGTAATAGAGTCAGTTTTCTATGGACTAAAATCTCTGAAACTGTGAGCCCTCAAATAAACTGTTCTTCTTTTAAAATTGTTCTGATAAGATCTTTTAGTCACAATAGTGAAAAAGCTGACTCAAAGACGATCTATGGACTGAAACTCTGAGACAATGAGTGTAAATCTCTTCTCCTCTAACTTATTCTTTTGTATGTGTTGTGGGGAGGGTGCTAGGGATTGAACCCAGGCCCTTGTGCATGCAATGCAAGCACTCACCAACTGAGCTTTATCCCCACCCCTCTAAGTTGTTCTTATCAGATGTTTTGGTCACAGCAATGAAAGGCTGACAAATATATGTGTACTATCTCTTTGGGAGAAAGTCAAATGTGACAACACATTAGTAATATAGCTGAAAGTTATGTAAATTTTCATTGTATTAATAATTAAATTTTCTTTTGGCTTCAATGTTTTACAAAATGAATTTATAATAAATTAAAGATAAAATTATTATAAAAACATAATCAAGGAATGTTGTGTTTCTGTTAAAATAGATATTATTCGTATTAATATTTCCATTCCAAATTTACCATTAGGTAACTGGAACAGTGAACATTTATATCTTTGCCTCTGCTATGCTTCCTCTATATTTTTAATATAGTGGTTTTCAGAATTTTCTTGAATAAAAATGATAGTAGATGTCTTTTATCCTCATAGAGCTGTAGGTAAGCAAGATTTTATCTCCATCATGAAGTTCAGCTTCAGTATTGCTAACTTTAAACTTCAAAAATCACTAAAGTAATTCATCTAATCGTAAATGAACTGAGAAAGACAAGCTTTGTAATGCCTATTTTAAATGACTATTATAAGTTCACTAGATCTCAGAAAAGCAATAATTTTGCTACCATTAAAAACAGTCAGAAATATATTTTCTCTGCAGGGAAATTTTATATTTCTTTCAAAGTTACACTTGGTAGAGTTCTTTGAAGCTATGTTTTAGTAGTTTCATGACTTCCTGCCACTATTAGGAAGAACCATATATTAGTTCTTACAGTAATAAAAAGTTATTTGAAAAAAAATACCATACTTACATACTAATATAATTATGAAGTGATATTAAATTATGCTGAATAATATTAAACATGTCAATCTATTTAAAAAATAGACATTAAAACAATGTACATGTAAACATATATTGGTATATATGTAGTGTTTTTAACTGTAATGTTAATCCCAAGAATAATATAGTGATTTTATGGATGTTTACAGATTTGGATTAAAATTAATAATCATTATAACATTAATAACTTTTAGATTTTGGAATGTTTGTGACTATATATGAAAAAAGAGAGGGGGATAATGTGGGAGAAGAGAGAACCTCTTATCAGTGGTTCCTAAGAGTGGCAGTGATGATCAAGAATGACCATGTGTAGAAACACTCTGAGGAGATAGAAATGTTCTACATTTGGAGGGGTGGAGGGTTGCTCAAGGTTCTGCATTGTCTAAAGGCCCTTAAAAACATATTTGTCCCAATATCCCTTAAAACTTTAAAACCATCTTCATTTAAAATTGAAGAAATCAGTTGAGCTACAAAGTAGTAAATGGGTGCCGGGTGCGGTGGCGCACGCCTGTAATCCAGCACTTTGGGAGGCTGAGGCAGGAGGATTGTGAGTTCAAAGCCAGCCTCAGCAATGGCCAGGCACTTAGTAACTCGGTGAGACCCTGCTTCTAATAAAATACAAAAAAGGACTGGGGATGTGGCCCAGTGGTCAAGTGCCCATGAGTTCAATCCCCAGTACAAAAAAAAAAAAAAAAAAAAAGTAGTAAATGGGTGAGGACTTACTGTCAGGTGCCCAGCAAATCTCCCGACATATACTAACAGAGATATTCTAAAGAATCTGCAGAAGTAGAATGATATTTTTGCGTACTCTTGACCTGGTTTGGAACACAGTTTCCAGTGAGAGAATCACTGTTAAAAATCAGACTGTGTGGTGGTAAATATGTGTTCAGCAACTATTGAGAGGAATATTGTTCATGTCCAGATAAATGATGAAAATTATTCTCAGGAATGTTCTTTGAAATTTTATGCAGATTGTTAAGGAAGAGAGAGAAAAAATGGTGGATAGACAAAAGACTAAATAGGACTGAGGTTATTACAATCTGTGTCAGGATGGTGAAATAAAACACTTAAATTTTGGAAGGAAAAGTAGATAGAATGAAATATACAAAGCAACATTATATAGTATTTTAAAAGTACACAAGATTTCTTTTTGAGGAGACTTGGCAGATTTGAAATTTTGAAAGGTTTTGTTGTTTTTCTCCTCAAAGCAGAAACATTCTTTTAATACATTGCTAAATGTAAAAATTTAACATGATCTTCAAATTTAAAGAATAAAGAGAATAGCAAATCAAGTTAATTTAGACATGTGCACTTCCAGGTCATTTGCCAACCTCGACCACCTACTGGCTTGGAATTTAATGAACAGAAGAAGTTTAAAAAAATACTCTTGACCTGAATGGTTTGCAGTTGGAAAAACCTCTGAATATGACCAGGACTCTCAAAGAGGTACATACTCAATGAAACAGAGCTGCTAAAAAATTCCCTAAATATAAAGATGAAATAAACATGTTCTGAAAGAAATTTGTATTAAACTGTGGAGTCAGGGGATGAGGAAAAAAAGAGGAGGGGGGAAAAAAGGAGAAATGTATGCAGAGATGTGAGATAGAAGGAAGAAAATTCATAAAAGTGGTCTTCTTTACATTACCTTGGAATTAAAATCACAGTAACTAAGTTAAATTGACAATTTTCAAAATTAAAAGCAGGTTATAGGGGCTGTGGACATAGCTCAGTTGGTAGAGTGCTTGTCTCACATGCACAAGGCCCTGGGTTCCATCCCAGCACCACAAAAAAAAAAAAAAAAAAAAAAAAAAGCAGGTTATTGAATTTAAAAAAGAATGATAAAACATTAAGTGAAAAATTCTATTCTAGTAAAAAATTTTTAAAATGACACCAAACAATAATCAAAATATTGTGAATTAAGAATAAGGCCTGGGATGTGGCTCAGTGGTTTAGTGCCCCTGAGTTCAATCCCTAATACCAACAAAGCAAAACAAAACAAAACAAGAAAGACAAGAGTAAGTTCATAAACAATATTTAAACTTTAATTTATAGCTTTGTTTCTTTCTCAGCTTTCTAGCTATAATGATGAGGAATTCATCTGTAGGTGCCTTTATTGACTTTCTGCAATGTAGCAGGGAGTCTTGGGAGGTCTCAAAAGAGGACAGGAATGGCCGGGTCTATGGTTCTGTGGTACAGTACTTGCCTTACAGGAGTGAGACACTGAGTTTGATCCTCAGCACAACATAAACATAAATAAATAAATAAAGATATTGTGTCCATCTACAAATAAAAAAAATTATAAAAAAGAGGATAGGAGAAGGGGCTTCTAGGATTTGGATGTGCTAGATCTCTGGGAGAGAGTTCACAGAAGCAGGGCTCTGCTGTAGCTGGGATGCTCTTAGGATGCAAGGAAAGTCCTTGGTTATACTGATAATTCTATCTAGAAGGTAAGATGAAGGAAGAAGAGGCTAAAGTGTGACTGGTAAAGCAGCGGTGGCTCTTATATCAGTGAAGACAGGGCATTTGTGTTTTCTGTGGCTGGGACATCGATCATCATGCACCTGTGTTCAGAAATGGTTACAAAGTGGTCTTACTCCATCATATTCTTTATGTGGACTTCTCTGATGTTGGTGTTCTGTGAAATGGAGTGTTCAATAGGAGGGCACCACAATCTAGCTGTGAGTACCAGGCTGGCTTCGAGCTGTCATTGGCTGATTGTCTTTTACTCAGAATCTTAACAAAGGAAAGAAAAAAAGTTGACATCAGTGAGCAACACAACCATCTTAGGAGATTAGAACTGTTGATGCTGTACATCACTCTGGGATATAATATGGGGATGTGACACCCATAAATGCCACTAAATCAGAGAGCAGGGTAGACTATACTAAAGCATTATAATTGATAATTATTAAGTACCAAGAGTTAGAAGCTGGACTTCCTTAGTCTAAATCCAGATTGTGTACTCTGCTACCTGAATTAAATTGATATGCTCCTTAACCTCAATATGTTTAAGTCCCCTTATCTCCAATGGAGATGAATTCATGATACTTTTGTGAAGACACATGAATATATAGACAGAAATTGTTTAATAAGCGGTCAAGGCAAAATCATCAATATATAAATGCTTATTTTTAAAAATTATTTTAAGATCAGAAATGAAATAAACATAAGACCAAGAGATATACAGTATAACACTATAAAAGATGTACATACTATGGAGCAGTGAAGGAGCCCCAATTAGGGAGATGGCTATTGCGGTCAGCTGGAAGCCATAAGTTCCACCTGATAATAAGTATGTATGTGACGCACCTGTAAATGCACGTGAGGCACCCGCAAAGCTAAAGGTATATAACCAGGTGAAAGCGGTCGGAGTCAGGAGAAGAATGAATTCATTCAGTCAGTCATGCAGTCGCTCGGTCGGAAGAAGAGTTCGGGTCGGAGAAGAAGAAAAGAATCACAGCGGCCAGAACGTAGGCAGAGCGGTTACAGAAGAGAAACCAGATAGAAGAAATAATTGCTGGTCAGAGTCAGGCCGAGGCTCCCGAGGAAGAAAGAAGAAAGAAGAAAGAAGCTCTAAAAGCTAAGCTCTCTCTCTCTCTAAAGAAGAAATCTCTCTCTTTCAAGCTCTCTCTCTTTCTCTCTAAGCTCTAAGAAGAAAAGCTCTATCTTTCTCTCTAAGCTCTAAGAAGATGAAGAAGAAAAATCTTTCTTTCTCTCTCTAAGCTCTCTCTAAGAAAGTAGAAGTAAAAAGTAGTAATAGCTTTACTCTGCCTCCGAATTTTTCTCCCGCGGCGCTGTGGCTGGCCACAACAGGCAGCTTACAGAGCAGAATTTCTGAACAGGTTTATAGCCAATAGATACTGATAAGTCAGAAAAGTTGTCATGTGTGGTGGCTGGGGTCCTGGGACCGTGACCAACGCCTCTCCTCAGGTTCTCAAATTATCCTCATCCAGTGTTTTTGATGATAGTGTTCTGTATGTGCTCACTGAGAATTGATATTTGAGTAATAATTCCTAATGTGACCGTTCTATTTTTGTAGGAAAACATAAACATAGCTAACTTATTTGGAAGCTGTGTGTTTCAGTCAGCTTTATGCTGCTGTGAACAAAATACCTGACTACACAACTTAGAAGAGGAAAAGTTTATTTTGGCTCACAGATTAAGAAGTTCAGTTTTTGGTCAGTCTACTCCATAGCTCTGAGTTCAAGATGAGAGAGAACTTCATGGCAGAAGAATGCAGCTCAGGACATGGCATCCATGATCAAAGAGAGAGTTCTATTTACCAGGGACAAAATAAAACCACAGAGGTATGCCCCAGTGACCTATTGTTTCCAGCCACACCCTACCTGCCTATAGTTACCACCCACTTAATCCATAGTAGTGGATTAATCCACTAATTAGATTAAAGTTCTCATAATCTAATCCTTTCAACTCTGAGTATTCTTGCATTGTCTCACACATAAGTTTTTCCTATACATATCTCATCTAAACCATAACACAATGTAAATACCCATCAAAAGGAGAATGAATACTTATCAGATTAAATAATTTAAAATGGATAATAGATAAATATTTTTTGACTTACACAAAGAGAAGTTTTGTGTGGATCAAGTTGATATGCTTTGGTATACTTAAAAGATAAAATATGATTTAGATCTAAAACTGATTTAACTAAAGCTACAGTTATCTGACAAAATTTATTTTAAAAATACATAGAGGAGAACAAAGCAAGTTACAGATCATATGCTGTGTAATACTGAGTTATAAAATTTGAATACACAAAACATTGTATATATTTAAGAATAACTACTCTTATTAAATGTTTTGAAATTATCATGAGAAGATATTGAGCTGTGGTTTTAACCGATTGAGTAAGTGTAAGTGAACAGAGTGTTCTAGCTAAGCACCCACTATAAAAAATAAAATTGGTTCTTTTTAGTTGTACATGACAGCAGAATCCAATTTGATATAATTATACAAGCACAGAATATATCTTGTTCTAGTTAGGATCCCATTTTTTAAGTTGTAGATAGACATAACATCTTTATTTTTATTTATTTATTTTTATGTGGTGCTGAGGATCAAACTCAGTGCCTCACACCTGCTAGACAAGCACTCTACCACTGAACTACAACCCCAGCCCAGGATCCCATTCTTATAGATGTACATGATGATTGGATTCACTGTAAGGTTTCCACATATGTACATAGGAAAATTATGTCAGATTCATTCTACTGTCTTTCCTTTTCCTATCCCCCGTCCCTTCCTTTCATTTCCTATTGTCTAATCTACTTAACTTCTATTCTTCCCCTCACTCACCTTATTGTGCATTAGCTTTTAGATATCAAAGAATACATTTGACTTCTAACTTCTGTGGACTGGCTTATTTCACTTAGCGTGAAAGTCTCCAGTTCCATCCATTTACCAACAAATACCACAACTGCATTCTTCATTATGGCTGAGTAATATTCCATTGTATATATGTACTGCATTTTCTTTATCCATTCATCTGTTGAAGGTCACCTAGATTGGTTCCATAGTTTATTGTGAATTGAGAAGGTATAAACATTGATGTGGCTGCATCACTGTACTATGCTGATTTTAACTCCTTTGGCTATATAGGAGTGGAATAGCTGAGTCAGATGGTGGTTCCATTCCAAGTTTTCTTAGGAATCTCCCTACTGCTTTCCATAATGTTTGCACCAATTTGCGGTCAGTCCCACCAGCAATGTACTGGTGTACCTTTTTTACCCACATCTTTGTGAACTTTTATTGTTACTTATATTCTTGATAATTGTCTTTCTGACTGGAGTGAGTGGGAATTTCAATGTAGTTTTAATTTGCATTTCTCTAATTGCTAGAGATGTTGAACATTTTTTTTCATATATTTGTTGACTATTCATATTTCTTCTTCTGTGAAATAACTGTTTGGTTCCTTTGCCCATTTATTAGTTGGACTTTTTTTTTTTTTTTTTTTTTTGTGTTAAGTGTTTTTAAGTTCTTTTTATATCCTGGAGATTAATGCTCTATCTGAGGTAGGGGTGAGAAAGATTTTCACCCATTTGGTAAGCTTTCACTTCATGATCTTGATTATTTCCTTTGTTGTGAATAAGCTTTTTAGGTTCATACCATCCAATTTATTGATTATTGATTTTATTTCTTGCACCTCAGGACTCTTGTTAAGGAGGTCAGTTACTGAGCCCATATGTTGGAGTGTTGGGCCTACATTTTCTTCTAGTATGTAAGCACCCACTTTTGTGGGTACCACGAGCAGATGATGCTGACGTGGCTGACCAACCATTCATTCCCATGCCTCTTCCTCTTTTCTAAACTCTTTTCTAAACTCCTGTATGACTCTACGTGTGCTTTCCTAAACACGCATAAAGTTAAGGGTAGCAATGTGACCCAGGTCTGGTAAAGTATTCTCTGTTGAGGATTTTCTGAGACAGTTGTATTTTCATAATAAAATGAATGACATTGCCACTTTTACCCTGCAGTCTGAGAGTTGATAAGTGATCAGGACAGCTGTCTTAAAACTGAGGAAAGGGCCAAGATAGCTGCATGCACTCTAACCACAATGTAATTGAACTGCTAAAATCATTCCAGAAAGCACTTATTTCTAGAAATATTTTTATTAAGAAAAATATGTCTCAGTCAATGCTACTTAAGTTCTCTGTTGCTTTAAGCCAAACATATTTATCACTTATGCATTACTGAACTTCCTTACGTCTCTGGTGTTTGTTAGCTAATGGCTGTAATTCATGCTTCTTCATGAGTGTTTTTGAAAATTATATAAAATAAGTTCCTTAACTGTCTTAGTTTGGTGTGTGCCATAGTATAAGATCTCAGTAAATATTATTTAAAATAAGCAATTAACTTTGAGTTTAGAGAGGGAAGAATACTAAATGAATTCCTGGATATATTTATGATATTAATGAATGTGAAGTAACTTTCTATAAGGGAATTAAGAGAAACCTGAGAGAGACAGAGAATATTCAAAGTCAACAATATTGTTATTAATTCTTCTATGATAGACTGTAGTTTCCTTCTTTCCATTTCTTGATTTCAAAGTGCATAGCCTATTCATCTTTAATCAACAGTGCTTGGAACAAGAAAAGATGTCTGTGTATGAAAATTAAGAAAAGAGGACATGTCAGGCTGTGGGCCTTGATAGCAGTAACATAATGTTAAATACATATCCTTAAACATGCAAATTATAATCAATTCACTCAATCAATTAAATTTTTGAAGAATATTACCACAAAAATTCTATGGTTATTGGTATTTATTTTGTTAATTATTTAATTTTTAAAAACATATGAGCTGGGCAACACTTGACTCTACTGATGAAATAACTAGAAACTATATGAGCATTTTATGTCTCCTTGTTCATTTTAAGAAAAGATAGAAAAGAGATTGTATTTCTTATCAGAATATATAGAAATTATCTAAAGTCTTGGAAAATAATACCACTATATATTACTATTTTCTGTTTTTGAAATGATTTTGTTTAATTATTAGAGAAATCACAAATTGTATTTCTCCTTGTCAGTATAATCTTACTCATCACATAGTCTCTCTCCCTTGTAGAATAAAGAATATTACCACTCCGGTAAAATAAAAGAGAAATGAAATCAGGTCAGCACCTGTTCATACTTCAACTCTTTTTCAGAAAAGAGAAACCAGACAACTTTGTGAGATGTCATGCTTAATAGAAAGGCCTAGCCATTCAGAAAAAGGGCTCATATATCAGATGAGTGAAGTAAGAAAACTAAAACAAAATGTCTACATCTTATTCCACAAATTTTTTTCTCAAAGAAATGCATCAAAATCACTGACTTTCTGGAACACTGCAATCAACCTGATATGATTTTAAAGGACAGAGTTTCCCCCATGTTATGTCAAAGGTATACTATTTAGATCTGACAGAAAATGTGTTTAGCACAGTCCTCCATAATCATCAACAATTGGTCCCAAAGGGCAGATGAAGTACATGATATTAATCAAACACATTTTGTTGATGAAACTTGTTGAGGTAGCACTACATATCTATGTTTTGGAAGAAAATATTATGCCCACAATCAATGAGTTCTTTATTCATATCTCAAGGTAATGGGGTAACGTCAATGAAAATTGCAGAAGACCTCTGCAAATTTCATCCACCATAGTATCATGAAGAACATGGTAAAAATTGTCAGATTGAAAAAAAAAAAAAAAAAAAACTAACTCAGAAAATTAACCAGGGGTTTGCATCAAGCCAGGAGCATTTAACCCAAGAAAAACAACTAAATCTCAGTAAGAACACTGAAATGGTGGCATTATAATTTACCCTGCTCCTGGTTCTCAAATCTACTGCAGCCTTGAAAATTAATAGCCCATATTCCTGGTACTAGAAGCAGGAAAACAAGACTTGAGTTTTTTCAAAGCTTCATTCCCAAAGAAAATTCATCATTTAAACTGTCTGTCATTCACTGACAGACCCCATTTGAAAAGTTTGTATTTCTTTGACCTACTGCTAAAAGTTTCTGGGGAAGGATTGCCCATTTGTCAAATGTCTTAATATCATAGCTGCCTGAGCCGATGGATAATAGTTAGGACAAACAATAAACTCACCATAAGTCATAAAACCAAAAGGTGATGAGAAAAAGCTGCCCATAGTGGATCCAGAAAGCTCTGACATATTCCTCAGACTCTAGGGTTCACATTTATAAATAAAACCTAAGCTTTTTAACTTATGAAGAACAAATTAAAATTAAGAATAAGGAAAGAAATAAAGATAAGTGAAATTTAATAAAATTCATAATAGAAAAACACTAGTGGTAATCATCAAATTAAAAGAGATATGCATAAACACACCCCAAACACATTCTGATATTAACAGATACAAAAAAAAAAAAAAAAAATGCCTGACAAAATCTAATTTCTTTTCTTGATTAAAACATTTCAAAACCTAGTACCAAAAGGGAACTACTGCCATCTGATTAAGGAATTTACAAAAATAAGTAAATAAACAAACAAGTAGCATCATAATAGTGAAAGACTAAAAGATTTCCCTTAAAGATATGAAACAAGATAAGGATGTTTGGTCTTGCCATTTCTCAATTTTGTACTGTGGTCAGTAGACAGAGCATTTAAGCAAGAAGAAATATAAGGCATCTATATTGGAGCAAAGTAAAACTATTTGCATTTGTCAAAATTTTACATACAGAAAATTCTAAAAAGAATAGCTGGTTATGGTGGGGCATGCTTGTAAATCCATCTAGTTTGAGGCAGAGGGATGACAAGTTTGGGGTAACCTAGTGAGATCTTGTTTCAAAATAAAAAAAAAATAGAACTGGAGATGTAGCTCAGTGGCATAGTACCTCTGATTTCAATCCCCAGCATTGAAAAATAAATAAATAAATAAATAAATAAATAAATAAATAAAGAGTAAGAGTGTGAAGAAAAAATAAAAAAAAAAAGAGGTACAGAGAAAAGATGCAGAAGCAGAAGAAATGGCTGCCCATCTAAGTGGTCACACTTATTTATAGCAATAGGTTACATTAGGTCATTAGTGCCATAGGTACATTATTTTTTATTGTATCAGTAAGCTTTCTTATTCCACAGTTACATTCTACATTTGCAATATGCATGTTAGGAGCTTTGTGCAGCTCTCAAGAAAGTCCATTTTCTGAAGTTATCATTTTGTGGGCAAGTTCAAGAGCACCAGGGGCTTTGTGAAACATTGTAGTTATCTGGCAAGCAAGTTCCTTTATTTCCAGGAGCTGTGTGCCTGAGATCAAGGTCCAGGCTGATAAGACTCTAGCACAGAGCTTCCTCATGCAGAGCATTGCCATAGCAGCTAGACATTGAACATATATTAGTTACCTTGTTCGTTCCTAGGAGAAACTGCAGAACATTCTTAGCTTGAGAAACAGGGTGGCTGTTATCCTAAAGGAGTTTGCTCACCAGAGGAATGCTTCCCTGTATATTTCTACAGTCAGAACCCTTACCTAAGAGAGAGAGAGAGAGAGAGAGAGAGAGAGAGAGAGAGAGAGAAGGAGGATGAGAGAAAGGCGGGGAAAATCAGGGCACTAAATAAATAAAAATAAAAGAGATAGTGGACAGGTCCAACAAGGTTGCAGAAATTGTCTTTTTTATGCTCTAGAAATAAACTGTCCAAAAGTAAAATTAAGAAAATAATTTCACTTAAAAAACACGAAAATAACAAGTGTTTAGAAATGAATTCCATCATCATTGCAGCTTGTACTCTCAAAACTAGAAAATGCTGCTGAAAGAGATTTTAAAGGATCTGAATAAAAGACATCTTATTTTCATATATTGGAAAGGTTTTTATTGTTAAATTGACAATACTCTAAAAATTTATATGCAGATTAAATAAAATCCTGATGAAAATTTCAACTGCCTTTTAAATATTTTTAGAGATAGACAAGCTCATACTAAAAGTTATTGGAATTTCACGGAACCCAAAATAGGCAAAAATGTTTTGAAAAAAGAAAAACAATTTGGAAAACTCAAATTTCCTGAATTCCAAGCCTCAACTTAGCTACAGTAAACAAGATAGTATGGTACTATCATAAAGATAGACATGTAGATCAAGGGAACATAACTTGAAACACAGAAAATTTCCATAGACTATAGACAATGAATTTGCAACAAAAGTACCATAACTATTCAACAGGAAAAGTATTTCTTCACCAAATATGTTGAGAATACTAAATATCCACTCAGAAAAGAATAAGGTTTGGTTATTATTTAACACCATGTTAAAAAGTAAGTTCTAAATATATTAGAGATATAACCATAAAATATGAGTCTAGCTTAAAAAAAACTGTATTAAGTCTGTTTCTTTACATAAGTTTCTTGGTAATGACACCTAAAGAACAAGCAACAAGAGTAAACCAGATAAATTTGTAAAATGAATTTTTTCAAAATCTTAAAGTTTTGTGCTTCAAATGACATTATCAAGAAAATTAAAAGAATCCACAAAATGGCATAAAACATTTGCTAATCATATCTAGCAAGGTTCTGATAGATAAGAATATATAAATATCTCTTATAATTCAACAATAAAAGACTATTCAATTTAAAATACCGGAAAGGACTTAAACAGATATTTTTTTTAAATAATAAATACCTAATAACTACATGAAAATATGATCAATATTAGATTTCAGGTAAATGCAAATCAAAATTGCACTGAGACTTCAATTCATACCTACTAGGATGGCATAATAGTATAGGGAGTTTGTACTAATGGGTATGATATGGAATTTTGTGAGGAGAAAAATGTTCTGAAATTAGATCATATTGAGAGTGACACACACAGGTGATTATTCAAAAAAAGGATTGAAATGAACACTTTAAAATGTTGAGTTGTATATGTGACTCATCCTTAGGTTCTTGTCTAGTTCCAACATTTTACTTGGAGATATGATAAAATGTACAAAACACAGAATGATACTTCAATGAAATATTGCTAATACTGAAGAGAGAAGAATGAAAGAAGGGTAAAATAAAGACATATTTCAATGAATTATTAAAAATGAACTAACAGAGAAGAAAAGTATGCATATAAATAACATGTGCAAATAAGGAAGTTCTGGGTTACATCAAAGAAGGGACCATCATTCTACATTGGTACTATCAATGACTAGAGGAATGACAAAGCAGGGAACTACTGGCAAAGCCTGAGTAGTTCTGAGCTTGCTAAGGATAAGGAGTGTACAATGCCATGTAGAGAGTTTTGGTCTACCAACTATTCTGACACAGGTCACCAATTTCCCTTGTCTCAGCAATGTGTATATCCATTCTCTGATCCTCATCCTTGAAACCTGATATTTTAAACCTGACCTTTATTTCACGTGCATATGAGGCATTACACAATAGCTCCCACTTATTGTCATCATTGTTTCAACTATGTCCTGCTGACTTCAGGAGAAATGAATGCCTTAGAACTGTTCCAGCTCCTTGTTGATCTTCTATAATTTTGTCTGACTGTCTCCAAATTTGGGCTCTCTTCCTTTGAGCAGAAGCCTAAGTAAATATAAATGAAAACTACCAGTCTCATCAATATCACATTTAGTAGCTTCAAAATTAGTAGGTTCTTATTCCTTCTTGGATAATTAATTAAATCCTCACACTTGGAAAAATCATCATAGAGTAAATGAGACTCTGTCTCTTGCCAGTGAACTCACAGATGCATGGAAGAAGGAATCCAGTTACCCTAGATCTTTCAATATTCTGTATGTTGACACTATACACCATCATTGGTTTTGGTACAAATAGATTAAGTACATTTTGTCCAAAGAAGAGCTAGACTTAAATTATCCAGTGGGGGTTATTTGATTACAATATTTAGAAAAATTTCCAGTACTGCATGAATGAGAAAGAGTGGCTAAGGATATTACTCCAAGGAAGAAGAGATTTCAATGGTAAAATGTATTAATCTCTCCCTTATCTCTCTAGAATGAAAACATATAGAAACTTAGAAACAATTCAGGAGACAAAGCAGAAAAAATTGAACTCCAAAAATAACAACATATCTAAATAAACTTAGTGTATAAAAACAGTGTTGAAACTTTACCCAATCATTACTGAGGTGTCAATACAGACATTTAACAAATACATAAGCAAAAAAATCACATCTATTATAATAATCCTAAATTAATAATTGAATGGACATTCTAGAATTTCTAACTCTTGTAGAATTAGAAGAACAATGATTAATTAAAGAGAGTGAAACCCAAATCAATACAAAAATTAATGCCTTACCCTCTGATTAAGGTGTGTACAAATTATTTTACAGGGAGAAACTAGATATTGGGATTAGGACACAGTGTATAAGCTTTAGAGCTATTGTGTATTAAACCATGAAGTATGTTTTAATAGTGGTGTAAGGTTATTTTCTATTAAGCTTTCTTCTTCATTACATCCTGAGTAAAAATATGGGTAGATGTGTACACACACATACACACACACACACACACACACACACACACACACACACATCTTTCCATCTGAGTTGGAATTAGTTTTGTTCTCATGTAGGAATTATTTCAGGAAAACCAGTGGTTTTATGTCTCTCTTACCAATGTAGCAATTGATAAAAGAATTAAGCTTATCCCAGTAGTTTCATGCAAATTCTGTAATGATAGATAATGAATAGAAAAGAGCATAATGAATAATAAAGAGAAAAACAGTTTTTAATAGAAGCATTCATTGTTATTTTGTCATACAGAAGTGAAACTAGTACTAGAAAAGGATATACAGGAAGAGGTGTGTAAAAAGTGTTGCTTACTATTTATATTAGACTTCTCTAAATTTAAATGTTGGAAATTTTGCCTTAGTATTTTCCTATTTATGAAATTTGATGAAATGGGAAAAATTGAATAATACAACAAACAGTTAAAAGAAGACTAAAAGCTGAAAGAGTGCACAAGATGGAAAGTAAGAACTTGAAATGGAAAACAAGCTGATAACCAAGGCTGAATGACTTTCAAACATTTTTGAAAATTGGCAAAGGTATTCGGGCACAGTGGCACATGCCTATAATCCCAGGGGCTGGGAGAATGCGACAGGAGGATCATGAGTTCAGCCCCAGCAACTTTGCAAGGCACTTAGCAACTCAGAGAGACCCTATCTTTAAATAAAATATAAAAAGGGGATGTGGATCAATGGTTAAGCATCCCTGGGTTCAATCCTTAGTACAAAAAAAAAAAAATTAGCAAATGTTTAGGCAAGTTAAGAAATTTTAGGTGACTGAATATTATTTTTTGTATATATAGAAAATATTAAATAAGTACAAATTGTAATTTCTTTCAAAATTATATTGACAAATGTGCCCTAAAGAAAGATATGGTTAGTGTATTTTGTGATGAATTGCTGACCAAGAACAGAAGACTGTTCTACATAAACAAAGTATACTTATTTACAAAGCAATATGATATGATGAAAGACTGAAAAAACATAATTGGCTAATGTGAGGAGCTAAAGTATAGTCAGACTATTTAATATAGAATATTAAGCAATGTGTGTTAAAATTCTTTTATGACTATATGTTGGAAATGTGACTTATAATATATTTTAATTATATATTAGAAATATATTTTAATTTAATCCTGCTCATAGATATCTAAAACATAAAACTTTGATTAAATATTAAATATACTCTATGTCAAACTTTAAGCAAAACATAGAGATATATAGAATTGGTGAAAAATAAAAGCCTTTTCATAATTATGTGAAAAATAGTCATGATTTAATTGAATTGCTGCTACCGATATTGATGTAAATTTTTGCATTATTCATACTTTATTGCTTAATGATGATAAAAGGATAATAGTAGGAGTACTTTCAAATGCTTTTAATAATTCTTTTTTTCTTTTATGATATCTTCATGCAGCCATAATCGGTATAAATTAGTTCTTGTAGTACTAGCATTTAGAATTTTTCTACAACATTCCACAGAATACTAATTAGAATGCTGAAATATAAACAATCTGCTCATATACTATTGATAAAAATGAAGACTGAAAAATACCATATTTTATTCATATTTATCCATAATTTGCAATCTTATTACTGAATATCAGCCCTTTTGTTTTTTTTTATCATGTATCTTGCCTCTTACAGATAAGGGAATCTGCATTTTCTTAAGATGGTAATGCGATCTTTCTATTCTTATATTCCTTTATAAGACATATTTCCTTGAACAATATCAGACTAATGCAACTAAGAAAATACAAAATAAATTTTAAAAAACATTAATGTGAAGAAATGACTCACAAAATTTTATTTAAGGTTCAATTAGTCACACTTTTTTTTTTTTTTTTTTTGACTGGTCAATACATTCACATAGCTTCAAAATCATGACAATAGAAAGTTTGTACAGTAAAAATTTTAAAATAAACATTATTGTCTGTACTTTTTCCCCCATTTCTGTTATTACCCAACCCATCTATCCTTTCAGAGGATTTTAATTGTTTTTATAACCCTCAAGAGTTTCTTTATTAAATATAAGTAAATATGAATATATTAATTATTTCCACACTTACTACACAAAACAGTGTATATAAAATAGTATCTTCTTCCATTTATCTGTACACTGTCTTCACAGAAATTCTGATAAATTTTGTACATTAATTATGCTTTATGCTGGGGTATATAATTTACCACAATTAAATGGTAAATATGAAGAGTATTGATCATTGTAAACTGCCCTGAAACATTGCACAGAAGAATGTATAAAACAATCTTTCTGTTAATTCCTTGCAAACCTGGTAACTACTTTCTAACACAACGTGCAAGTTGTTTCTGTTCTTAAACTTCATATAAATGGAATCCCATGGCATGCAGTCTTCTGGCTTAGACTTCTTTCAGTTGATACGATTCAAGCCAGGCATCTGCTGTTTTGAGGCTCTGGTTCCATTTTCATTGGCAAGTTCAGTAGTATTTCATTGTATAGACAAACCAGAGTTTATTTGTTCTTTATCCCCCTAATGGACATTTGTGTTTTTTCCAGTTTTGTATTTTAAAGTTTCCATGAAACATTTTAGAAATATCTGTTGAGGACATAAGTTTGTATTTATCTTTGGGAAATACCCATTAATAAAATGGTTTATTCATAAAATAAAAAAGAATACTTAACTTTAAAAATATATTGTCAAATATTTTTTCCAAAATAATTTTTTCACTTCATACAGTCAGAAGTTTATCAGAATTTCAGTACCTCTATATCCTCCTCAATAACTGATTTTGCCAGTCTTTTTGATTTTTATCAACACTAGTGGGTATGATATTTGTTTTCCATTTACATTTGTCACATGATATTAGAAAAGTATCTTTGTGTACAATGGCCATGCATATATTTCATTTATGAAGTATTTCTTCAGTAATTTGCTCATTTTCTTCAGTTATGGCATTTTATTTATAACTTGTAATTTTTTAGAACAAATTGTCTACATGAATATATTGAGGAGTTTTCCTATTAATTTTATGGTGATTTGATATTATTAATTTTGATGACTCAATTTATATCATTTTCTTAATTGATAATAGCAATTCTGAATCTGATAAATGAAATCTTTGACAATTCAAAGATTGTAAATATGTTTTGTGTTTTCTTCTAGAATCATACTTTTACCTTATATATTTGGATCTATGAGTCAATTAACATTGTGGTGTAAGGGTTCAGGGTTTTTTTTTTTTTTTCTTTTTATAGATATAAAATTTTTCTATCATTTTTGTTCTTTTAATTTTATTTTGTAGATATACTTTAAAGACTGTATTTTGGCAAATTATACATACATGGAGTATGATTTAACCTAATTAGGATTGCATTCTTGCAGTTGTACCTGATGCAGAGTTTCACTGGTTGTGTATTCATATATGAATATAGGAAAGGCACACCTTATTCTACTGTCTTTCCTATTCTCATCCCCTATATCTTCCCTTTCACTATTGGTTAATATTGGGTAAAATAATTGTAAAAAATAGTGTGTTTCATTGCAACATTTATATATGCACATAATGATTTCATCAATTTAATTGGTTTAATTTCTATATTAAGTTGACTGGGCAATATTGATAGGATTTAATATCCATCTATGCACTAATCTTTCTAAACTCTCTCACTCCATTGTTCCATTTACCTTTTCTTTTGTCAATACCACTAAGTTTGATCACTAGAGCCTTGTAGTAAGCTGTTGGAAGCCATGTATAAATTTTGGGTTTGTTTGAGCCATCATAAGGCCAGGAGGCTACTTCTTTGGGAACTCCCTGGTGAAACTCCCCAGATGGAGAAAGCCCAGATCATGCTGGCACCCTGCCATAACTCACAGCCCTAGATGCAGCCACCAGGAGGTGTAACCTGTCAAACTCCAAACAACTTGTTTTCCCCATTCTTATCCTGTTTTCCTAAGAAGCCTGCCATACTGAAACCTTTTGACATATTTCCCCTTAAATAGAGGATTTGGTCCATTTCTCTTGTTTAGATCCAGTTCCTATCAGGGCTGGAAGACCCACCTGGTGCCCCATTTTTAAAAAAAAATATTTATTTATTTGCTTTAGTTATACACAATGCGTATATTTGTACGTGGTACTGAGGATTGAACCCTGGCCGCGCACATGCTAGGCTAGTGCTCTGCCCCTGGTGCCCCATTTTTGAAACTATTTTCTGTCTATGGTCTTCTGTTCCTTATTGATTATTTTCAGACTTTTGATTTTCCCAGCTGGTTCACAATTTCAAACAGGAATCTGCTCTACCAGGGTGCTGGTAACGCTGGCTTAAGTAAGCCTTAGTGCATTAAATTATTTCCTCCATGTTTATTCTTATTGTTAAAGGTTGTACTCCCCTCCCCCACCTCTTCATATTATCATAATAATCAAAAAATTATCTTGTCAATATATAAAATAACTACTTATATTTTCATTGGGATTGTGTTTAGTATATAGTCATTACGAATAATAGACAATTTAGCAATTTTTATGTTTGCATTTTTATATTTCTCCATTGATTCAGATATATTTAAACTGTAAATCTGTTTTATTACTATCTTAAAGGTTTTATTGTAGCAGTCTTATGTAAAGACTTTCTAGAGTACTTATGTCCAGTCTTATGTACCTTGCCTACAACTTTAGATGAAAATAATTGGATGTTTCTGCATTGTGTGCTTTTAGTTAGTTTTTTGAATGGATAAATGTACCTTATAAGATTGAGAAATTGTTTTTCCTCCTGTTTGTGCTTTCCTGGAAAGTTATATTATTATTCCTAGTAGCCTCAGTGGCTATAGGGGCACTAGTACTAGCAACAACGAGAGTGTCAATGTGCTTTGAAATTTGTCAAATGCTTTTTCTGAATCTTTCAAAATAGTCATATGACCATTTTTCTTCCCTACTGAATAATACTAATGAAAAGTCAATTATTTCTCTTCAGGGAACACTTTTCAATGTGAAACACTTATTTACATGAGCTCTTTTGACATGAGATTTGCTTCATGGGTTCTGCTGGAGTTTTTTCTTGTTGTTGTTGTTGTTTTTAAACAGTCTTATTTTTGTGGTGAGTAGTTTCAACTTTCAAACCTTGTCCAGATTGTACAAGCAAAACAAGACTGTACTTTCTTAAGTCAATAGGAAATGCACTTTACCTGTACTGCTCTAAAGATTTAAAGCAGTTCATGATTTTTTGTCTAAATTTATTTCTATTTACACATATAGTTGGAAAGAAAAAAATAAGCTTAATGTTTGGATCATTCTTAGAAGATAATTTTACTTTCTTTCCTTGCTGGTAGGCTGTTACAAAGCTTTATATGTTAAAATGTTAAAAATACTCATACATGGTATGGCTAGTTCAGTAGCTGCTATGCAACATACAGCATCTTATACTTAACAGTGAATCTTAAATTTTTCTAAGCTTTACAACTTATAATCATAGAAAAGTATATGCAAATAGATACAATAATTTTAATTCAAGACAAAGTTAAACCAGGTTCCTGGGACCATGTATGTAGTATAATTTTTTTAAAAATATTTTTATTTATTTGCTTTTAGTTGTACACAATGCGTTTTATTTGTACGTGGTGCTGAGGATCGAACCCGGTTCGCCCACGTGCTAGGCAAGCGCTCTACCACTGAGCTACAATCCCAGCCCAATGTAGTATAATTTATTTTAATTTTTTAAAATTTTTCTATGAGGAACAGTATATCATTTCTATATGTTTCTTCCAATATTGTTTATTGCTTCTCCAATGTTTGCTCTCAGAGCAACTATTATAATTTTTAAATGCAAATTTCAAAACTTCTTTTTTGTTATTTCCTTTTCAAAATGATTTCTTATTTCCAAATCAAATGTAATTTTACAAGTATCTCAATCTTTAATAGTAGTATTCTGGAAAGTCACATTGCAATTCAGCTTATAAACATTGTATTGAATGTCTTAAAAAAATCATTCACCCCTCTCCATTTCATTTGGATACCTAGTAGTTAGTAAGTGGATAAAGGTATCAGAAAAATGGAAAGCAAAAATTAACATCTATGCAACTGTTTGAGAATTACCTGCAATATGAGACCACACAGATTTACAGATGCCTCTGTTATGCTTACTCCAGCACCATCACCATTAGCATGGTACTCTGGACTTTGGGACAGTCCACTCAAGGGAATGTGATCAGCAGAGGTGACTTACTTACCTTAAATTGCTGTCAGGCACTCGTCTGAGAAAAAGAAGAAATTTGTTTTAATAGAATATTTAAGAGATTTTTCCCCCACCTGGTAAATAGACAGATAGCTGCATCTATCAAAGAACCATGTTACTTCTTTCATTTTTCCACACCCACTGTCTCAGTATTTTCATTCACCGATTCACAGTAACTGTATTGATTCACGATAACAACCCAGTATCAAGTGCTGTGCTGAGCCTGGCATTAAGTGTTTCCAACACCCATTTGTCCTAAACATATATTCCTCAGTTTTCAACACGTATTTTAAAGCTTTCTTTTAACTAAGATAGATAGATGCTCTTTGATTATGTTGAAGTAACAGCAAACTTTTTGAAAATATTGGATGAGACAAATACTGCTCAATTCAGATTATTCAAAACTATTTAGAGCTGTAAAGACATTTCCAGAAAATAGTTACAATAAAACAATTGAAAGTAAGCTTTTACAGAATACATAAATTCAACAGGGGAAAATGATTCCACTGTAAAAACTTATAATAAATATGCAATCTAATAACACACACACCAAAAAAAAAAAAAAAAAAAAAACCTTTAACTATCACATAACTGCTATTGGAATCAAGAAGTGCACGTAAAGTACTTCCATGGTAAAGGAAATGTGAAAATTTGATATTACTCTGACCTTACAGTTCACAGTGAAATGCCTACATGGGACTGAACCAGGAACATTAGGTAAGATCCTTCAAAATTCGCAGTGTGCAATATACTTTATTTTTTTCTCCAAAGTCCCATTTCATAGACTATTATTGGAAGCAAAATAGTCTACTTGATGGAGCAATGGACTGATTCAATATGTCAGATTTCATGTTCCTACCCAATAGACTGAAAAAAAAAGTCATAGGAATTTAATTTAAAATAAGGCAAATCAAGCATTGCTTTATAAAGACCATTTGCATGTCATGTAGGAGATCTTAAACAAAAGTACTTTTGTGGTTATCCAAGCACATAAATACCTGGGCAACTTTTAAAAGCTACACATCATTTTTCCCCTATCAAATTTGTACTGTGAAAAGTAATCAAATTGTTTTTTTTTTTTCCCCTCTGATAAAACAGATCTCAACTATTGTGCTAAGAAAATAAAATAGCACTTCTCACAGTAATAACCGTGCAATGCAAAGTGAATGCAAGTAGTTCTGAAAGAAAGATTTAATGAATAGCTTTCTTATTTTCAAGCTATTATACAGAGTTTAATCCACTTAAGCCAGTATGGAATTCACTGGGAGTACTGTAATATTATTTTTGGCCTTTGGAAGCCTTTAATAGTATAAAGCAATATTATATTCCCAGATTAGATTTGAGAGTTTCTTTGATTTATTTCTTATGTCAATCCATATTCTTGTAATATATGTATGTGTACTTTTTAAATATATTTGAAAGGATAATATACAAAGTAAGGACATTCAATATCAATCAGTAAATGGAATTTAGGAAATGAATGAAGAGTATATGTGCTATATTTAAACTACATTTAAGGGAAACAGACACATAATCCTTATAATTGTCTTTGTTTATAGTATGGATATAAAAATTCTTCCTACTATTATTTCTTAATCTGATTGCACACAAGGAAAGAATACATGCCTTGTTTTTATATTTTCAGTAAGTCATAATGCAAATTTGAGGAAAACGTTTTTTAAGCATCAGTTAAATGAGAAACATCCACCTCCTAAGTACATATTTTCTGTGAGCATTCCCATCCACATATGGGAAAGGCATGGAAAAATCCCAAATTCACCATAGTTAAGAAACTCTTTTGCTAGTCTCATCTGATGACTTGATTTTTTAAAAGATAGATTTTCTAAATTATTTGCCAGATTAAAGAAATGATAACCATGCATCTGACCATCCAGCATACTTTCACTGTGACCTCTGACCCTAGCTTTCTGTTTGTGGGGTTCTGACATTGCTCCTGTGCCCTTTCACAATCTTATGGGCTGCTCACAGAGGTGCACTTTGGTACAGGCTTCACTTTGAATTTTGTCTTCAGAGTGCCTCTAGGACATGTGTAATAGAGCACTGATACAGCATCACCTTGTATCTTGTCTAGTGGGCCTGCCTGAGTAGTGACTTCAGTAAACAGAGATGGAAGAAGACAATTAAATGCCCAGGAGTGAAGGAAGACTAAAATAAATGACTCAAAGTGAAGATGCCTCATATTAGTCAAGAGAACTGAAAGATAGGGATTCAAATGGGAGACTTGAAAGTACCTTCAGACAGCAGGTCACATTTAATGTTTGTCAGTCTCAGAGAGCTCAAACTACATAACCAAGTAGGAACTGTTTAATTCCGTTTCTTCTCCCTTTATATAATATATGATGAATGACTCTGGCTAACTGTGCAGCTGGCCATTGGGGAAGGTGATGAGCTAGGATATCTTCAATTTATATTAAGACATTAAAAACATCCCTGCTCTTTTTCCCCTGTAACTTCACCTTGGATCAATCCCAGATGGTTTAATCAAAATGACTTAAAGGCTAAACATTGCAACATTTTATTAGCCTATAGGTTTGGATATGTTAATTTTAAAATTGAGATTTTTTTAATGAATAAAATTGAACAAACTAAATTTTACTATTTGTGAATGTCCGTATCTTAGTTATTTGGCTTTTTCAGATCTTCAAGGGTTTCAGGAGATTTATTGCACAAAATTAAGTTTAAGGAAATAATGAGAAAAAAGTAAATCTTTGTTTTATTTATAATCTACACACAATGTTTGCTTAACAAATTTACATATTGTAACAGCAGTGAAAAAATAAGTCATAAATAAGTAAAAAATAAGTCATGATACAGAGGAAACAATGTCATTTATATTTAAAATATATCTACAGATGATAGGTATATCTATATATGATGTTAATACATATATTACATTAGCACATATGAGTGAATAGAGAAAAGACTTGAAAATGAATACCAATATTTAAGAGAGACCACTTTTGGACATAGCAAAGAAAACTTTTATTAGGAAGGCAAACTTGTAGTGATGTACAGTAATTTGTCTAAACATGGAAAAATTGTGTTGATTTCATTTGTGTGTGTTTAATAATTCCTTTAAAAATTGCTCAAATTCCCTTGGAAAAATTCCTAATTTTCAATATTTTGAATCTTTGCTCTTAAAATAATTTAGGTACATAAAGGCTTTAACAGGATATTTTAAAATTCTATTACTTTTTAATATTATCTGATGCTTTGCATTCAACTGCTGATGCCCATCTGAAGAACTCCCAGAAAATAAGTTCTCTTGGCATTTTTCCTCAGTTTTAGAACACTTTTCATTCTTGCTTTTATTTATTTACTTTTTCTTTTTCTTTTTTCATTTGTAGTACTAGGGATTGAACCTAGGGATGTATGCATGCTAGGTGCAAGTGCTCTACCACTGAACTAAATCCCCAGCTGTCTTTACCTGTAAATGTAGAATCATATTCATTTGATAATCAAAGAAAATACTTACTCTTCCATATTTTTATTGATCAATATAATTGGTTTTAAATTATTAAGAATAAGCAAGTGATGGCCTGGAGCAGTGGAGCTTTCCTATAATCTCAGTGACTTGGGAAGTCTAGGAAAACTGCAAGTTTAAGGCCAGCCTTAGCAAATTAGACCCTGCCAAAAAAAAAAAAAAAAAAAAAAAAAAAAAAGTTAAGTAATGTACAAAGAAAAAAATTATCATGCCAGCTCATGATAATATCAAGTAAAAATCTAAAAATGATCTGTTAAGGAAAATTTTATACTACTAAGTTTGTGAAATGCATTTGCTCAAATCTACTTCACAGGCTAACAGCTCTCAATGGGTAACAGAAGATCATAAGCTGCTGATGAGGTCAGATATGTTTCCAATATTTTGATCATTTTCTACTGTCCTGTTGCTAGACTATAAAGTTATCCAACAGAACACATTTGTATGCATTATCTTACATAGGATGTTTCCATATGAAAATTCATGAAATCAAATACCATTGCAATTCAAACCCATTTCTTATAAAATGAAATTCCCTGTTTACGTATCAAAAAGTACTTTCAGCTACACATTGATACACAATATAGTCAATTATAATGCAAATGGCAATTACATGTCCTATACACACTTTCATGTTATGTAGCCTACACTTATGTTTATTTAGACTTTGTGTAGTTTCTATAATTTCACATGTCAGATTTCATTTCATACAAATTCAATTTATATATTTTTAAAAACATAACAATAACCTGGAAGGGTTTTAAGACTATTTATTACTCAAATGTATGCATCATTTATAAAATGTGTCCTTAATTTTACTTGTTTTGACAACTAATCAGGCTCTCTGTACAACTTGTAAAATGCAAAAACTTAAGTATTCAAGTTCAGGTGGAATGGGTTAAAACTTTTAGAAGAACAAATGATAAATCTACATCTAAATGGACTTGTTGCTGTGCTTATTTTCTTCCCCAGACCTCATTTGGACTGTCAAGTTCTTTGGCTTTCTCTTGGGGCATGCCCTTTGATATTTATTTGCCCAATGCCCATTGTAAACATTGTGAATTCCCCTGAGTAACAATTTTGGAAGATGCCTTTAACAAAATGTTAAAACTACCATTTGGCCTCTGAAGGGAAATGAGAATAATCACAAGCACACATACAAAAAAATACTGTTGTTAAAAATAAGGATTTCTTTTTCTTTCTTTTAAAATTTCTAAATCCTAGGGTTCTCCTTCAGTTGTAAATTATTCTTTTTGAAATCTTATACCCTAAAACAGGCAATAGACACAAATAATATTCTAGAATGAAGAATGACTGATTAAATTTCTGTACTTAAATTAGTGTATATGTATATACTAATAATTATGTTATGTATATATAATAATTATATATACATATATATGTGTAATGATTGTCAACAGTTTCATTTGTGTTACCAAAAACGTAGTAAAAATGTACACATTTATGCACTCTACAGAAGGGTCAAGAGCATTGGCCATCTCCAAGCGTTGTCTGAACATTTCTAAGGGAGGAGAGATGGCAGTGGTACCAGACCAAATGCTCCCCTTAATATAAAAAGTTAAAACTAGCTTCCCAAAGCAGGGAAATTATCAGAAGCCACTGGTGAACTTTGCATGAACTAAAATAGGCATGGAAGCCATTAGGTGGGAAAGTCTGGTCCCTGGGAACTCACAGTGGCACTCTTGCTGGTGAGATTGTCCAATACATGTGAAATTCCTACCTAGCTCTGCCAGGTTTCTCATTGCACTAGAGTTGGGGTGACCTACTGGAGCCACATAGACACACAGCCTCCCAAAGATGTGTGTGGCCTGCCAAGATGCCAATCAACCTATTTAGGGCAAGTCCCCTGCCACACCAGAAGCAAGACTTCTGAAATCTTATCCCTGCCTTTATTGTACTCCCTTAAATAAAGGACCAGAGTCATTTTCTAGTTTGTTCTGTTCCTATGTGGACCAGAAGAAAATATCAGGTGCTCCATTTCCCTTTTAAAATTATTTCTGGGCCCTGACTTTTTATTCTTCTCTAACTATTTCAGAATTTTATTTTCTTAGGTGGCTTATCTCCTTCTAAGCAGGAAAAATTACCCTAGGGGGAGCTGACTGCCCCTCAATAGGAAATATCTAGTTTGTTGATAGGGATTTTGGGGAAGAGAGGAGACAAAAGTATAAGGGTTGGTTCTTTCATAGAATAATTCTAGATACAGTCTCATAACAATCCTAGCTTGATTTTAAAGATGAAAAGTGAAGCCCCAGTGATACCGCCATTTACCGGTGATGAGCTCTGCTCCCCAAAATGTTGAAGTTTGAACATTAGAGAAGCCCTCTGAGGCAAGCATCTAAAGCAGGGTTTATTTAAAAGGGGTAACATAGACTTCTCCCGGGAGGGAGAAGGGGGCCATTGCTGGTATTCCGGTGTCCCAAGAAGCGAGGCAGTTCTGCCTTTTTATATGTCTCAGGGCTACCTATGTTTTCCTGCTCTCTTCTCTTTCCCAGTGAGTATGAGTACGTGACAAGGCCGGTGGGATGGCCAAAAGGTGAGAAGCAGATGGGCTGATGGGAGAAGGGCAGGATGGAGCAGCCCAGGACATATTAACAACTTCGAAGCAAAAGGTTGGTGCAGGGTTTTGATAAGGGTGGAGGAAGGGCTCTGAAGCAATTAACATTCCAATCCCTCAGGCCAACAAGTCTCCAGCTTCCCCAGACTCACTCAAAATTGTCTTTCTTGGTCTGACCTGACTTGATTTACCCATCTATACTAACTGCCTAACAGAGTCTGGCTTCACCAGGAGGTTTAGTGGTTTACAAATTCAGTTACTTATATCAACTATGTAACCAATTAAGACATTATTTCAGGCTGGGGCAAGGTGGCCCACGCCTGTAATCCCAGTGGCTTCGGGAGGCTGAGATAGGAAGATGGCAAGTTCAAAGCCTGCCTCAGCAATGGGGAGGCACTTAGCAATTCAGTGAGACCCTGTCTCTAAGTAAAATACAAAATGGGCCTGGGGCTCAGTGGTTGAGTGCCCCCAAAAAACAAAAACAACAACAACAAAACCACATTATTTCAACTATCTCCTCTTAAAATGTATATGTAAAAACTCTCCTTTAAACATTTACAATGCCATTATTATTTTGTATTCATTTCATTTTTACTTGTTAAATTTTATTCATAGGTATATTTTCATTTACTATATAGTTCTATTTTTTCTATGGGATGAAATATAGAAATCTCAGTTTTTAGTGGTTCTCTGTTTTTCACATGTTGGTACTATAATCTCTATTTTATAAGAGGAATAAAGGCAATGATTTTAGTAATGAAATGCTAATTGATTATCAGCTTCACACTTACCTATTTATCATGAAGTCTATGCTAAATTTAACTAAAATATCTGGCTCATCTATTTGTGAACAAATGCTACCCATAATATTGCTCCATTCTCAGGAAATATTGTGTGTAATAATTGGTTACAGAGTCTTCAAATATATGTATTTCTTGCCCCAGGATCTGCTCATTCATCTTAGTAACATAATTACATGAATTATTGTTGAAACAAACTTTAAGAAAACTTAATACAGATAAAGACATATTTCAGCTTATTTTTCTATAATAGAGAATATTTATTCATATGGATTCATGTCACTTGTGCAGCTATTGAATAGAAAATTTGTTTGACAATTTCTATGTTTAGCCATAAGATACAGAGAGGCTGAGACACAAAAAATTCCTACAAACATGAGTTTTGTTTAACTTGTATGTAAACCCAACATTTTTCAGTTATTATGTATGTGAACTCTGAAAGTAATACAGCATATCCAATTTGTGGATAAGACTCTAAATTTATATTTTATAATATTTAAACTAAAAAAGCTTACATAAACATTAATATATAATTTTACTGCTTTAATGTCTTAGTATATGCATCATTATCATCGCCATTATACTTGTTGAGGTTTGGTTAGTTATTTTTGTTGGTTTCTTTGGTTTTTAAATGGACTTGCACTGAGTTATCATATCACTCATTTTTTTGCTATTTTCTTCAAATACTTAACATTATGGAAGAGCAAAGAAACTATATGATTGCCAACTTAACTATCTCTTGCTGGAACTATTGAAATGGAAAAACAAATACCCATTTAATGTATAGTACATAACACTATTATTTATTTATGGTTTAGTTTTGTATTTATTATGTACTTATTTTATATTTACTACCAGTATCAAGAATCTGTTACCATTCTTATTCTTAAAAAATATAATTTCAAGGTTTTTTTAAAAAATAATAAACATAACTTTTATCTGCATTAAATGTATTCTATGACTTTTTTTAATTTGAATAATTTATAAACAAATCAGCAGTGGTAAATTATAATTGTTTTCTGAATATTTTTAATACACATTTTCATTATTTCTTTGAATATAAATATCATGCCTTATATGTGAACATATATAATTTCCATTTTATTGAAATGTCAAATTTATTTCTGTTGTGCCTGAAGATGTATCTCATCATCTCTCACTAACTGAATTTTAATACTAGGCTGAAGACAGTAGTGATACAATTAGTCACCACATTGTCACAGCAGGAACAAGTTTTCAAAGACTGAAAATTATTTTAAAATTTAAAGCTGATTTATCTTCTCAAATAGCAGACTGAAGAGTGCCATTTATTGAACGAAAATACTAACTATAGTTATGAATACTGTCCCACTTCTGCTAATTTGTGATTCCCAAGATGAGACTTTGCCCTTCAAGGAGTCTATAATTAAACATAACATAAACATTAGGAGAGTGAGATTCTGACTCCTTTTTTAGAAAATTAACTAAATGAATTAAGAGTATTCAAATACAGTTGGATAGCCCAAAATCCAGTCTAAGTGCAGTGTTCAAACATTAGAAGAATAGTCAATAACTAGAAAAAAAAATTGTATTTCTATATAATATTCTTCCTTTGATGAAATGCATTTTAGTTAATTCATTTTCAAATATTTTTTATGTGTATAATGGTTTCTGTTTTGTGCTAGGTGGACATAGTTCTTGTCCCAAAGAATTTAATAATTTAGTAGAAGTAATAAATAAATAAATAAGCTATTTAAATATTGTGGTCAGTAGAGGTGTGTAGGTGTGTACAGTGCAATGATTTACAGAGGAAGAACAAATTATTTCTGATGTGTGAAGGGGTTTCAAAAAATCAATAAATTTCTTACAGAAGGTAATATTGAAGGGAAATGGAAGAAGAAATGGACTTTGAGGAGTATCTGCAGATGGCAGGGCACCTAAGAAGGGGGAAGAATTGACCCGAAGCATAATGGAGGCAAGTAGAATCAGGATTTGTTTATAACACAGCAAGCACCAAGATAGCATAAAAAAGGTGTAGAGGTAAAGTTAGTATAACAAATGTGAAATTATGTGATCCATTCATTCCATGTAATCATTGCATGATTATTCTTCCATGTAAGAATTTTTATTACGCAAGGGTAGGTCATTCTTTGGCACAAAACTTTGCATTGTATTATTAATTTGTGTTAATTGTTTCATAGTTTGTACAGGCATGCATTACTAATTTCTAACTACTAATTTAATCATACCTATCTTATCACATGCCCAAGTCAAAATTTCTGATGCTTATTCTAGTAAAATGATGGTTATATATTCAAAATTTACTTTTTATGTTTGCATATATGTATGGATTTAATTATTTTTATAGTGCTGGGTATTCATCCAGGCATGGTCTGCCACTGAGAAAAATCCCAGCCATTTCTACTTTTAATTTTGAGATGGCATTTTGCTAAGCTGTCTGTCTCAAACTTATAATCCTCCTGTCTCAGTCTCCCAAGTCACCAGGATTACAGATAAGTGCCACAGTGCCCAACCTCAAACTTTAAATGCGAAAATATTCTTTTTTTTTTTTTTAATCCTACAAAACAGAACATCGTGTTGCTTTGGGTCTTCATTTTCCAAATCTTTCCAAATTATATTTTAGGAAATAATATAGATTACTATAATATAAGGAAATAATATAGATTTCTATCTATGACTGCGAACGGTAAGGTGGCTAAAATCTGCCCTTCTCCCCACTGACTGTCATGGAAATGATTCTGTTGAAGGAACTAATGGAACAATTTTTACTGTTAAAGTGTTTCCTTTGGGACACTTGATTCAGAAGCTTTGTAGTTTGTCTCTGGTGTGCTGGTCATGCTATAATGCAATAGTCTAGGGATAATTAGATGTTTCTTGACTGCAGAAAGGGAATTTTTGAGACTTTCTATTGAAGAAGTCTGAGGAAATCAGAAAAGTAACCTTTAACAATCAAGTATGGAACAAAATATCCTGCTGCCAATATGTCAGGTTGGGATATGGCCTTGGTCACGCCTTAGCAAATCTAGAGTACATATGGAGCCCCTGATGGACATATATCCTTTTTGCTATTTTTTAAGATCTAATTATTTTCTAAATTTACAATTAGAGTAAATTTATAACACTATTTTTTTTTTAGATCTGTACATATTCAGGAATTATAGCCATCTGTTGGATGCAACTGAAGAAGTTTAATTTCTCAAAAGGGAAAACAGATCCACCCTTGTTACAGATGAATGAAATCCTTAATAATTTTATTATTTTATAGAAATAATTCATAGCTACCTAGAGGTAATACAGCAAACATAGAGAAATGAAAGTTCACTATATTCTCACACGTTGATGATAAGTGTTATGAAATCTTACTGTATGGCCTTTGTTTCCACAGATATGTGGTTATACCCACAGATAAAATAATATGAAGGAAGAAGGTACATACTTTTTAAAACTCTCTCTTTCTCTTTCAATCTAACTATATATAGATTGATATATATGATACACACACACACACACACACACATATATATATCATATATGTATATGCCAAGTGCTTAAGTAAGTAGTACTGATGCAGATATAATCTGACAACCTTATTCAGATTCCCAGTTTTATTATACTCTGTATAATTTCATATCCATCATTGCAAGTAGGATAGTGAACAACTACAATACCACATGGATCCCTCATATCCCCTTTTATGAACACAATAAACTCCCATGGACCTACAACCTCATCTGCCACCCGGGTCTCACTGGACCCCAACTATGATTCCTGGAAACTGATATTTTGTCCCACTTCTAAAATATTGTCTTTACAAATATGTAATAAAAATAAAACAGAATAGTATGAGCCTATAGGTATTGGCTTTTAAGATAATAAAACTCTCAAGGAAACTGCCTAAGATTGAGAAATTTATTAACCTATTTATTTTTTAAAATTCTCATAATTGTTTCATTCAGACACGATTTCAAGTATCTTTAACAGAAAGAACCCTACCTGATAAATCTAAAAAAATTGGGTAAAATTTTTCTCTTTATGTGTAAAGGACAACTTAGGGTTTTGGAATGAAGATAATATGAAGGACTAAAATAGAGGGGTAGGAGTACAAAAAGTGAATTTTAGAATGATATGTAGTTACTCTATTGTTCTTAGCAGTTTATGTATGCCAACATTTGACCACCAGCTGAACATTTAATTTTTAGTGTTAATAACTGAAAGGACACAGATCTTTTTATTTTAACAAATGAAATAATTAATATGTTTTGCTATATAATTTGCATCTACTTGCTACTAATTAATTCATTCAATACTATTTATTAATCATCTACTCTGTGTAGATGTTCACTCCAAGAATCTGGTGGAACAAATCTTTGTCCAAATTTCCTGCTTCAGAGACACCTTATGTTTAATGAAACATGTTATCACATGTTAGGATGCTCTATAATAAATTTTATGCATAAATAAAAATGGCATTTTTAAGATGGCCATCATTATTACAATATTACATTAAATTGTGCGTTCTAGCTGTCTTGCAGCATGTTGATTTTGACTTAAAAAACAAAACAGTGCAACATGCACACACACAGTAGATATCTATAGACCTCTTCCATACTTTCTTGAAAATTTTAAACAACACTTTCACATGGTATCAACTTTATTGTAGTTAATTTTCCAAATATTTTTAAAAATATTCCATAGTCTCAACCCCATTGAGACTATCTTTTTACATTATTTGATATTAATGATAATATAACTATGATTTATTGGCTCATATACCTGAACCAATCATTTGTATATAAAACTTTCATTTTTTTTATGTCTGAAAGTACCATTAATTAAAAATTCTGTACTTTTAAATTCAGTAATCTAAATTCTAAACACTTTGAGGAATCATGGATGTGCTTCATATTATCAATTTATCAACAGTACTCTATAACATAAATAAAATACATAGTAACCAATAAATAAAGTTAAAGAACAAAGAGTCTATTTAGAAAAGACAAACTGCATTACTGTATTCATAGTATTTCCTGGAGTTTTGAAACAGTAACCAATACCTAGCCACACAATCAATATGAAAAAAAAGCCGTTACATATAAAACACATGACTACAGAAGTAAGTTGCATCTATTTTTTGAAGCATATTTTTTTCTTGGACTATAAAAAGATAGAAAATGTTTATTAAAAAATTTGAAAGTGTGCACAACACCAAGTCAGGTTTAATGACTCACCGATACCTTTCTTGCATCTTTGAAGTAGATAATCTGCTCCTAAAATTAATTTGAATACATCAAGAACTAGTTGGAAGAAATAAAAGAATGCAAATGATTCATTCAAAACCTCTGCAATATTTAAAAATAAGTAGTGACCTTTGAATCCCGCTTTATCATGTCTTCATGGGTTGAAATGGAAATTAAGATCTGTATATTTCACCTTGTGAAATGTAACACATTCACAAAACAGCAAGAAATATTTGCATATTGTTTAAGTAACAGTTGTAAGCAAATATGCAGATCAAAAACTAGAAAGTTAATACCCATATGTGCCATTTTTCCTTTGTAGGGGAAAACCTCAGGCTCCTGCCAGAAGTGGTGGTGCCCTGAAATTTGCATCAAACAGTTGTTTTGATTTGAAGTTTTGTCACTTAAATATATGGCCATAAACCTTTTTTTTTAATGTGGTCTATTTATGAAGAAATGGAATAACATACTATATGTTCTAGTGCATTATACAATTTTATTTTTTTGAGATTCGTACAATATGAGGATGGTGTTGGTTTTCTGTGAAAAAATTGCACTTTATGAACATACTATGATTTATTACTCCCTATTATTGATGAATATTTGAATTGCTTCTTATGTTGGCATTTAGGAAGAGTATTTCTATGAACATTCTTGAACATGTCTTCTGGTAGGAAAAACAATCATACTTTTCTGTAGAATTCTAGAAATAGATATATGATGTTCAAAATCTTACACTGTGGTTATTTTTTACTACCAACTTGCATCACTATTTGAGAGGTCAATTTACTTTACATCCTTGATGAAATATTTTAGAACCAAGTATATCATGTGTTTTGCTTGTGAGAAGATAAATGTATACTTGTTGTTTGTATTTTCTCTCTGTGAAACATTTCATTTAGGATATTGCTATATTCCAGAACATTTTCTAACTCTAAATTACCAGAATTTTCATGAAGTATTTTGGACTGAACCTTTATTTTTTGACAAATGTACTGAAATTACCATCTTCTCCTTTATTACCTTTTATACTTTTTTCATGGAGGCCTTTCATGAAGAAATGTTTTATGTTAGTGAGGTCAAATGCATCCTTTGTTCCTGAATATATTTTTTTTTAAACTTTTACTTTCACTGAGTCTATGAAGATATTCTCCTGTATGTTCTAATATTTTGCCTATTGCTGATAATCCAATTGTAGTTGTGTTTTATGTAGGAGTAAGAGTACATTTAAAGTAGCTCTCCCATCTCCCCTGGGAATAACCAATTTCCTACTACAATTGAAATGGTGGTCCTCTTCTTTCTTCTTAGCCATGTTAAACCTGTTGGAATTGTCTACATAAACTTATGTCTCTCTGGAACCTCCAGTCTATATATTTGTATATTTGTCTAGCTTTGTAACCAAATCATTTTTTTAATCACTGAGGTATTGTGATTATTGTAATGCATATTGTCAGTGGATAGAACAGGGAACTGCAACAACTTTCATATATACCATAAGAACACAGAATAGAATACATTTAATCTAAAGCATAACTTGAAAAGAATTAGAAACTTCATATTATTGAATATTTTAATTAATGAAAATGTATATTTTCCATTTACTTAGCTCATTTTTTTACCTTTCAGGAAACTTTTATTGCTTCCTATTTATTTTCAGTACTGTATATTTTAATACTATTTTTGTTTTCTTTTAAAAAAATTCTTGCCTAATTGCTGTTTTTATGTGAAATGCAGGTGATTTTATACATTAATTTTTGTATCTTTAAATTTATCTCTTAAGTTCTTTCATCTTTTCTATATACATAATCTTTTTTGCCTGAAAACAATGCTATTTTCCCTTTTACTAAAGAATACAATGGCTATGGTTTTCTTCCTTTATAAATCTTAAGTTTTACCTCATTTTCCCCTACTGGACTATTAAGTCATTACAAGGTTGCATAAAAGTGGGGATAATGATCATTTATTTTTGTGTCTTTCCTCATTGAAAAGAAAAGCTGTCCTCTTCCATCTTTAAATATATTTAATACAAAATTTTAATTATATGTAATATCAACCTGATATTTTGTTAAAATATTTTTATAAGAGCCTTTGATGAGGAAGTAGCTAAGATGGCAGCTGGCTGAGAGCCAAGAGGAGGCGTTTACTTGTTTACTACAACTTACACCTGACCTTAATGTAATGGACTAAGAATTCTTCTATGCTCGTGGGCACTGTGTGCTGCACCTGTAAGTCGAGCTTGTGACACGTGTATGCTTATTAAGAGATCTAATGTACCGGTGATCGGTAAAGAGCATTTAACCAGGCTGGGGGCTTCAGAGGGAAGAGAAGATAGAGAAGGAAGGAAAAAGAAGAAGAAATAATAAAGGAACCACTCATACCCGGTCTGCTTCCAATTTCTTTCCTGCGGTATTATTGCCTAAGGCGGCAACAAGTGGTGGCTCGAACAGGGCACTCATCGGCACGGCAGGTAAGTACTGAGGAACCTCACAGGAGTCTCTAGCCAGAGCAGTTAAGGGCCAGGGAAAATGGGTTCCGAAATTTCTAGGAACCAAATTGTCAAGGTTATTGAAGATTTGTTAAAGATAGTTAGGGAATGCCTGCTCTCAACTAGACCTAGGGTACAGGAAAGTGTTATTGAGTCAGTTAGGGCTAGTGAGGGTAGTATTAGTGAGGAGGAATTAAGTGAAAGTGATCTTGAGAGCACAGTCTTCGATAAAATGAGCCCCTGATTTATTTCCTGCGGTATCATTGCCCACTCGCTGCCCCATTTATTGTCACCAAGAACCTTCACCTTTTACAGACAGCAAGTAGGGTTTTTGGAGATGTTGATCAAGCTATGCCATTAGTTGTTCATCTGGCATATGAAAATGCCAACAAATATTGTCAAGACGCTATCAGACCTTGGAAATCTAAAAGGACCTTTCTGTTTATATAAAGCTTTGCAGGGACATAAATGATGCATTTATTACAGGTAGTAGAATCGCAGCAGCCATGAGAGGTGTTTTCCTCTTAATCTTAAAAGAGGGGCTCGACCTAAGTTATTATCAGTATAGTCAACCAGGTTATTTTAAAAAACAATGTCCCCAAAGAAGACAAGAGACAATAGAAATAAAACCAAGCTCATCTCATGTCCCAGGCCGCTGCCCCAGGTGTAAAAAAGGAAACCATTGGGCTAGTGAGTGCAGATCCCAAACTGATATTAATGGTAACATTTTGTCTAGCAATTCAAAAAACGGGGCATAGGGCCCAATGCCTTGGGGCCCACAAATGTACTGGGCATTAGAGAAGGAGTATCCTCAAATACCTGTCCAGATGATTCCTCGACACAATTCCTTTTACCATTAACTCCCTTGTCAGAGGGACAAGAGGAAGTGCAGGAATGGACCTCTGTTCCACCGCCTCAATAGTGCTAACACCTGAGATGAGGGTTCAACTGATTCCCATGGGAGTCAGGGGACCTCTTTCCTTAGGGACTGTGGGACTTATCCTGGGGCAAAGTTCAACTAGCTTATCCAGACTTCAAGTTACTCCAGGAATGATAGATTCTGATTATCAAGGAGAAATCAAGATTATGCTCAGTTCACCTCTAGGCATTGGCTCTGTTAGCCAAGGTGATAGAATTGCTCAGCTATTTCTTCTTCCCAGTCTACATGACTCATTTTATGCCTCAAAATAGGAAGAATAGGGGATTTGGCTCCACTGGCTCGGGATCTATGGCTTGCTGGGTTCAGGATTGTTCACAGAGGCCTATGTGCAGGCTTAAAATACAGGGAATAGAAATGGAAGGGTTAATTGACACTGGGGCTGACTCTTCTATTATTAACTTCCAACAATGGCCCAAACATTGGCATTTACAGAAGGCTTCAACAAGTTTGAGAGGCCTAGGATATTCCAAAAGCCCAGAACAAAGTGCAACAGTTTTAAAGTGGGAAGATGATGAAGGGCATCAAGGAACATTTCAGCCTTATGTTCTGTCCAGCTTTCCAGCTACCTTATGGGGAAGAGATATATTAAAACAAATGGGAGTACACCTTACAACTGAGCCCGTATGTGTTACAAGTAAAAGCTGGAGTTTCATGGAAAAACAGGGATATATTTCAGGTAAAGGACTAGGAAAAAATCTACAAGGTGATCCTAACCCTATTGAGTTTAAAGGAAATCGTCATCAAAAAGGTATAGGATATTTTTTTAGGGGCCACTGAGAAAACAATTTTGAAAATACCATGGCTTTCTGATAATCCAGTTTGGGTCCCTCAGTGGCCCCTATCTAGAGAGAAATTACAAGCAGCCCACTTACTAGTCCAAGAACAACTAGAGGCAGGACATATAGAACCTTCTACCTCTCCCTGGAATTCCCCCATATTCCTGATTAGGAAAAAATCAGGAAAATGGCGATTGTTACATGATCTTAGAGAAATCAATAAAACCATGCAAATTATGGGCCCTACCAAACCTGGGCTTCCTAATCTTATAGCTATTCCTCAAAATTTTCAGCTCATAGTCATCGATATAAAAGATTGCTTTTTTTCTATTCCTTTACATCCTCTGGATGCCCCTAGGTTTGCTTTTACAGTTCCCTCTATTAATAATGAGGGACCTGACCAAAGATTTCAGTGGAAAGTTTTATCCCAGGGTATGGCTAATAGCCCCACTATGTGTCAAATCTATGTAGATAAAGTTATTTAGCCTATCAGGAACAAATACCCAGAGCTTATGTGCCTCCATTATATGGATGATATTCTGGTTGCTCATCCTAACCAAGAAGTCTTATTCAACATATTTAGTGATATATCAGAAAACTTGAAAAGATATGGACTAAACATTGCTGAAGAAAAGGTTCATACTAGATCTCCAACATTATATCTAGGATTCCAAATTATGGATACTTTTATTAGGCCTCAAAAAATCTTAATAAATAAGGAACATTTAACTACTCTTAATGATTTTCAAAAATTTCTAGGAGACATTATTTGGCTTCGCCCTACACTAGGCCTCACTACTGGCCAACGAATACCCTTATTTGATATCCTTCGCGGGAACCCTGATCCATCTTCACCACGAATATTGACTCCTGATGCTAGGGAAGCTTTAAAGTTGGTAGAAAAGGCCATCGAAGGATCCCATTGTGATAGAATTGATTTTACTCGACCGCTGATATTGATCATTATTTCTTCACAATATACAGCCACAGGAGTATTTTGGCAACAGGAGCCTTTATTATGGATACATTTGCCCGTCTCTCATAAAAGTACAATTGAATCTTACACCTCCATGGTGGCTAAACTTATTCTTCAGGGACTTAAGTCTTCTATTAAAATATTTGGCATTCACCCCACTACTATTATTACTCCCTACTCATTGTCACAGGTTGAATATTTATGCTTCAATGATAATGATTGGGCTATAGTTAGATGCTCTACTTCTGCAAATTTTGATAACCATCTTCCTAAGTCTCCTATACTATCTTTTTGTATCAATCATCCCATTATATTTCCACAGGTAATAAAAAAAAATCAACCTATTCCCAAGGCATTAAATGTATTTACAGATGGGTCCTCTAATAGTACTACTGCAGTAGTCACTCAAAAAGAAAATATGATTCATATTACTTCCCATAAATCAGCTCAATTAGTAGAGTTAGAGGCTGTTATTACAGCTCTTGAAAGTTTTAGAAAGCAGCCCATAAATATTTTCTCAGACAGTCATTATATTGTACATGCCGTCCCTAAATTAGAGCTAGCAGGTCCAATAGCACCTCATATTCCAGCCTTTAAATTGTTTTTCCAAATTCAAAACCTTCTATGGGAATGTAAAGAACCTTTGTTTATTGGACATATCAGAGCTCATACTAATTTGCCTGGTCCTCTCCATGAAGGTAATCAAAAGGCCAATGCCCTTACTCAAACAATCTTTATATTTTTAGCAGTCCAACAAACTACCTCATTCCATTCTCAATTTCATGTTAATAGTACTACTTTACAACAAAGTTTCAAAATAACTGAAGATCAAACTCGAACAATTGTGAAGTCTTGTCAATCTTGTGTGACACATTTGCCCAATCCTCATCATGGTGTTAACCCAAGAGGATTAATGCCCAATCATTTATGGCAGATGGATGTTACTCATGAGCCAAGTTTTGGAAAATTGCAATTTGTTCATGTGACCATAGATACATGCTCAGGCATGATTTTTGCTTTCTTACATGCTAGAGAAAAGCTTAAAGATGTTACATCTCATTGTTTACAAGCTTTTGCTGCATTGGGCATTCCCAAAATGCTTAAAACAGACAATGGCCCCGCATATACGTCTTCATCTTTTAAAATATTTTGCTCCAAATTCGACATACTTCATAAGACTGGTATTTCGTATAATCCTCAAGGCCAAGGTATAATTGAACGAACTAATCGCACACTCAAACTTATGATTTTAAAACAAAAAGGAGGAGATTGGGCGACTCCTAAAGATAGATTAGCCGTAGCCCTTTTTACTTTAAATTTTTTAACTTTGGATTCCAAAGGATATTCGGCTGGAGACAGACACTGGAACCCACATCAACAACATAAACCTTTGGTTTACTGGAAAGATGTTCTTTCAGGCACATGGCAGGGCCCAGACCCAGTATTAATTTGGGGGAGAGGATCCATTTGTGTCTTTGCACAGCACGTGTCCTCGCTGGTATGGATACCATCAAGATTGATAAAACAGGTGCCAAGTCAAAAGGGCCAAGATGAAGTTGTTGTGGATCCTCCTCTTAATGATTCCCTTACATAGTGGAAAAGAGGTAATTTGTTATCAATCCGTGCACCTGCGCGAGTTCGTCTCTTTTCCGACAAGGGGACGTCATCTTTGCCTTTTCAGCTAAGAAAGTTTTAAGTGAGCGCTTTTTCCTTCAATAAACTCACAACTTAAGTCTCATTCCTCCTGTCTGGGATGAGAGGATTTCTCTTTAGTATGCGCACAATTGTGGGTTTTTTTAAATTTTTTTTATGTTTTTATGTCTGTGCGTCTGTCCAGATTTCATGTAAATGTGACGTCACAAATAACAAAAACCGAGCGCTCATGAAAATGAACTTAAAAAAAAAATGGATCCAAATACCTTTAATTCATTTAAGTAAAAAGTGTTCAATTCAAATTGGGTAAACAAATAAAAAATGAAGGTACCTTCAAACTTAATTCATAAGTATCTCTAGGACTTCTCTTCAGCAAGGAATATGACTAATACTGTTCAGCCTGATATTTTGGTATTTGACATGGGATTATTTATTAACTTTATTTGTTAAACAGCTGATTAATTTACAAAGTTAAATTGCTCACTGCTAAATATGCCATCAGGTATTGATTGTTTTCAAAAATTGGTCTTTGTCATCAGTGAAACAGGTTAAAGTTTCAACAGGTATAAACAGATGTGTGTGATTCTATATAAGTGTTCATAAAAGGTTGCTGTGTATGCAGAGGTTCAAAAGTTTCAGCTAACAAAATATTTTTCTACTTTTCCACAAAAAGTTAAATGCTCTTAGCCTTTCTTTAATCTGTTTTAAATGTAATATTTTGTCAGCTAAATACTCTCAGCCTTTCTTTAATCCATTCTAAATGTAATATTTTGCCAGCTAATGTTCATGGAAGCTCAAGCAGCAATGTAGGTGAGCAGAGATCAACTTCAGAACTAAAACACCTGACCTAAGATCTAATAGTTCTATTTTTTAATGATAGTTTGAATGGCACTCCTACAAATTGCTTCTTGACTCAGTGCTGGAATGGCACTGCCTTTCCTCTAATGATTGTTGCTTGAGCTCCTAGGTACATCCCTATGCCAGTCTTAGCAGGCCGTGAAGACTTGCCAGTGGCATTGTCTAGACATAAAAGAGATGGCTGCTGCTGCTACAGCTGCAGGGGTCACATTTGCTACAAGCATCCCTACTGCTCAAGCATTACCTCACCAGCAGTGTGGCCTCTGCTCTGCATGCATGGGGCCTCCTAAATCAGCATCTACATTTTGAAATTGTTCTTCTCAATCAATGTGTTGATCTTCTCCATGAGCAAGTGGACATTTTGGCAGGTCTTTCTACCATAGGATGTTTAGGACATTACACAGGACAATACCTTACGGGAACCCCTTTTCTTAACCTTAGTAGGGCAGCTAATTTGTCTAGAGAACTTAGTATGCTACTTAAAGGAACTTGGAACCATAACTTTGATAATCTGACCAGAACCTTAAGAGCTCAAATAGTTTTAGTCAATTAGAGTATCTGTGCCCTCCTTTAGTGATGTGATGTCCTTCTTTAAAAATATTGTATCTTGGGGTCAAAAATGGGCAGGTATTTTGGGACTTTGTTTACTATTTCTTTCTCTCGCTTATGTAAAATACATGCTCGTGAGCACAAAGATAAAATTATAATTGGAAATGCACTAGCTGCCTTAAAGACTGGATCATCTCCTCATGCTTGGTTGGCTCAATTGGACGGCTGGTAGTCAAAGACGGGAAAGTCTCATGTGACCAACATATCAACCTAAGACAGGAGTCAAGGACACTCTATTTACAGCCTTGATTATCTGATGACAGGTAAGAATGTCTGTTGCACATGCAGACGCCTAAAGACAGGCACAGTCCATCCTGATGTGGTGAGGGTCGTCACCCATCCATTTAAGCTATCCCTCTTTTAAAACAAAAGGGAGGAAATGTAAGAGCCTTTGATGAGGAAGTAGCTAAGATGGCAGCTGGCTGAGAGCCAAGAGGAGGTGTTTACTTGTTTACTACAACTTACACCTGACCTTAATGTAATTGACTAAGAATTCTTCTGTGCTCGGGCACTGCATGCCACACCTGTAAGTCGAGCTTGTGACACGTGTATGCTTGTTAAGAGAACTAATGTACCGGTGATGGGTAAAGAGTATTTAACCAGGCTGGGGGCTTCAGAGGGAGGAGAAGATAGAGAACGAAGGAAGAAGAAGAAGAAACAATAAAGGAACCACTCATTCCCAGTCTGCCTCTGATTTCTTTCCCGTGGTATCATTGCCTAAGGTGGCAACATATTTTATCATGAATAAATACTAATCATTAGCAAGTGTTTTTCTTATAAATACAATCATGATTGTTTCCTTTTAATCTGGTAATATTAGTAATTATACTAATTAATTTTCTAGAGTTAAGCCCATTTCGCATTTCTGGATATATTCTTGTAAGTCATATATATATATATTTGTGTGTGTGTGTGGTGCTGGGGATTGAACCTGTGCCTTAGGCATGCAAGGCAAGCACTCTATCAACTGAGCTATATCCTCAGCCCCAGTGTAATATATTTATATCTAGACATATGGATAGAAAGATAGGCAGACAGACTGATATTCATTAGCATCTATACGTATCTTATATATTTGATGTTCTTATTTGATTAAGGTTTGATTTTTGTTTTGTTTTTGGTACTAGAGATTGAACCCATTGGCACTTGAACTATATCCCTAGCTCATTTTATTTTTTATTTTGAGTAAGTTTACACTAAATTGCTTAGGGTCTCACTATATTGCTGTGGCTGATCTTGAATTTGTGATTCTCCTGCCTTAGCCTTCAGATTCAGACTGGGATTATTGATGTGCCACTATACCAGGCTTGCTTAAGAAATTTTACATCTGTTTGCTGAGGTTTTTTTTTTTTTTTTTTTTTTTTTTTTTTTTTTTTTTTACTGATTCTTTTTCTTCTCCTACTAACTTTGTCTATAGTTTCATCTAAAGGTTATCTTAAAGTCCTAAATGGACTTGGAAAATTAAATAATATTGAAACTTTTTTCCTCCTAAAATATTCTCTTTCTCTTCAATATTAAAGTCATCTTTCCATCTTTATGTCTATCTTCTTCCTCTGGGATTCTGATGATATGTATATATTAGTTAGATATTTTTCTACAGCTCATATATATTGTTATAATTTTCCTCCTACTATTTAAGTTTGAGTATTTTATTGAGTCTAGTGAAGAAATTATTCTCCTTAATACCATGGGTTTTGTTTCTAGAACTTCCAATTGACATTTTTCAGACATTTCACTGATGGACCAAAAAATTACAAATTGGGCCCAGAACATCTTGATGTGTCAGAAAATAAGGAAGTTCTCAAAAAATGATGGATACATGTTAAAATAAAGCAGATGCCTGTTTTAACTCTGAGGCATTTGAGCATTAAAAGTAAATCATGATTATAATAGATCCTATAGCATTAAATAAAATAAAAATCCATGAGCGTATACTGATATGAATAATCAAAAAAATGTGTAATGAGCATTGGAAATTTATATAGTTTCATGGTATTTCCTCTACAAGCATTTACTAATTATAAAGGAAAAAAGTTAACTATACATGGGAGTGGTGACAGATACAGACTTACCCAATAGGTCAAAAGCAAGCCTCGGCAATAAAGACGTGCTGAAATTGCAAACCATGGACAGGATGCAGTCAGAATACACCTGCACTTTTGTTATATCACTGCCAAAGAGGCATCATCAGAATCTAACCATGAGAAAATCTGAGGAAAGCAAACCAAAACCTAAACTGACATTCTGTAAGAACAAATGGGTCCTAAATTCTAGAAATTATTCAGGTCATGAGAGTGAAAACATTCTCAGAAACCATGTCAAACTAAAGGAAAGAGACACAGTACACCTAGAGGCAGTAAGTAATTCTTTATGAACTGTATGTATTCTTTTGCTATAAAGCATATTTGGGACCACTCTTGAAAGCTGAATAGGGAAAATGGATTAAATGGCAATACTGTATTAATGTCAATAACATTCTAATAATTATACTGTTTGTAGAAAAATATGCTCTACAAACTATTCAGAGTTGAGGGAGCATTGTGCTATGAGTTTATTATGTTATTGTGTATGATCAATTCAAGGGGAATGATTTTATTTTATTAGCAATTTTCTCTAAGTTTGAGATAATTTCAAAATATTTGAGTTTGTGCTGAAATGATCATATAGACGTTGATCAGTCAGATGTGAGGACTGAATACTTATTAATTTTTTTTTAACTTTGAACCTATCCTCCCACATCCTACTTTTCTTCATGGATGAGAGCATTTCTGCTTTGCTAGTTAGCTCCTTGATAGACTATATAAAAAAGGGACACAAGAGGAACTTTAAAATCCTACATGAAGAAAAGGGACTATTTCGTTTGCACGTCCTTTGGTTATCCTGTATCATTTCTATCATGTCCAGCAAGTGTTTGATTTTAGAAAACCTGATTTTACTTCATGCTCCGTATTTTTGAGACACATATAACTAATTTTTTGTTTTCCTTTAATTTGTAGCATTCCTGATGACAGTAAATGTCACAGAGGATAAAGTAGAAAAATAAACAGATGAAATAACCTTCTAGAAAAGTTAAATTAGGTGAAATATAATGCATATTTATGTTTAGTAGATTCTATGAATGCACAATACACAATACAAAAGTAAAGAGTCATTATTTGATAAGAAATGTCCTTGATTTATTCTCCCCAGGCACAATGGAACATGAGAAAGTTGTACTACTTTTAACCTGACCAAGAGTAAATCCTTAATTTTAGTCTTAGTGACACAAAAGGAGGTAATTTAAAAATATGAATACTAAAACAATAATTAAAAGTAACTAATGCATAAAAAGTTATGCCTCCTAAAACATGATTAGAACTAATGTTAAAATGTAATGGATATTTTGAACCCATTACTTCTATGAGAAAACACTAGAAATAAATTACAAAAATATTACCAAATACACATCCTATCCAAAGCAATATGGCCAAATCAAACTACTCTGCAAAAACTAGGGCAGGTTCAAGAATGCTAAGCTACATCCATATGTAAAATGATTTAGAAAGTGAGAAGTAAACACTTATGAAGACTTTAAACAATGTGGAACATTAGGATATAAGATGCATTTTTCTACACATTAAATTGAACTAGGTAAAATATTCTATTCAAGAATGAGAATAGCAGTGTTAATATTTAATTCTTGATTATATTCAGATACTATTATTTATCTTCTTTTAAGGAGAGACATGTTTTCTTTGTTTGTTAAATAATTATTGTTGATCAACAAAAACAATGTTTGTGGAGAAGGATTTCATTCCACAGATTTTCATCCTTTTTTATTTTTTTATTTTTGCATGATTCTTAAATAAACAATGAATTTGAAAAAAAAAATAAGCTTCGTATGTTTTGAAACAGTTATGGATTTTTAGTACAGAACACTCATATATTTCTAAAAATACACACTCTTAAATTCATTTATAAATCTTACCATACTCCATCAGTATTCTTTTTAAATAACTTTTGGTATATACAATTTAAGAGAAGTATAGCTAATTAGATGTAAAGGATTAACTACATATTAAGTAATAACTTGAGTATACTTGTTCTTAGGTCATTAAATAAATGCCAGTTCAGGATGTATTAAGACACAATTCAATTTATGCTAGAGTAATATGTAGTTTGCCAAATTTGTATCAATATATGTAATGAAACATTTTTTTTACTTACATTAAATATGTAAGTTACATATAAACTACTGATTATTTCTAAATCTCCCACTGTTTTCCTTTTTTTTTTTTTTTTTTTTTTTTTAATGAAGTGTCCTTGGGTTTTATTAGACAGAATGTGGTAAGATTCGAATTGTTTGAGAAAAATCTATCTTAGTCGTTCAGTACACATTTTATAAATTTGTATGTCCTTGCAATTCAGCTAAAGATCCGGTAAACAGATGTGGAGAGACATGAATATGAAAGAAGTCCACTAAGTCATTTGAACCAAGGAAAAGTTGTTCTTTTATATGGACACAAATCTGCTTTCCTACTATGGTGAATGCACAGTGATTCTTCCTTTCTTTGTTTTTAGTTTCCTATCATGGGTCTGTAATATATATTGGCTAATATATTGCCTATCACAATTTTCTTTGCAGTCTTGCAAGTTTCAAACTTTGACATTGATAGATTCTAATTTCTTTGTTATTTAGTTTCTAGACTGTTGTTTTATAAATCTAGGAGTTCAAACATTACTGCTGATCTAATTATCTCCACTCAAACCTGAAGTACAAAGAATAACTTAAATTTAACAAAAAGAAAGCTATCACTAAGTTATTTTACTTTATTTTCTTAATTTAATATTTTGACATAAGAATGAAAAAATTTGTAAGGTCTTGGATTAGGTACAATTAAAAACTTTTTTCAGGAGCTTTGTGTATTTTCCAATTACCCTTTCTGCTTTTACATGAAAGAGGAATTCAGCAGGAGCAGCATGTATAACCTTTGTCCTTTTCAATAAATGTCATTAGCCAATTTGTTGACACAGAATATATGCCTGGTCTTAACTGAAGCTTATATATTCACATAAGTCTGTATAATACAATATATGTGGATTAGGCAACTACTTAAGCCATTAATATTGTATAGCAAATAAAAGCAAAGATATTAAATCATAATGATCCCATGGAAGAGAGAAACTCAAAATTCTGTTTGGAAAAATTAAAGAAAAGAGTATATTAGAGCAAGAATTGGCAAATATTTTCTGTTAAAGACCAAATGACAAATATTTTAGTCTGTGGTTAAATGAGTTCTGTCAGAAATACTTAACTTTGTTGTTATAGCATGAAATCAGCCACAAATATTATGCAAAAAAAGAGCACAGAATAATTTTAACAAAACTTGGACTAAAATCCTGAGCTAAAGTTTGACAATTCCTGATTTAGATCATAGAACTTTTTGATTGTAATAATTACACATAATAAACTTAAATTTGAGAACAGTCAAATCATAGAAGGGAAACTTTTATCTTTTGGTTATTTAATTTTATGATGGGAAATATAAAGATGTGTGCTTTCACATAACTGCATTTCAATATGCATTTGTGTTAATTTTGATGTTGCAGTTTGGAGAGGATATAGGAAATTGAAGACATTGAATGCTTTGTTGAATAAGCCATATCTTATGCAGATATTAAAAGGTATCATTTTAGTGTGCAAATTATTTACCACTTGGATATTATATAGTCTTTATTTGAATTAGTGTGCTAACTGAGGAAAATAAGTCTTGCCATCTGTGTAAAAAATATATTGTTTAAAGATACATTAAATAATTTTTCTTAAAATTAATACTTAAATGGAAAAAGATGGCTTTCTTATTGTGAATTTCCTTAGGGAGAGCCTGGTTTAGTCTCATAACCGATAATCTAAAAATTGGTCTTATCTACTATATAATGATATAAATCTCTTCCTGTCATGTTTACTATGAGGATTAAAGAAATAAAATATTTGGAAACTATAATGCAATGTCTCCCTATAGTGGGCAATCTCTCAAGAAAATTTAATTCTCTTTCTTTTTACTTCATATCAGGGAAGGAGAACCTACAGACCAGAAAAAAAGTAAAAGGTTGGTTTCTGCCAAAGAACAGGCAGTAGTTTGAAAATTTTACTGTTATATTAAATGAAAAGATTTCAAATTGTAAGTATATCAAAATCACCATTATATATTCATGTTCCTTTATTTTGTATTGTGCTTCATTTCTATCAAAGACCGAATCAAATACTTTCAAATTGGTTTGGAGTAAAAGAGACAGTGCTTCAATTCATCCACAGACAATGTTGATAAGATTTCCATTTGGTTTTATAACTATAACTAAGTCCTAAATGTTTTGTTGTAAGGATTATTCTAAAGCTAAAAACAAATTAACAAGATGTATGCTATTATGAGAATGTGAACAATTCTAACAAGAGTATAACAATCTGCCAAAGGATTCCTTTACTTTGGATATTAAGGTTCAACTAACAATCACTGTTCTCTAAAATTTCCTCAGATGTTGAAATTATACTACACGTGCTTTTTTCACTACTGAAACATAAGTTTCCAGCACAACTTTTTTGCCCACATATAAATAACTAGGCTTTGAAAAAACTTTATTTTCCCTTTTTGTTAAGGGAGACACATATACCCTTCATTGTAGCACCATTTTTGTCCCATTTACTCACTTATTCCAATTTCATTATTTTTATTGCATTAGGGAAAGGCAAGTTAAAACCACAATGAACAAACTATATACCCTCTACAATGGCTATACTAAAAATTTGTAATATAACACTTTGGTGAGGAAGCAGAGAAATTGAAATCCTCAAGCACTGCTGGTGGGAATGTAGAATCATACAGCCACTTTTGAACACATTTTGGTAGTTTCTAAAAAATAAAACATAAAATTTACAATGATCCAGGAATTTAACTCCTGGGTATTTCCCTAGTGAACTGAAAACTTGTGTGCACAACCAAAAGAACCTCCTTTAGAATGCTTGGTAGCTTTTTGCTTATCAACAAAAGCTGGGAAAACCAGAAGATCTTCCCACAGGTAAGCAGATAAACAAAATGTATTAAATATATAAAATGGAATCGTATTAAATGTTAAAAAGTAACGGACTACTCTTCTTGTGCTATGTACGTATAGCAAAAATGAACCTCAAAAGCATTAGGCTAAGTGAAAGAAGCCTGAATTGCATTAAGAGGTACAAAACTTCAAGTTGTGCTTTGACAACTTGGAGCTCCATAAGGCCTCAATGGCCTACCTATAAATTCTCCTGCTTTTCTACCCAAAAGGAATGATTCCCATTTCAGATGATTTCCCTATCAGACACCTGGTCTTCAACATGACAAGTTTCAATTCTCTGCCATCCCACAAAATTATTCATGTTTTCCATGGGTACCAGAGGGCAACTTTTCCCCTCTTATTACACAGTCTGCCTCCCCAAACCTCTACTGGTTCACTGTGTTCTGTGGTGCTACCTTCTCTGCAGGATGTGAGCATATGCAACTGATAAGCTACTGCCAATCTCATTTGTTCAGTGTCAAGTATTTTATGTGCAACTCTCTCACTTCTTCACCTGCCAGGTTAGTAAGGAATGATCAGAACACACATGATTTGAGGTGTTGTCTGTGATGGGGGAAATGGAGTAAGTACCAACTGAACACATAAACCAAGGAGTTGTTTTTGTTTTTGTTGTTGTTGTTTTTTGTTTGTTTGTTTGTTTGTTTGTTTGTTTTTGATTATGTTGTTCTGGGTCTCTTGAGAGGTATCACAGAGAGAGATGAAATAAGGAGGGAACAGGAAGGCTAAGACAGCCTCACAGACTATGATGGAAGTCTTTCCTGAGTGATGGAAAAGAGGAAAGGGAGAAAGAGAACAAAGGAAGGACAGTTAGGTAGACGTGTTTAAGCTACAGTCTGTTTCTAAAGAAAGTTCAGTATCATCATTAGGTAATCCTCAGAACTGTCTTCTACAGGAATCCCATGTTTCTCAGGAAGAAGTCTGTCCTACTGTCTCAAGGACATGCAGCCCTCGAAAGGCTGAAGCCTACAATAGATTTAGGAATGCAGGAATTGGGGCCTCAGTAAATATGCTCCCCTGTACTGGAGATCTGAGTGGCACAACCTTCCCTGAGGGGTGATTGTAACTGAAGGAAAGATTTCATTAAGCAAGGCAACCAGACTAGCTTTTTCTTATGCCATTTCTAAATATGTTTATTGACATGATAAAAACTTAAATGCAAATGTTGACTAGAAACTCTTTGCTCATGACCACATGACCAGGATTTTTTTCTTTCCCCTCATGGAAGGTTTTCACTTCACAAGAACAAATGGAAATATCACCAGAAAAGGTGGAGAAATGTTTGTTTATTTATTTTTAGTCCATCCTCTTTTCTTGGTTTACTAACTCTGCTATGAAATCCCCTAGAAGTGCATTTGTGTGGATAAACAGAAATTCCTTAAGATGTAGATGAAAACAGAAAGAGGAAACCATGTGAAAGCTTTGTTCTCTAAATTTTTATATATCAGACTTCATTTACCCAATATATTCTAAGGGGGTGATATTGAATTTTTGAGTTCTTTTTTTAATCACATATGTTTTGCAATAAATGAGACAACTATTATAATACAAACATTAAAATATTTTTAAATGAAAGATTAAAGTAAAAAGATAGCTTTATAATTCAAGTAAGTGTTAACTTAGCAGGGCACAGACAGGACCAGGACAGCCCCACAGACCCAGTGTGGAGTCCAGGCAGGCCCAGGACAGCCAGCGGAGCCTGCACTGGGTCTGAGCTGTATCCTTGAACACATCGCCCAATGCCCCCCACCCAACCTGACACTCCATCACTGAAAGCAGCCGCCTCTATCTTGGGACCCCATTTTCGCCATCTTAGTTGTGGCAGCTCCCAGGTTGGAACACTAGCTGGGCAGGAGAGGTATTGGAACCCGACAGGGGAGCTATAAGCCTAAATCAGTAATGCTGCAGATCCTCAGTGCTAGAAGAAAAGACACATGAACAACATGGAAAAAAAAAGGGGGGTGGGGGAAGTGCTCCAAACAAATCAAGATAATACACTACTAAAATCCATGACTAGCACAATGGAAGAAAGGACATAGAAGGAGTTCAGGATGTACATAATTAAAATGGTCTGTGAGTTAAAGGAGGATATAAGAGAATAAATACAGGCAGCAAAAGATCATTTTGATAAAGAGCTACATAAGCAAATACAGGAAGCAAAAGATTACTTCAATAAGGAGATGGAAGTTCTGGAAAAAAAAAAAAAAAACAAACAGAAATCCTTGAAATGAAAGAAACAATAAGCCAAATTAAAAGCTCAATAGAAAACATCACCAACAGATTAGACCACTTGGAATATAGGACCTCAGACAATGAAGACAAAATATATAATCTCAAAAAGAACACAGATCACACAGTGAAGATGGTCAGAAACTATGAGAACATTTGAGAAATAAGGGATAACATAAAAAGACCAAATTTGAGAGTTATTGGGATAAAGGAAGGCATAGAGTTGCAAACCAAAGGAATGAGCCGTCTATTCAATTAAATAATATCAGAAAATTTTCCAAACATGAAAAATGAGTTGGAAAACCAAATTCACAAGGCTTACAGGATGCCAAATGTACAAAATCAAAACTAATCCACACCAAGTTGTATAACAATGAAAATGCCTAGCATACAGAATAAAGAGAGAATCTTAAAATCCACAAGAGAAAGGAATCAGATTACATATTGGGGAAAACCAAATAGTATATCTGCAGATTCTTCAACACAGACCTGAAAGCTATAAGATCCTAGAACAACATATACCAAGCTCTGAAAGAAAATGGATGTCAACCAAGAATCTTATATCTAGCAAAATTAAGCTTTAGATTTGATGATGAAATAAAAACCTTCCATGATAACAAAAGTTAAAAGAATTTACAAATAGAAAAACTTCACTACAGAACAACCTTGTCAAAATATTCCATGAGGAGGAAATGAAAAACAACAATGAAAATCAGCAGAGAGAGGTATTAAACTAGTGGGAAAAATAATCAAAGGAGAAACCAAGTCAGTTAAATACTAAAAATAAACAAGAATGGCTGGAAATACAATTCGTGTCTCAATAATGACCCTGAATGTTAATGGCCTAAACTCACCAATCAAAAGACATAGACTGGCAGGTTGGGTTAACAAAAAAAAAAAAAAAAAAAAAAAAAACAAAAAAAAAAAAAAAAAAACCAATATCCTGCCTCCAAGAGACTCATCTCATAGGAAAAGACACCCACAGACTGAAGGTGAAATGTTGGGGAAAAAAAAAAAAAAAAAAACCACTCACATGGACTGCAGAAACAAGCAAGGATTTCCATTCTCATATCAAATAAAGTAGATTTCAAGCCAAAGTTAATCAAAAGGGATAAATAAGGACATTTATACTGCTAAAGAGAAAGATACATCAACAAGACATCATAATTGTAAAATATATATGCCCCAATAATGGAGCATCTGCGTTCATCAAACTCTTGTTTATCAAGTTCAAGAGTCAAATAGACCACAACTATTGTCACCACAATTATTCTTGGTGACTTTAACATACCTCTTTCACCACTGGATAGATCTTCCAAACAAAAGCTGAGCAAAGAATTTATAGAACTCAATAATTCAATCAATAACTTAGACTTAACTGACATGTAGAATATTACATGCACCAATGAGCGAACACACTTTCTTCTTGGCAGCACATGGATCCTTATCTAAAATAGACCACATATTATGCCACAAAGCAACTCTTAGCAGATACAAAAAAAGTGCATTCTATCAGATCATAATGGAATTAAATTAGAAATCAACGATAAAATAAAAAAATAAAAGCTACTCCAACACATAGAGACAATATGCTATTGAATGAACAATGGGTTGCAAAAGACATTGAAGAAGAGATTAAAAAATTCTTAGAGGTAAATGAGAACACAGATACAACATATCAAAATCTCTGGGACACCATGAAGACATTACTAAGAGGAAAGTTCATTAAATGGAGTTCATTCCTTAAAAGAAGTAAGCCAGGCGCGGTGGTGCACGCCTGTAATCCCAGCACTTTGGGAGGCTGAGGCAGGAGGATCGCGAGTTCAAAGCCAGCCTCAGCAATGGCCAGGCACTTAGTAACTCAGTGAGACCCTGCTTCTAATAAAATACAAAAAAGGGCTGGGGATGTGGCCCAGTGGTCAAGTGCCCATGAGTTCAATCCCCAGTAACAAAAAAAAAAAAAAAAAAAAAAAGAAGTAAGGGTCAACAAATAAATGACTTAACATTACATCTCACAGCCCTAGTAAAAGAAATACAAATCAACACCAAAAGCAGTAGAAGACAGGAAATAATTAAAATCAGAGCTGAAATCAATGAAATTGAAACAAAAGGAACAGTTGAAAAAATTGACAAAACAAAATATTGGTTCTTTGAAAAAGTAATTAAAATTGATAAACATTTAGCCATGCTAATGAAGAGAAGGAGAAAGAAAACTCAAATTACTAACATATGTGATAAAAAAGGAAATATCACAACATAACTACAGAAATACAGAAGATAAAGTGGAAATTATTTTGAAAACTTGTATTGGAAAATACTGAAGGCATCCACAAATTTCTACAGTCACATGATTTGCCCAAAGTGAATCAGGATAATATACACAATTTAAACAGATCAATTTCAAGCAATAAAATAGAAGACGCCATAAGAAGCCTACCAACCAAGAAAAGTCCAGGACCAAATGGATACAAAGCTGAGTTCTACAAGACCTTTAAAGAAAAACTAATACCAATACTCCTCAAATTATTCCATGAAATAGAAAAAGAGGGAACATTTCCAAACTCACTCTATGTGGCCAATTTCATCCTGACCCCCAAACCAGGCAAAGACACACGAAAGAAAGAAAACTTCAGACCAATATCTCTAATGAACATAGATGCAAAAATTCTCAATAAAATACTGGCAAATCGAATACAAAAACATATCAAAAAGATAGTGCACTATGATCAAATGGGGTTCATTCCAGGGATGCAAGGATGTTCAACAAAAGGAAATCAATAAATGTAATTCATCACATCAATAGACTTAAAAATAAGAATCATATGATCATCTCAATAGATGCAGAAAAAGCATTCAACAAAGTACAGCACCCCTTCATGTTCAAAACACTAGGAAAATTAGGGATAACAGGAATGTATCTCAACATTGTAAAAGCTATCTATCCTAAGCCCCAGGCCTATATCATTTTAAATGGAAAAAAAATTGAAAGCATTCCCTTTAAAAACTGGAACAAGACAGGGATGCCCTCTTACACCACTTCTATTTAATATAGTTCTTGAAACACTAACCAGAACAATTAGACAGATGAAAAAAATTAAAGGGATATGGATAGGAAAAGAAGAACTCACATTAGCAGTATTTGCCAATTATATGATTCTATACACAGAAGACCCAAAAAATTACAAAAAACTTCTAGAACTAGTGAATGAACTCATCAAGATAGCAGAATGTAAAATCAACACCCATAAATCAAAGGCATTTCTGTATACCAATGACAAATCCTCTGAAAGAGAAATAAGGAAAACTGGCCCATTTACAATAGCCTCAAAAAGGAAAAAGGAAAAGAAAGAAAAAAAAAGAAACCTTGGGAATCAACTCAACAAAAGTAGTGAAAGACCTTTACAGTGAAAACTACAGAATGCTAAAGAAAGAAATTAAAGAAGAACTCAGAAAAAGGAAAAATCTCCCTTGTTCTTGGATAGGCAGAATTACTCTTGTCAAAATGACCATACTACCAAAAGAACTATTTATTCAGATTTAATACAATTCCAATCAAAATCCCAATTACATTCCTCATAGAAATAGTAAAAGCAGTCATGAAATTCATCTGGAAAAATAAGAGACCCAGAACAGTTAAAGCAATCCTTAGCAAAAAGAGTGAAGCAGATGGCATCACCGTAGCAGACCTTAAACTATACTGCAGAGCTATAGCAACAAAAACAGCATGGCATCGGCACCAAAATAGACTTGTAGACCAGTGGTACAGAATAGAGGACAAAGACACAATGCATATAATTACTGTTATCTTATGTTAGACAAAGGCTCCAAAAACATACATTGGTGAAAATATAGCCTTTTCAACAAATGGTGCTGGGAAAACTGGAAAGCCATATGCAACAAAATGAAATTAAACCCCTATCTCTCTTCATGCACAAAACTCAACTCAAAGTGGATCAAGGACCTAGGAATTACACTGGAGACCTTGCACCTAATAGAGGAAAAAGTAGGCCCAAATCTCCATCATTTTGGATTAGGCCCCATCTTCCTTAATAAGGCTCCTATAGTGCAAGAAATAAAATCAAGAATCAATAAATGGGATGGATTCAAACTCAAAACTTTCTTCTCAGCAAAAGAAACAATCAGAGAGGTGAATAGAGAGCCTACAGAATGGGAGCATAGTTTTACCACACGCACATCAGATAGAGCATCAATCTCTAAGATATATAAAGAACTCAAAAATCTTAACACCAAAAAAACAAATAATACAATCAATAAATGGGCCAAGGAAATGAACAGACACTTCTCAGAAGATGATATACAATCAATCAACAAATATATGAAAAATTGTTCAACATCTCTTGCAATTAGAGAAATTAAAATCAAAATTACTCTAAGATTTTATCTCACTCTAGTAAAAATGGCAGCTATAAAGAATATAAATAACAATAAGTATTGGGGAGGATGTGGGGATAAAAGCACACTCTTACGTGGAAAACTGGGAATGGAATCACCATTTGTCCCAGCTATCCCACTCCTCTGTTTATACCCAAAGGGGTTAAAAACAGCATACTACAGGAACACAGCCATATCAATGTTTATAGCAGCACAATTCACAATAGCTAAATTGTGGATCCAACCTAGATACCCTTCAGTAGATTAATGGATAAAGAAAATGTGGTATAAATACACAATGGAATATTACTCAGCATTAAAAGAGAATAAAATCATGGCATTTGCAGGTAAATGGATGGATTTGGAGAATATAATGCTAAGTGAAGTAAATCAATCCCAAAAAACCAAATGCTGAATGTCTTCTCTAATATAAGGATGCTCATTCATAATGCGGATGGGGGGAGAATGGGAGGAATAGACAAACTTTAGATAGGGCAAATGGGAGGGAGGGGAAGGGAGAAGGCATTGGGGTAGGAAAGACAGTGGAATGGGATGGACATCATTACCCTAAGTACTTGCATGAAAACATGAATGGTGTGACTCTACTTTGAGTTCAACCAGAGACATGAAAAATTGTGCTCTATTTGTATAATATGAATTGAATTGCATTCTGCTGTCATATATAACTAATTAGAATAAATGAAATAGAAATCTTTTTTGAATGTTAACTGATCTCATTTTGAAAAGAAATCATTGACATGTTTCCAATTCCAACTGATCTCATTTTGAAAAGAAATTATTGACATGTTTCCAATTAAATAGATTATTAAATAGATTATTTACTTAGATGGCTGTCTAAGAAAAATTACTATTGTTATCATTCTTTTTTTTTTTTTTTGGTGGTACTAGGGATTGAACTCAGGGGCACTGGACCACTGGGCCACATCCCCAGCCCTTTTTTGTATTTTATTAGAGATAGGGTCTCACTGAGTTGCCAAGTGCCTCGCCATTGCTGAGGCTGGCTTTGAACTCATGATCCTCCTGCCTCAGCCTCCCAAGTGCTGGGATTACAACCGTGCGCCACCGCGCCCGGCTCTTTTCTTATTATTATTAATTGAACCCAAGGGTCTTTTACTACTGAGCCACACCCAAGCCCCCTTTTTGTGGGGTGCTGGGGATTGAACTCAGGGGCACTACACCACTGAGCTATACCCCCAGCCCTATTTTGTATTTTATTTAGAGACAGAGTCTCACTGAGTTGCTTAGCACCTCAATTTTTTTCCAAGGCAGTCTTTGAATTTGTGATCCTCTTGTCTCAGCCTCCTGAGCCACTGGGATTACAGGCATGCATCACCTGAGCCCTTTTTAAACAATTTTTTTTTTTTTTAATTTTGAGACAGGATCTCACTAAATCCCTTAAGCCATCTCTAAATTGCTGAGGTTGGCCTTGATTTTGTAATCCTCCTACATCAGCCTCCGGAGCTGCTAGGATTACAGATGTGCACCACCAAGCTATGTAAAATATTACCATTATTAATCACTATTGCATAATTTTATTCCAACTATGTATTTGTAGTCCAGACACATTTTAAGAAGCATCACATTTGGAAATATGTTTATACCTTTTAGGGTCTTAATAATAATTATACTACATTTTTCAAAAAATCAAAAATAATTAAATATTAATTTTATATCAAATTATTTGATAACTATTACAAAAACAAACAAACAAACCACCATACTAGTTTCACCAAGGCATTCTTAAATGTGAATAAAGACAGCAAATTATGCAGCAGATTTATTAGAAAGAATTTTTCTGATAAAAAGAACTTTATATTTTATATAAGACCCAGTTTAATTCATACACCACCAATTGAACTTGAAAACAAATTCCTTAATATCTCTTCTTTTCTTTTATGATGGAAAATTCCTAATATCTTCCTATGAGAAAGTAAAAAGTTTATTTTTTCTATGAAGAAAAAATGGATTTCTACTGCTACCTAGGTTGAAATTTATTTTCTTCAAGGGAACTCTGAGAACTCTTCAGAAGCTTATCTAACCTCTCTGATCCTCATTTTTCTCAACTGTAAGTAGAGATTGTAATGATAACCACAATATATATTTGTTGAAATGTTTAGATAAAACATTTATTAAGAAATAAGGCTATTTCTGAAGACATTATAAGCAATTGGTGAATATTAACTTTTACTATTATCACAATTCATTTTACTGTAATTTTTTAAAAATACCACAACATCTTTATATTCTATTTTATGTAAGTATAAAATTATTTATAAGATACATGTATTTATGTATGTAAAGATAACAACCAAATATAAGTCAGTAGATTAAAAAGTGAATAAAATTGCTTACAGAGCTGAAAAATCTGAGCACTATACATATACTCCCCCTGAAACATTCATTTATTGTAATCTTGGACCTTACCATAGGATAGAAAATATACTAGCAATAAATATTAATAACATAAAGGCAGGGGTATATAGTTTTCCTTGAGTTTACACCAATTTACTGTACTTTTTGTAGAAGCAGAATTCATATAAGTTTGAATCCAATATATTTTCATGTTGAATTCTATTATATGATCACAGATGTCAAATGTTTTCCCACTGGAAAAAATGTATTGACTCAGAAATCATAAAACTCTTATATTTAACACAGCTGCAAACTTCTGAAATCCCATGTTTAACCTAGATAGACTTTTAGCTATCTTCTTTGCAGTGATTTCTTGACAATTGACAGGGAAAATTGCAGCTACTGGATTTTTCTTTTTCTTTAAACTTTGCACCAAGAACACATTGCCTGAAGATTCCTTTATTTTCTCAGCAGGGCTTCAAGAGCAAAGTCAATTAGATTTAAAAGAAATAGCAGAAGGGGGTGGGGAGAATGAAAAATCCACACCAGGAAGATAAACCAGGAGGGCAAGTTAAGTATTTTCAAGAAGACTTATAAAAAACCAAAGACTTAAAAAAGCTAGTGCCTTTTGCTGTTAAAAAAAAAAAAAAAAAAAAAAAAAAATATATATATATATATATATATATATATATATATATATATATATATATATATATAGCCAAACAGGCACTGACTTTGGAAGTTGTTTTGTGCATCTCCACTAAGTTGCTACACAAGGCAAGGTTAATATTTAATTTAATGAAGCAATCAAGTAAAAGATATGCTATCATCATTTTTCAAGGGAAAATTTATCTCTAAACATTTAACAATCATTTAGGTGACTGTAGATATAGATAAATCATAAAAATGATGATAATGCTAATAGGAATGGGGAGGAGAAATTAGAAACAATCTCCTATAAAATTCCTAAATTACAAATATGTAGTATAGTGTTATTTAAAGGTGCATGTAGATTAGGTAAAAATGAATATTTGAGCACTAAACAAATGAAACAACTAAAGTGGAAGTTCAGCTCAAGTAATGATAGAGCGAATAAAATGGACTCATAAAATGCTCAATTCAAACCACCACCACTACCACCACCTCCACCCAAAAACAAAAACAAAAATACAGAAGAAGAGGGAAAGGAAATAAATAGTAAATGCAGTAAACAGGAACCCAGTGCAAACATTTTAGATAGCAGTCCAACTAAACCAACAGTCACCTTACCTGTGAATGTTCAAGACCACCAATTACAGAATTGGAGAGTTAATATTAAAAAAAACACCACCTATAGGTTGTTTAAAAGAAACCTATTTTAAATATAATGATTCAGGTTAAAAATTAAAAGTATGCAGCGGGGAATATTGTTCAGTCATAGAGCACTTGCCTAACAAGTGGGAGGCCTTGGGTTAGATTCCCCCACCACCAACCCTGCCACCCACCACCACCACCACCACTACACATGCAAAAGTGTAGTGACTTAAATTTGAATAAAGCTTTTTTGAAAAGAGTAAAATGATAGAGAAAGTTATTCCACAGCAACACTAATCAGAAACTTGGGGTAAAATCATAGAAAACACATGTAAGAACAAGAAAAATTATCATGGATAAAGGCAGTATTGCATAAGAATAGAATGATAGATATCAATTCTTTGCTACAATTTAAGAACTAGTATAACTATTTAGTGGTTTTCTTTATCAGCAATGGTCTGATTAAGGAAGAAAATCCACAAACCAACCTGAAGAGCAACATCAAACTTAATATGTTTACTTTTTTAAGACTTTTCTTTGCTAGGGATTAAACTCCAGGTCCCATGCATGCTAGGCAAACACTCTACCACTGAGCTATATCCCCAGCCTGATACTATTGACTTTTACAGAATATTTTGTTAAAAATTTTTACATATCTTGAAGTTCACAGAGGATGGTCATCAAAATAGACTGATTTTTGGGCTATAAAACATACCTTAATAAATTAAAAGAATAAAACCCATACAAAGTATTTTATCAAGACAATTAAAACAAAAATCAATAACAGAAAGATGTAAAAGTTCCCACACATTTGGAGATAATAAAACACATTTATAAATAATACCTGGGTGAAAAAAAAAAATAATCCCCAAGAGCAATGAAAAAATATATTGAAGTAACTGAAATTGAAAAAAAATGAATTTAAAATATTTCTGGATTGCTGTAAAAATCATGTTTATAAGGAAAATTATGACAATAAATGCATATGTGAAGAAAAGGGACAGGTGGTGTATCAATAGTATTTTTTCCATCAAAGAATCTAATGAATGAAAAGCAACTTAGGCAGAGATGAATGTATATACAAACTGTTATACATCTATACAATAAAATATTATTTAGTGATAAACAGAAATTAGTTTTTAAGTCATATGAAATGATAAGAAACTCAAATGCCTATTGCTAAGTGAAAGAAGCCAGTCTGGAAATGCAACATATATACAATTTCAGCTATATGTCATTCTGGATGTCAAAACTATATAAAGTAAAAAGATGAATCTGACATAACTTTCCTATGTATGTATATGGATACACCACAGTAAATTTCAACATCATATACATCTACAAGACTGGATCCTAGTTAAAATAATATATATTCCATGCTTTTATAAATATATCAAAATAGATTCTACTGTCATGCATAACTAAAATGAACAAACGAACAAAAAAATTTCACATGAAGGATATTTTTAGAGCAATGAAAGTATTTGTTGATATTGTAATGGCAAATACATGCTATTATTTATTTGTCAAAATCCATATAATGTACAACACAAAAAGTGAATCCTAATATATGGACTTTAGTTAATGCAGTGTATTAATATTGACATATCAATTACATTAAACTTATCACACAAAAGTAAGATTAATAGTATGGGAAACCAGAGGACGGGGGGGGGGGGGACTTTAGAAATTACTATGTTTTCCACACAATTTTTTGGTAAACTTAAACTTACTCCAAAAATAAGCCTATTTTAAATATGTAAAGGAATAGAGAATATCAATACCATACACTGTAAAAGGATATGATAAAACTACCATTTTACGCTTATGGGCATAAGACATCTCAGATGTCTAAAATTTAAACCAGTTCCAACATAAAAGGTTCAGATTCTGACTGCTTATATTATTAAGAATAAAAATTAACTGAGCATATGTCACTAATCAATTCTTGGAGAAAGTAAGAAACACGTTTAATTACTATGACATTAATTATTAAAGATAAGAATGACATAATCTGAGGTTCACATTGAATTATAAAATGATCCTTCTCAGTGTCTATTTTGTAATGCCATTTACTGCTCAATAAGAAATGAAATAATTTGAGATAATTATGAAAAATTTGTACAGGGTCTTATCCATATATTTGTAATATGATGTTAAAATCTCTCACTAATATCGTCTATCATTAATATCATGATGCTGCATCTGCTACCTTTAAAAATGTTGTTCCATTATAGAAAATTGTTCACAACAGGAAAATAAAAGCATAATGTGCTGAGTTAGATTTTCTAAAAGTTACACCTGAACTGTAAAGCATCCTGAATTTATGTTAAATTGGTTACTGATTTTCACAGCAGAGCTTTTTTTATTCTTTGAGAAAGGCCAGACATTGATATCCTGCAAGGCAATAAAATACTCACAAGATTGCCTTTGTTGAACTATAGGATAACATTACAGAGTAAACTCCCCAGGGCTCTTGGTGTTTAGAAATACTGAAATCAGCATGTAACAATACATTCAATTGGAGGGGGGGAAATCTTTATAATAAAAGCAAATAATTTACTGACTTCATGTATAGGACAGAATGATAACTATCTACTTTTGCAGTATGGTATTAATGGCAATAGTTCATGATTTTTTCATTCAAAGAATATGTGATTTTAGTAATTTTTATTTCTCAGGTTTCTTAATAAAGATGTTAGGTATAAACCTGAAGTCCCGAGTTTTCCAATACAAAATTTACACTCAAAGCAAACCCATAAAACAAGGCAACAGCTCCCTGAACTAAAACACTTGTACTTTGAACAAGTACAATGAAGATGATGTATCAGAACACAGGTTTATTTTTATTTCCTTCTGTTGCTTTAAAATGTGTTCAGTAGTGGTAGTTGCCCTAACTGGAAAACAACCCATCACTTCCCATGGTTGACACTTAGATACAAGGCTATACTGTGAATGTGTTAATTTCAGAATTGCAACTTTAACTAAAAAGTTAAGAACTTTAAATACAAAAGCCCCCAAATAGTTCCCCTATGTGAAATCTTTGTGTCTGAGATATACTGCAGTGTGGCTGCTTGCTTAGAAGGTGGAATAGACTTTTATAATTCTGTTTACCACTGAGCATTTCTTCTCTACTTAGTAATTTAAATTGCTGAAGCTTCCTGAGATTGTCAGTCCCTGGACAAGTGATGATTAGAGAAGAATACATAGTTTTACCCAGGTTTGCTGCTGCACTGATTCCCTCATATGCATGCTTTCTACTAGGACCTCAGTTGGAACTGAGGTGGTCTTGGTGGTATTACTTCCTCCTCAGCTCCAGGTTCTGAACATTGCCTGCCACTCCACACAACATTCCTCTTGAAAATTCCTTCATCTTGGGTAAAACTTGAAGCAACACCAAGCTGGCTCTCTCACATGTGGACCACATCTAGTCATTGGGAAAATCTTAGTCTTTTGTGTTACTTGCTTTCAGATGGGAGTACAGAACTTTCTAGAAATAGCAACAAATCAGCATTGCCTTTCAGACAGCTTGCCAAACCATCTCCTCAGCCTTCCCAATGCTCTGTAGCACAGAGGCTCAGAACCAGGAAACAGAATTAGGGTCCTAGCAGGTGAAGATGTAAGACACAGGATAGTAGACATACTTTATTCAGTGGTGGCCACAGCCTCCAGCCTCAAACTTCAGCTTTAGGTCCCACCACTTCCATTTTAGTTCTCATTTTGCCCTCATTTTGCCCCAATTAGGATCATAAGTCATTTCCATAGGCCCTTTTTTTATGGAGGTTATCCATAGAAGGCACATTGCCAACAAGTTACATAAGGGGGCACATGCTCACAAGTTAATGTTTATGACCTTGAGTATATATATATGCAAAATCAGAATGTTTGTGGCCTTGATTAACCATAACATAACTATTTTCTAGCCCTGGCTACATTCTAAAAACATAACATAGCCCACTGGAAAACTTGGCTAGGGAGCCCAACTATAGCCGTTTTGGCCTGTCCAACACCCAAATCATTGCCTCCCCCAGCTACAAATATCAAGTTATCTGAGTGGTACCATCATCAAAGCCTGATTAGAGGGTTGGATACTTGACAATCATTTCCTCTGGGAGCCTTTGTCATCCTGGGTATGAATGAAAGCCTGAGCCATGTGAAACACTTATTAATGTATTCTCACCTTCTTTACTTGTAGAGTTTTAGTCTATTTTATCATGATGCTTCAGATTAAATTTTAAATTTACTACTTTGCACATTGTATTTCCTGCTCCAGGTGGACTTTATATTTAATATCTCAGATCTCACAATGGTTCCATGAATAATGCTTTTATAATTATTCCCAATTTATTGATTGATTGCAGCATTGGGGAGTGAACCCAGGACCTTCCACATGCTAGGCAAGCGCTTAACCACTGAACTACTTGTGTAGCTCTTTAAAATTATATTTGTAGGCAGGGTCTTACTAAGTTGTCCAGTCTGGCCTTGAATTTGTAATCCTCCTACCTTAACTTCTGGAATATCTGGGATTATAGTCATAGGTCACCATGTCTGGCTCATTCCTAGTTTATACTGAAGAACTTAAAGATTAGACAGATCAAGTCACTTGTGAAAAATCAAAGGTAGTAAGTGATGGAGAGTGTTAAATAATTACTTTTTTCACCTTTTAAGAATTTGTACACCTAACCACAGTTTTATATGCTACACACTTTTATCATCAACCCCAAAAGCATATGCAATTGTGTGGTTGAAATAATTAGGAGTGACAAAAAAATTTTTTTTTCTCTTATATGTAAGAAGCACAGACATAGATGACATGTCTGCATTAGGAAAAGAATAATCTATATTTCAAGTGGCAGAATGGTACCATATAAAATTAGCTAAGTGCACTACATATCTGATTATCTGTTTTTCAAGAAAAATAGATATTTATATCAATTTAGATATAGATTTTAGTAGAATTGAATATGCTAAGTATTTTTATTTATGCTGCACAGTTTCCTTAAAACATTAATACAACTCAAGATTTTTGGCCTTTAGTTAAAGTTGACAGTTTAAATTTTGAGTGTTTGCTGTAAAATATCTAAGTGGAACAAAGTAAGATGTGGGAAATAACTATTACTAATTTCTCATTAAAATCCAGGTAAGCATTAAGACTAGAGTGACAGTTGATATAATGTGGACTCTATTGTGAGCAAACACTGCATCCCTGGTACTTGTCAGAGTGTGAACTTGCATTAACCTCAGGCCAAGTTTGTCTGGTTCAGTAGATAATAACCATTCATGAATGGTATGCAAAAATGTAATTCATAACTATAGTATGCTATTAAAGGATAAGATATGGAAATTTATGTATGCTTAATTCAGTTTCTATAAGGCATATTTAAGTGTGAAGCTATCAGCATATAGTGAATTACATATAAAAAGAAAGTCCAATGCATCGTTCATTAATATATCTAATTATAATCTTATTCTTGAAATCCTTGTTATGATTGTTTCTCTTGTCTTTAGCATTATATGTGGTCTTTTGACTTGAAATTTTAATTTATTTTATATATATTTAAGTTGTTGTTTAGAATCTTCTCTGGCAGACGGTCAAAACTATAGAGACAATTTTTTGTTTTATATTAGTGAATGGATGAACTTAACATTATGTACTTTGGTGATGGGCTTTATGGTTTACTTATTTTAGGTTCCTGCTTTCAATTTTATTTTGCCTCATTTTTTTGTCTTAACACATTTCTTATGTGGTTTATCTTGCTGCAGATAAATAAAATAATCATTTTAGTCATGTTTGACTTGGACAAACTCAGAGATATAATATATGGCTTTAGATTCAGTTTATTGATTGCAGTTCCTACAAATAATAGTCTACCTATGAGAGGTAGAGAGAGGAGCAAAGCTCATCAGGAAGAAAGAGAAGACACATCTGCACTACAGCTGTTCACTTACATGGCACACAAGTGTCACTACAGTTGAGAAAATGAGGGGAAAAGTGACCCAGAGATGGTACCAATGTGCTAAAATGTTTAGCAATGCATTCTCTAAGGACATAATGATTAACCTTAATTTTTTAATCTTTTGTATCTCACATGAACATAGGCATTTTGCATATGTATTTAATCATTTTTCAGATACATACACTAGCTATATAAGATCTCCATAAACCAAGGGCAAAAGCTACTTTGCAATTCAGGGTGGAACATTCTCTAAGGTCATTGAAACTTAAGAGAAGTAGTACACATAATGGCACAAGATGTGTTATAAGATTTTTTAAAAATCCATATACATTTTTAAAAAACATGATATTAACACATGCTTAATAATGGCATAATGAAGGGTTTCAGAGTCTAACCTACTCATATTATGGAGATTCCAAATTGGTTACTACTAAAGTAATCTGGGAAAAGAGGATAAGTTCATCTATACTATTTGTCAAGAGGACATGGTGGAATAATAAATGATAAGCAATGATCATTTCCATTCCTATGGTTATGCAAATGATCCCCAAGAGGACATTTATTGTGAATACTGTCATTGAAATCACCCTTCCTAGTGTTGACTAGGTCTGAATGCCTTTGAAGATCTGATTACTAAGCGCTTCATAAAATGTAACATGTGATGCTATCAGTCAGCATTGCCCAAGAAATGCCACTGTAAAATTCCTTTGTTGTAAGCAATATTTTAAAGCAAACACTCAAACACTTCTATAACATTGCTGAACTCTTTGAGCATCTTAAGTAGTAATGGCTTTTATAATAAATCTGTAGCACATTATTGTTCTTTGAATTATGTCAATGGTTATTTAAAGTGTTCCCTCACATGAAGTTATGTCAATCAATGATACAAATGGGTTTACAAAAGTATTTGTGGCATACACATAGAAAATACTAGAAAATATTTTCCCTTTTCAGCAATACTTTATGTGATCTTCAATGTCTTGATTGTGGATTACACCATCATATTTGTTGTTTGGAGTGGCTATTTCTACTATAAAATTTATCCTAACCTAAAAATCCATAATACAATCTTATAAATACAGAACATATTTAACAATATCAACTGCATGCTAATTTGGTTTTTGAGTTTGTATGAAGTATTACTGAATATCAAAGTGAGCACCATTACAATATAATATGTCTAGTGAACTCTTTAAAACAGGTCATCAAAACCAGACATGACCATAGCTATTTATACTGAAGCACTTTAACTATGTTTATTCAGTCAGTCTAATTATTCATTTACTCTGTACCAAATATCCCAGAGAAACTGTGAGGGAAAGAAACAACAGCAACAACAAAAAAGTAGAAAATATGGCCATTTCTTATGATTTTGGTGACAAAAAATAATTTTAAAAGAATTTTAAAAGCCACTCTTAAAAAAATAGGCAAACAGTTTATTCTGCTCAAAAACAATAGTATTAAGAGCAAGAACTTGAAAAACATTTATTACATGCTTGACATTTTTCTAGGATATTTTATAAATACCAATGTGCTAAATTCTCAAAAACAAAACCTATTCAATATTTATTATTTCCATTTTTTAAAAAAATATTTATTTATTTGCTTTTAGTTGTACACAATGCATTTTACTTTTACGTGGTGCTGAGCATCAAACCCAGGCCATGCACATGCTAGGCGAGCGCTCTACCGCTGAGCCACAACCCCAGCCCATTATTTCCATTTTAAAGATGAGACAACCTTTGCCAAAATCTCACAGCTACTGAATATGGTCATGGGAATTTAAGACCAGGTAATTTGGCTTCCAGATTTTAAACCTTTAAGAATTATTGTTATGATGCTTTTTTTCAGTGGGCCCATTCTTGAAATTACCTAAAATAGTGTTTGATCATGTCATCATCATGCAAACAGTCTAGGTTTAATAAAAATTTACTAGGCCAGAGATGTGTGAAAATTATCTTCAGTCATTCATATCTAAGCCACCTGAGTTTAGAGTTTCTACTAAATGTTGATCATAGAATAATGTAGCAAGAAATATTTGTGGTCATGCCTAATTATTATTGGCTATACTTTGTCTGAAGTCATATTATCTTATTTTCTATCCTTTTAAAAGTTATTTAGTGGTTATCACATCAAATGGTTAATGAACATATATGTTCAAGGTACTATATAAGGCATGTTAAATGTTAAATAAATGTAGTTACCAAAGCCCAGAAGATTACAATCTAAGTTCTGCAACATTCTTTTCCCAAGTAGTGTCCTCCTAGTGTCCTTCCTGTATCCTCTCACTCAACATTCAAATCAGCTTTCCGAAAAGAAATTGAAACAAATTAACACTGAGATATGCTGACATCTGAAAGCATTCAGAATATGAAAACATACTTATGGTAATAAAGTTTCAAAAACAACTTCAATAATTTATCTCAAAAGTCATATGTGATACATAAGTAAAAAATGCCTACATGATTGTGTTGGTTACTACATGACAGTGAACAAGTTGGGATTGATCTCATCCTAAAGAGTAATACATGTACAGCTGGGATCCATGGTTCTCTTTTGAATTTTCATCCCTTTATTCTCAGTCTCAAAGACCACATTCTGACATTCTGTAGTTAACTTTGTGTAATAAGCTTATATAAATGTATTTATGCATTTTACAACCCTATTTCCTGTTTTTGCCAACCTACTTAAAATCCATAACATTGATATATACAGAATTAATTCAACTATATTCCTTTTTCTAGGTAGACTTCCTTCAATCCTATATACTAAAATTTTTATTTGTTCTTCACTTGATAGATATCTTAACTATTTTGTATTATAGGAAAATTTGTAATTATCATTCTTATGTATATAACATAACAGAGATAAATATAACATAGCTTAATGTAACAGATAATATTAATTGATTAATCTGAGTTACGTATACATGAGTTGAATTGCTATGGAATAGTCCATTACAAAAATCACTTCACAAAGTGAGCAAATCATTTAACATATTACCAGTACCACATTATTATTTTTTAATTTTGTCTTATTTTAATGGACAGATAATAATTATATATATTTAATGGGTGTGATGTGAAGTTTTGTTACATGTATAGATTGTGGAGTTATCAATTAGCCTAATTAGCATACTTTCATCTTAAATATTTATCTTTCCTTGGTAGCGGGAATATTTGAGTTCCATTCTTTAGCTATTTTGAATTATACAATACTGTTAACTATGGTCACTAGGCTGGCTTCACAATAGATCACCAGACTCCTCCTGTCCAACTGAAACTTTGTGCCCTTTTACCAATGGTCTTTTTACCTCTTACTCCACACCATGCTTCTGGCAACCTCCATTCTATTTTTTATAAATTTAACATTTTTAGATTCTACACATAAGTGAGATTTTACAGTGTTTGTCTCTTATTGTGTTTTTTATTTTGAGACAGGGTCTCTCTAATTTGCTTAGGGCCTCACCAAGTTGCTGCTGCTGGCTTTGAACTGGTCATCCTCCTGCTTCAGCTTCCCAAATTGCTGGGATTACAGGTGTGCTCCACCACCATGCCCAGTCCATGCACACTTTAATGGATATATTGGTTGTTTCCATATTGTGTCTATTGTGAATAGCACTGCAGTGAACATGTGAGAGCAGATATACCTGACACACTGCTTTTAATTCTGCATGTCTATCCAAAGGTGAGTATGTTGGATTGTATGGTAATTTCATTTTTGGTTTTTGTGAGAAACCTCTACACTTCCAATTTTTTTACTGATTTTATTTTAAATGAGAAAGTAGGATTATTTTTTTCAGATTGTTTATTGTATATGGAAACACTAATAAATTTTGCATGTTGACTTTGTATCCTGAAACCTTACTGAATGCTTTACTAATTCTAACAGTTTGTTAGTGGTATTTAGAATTTTCTATACATAAGATCATGCTGTAGGGGCTGGGGCAGTAGAGCGTGTGCGTCTTGCATGTGTGAGGCCCTGGGTTCCATCCTCAACATCACATAAATAAAATAAAAGTAAAGGTTTTAAAAATTTTTTGTCAACTTCTTAAAAAAAAAAAAAGATCATGCTGTCAGCAGACAGTGATAATTTCATTTCTCCCTGTCCTTTTTTGGTTCCTTGAATTAGATTTTCTTTTTCTCCCATATGCATTGCCAGCATTTGATATCTTGTAGTTTTTGTCTTTCTCTCTCTTACTCTTCTCTATTTTTCTCAAATTCTCTCCTTTCTAACTCTTTAATTAGCATTATTTCTTTACTCATGGAAGAGGCTTGGCATTAGATTCTAGAATTTCTTCAAGTGATATATTCCACTCTTCCATATTTTCCAATCAATTTGAGCATTCCATGAAATTCCTTCCTTGCTTTAGGTAATAAAACCAAATATTAATTTTTGCAAGGCTGGATTTTCATGTGGTTCCAGCTATTTTATATTTTTACATTTGATTTCTTTAAAATACATGTTGAGATTAAAAGTCAAGTTTGTGAATACATAAAAATGTAGTTGTCTGAATGACATCCATTTGGAAAGGTCAGAAAGCAGGTGTAACAATATTAAAATACATGAAATTAAAATCAGGTATTTTAAAAAATGCTTGTTTACTTAATTAAAATAGTTGTGGACTGAAAAGAATTTGAAATGATGCATTATGATAAAAATATCACAAATGGAATAGGAATCTCTAAATAATTAGGGCTAAACATAATAATTCTGAAATGAATAGTTGTAAATTGTATAAATTAAGAGATAAGTAATCTTGACTATTTTACAGTGTTAAAGTACACTTCTTGAATGTTTATAAATTTGAATTTAGATTGTAGGGTTTAAGGATATATGAAAAAGAAAATAAAAGGAAGAGGGCAAAAGCTCACCAGGAAAACAGAGAAATAAAAGAAGTAAAGATGTAAAATGTGTTTAAGGTGCTGTCATTATTCTTAACTGAGACACTGATATTGTCAAAAAAAAAGAAGAAAGAAAAAGAAAAGAAAAATAAAAAATAACCTAAATTATGCTGGCATAATTAAAAGGTTTAAAATAGAATATTAGCAAAATCAAGCATTGCTATGGACTTTGGGATTGTATGTTGTGGTGAAATTTTTATTTAGCAGAATTAAATTCACTAAAAAGTATTTTTCAAGACAAAGAAACAAATATTTCTGATTTATGTCCTTGTTTTATATAGTTTCCTTAATATCATCTTATCTTCTACAGAAAACAATACTTACATTTCATCCTTAAGACAAACAAGAGCATATTTTAAAATAATTCTCTGGGTACTTATATTTAATTAAAAACAGACTTTATTTTTTAAAGTGATAACTATTTGGAATTTTATATCATTTCACTTCCATTTTTATCATGCTGTTTTTTAAAAAATGAGATTTCAAAAAATAATTTAAATACATGTCATAGAGGTGCCTTAAATTTTATTTTCCTGTGTGAGTAGTCAAAGCAATGGTTTTTTTTTTCCGTCATATTAATTCATCTAAAAACAGTTCAGTTATATGCATGCAAATATTTATCATGTAAATTTATCCAACAGGAATATTCAAAGTTTGGAAAATGTACAAAAATTAATTATCTTAAAACTACAATTCCATTTGAAAGTTATTCCCAACATTGATTATCCTAGAAAAATTTTTGAGAATTCCATTACATTCCTTTATTGAAATGGAAAAAAAAAAAAGTGTATATAGAATCTGTGTGTCCTATCAGAGCTTATATATACTCATGCTTCATGGCTCATTACATTTAGTTGTTTTCTTCCTTTTGTGAGGTAGGCTTTTATTCAAAAGTATATCTGCTTTAAGCATAACTTTTTTTTTGACAATTGTTAAATGAAATTCCATGTATTTCCAATATTTTATAATTTTCCATGTAGAAAATAAAGGACTTCTCTGAATAAATCTGAATCTATATCATTGAGCTAAGTGTTTACTAACTGGTAAGTCATGGATGGGAAAGAAACTTAACCTAAGAATTGTCAGGGGAGGAAATTACAGACAGACAACTTGTACTAGCTATCTTAGCCTCATAGCTACTGATCCTGAGATAAAATTTCAAAACTCATTCTGTCTCACAGCAGTTTGAGGATGAGTCACATAGAGAGTGTCACTATTAGAAAGTAATTGACATCATTTGCCTTGGCCTCAGTGTTCAAGTTCATGGATGGAGAGCACTGGCAAGAGCTGGCATATGGGCTGCCTTCTTCCTCTGCAGTCACCAAGAAATTGGGTTTCTATAAAGTTTACCAAAGAAAAAGGCACCAAATCCCCCTTTCCTCCCTTCATTTTCAATTACATTGATTGTTGAAAACAATGAATAAGTACATAATGTAAATACAGACGTTATGATTTTTGAGAGGGTCGCTATAAATATAAAACAATGCATCCATCTGATTTATGGCATTCAAAGGGGAACAACAACAACAAAATCTAAAGGGATTGATCTTGAAAACATTCCTTATTTTAAAGTGCTGACAGGATATTAAAGGGTGGTTCCAAAAGGCACCATTGAAGAATGACAATAGTGCATATGAAGACTAGATGTGCTGATCATATTCCCAAAAGATACAACCCATGATCTCAAATGTAGTAACCAAAAGTTCTAATGGCATAGTCTAAAACCCCAAAGTCACAATCTTATTTTTTTATTTTTAAATGTTCTTATTTGAATATTTTTATTTGTTCTTTTTGTTTATACATGACAGTAGAATGTATTTTGACATATCATACACACATGGAGTGTTACTTCCCATTTTTTTGTGGTTGTACATAATATGGAGTTACATTGGTCGTGAATTCGTAAGTGAATATAGGAAAGTTATTTCTGATGCATTCTATTGTCTTTCCCATTCCCCACACCCTCTCCCTTTCACCCATTCCTCCTTGTTCAGTACAGTGGAACCCACCCCCTACTGCCCTGAAAAACATATTGTGAGACAACATCTGCATATCAGAGAGAAGGTTCAGCCTTTGGTTTGGGGGGAATGGCTTATTGCACTTAGCATGATAGCCTCTAGTTCCATCCATGTACCTGCAAATGCCATAATTTCATTCTTCTTTATGGATGAGTAATAATACATATTGTGCATATATGCCACATTTTCTTTATCCATTAATCTATTGAAGGGCACCTAGGTTGGTTCCATAGCTTAGCTACTGTGAATTGAGCAGCTATAAACATTGATGTGGCTGTGTACACCCTGTAGTATGCTGCCAAATCACAGTCATGAGTGATTAAAATCACAAATACTGAAATACTGAAAGCTGAAATCAAATCTCATGCATACACACACACACACACACACACACACACACACACACACAATTGGGTGGGGGAGGGAGAAAGGTTATATAATAAAGGTAGAAAGCCAGACTCTGGGCAGAGGATTTACCACCCAACAGAGCAACAGGGCAAACTTCAATTTAAGTGTGTCATTTGTCTGCATTGGGGTTTTTTCCAGCTGATGAATTTTCTGGAGCCTTAAAAAAATAAATCCACATTTGCCTAAAGAAACCAGTGAAGTAATTGAATTGTTTAGAATAATTATGTTCATGTTTGTATAAAAAGACACATGAAGGTCTTGCTCTTTGATCACCAGTACTCTTCCCACCAAATCTGCAGCCTGTACAAAAATGCATGTGTAATATATCTAACCATAGCCAAAACAACTCAAAATCATGGCACATCATATGGGGAAATTTGATTGGGAATGATTTTGTTGTCTACATATCAATCATAGAATAATTTCAAAAGGAGAAGATCTCCAAAGAAATTGAATGTGAGAGTATTCTCAGTGGAAAGTCATTTCCTCACAAAAGAAATAGTCAAAGATATTCATTGTTATGCAAGACTTCAAAATATAATTAACATTCATTACAATTTGCTAGCTCTTATGGACTGCTTCTGTCCAAATGCCCATAATCCATGCCTGTAATGCACTTTCCAATATGTCTGATTTTCTTCTCAGTCATTTTGTATTCTAGTCTGTCTTTCTTAGCATTTTTCCACTATTCCAAATTGTCAGAATTATCTCTTACAATTCACAATGCTATGTTTTTCATCTTCAGGTCATTTAATACTGGTCATAAATTGTTTAAAGACTTTCAGAGAATTAATTAATTTCATATGTTTTTGCAAATCTGATTCCACAAGAGTGTCTTATCACAAAATTAACATTGTGTGTAAGTTCCATGTATGTATGTAAAAATGTTAAATCTTAGTAAATGGATTGTGTCTCCTTTTAGGCAGATGACATTTCTTGAAATATTTGCTTTTTGGGTGAGTGGATATGTGGTGGTGACCCATTGATAGTTTTTGATCAATCTTGTCAAAAGATATAGGTTGTGATGGTGTTTCAGAGCATGATAGTTATAAAGCTGGGTGCACATAACCATAAACCATACTGATATGCATGTATACACTTTTCCTTTGACCTATTTTTATAAATATGATTGTTTTCTTAACTGTTATATTTGTGTTACTGTCAGTAGTATACCTCAGTGTTTATGCCTACAAAATTATTTATCTTATTTTTGTCTATTTTATTGTGTAAAGTGTCCCATGAAGTGTTATGTCATGTTTTAATATTTCTCAAATAAACACTCCTTTAAAATGTAAATAAATATATTTGAAGAATTTTCTCTAATGTGTTTTTGGCACCTTTGTTTAGTATGAGATAACCATATTTATATGGGTTTGTCTCTGTGTCTTCTATGGTCTACATGTCTATTTTGGTGCCAATACCAGGCTGGTTGTGTTACTATAGCTTTGTAGTATAGTTTAAGGTCTGGTACTGTGATGACTCCTGCTTCACTCTTCTTGCTAAGGATTGTTTTGGCTATTCTGAGTTTCTTATTTCTCTAAGTGAATTTCATGGCTGCTTTTTCTATATCTATAAGGAATGTCATTGGGGTTTTAATTGGAATCACATTGAATTTGTATAGCACTTTTAGTATATGGCCATTTTGACAATATTAATTCTGCCTATCCAGAAGCATGGGAGACCTTTCAATCCTCTAAGGTCTTCTTTAATTAATTTCTTTAGTGTTCTGTAGTTTTCATTGTAGAGGTCTTTCACCTCTTTTTAAAATTGATTCCCAAGTTTTTTTGTTTTGTTTTGAGGATATTGTGAATGGGGTAGTTTTCCTAATTTCTCTTTCAGAGGATTCATCACTTATGTATAGAAATTCATTTGACTTATGGGTATTGATTTTATATCCTGCTACTTTGCTGAATTCTTTATTAATTCTCAAGGTTTTCTGGTGGAATTTTTCAGATCCTGAAAATTATATAATCATATCATTGGAAAACAATGATAGTTGAGTTCTTCTTTTCCTATTTCTATCCCTTTAATTTCTTCCATCTGTCTAATTGCTCTGGCTAGAGTTTCAAGAACTATGTTGAACAGAAGTGGTGAAAGAGGGTATCCCTGACTTGTTCCAGTTTTTAGAGGGAATGCTTCCAATTTTTCTCCATTTAGAATGATCTTGGCCTTGGATTTAGCATAGATAGCTTTTACAATGTTGAGATTTGTTCTTACTATCCCTAGTTTTTCTTGTGATTTGAACATGAAAGGGTGCTGTATTTTGTCAAATGCTATTGGTACATCCAATCTGGAAAGCAATATGGAGATTCCTTAGAAAACTTGGAATGGAACCACCATTTGACCCAGCTATCCAACTCCTTGGTCTATACCCAAAGGACCTAAAAACAGCATACTATAGTAACACATTCACATTAATATTCACAACAGCACAATTCACAATAGCCAAACTGTGTAACCAAACTAGATGCCTTGCATCAGATTAATGGATACAGAAACTGTAGTATATATATACACAATGGAGTATTACTCAGCAATAAAAGAGAATAAAATTATGGCATTTACAGGTAAATGGATGGAGATAGAGAATGTCCTTCTAAGCAAAGTACGTCAATCTTCAAAACCCAAATGCTGAATGTTTTCTCCCATAATGGGAGGGGCAGGTCGATGGGATGAGTGGAGGAAATTTGGATGGGGCAAAGAGGAGGGGGGAAAGGACATGGTGGTAGGAAAGATGGTGAAATGAGATAGATAACACATGTATGATTGCATGAATGTTGTGACCCTACTTTGGATACAACCAGAGAAGTCAAAAATTGTGCTCCATTCATATACAATGAATCAAAGAGCATTCTGCTGTCATGTAAAACTGATTAGTAAAATAAATAATTTTTTTTTAAAAAAAGAACTTTTATTTTTCCAGAACTATATTTTTGGTTTTTAGACTTGTTATTTTGTTCTTCCAGGATTTAATGATTTAGGATTAGGAAACTCAAAACTGTCTTTTAGGATGATGACCTAAAATTGAGGAGTGATACATATGATGATGTAGATTGGTCCCAGAATACTTACAGAGAATCTACATGAATGGATGGCCTCATGATATTTAGATAATCTCTTGGAATATTATTAATCATTTTTCTCCTTTTGGGAGCAGAGGCAAGCTATGTTAAAATTTTTATTGTTAAGCAAGTATTTGGAATGTATTTAATTTCTGACACCATGTAAGTGATATACAACTTATCTTTACCTCCTAAAATGGTAATGATTAAGCCAATGAAAGAAAAATTATTGAATAGAATAACTTTCCTACTTATAATTGAGATGATTATAGGAACAACTGCAACTTTTAGGGTGAACTTTTTTTTTCCTCAAGGAAGAAATAGAAGGAGGAAATGAGGAAGAAAAGAGGAAGGTTGAAAGAAAAAGAGGAGAAATAGTGAAGGTAGGAAGGAAAGGAGGAAGGAAGTAAAAGAAGGGAGAAAATTAAAATTGTTCTAGAGACTAACAAGTCAGTGTAGACATACAACTTTTGCTACTTAGAAAATTGCTACATCTAAGCCCCGCGCGGTGGCGCACGCCTGCAATCCCAGCACTTTGGGAGGCTGAGGCAGGAGGATTGTGAGTTCAAAGCCAGCCTCAGCAATGACGAGGCACTTAGCAACTCAGTAAGACCCTGTCTCTAAATAAAATACAAAAAGGGCTGGGGATGTGACCCAGTGGTCAAGTGCCCCTGAGTTCAATCCCCAGTACCACAAAAAAAAAAAAAAAAAAAATGCTATATATATTCTAGCCCAGAAGATCTTATGTTTTCTGTGTTGATTTTAATAGACTATTTTTAAGTAATTCTGGTTAACAGTAATATTGAGCACAGGGTGAAAAGATTTCCATATACTTCCTATGCTCAGCTTGTCTGGCATTCTAGCATCCCTTATTTTGGACATCCCTCACTAGAGTGGTATATTTTTATGCAAATTGATGAATTTACATTGACACATCATTTTCACCCAAAGTCATAAATCAGGGCTCACTCTTGGTGTTGTCCATTCTGTAGGTACTCCTGTTTGAGTAGTGTTCCACAAAGTTTCGTGTGTTAAAGACTTGGTCCCCAGGGTAGCACTATAGGAGGTGTATGGACCTTTAGGAGGAGCGGTCTATTGGGATTGCTTAGGTCCTTTGTAATAGTATCTCATTGTTGTTTTAATTTCCAGTTCTCGGTGACATATGGTATCTAGTATATAGTCACATGTTTATCTGGTCTAAGTACAGATTCCTTTAGTAATGTTCTGATAAGATTTTTGATACTATTGTTATATTTTTAGTTGCAGATGGACACAATACCTTTATTTTGTTTAATATTTTATTTTTATTTTATTAATATTTATTTATTTGCTTTAGTTGTACACAATGCGTTTATTTACGTGGTGCTGAGGATCGAACCCGGGCCTCGCACGTACTAAGCGAACACTCTACCGCTGAGCCACAACTCCAGCCCTTTTTGTGTAATTTTTATGTACATTTTTAAAGAGTAGTTTGTTTAATTATTCTGAGGTTTGATAAATATTTATGTAGTTCGTAAAATAATGTTTCAGGTATATAATTTGCAGATATTTTTCTCCAGTCTGTGGCTTACATAATCATTCTTATGAAAGCATATTTTGCATAGCAGAAGCTTTTATTTGTAATCAAGTCCAGCTTACCAATTCTTTGATTCATGAGTTATGTCTTTATCTTTATGTCTTAAAAGATATCACCAAACTGAAAATAATCTAGATGTGAAAATAATCTAGATGTTTTTCTTACTATATTCTAGGAGTTTCATAGTTTGGGATATTATACTTAGGTCTGTGATCTATATTAAATTAATTTTAGCTTTCAAAATTTTGTGTATCCTGATGTTTATTTTAGCCATTATAAGGCCTCAGGACAACAATTATGTAATTTGAGTTTAGATAATGTAATTACCTATATTTACTTATAAAACCCAACATACTGAGTATTTTTCCATGTTAACATACACTAATGTAATGTTGGAAAGATATACACCAACAAAGTTCCAGGAAAGCTTTGGAGGAACCTATTTGCAGTCATATTTTTTTTTTTTTACAGTATATCCAGTTGTTGACTGCTTTTGACAAAAAAAAAAAAAAATACAATATCCTCATGTGGATGTTTAATTTTATAATTAATCAAGTAGAGAAAACATGCTCCTTGTCCCAGAACAAGTTTCTACATAGCTTGTTGAATATGACTTAATCAAAATACTTTCTATTCCTTGGACTATTACCTTAGTAAAACTTTCTAAAAGCCTGTAAAACTTTCAGTTAATTATTATTTATTGTTATTATTACTGAAATTTAAAAGAAAAAATTCACAAAGTAAATCCAGTTATTGATGATCATACTGTAAGATCCATTTCTACATCTATAACAACTATGGAGAGGATATATGAACACACATGTAGCCACGTATTTATGTATATCTACCTTTGAATCCACATATAATAATTGATGTTTTAAAATTTTATTAGTTGTCAATGGACCTTTGTTTTCTTTATTCATATGTGGTTCTGAGACTCAAACCCAGTACCTCACACAGGCTAGGCAAGTGCTCTGCCACTAAGCCACAACCACAGCCCTAATAATTATTTTAAAAAGAAAGAGGAAACTAGGAATTTTTAAGAAATTTATTTAAAATTTTAAAATGTTTGATATTCTGCAAACCATGGGATTTTCAGTTGAACTTGGAGTTCATATACACAGTGTGTCTGTTAAGAGTATTTATACTAATAGAGATACTTATTTATCTGTGCTCTGTATTTAATTATCAGTGTTTTACTTGCTAAGTTTGCAGCCCTGACTTCAAGAATAAAAATGTATGTGCTTAAATGAACCAATAGCTTATAAATAACAAATTCTTTCCATGTTCAACTACAAATCGTAAATCAAGAACTAAGGAAATAAAAGAATGATTGTGATTGAAGTTATAAATGAAATAACTGAGAAGGCATCTAAATTAGTACACAAGAAGACTTTAGCCCTTTAATTGGGGGGAAACTGTACCTGAATTTTTATTATATATAAGTTTAGAAACCTTTGTCAGGAATTCACTTTAATGTAAAGTTCTGTAGATTTTTTCAACTAGAAGAGTACATATCACAGCATCTACAGGAATGAAAAAGAATAGTAGAAAATTATTTATTTCAGGAACACTTGGTTGTAGTATGTTATTTTAATCTCAAAGGAAAACAGCATTTAAGTCTACATACTGTGTTTTGAAATATCCTATGTTTGGAAAGTGTGAACAAGGAAAGTTTTGCCATATTCATTTCAACAGTTTTCTGGTAGGTAACTTATCATCCTAGATCATACACTCTTCTTTTTTTTTTAATTTCTTTTTTTTCTTTTTTTTAAATTTTATTTTTATAATTTTTAATATGTACAACTCATAGTGGATGTATTTAGCATCTTTTTACATACAACTGTTTGTATACAAAGTATATTTGTATAATTCAGGTCTTCCATCATGCATTTAGGAAAATGATATCCATCTCATTCAAACACTTTTTCTTTTTCCTTTTCTCCCTCTCTCTCCCCCCTTGCTCCCTCCCTTACCCTCCCTTCCCTTTGACCATTCTAGTGTTCCTCTAGTCCTCCTATGTACCCACCCATCCAACAATACTATGAACTAGCCTCCTTATATCAGATAAAATATTTGGTACTTGGATTTTTGAGATTGACTAACTTCACTTAGCATTATGTCTTCCAACTTCATCCATTTACCTGAAAATGCCATTAACTTATTTTCTTTTATTGCTGAGTAAAATTCCATTGTGTGTATATACCACATTTTCTTAATCCACTCATTTACTGAGGGACATCTAGGTTGGTTCCACAACCTAGCTATTGTGAATTGCGCAGCTACAAACATTGAGATAGCTGTGTCGTTGTAATATGCTGTTTTTAAGTCCTTTGGGAATAGATGCAGGAGTGGGATGGCTGGGTCATAGGGTGGTTCCATTCCCAGTTTTCCAAGAAATCCCCATACTGCTTTCCATAACGGTTGCACCATTTTGCAGTCCCACCAGCAATGTATGAGTGTGCCTTTTCCCCCACATCCTCTCCTACATTTATTGTTGCTTGTGTTCTTGATAGCTGCCATTCTGACTGGAGTGAAGTGAAATCTTAGAGTAGTTTTGATTTGCAGTGCTCTAATTGCCAGTGATGTTGAACATTTTTTCATGTATTTGTTGATTAATCGTGTATCTTCTTCTGAGAGGTGTCTTCTCAATTCCTTAGCCCATTTATTGATTGGGTTGTTTGTTTTTTTGGTGTAAAGTTTTTTGAGTTCTTCATATATTCTAGAAATTAGTGCTCTGTCTGATGTGCATGTATTAAATATTTGTTCCCAATTAGTTGGCTCTCTATTCACCTCACTGATTGTTTCTTTTGCTGAAAAGAAGCTTTTTAGTTTAACTCTATCCCATTCATTAATTCTTGGTAGTAATTCTTGTGCTACAGGATTCTTATTAAGGAACTTGGGGCCTAATCCGACGTGTTGGAAATTGGAGCTTACTTTTTCTTCTATTAGGCGTATTGTCTCTGATCTAATTCCTAGGTCCTTGATCCACTTTGAATTGAGTTTTGTGCATGGTGAGAGATAAGGGTTTAGTTTCAATATGTTGCATATGGATTTCCAGTTTTCCCAGCACCATTTGTTGAAGAGGCTATCCTTTCTCCACTGTACATTTTTTGCACCTTTGTCTAACATAACATAGCTGAAATTATACGTATTAGTCTCTGTGTCCTCAATTCTGTACCATTGGTCCACCAGTCTGTTTTGGTGCCAATACCATGCTGTTTTTGTTACTATTGCTCTATAGTATTATTTAAGGTCCTGTATGGTGATGCCCCCTACTTCACTTTTCTTGCTCAGGATTGCTTTGGCTATTCTGGGTCTCTTATTTTTCCAGATGAATTTCATGACTGCTATTTCTATTTCTTTGAAGAATGACATTGGGATTTTGATTGGAATTGCATTAAATCTGTATAATGTTTTTGGTATTATGGACATTTTGACAATATTAATTCTACCTATCCAAGAGCAAGGTAAGTCTTTCCATCTTCTGAGTTCATCTATAATTTCTTTCTTTAGTGTTCTATAATTTTCATTATAGAGGTCTTTCACCTCTTTCATTAGGTTGATTCCCAGGTATTCTATTTTTTTTTTTTTTTGATGCTATTGCAAACGGGGTAGTTTTCATCATTTCCCTTTCAGAGTCTTTGTCACTGGTGTACAAAAATGCCTTTGACTTATGTGTATTAATTTTGTATCCTGCAACTTTGCCAAATTCATTTACTAGTTGTAAAAGTTTTCTGGTAGAGTTTTTTGGGTCTTCTAAGTAGATTATCATGTCATCAGCAAATAGTGCTAATTTCAGCTCTTCTTTTCCTATCTTGATCCATTTAATTTCTTTAATTTGTCTAATTGCTCTGGCCAGAGTTTCCAGTACTATGTTAAATAGCAGTGGTAAAAGGGGGCATCCCTGTCTTGTTCCAGGTTTTAGAGGGAATGCTTTCAATTTTTCTCCATTTAAGATAATGTTAGCTCGGGGCCTTGCATAAATAGCTTTTATAATGTTGAGATATGTTCCTCATATTCCTAGTTTTTCCAGTGTTTTGAACATAAAGGGGTGTTGTATTTTGTCAAATGCTTTTTCTGCATCTATTGAGATGATCATATGATTTTTGTCTTTAAGTCTATTGATGTGATGTATTATGTTTATTGATTTCCGAATGTTGAACCAGCCTTGCATCCCTGGGATAAACCCCACTTGATCATGGTGCACTATCTTTTTGATATGTTTTTGTATCCGATTTGCCAGGATTTTGTTGAGGATTTTTGCATCTATGTTCATTAAAGATATGGGCCTGAAGTTTTCTTTTTTGGATGTGTCTTTGCCTGGCTTTGGAATTAATGTGATATTGGCCTCATAGAAAGAGTCTGGAAGAGCTCCCTCTTTTTCTATTTCTTGAAATTGTTTGAAGAGCATTGGTATTAGTTCTTCTTTGAAAGTCTTATAGAACTCGGCTGTAAACCCATCAGGTCCTGGACTTTTCCTTGTTGGTAGCTTTTTGATGGCATCTTCTATTTCTTCGCTTGTAATCGGTCTGTTTAAGTTGTGTATAGCCTCCATTTCCAGTTTAGGCAAATCATATAACTCATGAAATCTGTCAATATTTTCAATATTTTCTGTTTTATTAGAATATAAGTTTTCAAAGTAATTTCTAATTATCTTCTGTATATCTGAGGTGTTTGTTGTGATATTCACTTTTTCATCACGAATGTTAGTAATTTGAGTTTTTTTCTCTTCTTCTTTTTGTTAGCATTGCTAAGGGTCTGTCAATTTTGTTTATTTTTTCAAAGAACCAACTTTTAGTTTTGTCAATTCTTTGAATGGTTTCCTTAGTCTCAATTTCATTAATTTCTGCTCTGATTTTAATTATTTCCTGTCTTCTACTGCTCTTGGTGTTGGTCTGTTCTTCTTTTTCTAGTGCTTTGAGGTGTGATGTTAAGTCATTTATTTGTTGTTTTTTTTTTCCTCTTAAAGAATGAACTCAATGCAATGAATTTTCCTCTTACTACAGCCTTCATAGTGTCCCAGAGATTTCTATATGTTGTATCTGTGTTCTCATTTACCTCTAGAAATTTTTTAATCTCCTCTTTGATGTCTTCTTCAACCCCTTGTTCATTCAGTAGCATGTTGTTTAGCTTCCAGTTGTTGGAGTAGTTTTTCTTAATCCTTGTTTTGTCGTTGATTTCCAATTTCATCCCTTTATGATCTGATAGAATGCAGGGTAGTATCTCTATTTTTTTATATTTGCTGAGAGTTTCCTTATGACCTAATATATGGTCTGTTTTGGAGAAGGAGCCATGTGCTGCTGAGAAAACAGTGTATTCGTTTACTGAGGGATGAAATATTCTATATATGTCCGTTAGGTCTAAATTGTTAATTGTTTTAAGGAGGCTTAAAGTTTCTTTGTTTAGCTTTTGTTTGGATGATCTATCCATTGGTGAGAGAGGTGTGTTGAAGTCCCTTAAAATAACGGTGTTGTGGTATATTTTATTCTTGAACTTGAGAAGAGTTTGTTTGATGAAGGTAGGTGCTCCATTATTTGGGGCATATAGATTTATGATTGTTATATCCTGTTGATGAATGGTTCCCTTAAGTAGTAAGAAATATCCATCTTTGTCCCTCTTGATTAGTTTTGGTTTGCTGTCTACCTTATTTGATATGAGAATGGAAACCCCTGCTTGTTTCTGCTGGCCATGTGAGTGATAAGACATTTCCCAGCCTTTCACTTTCAGTCTGTTGATGTCTTTTTCTATGAGGTGTGTTTCTTGGAGACAGCAAATTGTTGGGTCGTTACTTTTAATCCATTCTGATAATCTGTGTCTTTTGATTGCCGAGTTTAGGCCATTAACATTCAGGGTTATTATTGAGACGTGATTTTTATTCCCATTCATTTTTATTTGAATAATAGTCTTTAGCTTGATTTGGTTTCTCTTCTGGTTGGTATTTCCCTTAATTTAATACCTCCCTTTGTTGATTTTCATTGTTATCTTTCTCTTCTTCATCATGAAAAATGTTGCCCAGGATGTTCACAAGTGCTGGCTTTCGAGTTGTGAAATCTTTTAACTTTTGCTTGTCGTGGAAGGTTTTTACTTCGTCTTCAAATCTAACGCTCAATTTTGCTGGATATAAGATTCTTGGTTGACATCCCTTTTCTTTCAGAGCTTGAAATATGCTATTCCAGTATCTTCTTGCTTTTAAGGTCTGGGTTGAAAAATCTGAACATAGTCTGATTGGCTTCCCCCTATATGTAATCTGCTTCCTTTCTCTTGTGGCTTTTAGTATTCTCTCCTTGCTCAGTATATTACGCATTTTCATTATAATGTGTCTTGGTGTGGATCTGTTGAGATTTTGTTTGTTTGGTGTTCGGTATGCCTCTTGAACTTGGTTTTCCCATTCATTCCTCAAGCTTGGAAAATTTCTGTAATTATTTCGTTAAATAAATTAATCATTCCTTTGGCTTGAAACTCTGCCCCTTCCTCTACGCCAATCACTCTTAAGTTTGGTCTCTTTATGCTGTCCCATAATTCTTGGTTGTTATGTTCTTGATTTCCAACGAGTTTTGCTGTATAGTCTAAATTCTTCTCTAGGACATATATTTTGTCTTCATTGTCTGAGGTTCTTTCTTCCAAGTGGTCTACTCTGTTGGAGATGCTTTCAATTGAACTTTTATTGTGGTTTATTGCTTCTTTCATTTCTGGAATTTCTGTTTGGTTTCTCTTTAGAGCCTCTATTTCCCTGTTGAAGTAATCCTTTACTTCCTGTATTTGTTTTTGGAGTTCTTTGTCAAAATGATCTTTTGCCTCCTGTACTTGATCCCTCATCTCACTTTTGATTTCATTCTTAAGTTCCATAAACATTTGGAATATGTAATTTCTAAAGTCCTTCTCTGGCATTTGACCAACTGTGTTTGCCATGGAGTCTACTGATGAGGTATCTTGATTTGTTTGTGTCACTTTCTTCCTTGTTTTTTCATGTTGCTTGTGTGTCTTTTCTTCCTGCACTGTGGGACCTTGACTATTTTGATTTTACCTTAAAGCCTTATGTTGTTCCTGTAGTACAATGCTATCAGATCCCCCTTATAATTCCTTTACACTTTAAAACCTAACACTTTCTATTCAGAAAATCCAAGTTTGATCACACTGTACAGATTTGGTTAACCCAGATATTATTTCCAGTTTACTCTGTACACTTCTGATGGGGTTTTATAGCTTCAAGTATTGGATACAGAGGTGTTATGTTTAGGAAGAAAGAAGTGTCTTGAATTGTTCTTTCTTGGAAAGTATGAAAAGAGAGTTCTATTGAAGTGGTTTAGTGGGAGTGGTTTAGTATCAGTAGACGAGAGAAGAAAGAGAATGGAGTAGACAATTAGGTGGAAAGACCAATTTATATATAAAGTAAGATGGAAAGAAAAAAAAATGATAAAAGAGTAGAAATTGGTGTAAGAGAGAGGAGAGAGAGAATCAAGAAAATAGAGAGTAAACTATATATAACACCGCTTTGCTATCCAGTTCAATTGTGCGGGTTCTAGAAATCCCAAGTTCTGCGTATAACTTGTTTTTGCCTCTGTTTAGTATGCAGTGGCAGGGTGTAAATATGAAAGATGGAGGAGGAAGAAAAGATGCAAAAGTGAGAAGGAAGAAAAGAAGGAAAGAAAAAAGGAGCAGAAGCAAACAAACACACTGACAATCAATGCAAAAAAAAGAAAAAGAAAAAGAAAAGAAAAACAAAACAAAGCCAAAAAAAGAAAACGAAAAACAAACAACAACAACAACAACAACAACAACAAAAAAAAAAAAAACCCAAAAACCAATAATACAAGCAAACCAACAACAACAACAAACAAAGTCGAACCCCAAGTCTCAAACAAAACGGGCCCTGGGAAGCCCCCCTCTTTTTTCCTTTCCAGTTTAAGCCAATTGTATCGGATCACGTCTAGAGAGTCTGCGATCCTGTTAGTGGAGTCAAGGCTGTACCTTAGGCCAGTGGCAAAATGGCTCAGTGGAAGAGTGGTTCAAGGGGTTGTGTGTCAGCAGATGAATGGCACCAGGAAGGGGACCCTCCAGAAGGCACCCTTTCCCCACGCCCACCCACAGTTGTAACTTCTTGTGACCACTGCACTGGCCTCAGACACTCCCTCCCCTGCTGGTTACCAGAGCCTCACCCAGGTGTGCGTTGTTTTCAGAGCATTGGTGGCTCCCTGGATGTCTGCAGCTGTTCTTCCTTTCTGTCTTTTCCCCTTTGTCTGGGTCAGCCACTGTACTTCTCAAAGATGGCGGTGCTCTCCTCCCACTCATCAGCAGCTCCGCAGACCCTAGTGTCAGTCCAGAGTGTGTGGGATCGGCTTGGCAAGCTGTGCAAAAGAGCTCTACGTGGACACCGCCCACACCTCTCGGCTTCTTTGTATCCCTCCTCGCCGATTGGTTTCAAAGCCGCTGGGTGGATGTCTCCTTGCCAAGATGGTATCGGGCCCCTTCTCTCAGGATGTGGAAAACTCGGGGGTGGGGTGTGTTGGGGGGAGGGTAGCCCATCTATCAAGTATCCCCAGAGTCATTAATCTTTGTAGTAGTAATCATGATGAATGATAATCTAAGCAAGTACTAGGCATTATCAAGAGCTTAAAAAGAAAAATAAAAAATTTGGAAGTCAAAAGCCAAGAGTCTTTATTTAGTTATCCTCAATTTAATGTCCATTTACACAGATAAGTAGTTTTGGTGTCATAACCACTTTTCAAATGTATCACAATCTGTGCTGGGGATATAGTTCAGTTGATAGAGTGTTTGCTGTTCCTGCACTAAGGCCCTGGGTTCAATCCCCAGGACTGCAAAAAAAAAAAAAGTATCACAATCATAAAAATACATATAAAAATAGATTATGTTTTCATCCAAACACAATCATTCAAGAATTCTGAGATGTAGCACCTGTGTGATAAAAACAGATTTTGGAAAGTAATTCACTGGGTTCAAATCTCTGTTTTTCTGCTTGCCAGTGTGGTGTTGGGCAATTCACCTTTTTCATACCACAGTTTTATCCCTCTGGAAAATGAGGGAATAAAGATAATAATCCTCTTGCTTAAGGCTGCAATGTACAAAATAAGTATTGATGCTTGTAATGCACTTAGAAGAGTACATGCTACTTAGAATGCACTATGTATGTTCTTCAAATAAAATAAATACAGCACAACTTTTATTAACACTGAACATGTTACTTATTTATCTCTATCATTTCACAGAAATATACTTGCTCTTTTTGATGACTATTACTGAGGTTCATTTATAATTTATTTAATGATGGCATTTCTGAAGAATATTCAGGTTATTTATAATACTTTTATCATAATTGTAAATGCTGCTGCCGTGAGAATACTTGTACAAATATCTTGGTGTAGATGTAGAGAGTATTTCTGTAAATTAGATTACCATAGAGTGGTTATTTTTAATTTTGACAGATACTGCCAAATTATCCTTGAAATAAACTGAACAATCTCACACTGTCAAAGAGTAAATAAGACTTCCCATTTTCCCACCTGTTTCCAATTCTAGAAAAGTATGTCTCCTCCACTCCAATTATATTAGGATAGCTTTATGTCAGTTTTAATACCTTCAGTATACAAAAGCAGAAGTTGTTTGAAACAAGAGTTCAGAGAAGTCTGTTTCAACCAAAGTGCTATAAACCCATTGTAGCATACATATGCTTTCTTCTCTAATACATATTTCTGTCAAGTAGGAAGTATTGCATTGAAATCATAAAATAAGTTCAGATATTGTGAAGCGTGAATGAGAGAGAAACAATTTTCTTTCATAAGCTCTACGATTTCAGTACTTGCTAATTTCAAAACCTGTATCACTCCTAAAGAGGAACTTCATGAGACCTTGCAATATGATCAAAAAGAGCAATTATAAGAATTGTTGGGAATGATGTTGCCTCATTTTATCTAGCCATATACACACAAATCCAGTAACTCTCTCTGCCTAATATATCTTTCTCATATGGAGGCTATTTCTACATTAAATATTACTGAACAATAATAGAGTATAGCACTTTAGAAAGCACAGAATGTTAGTCATTCATCAGCATGATTCAGCAAAACCATAAGAGATTAACCAATGCTATTGCCTAATGACAATGTGATGAGTCATTAAGTTGAGGGGTCAGTAGCAGAATTGTGTTCTGAGAGCCTTGAATACTATACTTCCCAAACCTGAGGATCTTATTAAACAGTGCAGTTTCAATAGATAATATTTGCACTTTAACCTGTTGCCTAAAACACACTGATGATTTTGTAGAATCTATTAACCCTAAGATATATTAAAAAGAAAAAAAAGAATACTGCAAAATGTAAGAATTATAGTCAATTCTTTTTTCCAGTAAAGAGTGGACTGTAGGGTCTATGATTGTAAATTAGTGGCAGAGTACTTGCCTAGCACATATGAGGCACTAGGTTTGATCCTTAGCATGGTATTTAAGCAAATGAAAATGAAAACAAATACAATAAAGGCATGCTGTCCATCTACAACTACAAAAACAACAACAACAACATCATCAACAACAACAACAACAACAACAAAAAAAAAAAAAACAGTAGAGTGTACTTCTATATGTTGGGGGCCAGTACAATAAAAGGCTACAGATAAGATGTCATTAATTTTAGGTCAAGTCAGAAAATTGAGTTTAAGATTGCTTATATTGAATGAAGGAGTGATTCTCTCCCACATTGAGTAGTTCATAAAACATTAAATTTTGACACATAAAAATATGGAAAATTGTATTCTTTGTAATGCAAGCTGTACATTATATAAGGATTCAAGTGCACACAATATAGACACCATTTACAGAGTTGAAATTTCTTTTGATGGCTTTGAAGAAACCATCATTCAATTAGACAAGTTCAGCTAGACAAATGAAAAAGATTAAGAGAGTGTGTAATATAATATTGACCATAAACATTGAGTACAATAAAAAGATCAAGATTTTATTGTGAAGTAGATTTGACCTGAAGTCCCCTGAGCTCTCTTATTGCTAGTGTTCAGTTTTAAGTAGCACCTAAACCAATATTTCTTTTTAAATATAAAATACCATCAACCAAATATTTGAATTATTGACTTGTTTTAAACTTTTTAAATTTGAAGTTAATAATAAATGTTTATTCAGGGTGGAGGTGTGGAGACTGCTTAGATTTTCAAGCTATTTTGGAGTTCCATTTTTCCTCAACTAAGAATTTATTCCACATAACATGTCATCATCCAATGGATCCAATTAGAAAGGAATTTTTGTTAGTTTGCTTAGGCAAATATTTTGAGAGAGTTTTAAAAGACATTATATATAAGGAAAAAATGGAATGATGGAATCATTCAAGGACATGTAAAACTGACAAAATATGAAGAATGTTGACCAGTGAGGAAGGGGATCTAGAGAACAGGCAACCTGGGGATCCTGGGAAGATGGCCGACAGGAGGGAGGTGCTCTCTGGACACAGTTGCTAAAAGACGCGGAGTGGGAAGTTTGAACGTGTTAATAGCAATTCTATTACAATTGAAAGGGAGCTGAGACATTCGTGCACCTCTGGACAGTGAAATACAACATTCTCCAGACAACGACGAGAGCAGGGGCAGAGTCATCTCCAGACCACGACGAGAGCAGGGGCAGAGTCAGAACGGTCCACAGTCCCAAGCAGCACTGTTTGCGCTGCAGGCAAAGGGGCCCGATACCATCTCGGCAAGGAGACATCCACCCAGCGGCTTTGAAACCAATCGGCGAGGAGGGATACAAAGAAGCCGAGAGGCGTGGGCGGTGTCCACGTAGAGCTCTTTTGCACCGCTTGCCAAGCCGATCCCACACACTCTGGACTGACACTAGGGTCTGCGGAGCTGCTGATGAGTGGGAGGAGAGCACCGCCATCTTTGAGAAGTACAGTGGCTGACCCAGACAAAGGGGAAAAGACAGAAAGGAAGAACAGCTGCAGACATCCAGGGAGCCACCAATGCTCTGAAAACAACGCACACCTGGGTGAGGCTCTGGTAACCAGCAGGGGAGGGAGTGTCTGAGGCCAGTGCAGTGGTCACAAGAAGTTACAACTGTGGGTGGGCGTGGGGAAAGGGTGCCTTCTGGAGGGTCCCCTTCCTGGTGCCATTCATCTGCTGACACACAACCCCTTGAACCACTCTTCCACTGAGCCATTTTGCCACTGGCCTAAGGTACAGCCTTGACTCCACTAACAGGATCGCAGACTCTCTAGACGTGATCCGATACAATTGGCTTAAACTGGAAAGGAAAAAAGAGGGGGGCTTCCCAGGGCCCGTTTTGTTTGAGACTTGGGGTTCGACTTTGTTTGTTGTTGTTGTTGGTTTGCTTGTATTATTGGTTTTTGGGTTTTTTTTTTTTTTTTGTTGTTGTTGTTGTTGTTGTTGTTGTTTGTTTTTCGTTTTCTTTTTTTGGCTTTGTTTTGTTTTTCTTTTCTTTTTCTTTTTCTTTTTTTTGCATTGATTGTCAGTGTGTTTGTTTGCTTCTGCTCCTTTTTTCTTTCCTTCTTTTCTTCCTTCTCACTTTTGCATCTTTTCTTCCTCCTCCATCTTTCATATTTACACCCTGCCACTGCATACTAAACAGAGGCAAAAACAAGTTATACGCAGAACTTGGGATTTCTAGAACCCGCACAATTGAACTGGATAGCAAAGCGGTGTTATATATAGTTTACTCTCTATTTTCTTGATTCTCTCTCTCCTCTCTCTTACACCAATTTCTACTCTTTTATCATTTTTTTTCTTTCCATCTTACTTTATATATAAATTGGTCTTTCCACCTAATTGTCTACTCCATTCTCTTTCTTCTCTCGTCTACTGATACTAAACCACTCCCACTAAACCACTTCAATAGAACTCTCTTTTCATACTTTCCAAGAAAGAACAATTCAAGACACTTCTTTCTTCCTAAACATAACACCTCTGTATCCAATACTTGAAGCTATAAAACCCCATCAGAAGTGTACAGAGTAAACTGGAAATAATATCTGGGTTAACCAAATCTGTACAGTGTGATCAAACTTGGATTTTCTGAATAGAAAGTGTTAGGTTTTAAAGTGTAAAGGAATTATAAGGGGATCTGATAGCATTGTACTACAGGAACAACATAAGGCTTTAAGGTAAAATCAAAATAGTCAAGGTCCCACAGTGCAGGAAGAAAAGACACACAAGCAACATGAAAAAACAAGGAAGAAAGTGACACAAACAAATCAAGATACCTCATCAGTAGACTCCATGGCAAACACAGTTGGTCAAATGCCAGAGAAGGACTTTAGAAATTACATATTCCAAATGTTTATGGAACTTAAGAATGAAATCAAAAGTGAGATGAGGGATCAAGTACAGGAGGCAAAAGATCATTTTGACAAAGAACTCCAAAAACAAATACAGGAAGTAAAGGATTACTTCAACAGGGAAATAGAGGCTCTAAAGAGAAACCAAACAGAAATGAAAGAAGCAATAAACCACAATAAAAGTTCAATTGAAAGCATCTCCAACAGAGTAGACCACTTGGAAGAAAGAACCTCAGACAATGAAGACAAAATATACGTCCTAGAGAAGAATTTAGACTATACAGCAAAACTTGTTGGAAATCAAGAACATAACAACCAAGAATTATGGGACAGCATAAAGAGACCAAACTTAAGAGTGATTGGCGTAGAGGAAGGGGCAGAGTTTCAAGCCAAAGGAATGATTAATTTATTTAACGGAATAATTACAGAAAATTTTCCAAGCTTGAGGAATGAATGGGAAAGCCAAGTTCAAGAGGCATACCGAACACCAAACAAACAAAATCTCAACAGATCCACACCAAGACACATTATAATGAAAATGCGTAATATACTGAGCAAGGAGAGAATACTAAAAGCCACAAGAGAAAGGAAGCAGATTACATATAGGGGGAAAACAATCAGACTATGTTCAGATTTTTCAACCCAGACCTTAAAAGCAAGAAGATCCTGGAATAGCATATTTCAAGCTCTGAAAGAAAAGGGATGTCAGCCGAGAACAGGCAACCTTTAGAGCATCTGCACCAGGGTTCCTGCAAGATGATCTGATCACCACAGGTAGCATGGACGTTTCCTCCACCATGAAGAGCAGAATATAGTGTGATGGATGTCTGCTTCAAGACAGGATGGAGGAAGAGAAGAGGAAGACAGATTTCAAATACAAACCCAAATTGCCTATACTAAGGATCTTATTATTAATTCAAACCCATAATAATTTGATTTTGAGCCCCTTCAGGAAAGCAAGCCAGGAAAAGCATATTAGTAGAATTGTAACCACTTAGATCATCATCGATGGATCAATATTTGGACTTTGGACATATATAATAAATAGAAATGAAACATTTCAACATGGTATGAAAAAAACATTGGAATTTTACCATGAGATTACTGATTTCATCACACTATTCTTTGATTTCCAAATATATGTGGACTCTTACTGTCCTGGGAGAAAAAAAGAGCTCTATATTTCACGACAGATTTAAAGCTCTATGGAACATGCTCTAGGGGGAGTACCTGCCAGGACTCTTTCCTTGTATTACTCACTACTCTTCGCTACCTTATCCAGTGAGTATTTATTAAGTGGTACAAATGTTTCAAATACTCCTGTAACTACTTTTAAAGATACAGTGTTAAATGATTTATTTGTTATTGAGTAGCTTATATGCTAAATGGAAGATAATGGAAAAGAGAAATATCAGATAGTGCTAAGTGCTACTAATGAAAAATCAGGATGCAATGTAGCAAATGACAAAGGTAATATTTAGATCAAATTGTCCAGGAAAGACATATTTTTTGTATCAGAAAGGTTTGCCGAAAATATCTAGTACACATCTCTACTAAAAATTGTTCTTAAAATATTGTAATTCTAACATTGATGTATTGATTTTGTCACATATTTCATGATATACTCTTCAGGTGATTCTGAATATTTCAGTTAATAAGTAAAGCATTAACATACATCGTGAACCAGGGAAGAAAAATATTTGGAGATAATTAAATGAGTGCATTAGTCACAGTTGTTCAGAGAAATAGAATCAACAGTGTACACAAGAGGAGATTTATTATGGGAATTGACTCCTGTGGTTTTGAAAGGTGAGAAGTCCTACAATGTGCCCTCTGTAATCTGAAGAACTAGAAAGTCAGTGTAACTCATTTCCACTTTAAAGACCTGAGAACGTGGTAAAGGAGGCTTGATGACAGTAAACCTCTGGTTCTGAATTCCAGAGAACTAAAACAAGATAGATGTCTCCACTCAAGTGAGAGAATTCATCTTTCCTCCACATTTTTCCTTTCTTGGGCCCTCAATGAATTGGATGATGTTCTACCACATTGGTGTGGATTGATCTTTGTTTAGTATACTGATTTAAATTCTAATCACTAAACTCTTCTAGAAACACTCTCACAGATACAACCAGAAATAATGTTTTACCTGCTACTTTGATATCCCCTAGTACAAACATCTTGATACATAAAATTAGTCATCTCAATGAGTTTTGATGTTTTAAGACATTGATAATATTCTTAGTTGGTAAAAACAACCAAGTTTGAAAGTAATCTACTGGTCTATTGACTCAATAAAAAACCCATTATAGATTTAGTTTCTTTTTAAAATTATATTCAATTGCATATCAAGTTCATCTATTTGATTATGGAATGTAGATCAAATTAGAAAACTAAATATGTATATAGGCATATCCAGAAAATTCCTGCAATAAGCTTCATATTTGACATGAATAATGTGAATTTAGGTAATTCATCAGTGTTAAGTTTTAACTACATTGGAATTCTAGAATATTTCAGGTTATTCCAATCATGTATTTATTTTAATTATTTGATTGTTTTTCTATTAAATGAGATAAGAAAAGATAATGAACCAACATGTTTCTATGTGTCCAAATCATAACATAAAATTATAACTTGGAGATGTGGTAGAAAATGATGTAGTTATTTTCAAATTTAGAAACTGGATATGTCCCAGAGGCTCAGGAGGCTGAGGCAGGAGGATTGTGAGTTCAAAGTCAGCCTCAGCAACTTCATAAGGCCCTAAGCAATCTAGCAAGAACCTGTCTGTAAATAAAATATAAAAAAGGGCTGGGGATGTATCTCTGTGGGTAAGCAATCCTGGATTCAATTCTCAGTACCAAAAGAAAATAAAAAAACTGGATTATGCATGAAATTAGATTAAAAATGTCAAGTTGCAAGTATGTTAATAAAGTTTGAGAAATCTATATAAACAATGAGCATTTATCACTTTTGCATACATATTTCTATATTTGAAAATTGATTCTATATGATGATAATTCAATAACAAAATAATTCCTTTTCATGATCTCTTAATTTTCTCAAAAATTTCAATATAATGTTTTATATACATAGTCAAATTTTATATACATTTTTATATACCTGTGGTTTCTAGTTTTCACATTTTTCTTTCTTATAAAGACTATATTGAATGGTACATTTTACAATGCAAATGCCTCATATAAATTAGCCGTGACAGAATGCAAATTAACTCAGAATAAACTCTGAAAGTACAACTCGTAGAATGGTTTAATTTTCTCACCTTGTAATATGATGGTTTGAGAATAAGGCATTTTAAAGCCACTCTTGTAGAATCGGAGTCATGGAGGATCAACAGTTTAAAAGTTTCTACAATTGGCAATTAGAATTGATTATGATTCTGAATGAAAGTGTATCTTGAAAATTAATGCCCTTGACTGCTAACTTACATACTCATTCTGTGATATAGGGCCTCACCCTTTTTTCTCTCTTGTTACATTTTAGAAAACTAGCAACAATTTTAATTCAACACACACCAATCTCAGTTTCCACTACTGCAAACAGATGTGCCTTGTTTTCTCAGTACCAGAGTTAGTCACAATGATACCTGTCTTGGCAGCATCTGTGTTATATGGCCCCAGATAATTATTCCATAACAAAACATGACATTTAATACTGTACACTGATATAAAAATTCAGTTCACGGAAGCTGAATGTAGATTTGGATAAGTATACATTTATGTCTTAGGTGAGATGCCTCATAAATAGAATTCAGTAGATAAAATTATTGCAAAGGAATGGAATACAGGGACTCTTTTTTAGGTTAAAATGAAGTATTGCATCAATTGTATTAACAAGATTAGCAAGGTGTCACAGTTAGCAACTTTAATCAAGATAAAAATATTAGATATATCTGATTACCATTATTAATAAAAGAGAAATAGACGAAGCTACACACAGAAAAAGACCACTGTCCTATTGGCATTACTATATTAGTGACACTTCTGTTCTACACATGTCATGTATATTTACACTTGGCTTGGCTAGTTCTCTGTATTCTTAGGGATTTTTTTTGAAAAAAAAAAAAAAAAAAAACATATATATTAAATTGTGACATTTTCAAAGAAGATGTTTTTGGTTGAGTGCCCCTGAGTTCAATTTCCAGTATCTCCCCCACCCCTCAAAAAATTAGCTTTCTGCAATTTGTATTCATATTTAAACATGTAGAATATTAAGAAGGTTTATGAAAATAAAGTGTTATGGTTTCTTTCTGTAGTGTCCCCCCAAAGCTCATGTTTTTAAAGTCTTGGTCCTCAGTGCAGCAGTGTCCAGAGGTGGGCTGTTTAGGAGGTGATTGGATGTGGAAGACCATGATCTCATCGGTTGATTATTCTGTTGGTAGTAGGGACATGGAAACTAGTTGGGGTAGTAGGATACTGGGGACTTCTTGAGGAAGTTTTTATCTTCTCCTTTCCTTTATCTCTGATTTCTGGCTGCCATGAGTTGAGAGCAGCTTTCCTCCTTCCCGCTCTTCTACCTTGATGTTCTGCTTTACCTCAGGCTCGGAGCAGTGGGGACATCCAACAGTGGAATGAAACTTCTGAAGCCATGAGCCAAAATAAACCTCCTCTCCTTTCAGTTATTGTTAGGTATTTGAGTCATAGCGAAGAAAATCTGACTAACACACAAAGAAAGTACAAAAGAGACATTTTATCTTTTAATATGCTTTGATGGATGGTAAAGAGACAAACATGTGAATGATAGTAGTTACACGAGCCAAGGAAATAACATTATTAATTTGAGTAAATTTCCAAATAAACAAAACAAAATATCTTAGCAGGGAAGTCTGTTTTTGGAAAACTTCTATACTAATATTAGTATCAGATTTAGTCAGTGATAAATAAATTCCCTTTTCAATATTCATAGGGATATAGTTGGCCACTCCTTTTTAAATATGCTGGAAATAACCTGTGTTTCTAAAGCAGTGTTCAGTCAGAAATGTTTTATCAATATAAAACAAACCTCAAGCAAGGAAAAGAAAATCAGAGAAGTCAAGTATTAGCCTCATGTCAGATCTTCCTTAGTAACTGTCAATGTATGGTCATTTAATTGAATCTCCCTAGACCTCAATTTGTACATCTTTAAAGACTACTATACTATTTCTATTCTAATCTTCTGTAGTTATGTATTGAACACTTTTTTCCCTGTGTCTTTGAGGATATACCCACACTCAAATAGTTCTTCCTCCTTTTACCTAGTTGATAATTTTCAGTATCCACTAAATGGATGATATCGTTCAGCAGACTCCTCTGGGAAATCCATCACTGGTGCTGACTACATCACAGCATTTGTGAGGTAGGACTCCTCTCTGACTTGAGGTATTCTTATCTCCAGAAGTACTCTTTCTTCTAAATCCATGTCACTTTACTGACTTCAACCTATTACTCTATCTTGATGTGTGAAGTTAGCTCATTCTGACTTTGAGTTAATACTCCATAGACCCTTAACATCTGAGGGATGTCTGGATTCAGAATTCTTCCTCAATTTGCTGCACTATTCATTCATTTTCAGCCTTGGTTTATTTCATTATCTTGTTAAATGCCATGCCATGGAGTAGAAGTAAATCTATTATGGTTTGTCTATGTGACTATTAGGCATCTACAAAGAAAGGACAATATAAATTTCCTATTTGACAATCTTATTGCAGTTATCAGTGTAAACATACATAAAACAAGTTAGTTAGCTCATGCTTAAGTTAGTTTTACAGAACTGCTGTGGCATAATATAGAATGAAAAAAAATTGCCTAACTGGTTAACAATTTTTTTTGTCAAAAAAATTCCTAAATGGCCAAATTAAATAATTTTATCACTGTAAAATAATTGATCTCACCATCAAGTTTTTTTTTCTTTTTATGTTCTAACTAACTAAAGTGCTACTCTCATTGTTCTAGAAGTTCTCAACAAGGGAGAATTTACATTCTATGGACCGGTTTTGTCTGTTATAAGCAAAAGATTGCTGCTTGCATCTAATGGGAACAGGCAAGCTAAGCTACTAAATCTCCTTCGGTGCACATAATAGTTCCCACAAAAACAGTCATGGACTGCTCAAGTGTCAGTAGTGCTGAGGTGATAAAACCTGACCTGACTCTAGGTTAACCGAGGACTCATATTTTCCAAAAGTGGAAGCAAGAATGGTTTTGTTTATATTTAATCTGAATAAGCAGGCCTTTACACAGAGGATCCAATCTCCTCCAGATATGTGTGAAACATGGAAAGCTTATTTAATATTGGATTCTCTGCTTGGAGAACCTATAAGAGAGGAAAAGAGAAAAAAAAGAAAGGGAAAAACATTAAAATTTTCAATCTCCACTGTCAGTGTTTATAATAAGCTGACCTCAGATAAGTAGATGAGAGTTTTCTAGAAGCCTCTGTGCCTCCATTTTCTTGTCTGAGAGAAACACTACTTCCATCTTGGCAGTAACAAGAACTGCCGCTGGAAACCGATTTATTTTCTATTGCTGCAAGTTGACTTAGAAAGAAAGTCATCAGGTCGCTTCTATTTATGAGCCAACTGGGTGCTTTCGGTACATTCCATTTTGCAAAAACTTCATGAAATGAATGTACTGAAACAGAATGTGCACAAAACAGTATTTTGCACATAGAATTTAGTAAATTTGGTCTTTTTATTGTTTTGTATCAAAATCTACGGGAAGAGGTAAATATTCAGGTCATCTTTTCACAAGAAATTGCTAAAAGTAAATAATATTCTTAAGCATTGATCATGACATTAACATCTAAATTCAAACTACTCTTTTGCAGTCAAAAAGTGCCAGTCAAATTCCTACGTAAGACCTATAGATTTTAATTAATTTCTGGAGAATCAGGTGCTTAAGCAAAGCTATCTTGCTTTATGTGGCATTTGTTCTAAAGCCTATGTGGTGGTATTCTGTACATTACAATATTTCCAATATGACTGCATCCTATATATTGAGATCTCTTAGTTAGAAATCAGATTTTTATTCTTTCCATATTCTTACTTACCTCAAAAAAATCACACTAAATAAAGCATTATTATCTAATACTGTGGAATCACTGAAAATTAACAAACGTTATAATAAATGCTCAGACTCAACCCTTAAACAATATATATTCTCCTGATTCAAAACTAAGGGCTCTTCTCATCATACAATGGAAATGTTTGGTCAAGACTGTATTAAGAACCACAGTAAGAAAATGGAAGTGATCTCTGTTCTACAGTCTTACTTATGTGATAATTTTTTTTGCATAAATAAAATCTAGGTAATTTTGACCAAAACAATCCTGTATTATAATAAAAGAAAATTAACTCCTCAAATATACTAATACTTAAAGTTTATATTTATGTAAACTTTACATGAAATAATTTAATTCTATCTATAGCAGAGATTTTAGTTGACTGGCCAATATTCATTGTTTTCTTCATATTATAAATGCATGATTTTGATCATGATGACATGTACTGCCTGCCTTTTTTTTTTTTTTTGTTAATTTCAGAGCGACTTTAGCATCTATGGCTGGTCAGTTTTCCATAAGTAGTAATTTTGGGGTGGAGTTTGAGAAAATCTCTTTAAAGAGAGCTCATTTATTTGAAAAGGAAATGTTCATGCTCATACTGTTTCCATACTTACTGCCCTTTCTGTTTAGAAAGTGGGAATGCTTGCTGAAGCACTAGTAGCCTCACTGCACCATAAGGAAACTTTGAGAATGGAAGCATTACAGATTATGATCCACTATGATTGGGTGAGCCCAAATCTCTGATTAGCATAGAGCTACTATGGTGGCTCTCACCTATTTGCCTCCAGGCTTCTCTTACATGAATGAGACATACATCCATATCTTATCCATGTCACCATTCTGTGCCTTTTGGTATGTGCTAAAATAAATGCCTGCAAATATTGCTGGCTGAATCACCTATAACTTACATCAAAAGGAGGAAAGTAAGAAATCACATGTAATATGTATAACGAAGAAAATTGTTTACAATCTGCCAATGTAGCTATTAAGTAATCTATTATATAACTTAATTTTCAAAAAATTCCTATAATTCACGTTCAATAATTATCTCCATTTTATAGGAGAAAACTATGTCTTTGATGAGTGACATGACACAGTAAAGGGAAGAACTAAGTTTAATTCTAGATTGTATCTTCCAAAACTGTTTTGTGTAAACTAAAGTAGTTTTTTGTTTTGTTTTGTTTCCTATTCTTTTTCTTGTTTTTGCAGTGCTGGTGATCAAACCCAGGGCCTCATATGCAAGGGCTCTACCACTGAGCTACATTCCCTTCCCAGGTAAGGTGATCCTAATTCAAGGCATTATAAAGAGAAAGACTTGAGATGAGTGGATGTTAAGGCTAGCTCAAAGGGCAAACATTTATTTTAAAAATTGAATATAATTAAAGAGAACTTTCTAGGAATTCATACTTCACTGATTTTTATTTCCATAAATACTACAATTTAAAACTATATACAGAACTTGCATGAATGTAACTTTTGGTCTTTTAAGGTTCTCTGATGCAATGTACAGATTCTACAGAATGCCAAGCAGAATCAGCCAAACTGCTCCATGTTCTAAGGAAGAATGTGTTGCAAAAGTAAGGGTAAGAGCTGCTGTGAGTAACTATCCAACACTCTCTCAACTTTTTTTGTTTGATTCAACTATGCTCATACATATAGGATGTAGAAATTAGGTATTTGTAACAAATCCTTCTGCTACGGAAGAAAACAACTCATATAATAAAAATAAGGTGTTTTTAAAAATCCAGATATGTTTCAGCTTGAACAGAAATATGTTCACTGTATGCATGTTTTTTATTCAGTGAGCATTAATAGGAACTAGAAAGGATAACTTCCTGCATACACAGAGGATAATGTACCTGGGGATCAATCTTATTCACAGAGGACAAGGCTTCCAGTGATTACCCATTTTTACAGAGTCATAAGGAGGCTAAATTGATCATGTCTTTGAACTCAAGGGAAAGCAATGGCTGCTCTGTGTCTGTGTCTGCACCTGAACTACTGTTCTTAAGTAATTCTAACAAACATAGAGTTGAAAACTTACTATATTAATAGATGGCTACAACTTATTTATTTGACCTAAGGACTCCTGGAGTTATTGAAGTTTCTCATTATTTTTAAGAAATCATACCCTTGCATTTCTTGGGAGTGTTTGTCTTTCACAAGCTTATTGACCCTTACTAGCATACAAGGACACTGAACCTTTCCATAGTGAGGATAGTAATGAAGACATATGGTCCTTTATAAGATAAGGTATTATCAATATTCCATATTCCAACTGAAGCTTCAAATAGGACACTAGTTTGCTATTCATATGTCTATCTTTATGTATATGACATTAAAACTTAAGTTGCTCTTACACACACTCTTGGACCATATCCTCTCACTCATATATATGTCACAATCTTCCAAACACAGGGGATAATGGGAATATTGTCAACATTGGGAATATTGACATTTTGGGAATACTGTCATTGTTATGGACTAAAATAATTCATATGTTGAAGTCTAAACCTTAATGTGATGGCATATAGAGATGAGACCTGTAAGAAGGCAATTAGGTTAAAGGGAGTAGAACATTATCAATATACCTGGTATCTTTATAAGGGGAGAAAAAAGACACCAATGATCTTTATCCACAAAGAAAACGCTACGTGAGGAGAAAAGCAGATATTGGCCATAAGCAGGTCAAGGGGAGAGGTCTCAAGGGAAACCTACCCTGCCAACACACTGGTGTTGGTTTTCAGTTTCCAGACTGTAAAAAATGAGTTTCTGTTGTTTGAATCACACAGCTTGTGGTATTTTTTCATGGCAGTCTTGGAAGACTGATGCAGTTGTGTTTGGCTCAACTTGGAGATATGGTAACACCATTGCACACAGAAAATTTCAAAGATGTCATGAACAAGTCTTAGAAAACAGAAGTGAAACAGAGAATTTACTATTCAATGTTATCCTGAAAACAACAATATATTAATTATTCACAGTTTCTTCAGTGGATGGTTTTATAATCAATGACTCTAGTAAGCATAAAGAAATCATCTCAAGTTAATTATGACTTCCATTGAATAGGCAGCAGTAACCCAAAATCCCGATCACTAGGCAAAGTTACTTATTAAATATGTTTGTGATAAGAAATAGTATGTAATATGGTTGTAAAAGTAATTTTAGGAAGTAAAATCCCAAAGAATTTAAACATAATGTTTACCCTATATTTTTTTCTATATTGTATCTTTACCAACTGCATGTGTTAGACATGTGATGACATGTTATGATTAACACTTATAATTTTTTTAAAACTATAGGGAAGAGAAAGGAATCACCATATTCATTTCTTCATTAGTTTCTTTCTTCTTTTTTATCTTTCTTTTTTATTCCAAGTTGTTATATACGACAGCAGAATGCATTACAATTCATATTACACTTATAGAGCACATTTTTATATATCTCTGTTTGTATACAAAGTATATTCACACCATTCATGTCTTCATACATGCACTTAGGATAATGATATCCATATCATTCTACCATCTTTTTTTTTTTACCCTTTTTTGTAGTTAATAAGTCTTTGAGCACCTGCTTTAATTATCTGTGGGATATTTAGATTTTATATATGAAGATTTACCATTTAGTGAGGATGAAAACCCAAGGGAAAGGGAAACTTAATAACAGGACAACACTTTATGAAATCATAATAAAAATCATCATAAGACAGTGGGTGCCCATTAAATAACAAATTATTATATGTACAAATTTATGGAAAAACTATGATCATAATTAGCTATAGTGATAGTTAAGAGACTGGTATTCTATGCAGAAACTAAATAGAATTCCAACGTGTTAAGCAAGTTACAAATATATTAAATAAAAAAAATTAATATAAAATAAAGATTAGAAATTACATTTAAGCACATATGATTAAAATTGGGAAATTGAACTCCCTTTGTCAAAACAATAATGGGACATGGCATTTTATAAATAAATAAGAAGAAAACTAAGTGTACATGCAAAACTGAAAATAAAATTTCCATCTAATGCCAAAATCTTTAAGGAATCTGAATTTCATATGGCTAAAATGGAGAGTAATGTTGAAAACAGAAAACTTTTTCCCAGTTGCAATTGTTTCCCAAGAAAAATCATAAAAATGTTCTAATACAGAGTTTGTATCCAGAGAAGAAAAGGGGAATTGGAAATTATTTCTCCATGGTAACAGCAGAAAGACTTTTATATTATCTATTTGCAAAGTAAGCATGTAATTTTTCTAAAATATGGGAAATAATCAGATAAAGCTATTTATTACAGTCCCTTTAAAATGTTAGAAAATATTTAGAGAATAATTTTTTAGATTTGTAGATACATATAATAGTACAGTGTATTTTGACATATTATACATACATGGAGTAAGAATTATGTTAATTAGGATCCCATTCTTGTGGTTGTACAGAATGTGGAGTTTCACTGGTCATGTATTTGTACGTGAACATAGGAAAGTTATGTCCAATTCATTCTATTGTCTTTCAGTGACTTTTTATAGAATATGTCTTCATGTTTCAATTTACTGAAGAAGAGAAACAAAGAGATTCTTTGAGATAAAACATTTCAAAAATTAAAAATATATTTATATTTATCCGTATACACAGACACACACATGCACTCACCGGACAGGAAATATAAAATCTCTGGATTAGAGAACAAACTATTCACAAAGCATCTTAGCAGTGCACATCACAATCCCCCCATTTTTAAAAAGTATTTTTTAATTTATAGATGAACACAATACCTTTATTTTTATCTATTTATTTTTATGTGGTGCTGAGGATTGAACCCAGTGCCTCACACATGCTAAGTGAGTGCTCTACCATTGAGCTACAACCTTAGTCTCCAATCCCCCAATTTTTGACCAAGTGAAGGTTAAATCATGTGACATTTGAAAACAGCTACCAGAGTGGATAACTAGAGAAAAGTTCTGCTAAAACACTCTGGTTATGAGTGCATAACACACATTTCAGAAATATCTCATCTGTGGAATGAGAAATTCTGAGTAATTACACACCAATCACAGAGGTTCATTGGTTCAGGGATGCTCTTTGGCAGGTTGGCATAGTCTCCTGTGTAATACAGGAAGAACCTCAATAAGGGGGAGAACCTCTCACCTACAGACATGAGGGCACTGGTGGTTGAATGTCATCTGGAGCACTGAGATGGACCTGACAGATAAGGAGCCCCACTTACAGTTCCACTTTTTTCTCACCAAATACCAACTGAAGTCCATTCAGAGCTACCTTCAAAATTATTTCACTTAGCTATATGAACTTCATTCAAAAACAAATCCTCAAACAATGGAAAGTGATTTCCCTTTCTCTGTTACTACAAAATGGTACGATTTTGTTGTTTTCAACAGTTTAAGAGAGTGGTCTACATATATACAGCCACTTGAGTACAGAGGGAAAAACATGTAGGAAATCTTGAGGTGATGTTTCAAATATGTGTTTATGTAAATCGTGATTCTTTACATTACCTACATTATTTTGACACATGTTTGAGCCAAATACCATTAACTTAGGTTATTTTAGAAGAAAACTATGAAACTGAAGGAAAAAGGAGAAGCTAGTCTGACATATATGATATAATCTTGAAAAATGGGAAGTTAAACCAGGCTTGGTGGCATATGCCTGTAATCCCAGCAATTTGGGAGGCTGAGGCAGGAGGATTGTGAGCTCAAATCTAGCCTCAGCAATTTAGGCCCTCAGCAACTTAGCAAGACCCTGCGTCAAAACAAAACATAAAAATGGTTGAGGATGTGGCTCAATGGTGAAGCAGCCCTGGGTTCAATCCCTGGTACCACAAAAAAAAAAAAAAAAAAAAAAGAGAGAGAGAGAGAGAGAGAGAGAAAGAAAGAAAAAGGTTGGGGAGTTAAAATTACCCTTTAAGACCCATATTCTTTGATGCAGTCATAGGTGTTTTTCAAGAGCATTCCAGCAGGCCGCAACAAAAAGAAGATAGAAGATATGAGTGCATTTTGCACAACACCTGTATTAGACCTGAAAACATAACTGCACGTAAAGCCTATCTGAATTATACCTCTGGACACCCACATCTAGATATTGTACTATTCGTATATTAGTCTTTCAAAAGCCATGTTATAGAAAAAACGTTTAAGTCAAAGGATCCTTAGAATTCATAGTCCATTTCCTTTCACTGGAAGTTGCAGATATTATTCTAATTTCAATAAAAGGATAACAGTAGTGATAATATAATGTTCAACAATATCAAAAACACCTCATTGTGTTGAAAATTTTCAAAATCTAAAAATATTTATAAGCAAATTATACTTATTTCTTTACATGTAAAATTATAAAAGACTGGAATGAAGAAAAGAAAAGCAACAATAAGAAAAATCTTTTGAGAAGCCTTTTATAGGTTGTCTAGAAACAATTAATGTGACTGCAAACTTCAATTTAACCATCAAAATTAGGAATATCATTAAGCATTTTCCACTCATTCTTACCAGTATTGGAATTTTGACCAGTAGCTGCAACATCTGTAATGTCATCTGAATAATACATTTTTTTAAAAAAATGATTATTCTTACTTGATAATTATTTGAGCTTTATTGCTGTAGACACACATGCCAGTTTCACAAGAGTAAGAAATGTTATATCTCAGACCTCATTTGGAAGACTACTTTTTCCATGAAATGTACTATTGTAACTTTCTCCATGCATGGTAGCAAAATTCCTCATTTCCTTAACATTTTGCTGATGTCCAAGAGTATGACTGCACACATTAGACTACAAAGAAATAGTGAATTATATATAGACAGGAATTAAGCATGAACTTATGATGTTTACCTTTTGTGATTTCATCTGAAGATATTTTCCCTTTGGGTTGTTTACTGAAATGAGAAGTAAAACTTGTCAAAAAAGAGACAAAAACCCTCCAGCTTGATCAGGAAAATTCTGTCGTTTTAGTCCTAGAATTCAGATTACACCATGATATTTAAATTTTTTTAAATCCAGCAATATGTATGAATGAAATGATTAGAAAGAGCTTACAAATTAATAAATGTTAAAGCTCTCTGATTATTACAGTAGCTTAAAAATCATGCCATTAGAAATTCAGACCATTTTATAAAGGTCTGACTCATCTATTGAGCTAGTATTTGAAATGAGATACTCAGAACAATCCAATTTGACTAAATATTTTTAAAACACTTTCATAATGATTGTTACTTACCTTTATAAAAGCCACATTTCACAGTAGTCAGGACACAAAAGCCCACTAATTATTCTGAAATACAAAAGCCACCTTTCTCCCCTCCTCGTGTGGTGACATTTCTATCTTTGATCATCATGATCCTTTTCAGATTCTAATGGGAAAATATTTGCCAGCATTCAGGTCCCTTTCAACCTGAATGTACAATTTGAGGGACAATATCAAATAGCTTTACTCTACATGTGTTAGGAACATATATTTAGTAACTGGTGCATAATTAAGAAACATTTCAAAAATTTCATGATTATCACAAATCTGCACAGAGGATGATTTCTTTGGGACATGCAATGTACTTTCCTGGATTACTCTCTGTGTTTGAATTGAGGCCATCATGAAGAGATAACATTAATAATAACTTCCAAGTGGAGAGCTCATGAGCTACTTTATTCACATTGCTTATTCACATTCATAGAGTAAATATGGAAGATAAGGCCTAGACATTCTTGTTTACTCCACAGAGTGTATGAGAGTCTGTAATAGTCTTTGGACACCACTTGGCATTGTTTTTTATCTTTTTTTTTGGGGGGGGGGGTGTACTGCTAGCAATCCAGGAGCGATCAACCACTGAGCCATATCCCCAGACCTTTTTTGTTTTTTATTTAGATACAGGGTCTCACTGAGTTACTTTGGGCCTCACTAAGTTGCTGAGGCTGGCTTTGAACTCACAATCCTCCTGCCTCAGCCTTCTGAGCTGCTGGGATTACAGGCATATGCCACCATGCCCGGCTACCAATTGGCATTCTTGATGTCACATTAATGCAGAATATTATATGGATTAGAGATTGTAGGCTGAGGTATGTAGGCTGAGGTATCTATGTTTAGCATGTTTGAGGCTGTTCAGAGTTCAATACCTTTCAAGAGGCAGGAAGTCTCAAACTATTTTATGTAGAAGCTGAGGTGCAGCAGATATTCTACCAAGATGATGTTAACCGAAGGAACTTTTAAATTCAAATGGTTCTGCTTATCTGTTTGAGTCAGCAGGAAGTCTCAAAAAGTTAAAAAGCAGAGTTCCAGAATGTTTAATGAGGCTGTAGCAATTGTGAGACCCTATGGCAGAGTGACAAACAGCTGCTAGGGAATGCACAGGAAACAGAGTCCCAAGCTTACATTCTTCCAGGGGTACTCTGAGCAAATATTGTGTCATTGTTTCCTACTCCAAATAAATTCTCCTGCCTTCCTTTTTGACTCAGTAAACAAGTCTATTGTTGAGTTTAATTGACAGTACTCATTGTTCACAACAAAGAACATTAGCAATTTTTCATACCAGAAGAGTTTAAAGCCAAGAGGATGTCCAGGAAATAAATAAAATCTGGCTATATGGCTTACTTGAAGCTGAAAGAAGGAAAAACTAAACTTACAATAAAGAAAGGGAAATTAGCAAACTATGGCAATCAGAAACAAATTATTAAGTTAGTGTCTCTGAACTGCTAAAATGAAAAGCCCCTAAAAATTTACAGCTTAGGGGACGAATACTTGATGTTCTACATTAGTATTAACAACATGGGGCACTCCAAAGCAAGACGAGGGCAGAAATTGCTTCTAATATAACTGAACAGATTAAAGAAAGAGAATGAAAAGATCAAATGCTTGTTTTTGACTTGAGCAACAGACTAGAAACATTTAAGGATATGATCAACTGTTTTCTATTATATGACCTGATCTCTTGAATCCAAATATCAGATTGAACACTTGAGTCTGCAATTTGCCAAATTATGGTTCCAAGAAGATTCTGATGGGAAAGTTTGGTTATTGTTCCAGAATCAGTGGCAACTGGATAATTTAGATGGAAATATATGAGGCGGTCGCAGGATTTGCTAACATCAAATCCCAAGGTCTCATAAACATTTTCTTGCCTGAAAAGGCCCTTTCTTCTATTGCTTGAAATAATTTCTGTTGTTGAGATTTTTTTCCCCTTTGCTTGAAGACCCTGTTATGCTTTCATTTGAGCATTAACTTGGAGGAAATATAAATTATTTTGCAGCCTTATACCCATTACACCATATTGTCTCCAGATCTACAGTGAAAGACTCATATTTTATAAACATTAATGACTATAGAATTTATTGTTTAAATCAATTTTGAACTCACTAGGCAAAGGAGATAAAAGGACAATTTTATATTTAAAAAGGTTAATTTAAAACAAAGTGAAATATGCATGGGCATGTCCAGTACTCTACATTCCTTTGGCTAATATTAATCCTGAGGACGTGAAATGCCATTATGGTCCATTGGAGCAGATGTCAGGTCCATTTTAGGATAGATTCAGTAATAATTCCACCTTTTGGTTATTTATTTAACATCTGATAAAGAACACATTCTTATAAACTGGAAGAATACTTACCTTGTAGCAAAACTACATGTCAAAATATTAAGTGGATTTCTTAAATGCAGCAGATAAAGCAATAGGTAAGTCTGGACTGTTGTCAGATTTTCAACAAAACTTCCTCTGGAATGTGTAGGCCTCCAAGTGGATATTTTCCCATGACATCTGTAGCCCCTCTAAAACAAATGCTTCACATCCCAAGCAGCACAAACAGTGCTCCACATGGCCTCCTGCTGCTTAGTGACTGCCAGAGCAGCCTGCACTCACATCAGTGAACAGCAGTCTCAAGTAGTGAGGTTTTTCTTTACTAACTTCTATAACAATATGTTTTTTATACTAACAGTGAATACTACCATTTAATAGTATAGGGATTGATTGCAGACCTGGAAAAGGACTATAAAGAATGAATTCGTTAAGATAAAAAAGAGATGATATTTTTTGGCCATGTCACTGTCCATCAAAAGGCATCCCTTGTGAAATAGATAATCTTAATAATGAGGTGTGCATTCAAAATGACATATTTTGGATAAAATTCACCTTTGTTTCTAATTCACCTACCTTCTGCAGACACCCCAGTGGATTTATGTCTACAGTCACAATATTGAAAAAAACACTTTTTTCAATAACAGGAGCTTCCCATTTTCAAAACTGAACTACAAGATGTGCTACAACCACAAGATGTGCTCAGCTACCATCAGCAGTAACCAAAAGGCAAGAAAGAAAAGGAGATAAAGTTTGGAATGGAAAGTAGTCAACTAGAAAACAGGAAAACTACAGAGAAAATCAATGAAATGTAAAGTTGCTTCTTTAAAGCAAACCACAAAATTGATAAACTCTAAGCAAGATTAACAACACTACTGACAAAATTAGTGCACAATCATGAAAATTATGCATAAAAGGAGACCATATCACTGACCCTCAGAAATTAAAAGGATTATGAAGAAATGCCATGACCAACTTTACACTAACAGTTATATCAAGTTATTTAAAATCAGAAAGTTCCTGGAATATCACCAATTAAGAAAATGGACTGTGGGATGATTTGGAAATCTGAATAGATCTATAAAGAGTAAAGAAATTGATTAATTAATTTAACTTTTTCCAACAAAAAGGCTCAGAAACAGATGTCTTTACTTGTGAATTATATATTAGTTAAAGACGAAATAATATCAATACCTCACAAACTCTTTCAGGAAATAGAGGATAAAACCTCTCCAAATTCATGCTATAATAACACTATAACTCTAATATAATGTCAGACAGATAAATATCCCCAAATGAAAAGCTACATGGAAATATAAGTGCAGAAATACTCAAAAAAATATTAAAAGGCTAGAGAGGAATAAGTAAAGAAAATTGCTATTTTAGTAACATAATTAGCAATAATGAAAATTAGGCATAATTTAAAAAAATAATATGCCAGTTAGGAAAAAAAAAAACATTATTGTTTATAAGAACAAACATACATATATGTACATGTAGTTACATGTCATAGTTACTATTAGGAATAATAGTTTATTTTAAAATACTGATATTTGGTTTTAAATAATAAAGAATCATTGAAAAAACCTTTACAACAGCAGAACTTCCAGTAACAGAAATTTTTAATTATTTTTCTCTTTAGGCACTACCTAAAGAGTTAGTGTTTGTTTTCATTTCTTTAGTGTGATTATTTTCAAGTATAGATTATTCTTAAAATAAAAACAAATTATAACATGCAGAAATAGAACATGTAGAATTAACATAAAAAGCCATGAAAAGTATATCTGAAAATATCAATTCATTTATGAATGAGTGGAAGAGGAATAGCAAGAAGAGGCACAAAGTGAGCTGAGAGGTGTGGTGAATCTAAGAAAGGAATGTACAATGACTAAGGAAAGGATACAGAGACTCAAAGTCTTAAAATATGGAATAAATGAGACCATGTAGCTTAGCATCCTCATTTAGAAGAAAATAAGACTCAGAAGAACTTAAGCAGCAAATCATAGGATGATCACATAGGTTTATGAGGCACCCAGACCCCTGCTTAGATCAAGCCTCTACCACACATGGTGTGGCCTTGGAAAACCAATGGATCTCAGATTCTCATCTGTAACAATAAAATGATTCTTATTTCATGAAGGTGCTATAAAATTTTGTAGCAGTCATGAAGCACCCTGCACATCACAATGCTCCATGAGTAAGAGTTTCTTCACCTGACTCGATTGAGTCACGCAGCTGATTTGTAGGAAACAAAGAACTTGGGTCTCTTCATGTCCAGGGTAGTTGTTGTTTCCATTTATTTAAGCATCTAATGAGTTCAATTCCCACAAATACAAAGACAGCATTACACCTCTTTTATGTTTCTCAAAATAATTTTATTATAGAAAAAAATATCACTCTAAATTTGTTATTTACTCATGTAAGTTGTATACAAATAAAACATTTTGGATAACATAACTAGAATTGGTTTATTAAAAGATATTACTAAAATAATTTATTTTATTGTGTTTCTTCTGATAAAAATATCCTTTTATTGTACATCCTAAATACTTTTTATTATTGAAAACATTTTACCTCCAATATGCAGTATGACTAAGCTTTGTGATCATATAATTTATAATTGAGATATTAAATATCTATGCATATATTATTATTTTAAGACTATTAGAAAAGTATAATAACTCTTTTTACTGTAATCCATTCATACTTCTTATTTAAATAGCACATCTGCAGTTTGCTCAAGGAAATTCACTTTTTTATAAATCATTTTTATAAAACCTTGCAATAGCAACCTAAGAACACACATAGAACTGTCCATCCACCCGACGTATGGCAATAATTGGGATTGACATTATTTTTATTCTTTCTATTTTGCTCTTTTTGGATTCTCATTTAAAAGGGAAAGCACAAGGCCCTTGGCATATTTCCTTTCATATGGATAGAGTAAGAGATTGACTGAATGTTTTTGCCTCTTGTTTCTTTCTTAGAGATTTTCTCATTATCCCAGTTTCTTCTTAAAAAATGAAATTTGTGTTTTGTGACTTCTCAGGGGCTTGTACTGTTTTTCTGTGTAGAAACAATGTGATTTTGATATATTCAGGTTATAGTTGGCTTATATATCATGGGAACAGTTCACTGTAGGGCTTTTTAAAATTGGTATTTGCATTTAAGAGTTCAATACCTGTTATTTCTAACCTTCACTGACCTGAAAAAATGACTGCAACTGCACAACAGAAGAGTTTGCAAGAAAATATGAACCTTATTTTGTAATGTTATTTTTGTTTTTCCTTCTTATAATAATCATGGCCAGTAGCCAAATAACAACATTGTACCATCATATTTTGTTTATATTGAGCTGCTAGAGAATAATTTCTTCTACCTAGCTTTAAAATGGTCAAAATTACACATTGACCCTCACAACTGACCAGATTTGTGAAATTAGGGAGTGAGAATATTGGCCCAGATGAAGTCATTGTTTTGTTTCTCTGTCTTTTGTTTGTTCATGTGTTTGGTCAGGAAAAAATGGCCAAAATAAGTAGGGGACAAAATATCATAGTAGCCAGTCCTTTTAATGATTCAGGAGCTGGTGTCCTGGAAGTTTTGGTCACCTACTTTGTTTTTTAACAAGTTTGAAAATGTAAAGAATATTCTTGGTTCTTGGAACACAAACAAATACTTCACATATCAGATTTGACCTATGGGCTGCTGTTTAATGACCCCGATATAGACAAATATGTACATTGTAGTTCTTATACTTTTAGGTTTGGGAGAATATGCACTGAAGACTGGAAAATAATTCTACAAAAAATTGTAAATTGTTTAGTATCTGTCAATGTCTGTCCTAAACACACTGTCCTAGCTTCAAACACTAAACAAAATAGTCTTAGCTCTTCTCATCATAAAACTTATGGTCAAAAACAATCAAAATGGATGGAAAGAATACTAATGACTTCAATACAAGATGGTACAAAACATTCGCTTTGAGAAAAAGATGTTTACATCTTAATTTTGATGAATAATTCAGACTTTTTGCATGAATGGTGGATTGAAAAAAAAGTCCCTATATTTCTGAGAATGTTCAGAATAAAGTGTATGTAGGTAGAAATGAAGTTCATGGGTACACTATGGACTGGAAATAAAGATTTTGTAGTTATCCAAATATATTTCTAGCATTTGAATTCAGAGAATTTGTTGAGGTCATGTAAGTGAGGGCATTTATGTAAAGTCCCTAATAAATAACCTTAGGATTATTTAAAATGTTTAAGGTGGTGAACTGTCTAGGACACTGTGAAAGAGTGTACAGAGAGCACAGAAGCAAAACTTTCTGGTGACCCAGAAAGTGAGGAAAACAGTTGTTTTGGAAAGCATAATTGGAAGAATTTATTGTGGCAATACGAGAAATGCAACTCTAGTGAACATAAAACCAGTGTGCATGCAATTATATGACATAATATGGCCAAGGGAACAGACATCTTCAAGACCCTGATGTAGAAGTAGGGCAGAGAAGCAACCCATTCAGAAACATTCCCTGGGCCTGTTATTCATGGTTACAAGGATATTTCCAATGAGAAAAGGGGAGTGTGAAATTATAGGTGCTCTACAGATGGAACTGACTTCTGAGTGACATTGATGTTTGAGGTTGTCATTGTTGTCTACCCCAAGTTACCCTTTCTCTAACACTAGCTTTGAACATAACTACAAACATATATTATGAACTATTAACAAAACTGTTTTATCACCAAAGATTATTTGTGTTTTCCTAAATAGTACTTCACATGATCCAACAGATCAAGCTGCCCATCCCAGCTTTTAACGATTCTCTATAGGTCCAATTTTCAATATAACTTGTACTCAGTAGAAATAAATGTATTCAATTTCAGCTGCATTGTAGCCAGGCCCCATCTGTGATTCTCAATCAGTATCTCTTAGTCTTCAATTTGATAATTAGGGTATATTCTCACAAATACATGATCACTGCAAAAATCTCAGCAAAACTATCCCTGTATGACACCTTTTTACTATGTCCATATTTAACTCAATCAAGATTCCATCAATTAAAAGTTACACTATTATCATAGGTTGTGTTAATTAAGAAAATTGCCCTACTCAGGAAATTGAGTAGGAGAACCACATAGAAATCTGGAATATACTCAAGATAAAAATAAGACATAAATGCAATTTTAAAAAGGATCAGAAAACATTTCACTTGTTATAGACTTGGAGTTGATTGTTGTAATTAAGCTGAAAGCAAATTTTCAAAAGGTTAGCATTAACAGTTTGGTCAAGACATTCTTAAGTAGAGATTTTGATCTCAAAATTTTTCAGGTTGTTAGGGCCCCAGTTAACTCAAAGAAAGCCAAAAAAATTCTCTAGAAGAAAATCTATTTCATGGTAGGCCAATAGCAATTATAGGCCTTCATAAGTTATATGTACATTGCAGTTTTGAGATGTTAACATACAAAAGGCACACCTATAAAATTAATGAAATATGAGATGTCACCTTTGGATAATACAGTGATATAGCCTTGGAGTTGTAAGGAACTAGTCCCAGAATCAGTGTTATACATATACAAAGAGACTCCCTTAGAACAATTTTAATGCCTTATAGAATAATTATGTGCCATTTTCTTTATAGAAATGCTGGAAGAATGATTTTTAAAGCTAGGAAAACTCTCTTTAACTTTCCTTTCAGCCTGGGAGAATTCCTTTATCTTCTACTCACGTGCCCTGGAAAGAAACCATGGAGAAAGTGACAGAAACTATAGATATCAAGCAATTCCTGCTTGACAAGATCAAAAATACTTTGCTAAAATTTATCATTTTTAAGACAATTCATTAAGCATGATTTAGAAACCATCTATGTGTCTGTGATCATTGTTACAGATTTTCTTTCATTCTGCAATATGTAACAAAATAACATCTACTTGGAGGAAGTTAATCAATATGGTCCAAGAAGTTCTAAATAATGTGGTCATTATGAAATTAACAATGACCTAGAAAACAATTAAATGATAATTAAAATAATTAATGCATTATATTTTAACATTGAGAATATTGGATTAGCTGAGAAAGGTTGTTTACTAATTCTACACACAAAGTACAGTGATGTAATATGCTGTACTAAACTTCACCCAGACATCTTGCCTGTCAACCCCTATAAGAAACAATCAAGAACAGCATAAATTTCCACACTGACCTGTTTAGAGATGGCCATGTTTGAGACTTGCCTACAATTGCAATCCCAGGTTTTGCAATCTCCTCAAGGAAGGAAGATTTTTCCCAACTCCTGCAATGATTGATTTGTTCCAATTTCTGACAGAATAGATTATGGAAATGTGCCTGATTACACAAGGGACTTCTGTCTTTTAAGTAAAGTAGCTTATAAGTCAGATAAAGCTACAAAATACTGAACCATTTTCAGTGAGTTTCAAATATTGCATATATTTGAATTTTTGTTTTGATCTATCACGTTAGTGATGACATCTCATTCTTTCCCCCAAAGGAATCTGGGCATATTTTCCATTTATTTTATGTTACCCTTCTGGGATTCAAAAAACCCAAATACTTAAAACTCAGAAGCATCTTTAGCCAAAAAGCAAACAACTGTGTGCTTGACATACATAAGTTCTTGATATTTTCACAGGATTTTATTTTAGCAGAAAAATAAACAAAAAAATATATTATTCATAAATTTTCATGGTATCTAAACAGAATAGCAAAAAAGAGAAAACACCTATTGTAACTTTAATTTTAAGGAAAAAAATCTTAAAATGATGATAGTAACCTGAATTTGAACTTGAGTGGCTTTCAACTTTTATTTCCAGAAGTGTATATAGAAACCCATGTACACAGTTTCTTGTTATGTTTTGCATAAATTTCTCAGGGAAGAGATATATAGATAAAATGTGTGGGGAATCTTATCCTGTGTATGTTTTTAAAAAAGATATTGTTCAGATAATCTTTATAGGAGAGAGATAAAATTTAAAAATAATTCTTCTGGTATTTTTGGCATTTTTGTTTCAGATATATTGATATAATAATAATATTAGAAATATAAAATTTAATGAATACTAGAGCCTTCACAGCATATAAGTAATTTTATTTCATAGCATATATAAAGTTTTAAAATATCTTCTGCATACATTTGCCTGATATTAGTCTCACATAACTGTCTCCTTAGTGGAGTAGAAAAATGTCTATATTTTTATTTTGCCATAATGTTAATACTTAGCATACTTTCTCAGTTCTGGTTGATTGAATAAATTATAGCTTATAGCCCTATATTTCATTTCATCTTTGTCTTTCTTTGCTTAATATTGCCATTTTCATCTTTCTTGTTTTAGTGCACTTTTATGAACTTAATAGAATTTTTGTCATTTTTAGTCACTTGTGAAAACTTTTACTTGTATTTTCTATACAAGGAATATTTTACTGATTTTGATCTTTAGTGCGATTCTGTTTTCTAACTGAAGTTTTAATCAAGTTGTATTATTTTATAGCATAAAGAATTGTCTTTTATTTTTTTATGTGCCTGTGGTGGTAGTGTTGATGATAGTAGTATATAATATTTTATTGATATCTCCTTTCATCATAAAAGAAAATATAGCATAGTACATTTATAAATTTGCATGGTATATAAATAGTGCTATATAAACTAATTTATTGATATAATGTTGCTATGGTAGTATCTGTAATATAAAGCTTAATGAATACTATTAAACTTATAAATATGCATGGTATCTTAATCAGTTACTAAATATGTCATTCTAAACAAGTTAACTTTTTTGGATTGATTTATTCACATAAAAAGAATAAAAAAAGAATAGATGATAAAAGAATCAATATTCAAATTCAGTTTAGAATTTTTTTAAGTTTTAAAATTTCTAACCTGTACATAAGAATTGTTTATATTTATGGGGTTCCATGTTATATTTCGATACATGTATATATCATATAATGTTTCAATCAAGTTACACAAATCCATCTCCTCATTTATCTTTTCTTTATGGATAAACATTCAAAATACTTTCTACTATCTCTTTAAAATGTAAAGCATATCGCCATCATTTATAGCTACTCTATAGTGTAATAGCACATCAGAAGTACTTGCTACTATCTAAATGTAACTTTGATACCTATTAATGAACTTATCCCCACCCCAGCTCTTTCCAACCCCTGGGAACCACCATTCTATTTTCAACCTCTGTGAGATCAGCACTTTCATATTCCACATATAAGTAAGACCATGTGGAACTTGCTTTTCTGTGCCTGGCTTACTTCACTTACCAATGGAGAGCTCCAGTTCCAAATGTAAACAGCCTACACATGCATCAACTGAAGAGTGGGTAAAAAAAAAATGTGGTACATGTACACAATGGAAACATATTCAACCATAAGAAATGAAATCTTGTCATTTGCTACAATATAGATAGAAAATAAAATCAATTTAGTTTTTATAGGCAGTAGGGTTTGGTAAAATGTTTTATTTTACATATTTGCCACACATAGTTTTGTATACACAGGATAAATCATTGTCCTTTTATGAACACATGTTATTTGTACAAATCAATGGGTTTCACTGTGACATTTCCCATTTCTGTACATTCATTTTGTTTTTCATTAATCAGGTTCACCCTCCCTATTTCCCTCTCTTGTCTGCTCCTTCTGCCACCCACCTTACCTCCACTCCCTTCCTGATTCTGTATAGTCCCTCTTCTTTAATATATATATATATTTATGTGAGTATACATATATATACACATACATATATGTATGTATTTATTTAGTTAGTTGTAAATGCACATAATACCTTTATTTATTTATTTTTGTGTGGTGCTGACTCAGTGCCAGCTCTCTATCATTGAGCTACAGACCCAGCCCATAGTCCCTCTTCTTTCAGGTCATTTTCATTTTTTGTTTGTTTTTCTACCAGAAGAACCCCTGGGCACTTAAGCACTGAGCCACGTTCCCAGCCCTTTATATTTTTTTATATTGAGACAGGATCTCTCTAAGTTGCTTAGGGCCTCACTCTGTTGTTGAGGCTGACTTTCAACTTGCCATCCTTCTGTCTTAGCCTCTTGAGCTTCTAGATTACAGGCTTGCACCACCTTGCATAGCTCTTGTCTTTTTTTTTTTTTTTTTTTTTTTTTTTTTTAGTTTCTGCATATGAATGAAAATTGAGGTACTTGTCTCTGTGTCTGACTTATCTCATTCAAATGATGGCCTTCAGTTCCAGTTACTTTGCTTCAGGTGACAATTTCATTTTTCTTTATGGCTGAATAATATTCCATTGTGTTTATATATAATAGTTTCTTTAACCATTCATCTGTTAATGGTTCTGATAATAGATACTAGAAATGTTTGCTTTCAAGTACTAAAAAGTCAACAAAGCCAAAAATTCTCTATTCATTCTGATAGAAAAGTTTTGGGTTGCTAATATTTCTCATCATGCATTATGTGTAATTTTGAAATAATGCAAATCGTTTTTCTCACCAAGATATTTTTTACCTGTTCCATAGATTATGGAATTAACCCAAGGATGCCAAACACTTTCCTAAAAATTTGTTCTAGATCCTGTAAAAATTTTTCATTGGTAAACAATTTTTGAGACTTTAACATGATAATAATTAAACTATGCTAGAACATATTTATCTTTAATTCTTAAGGAGATTGAGGTTTGTTTCAAATTAGGATTTTCAACAAATGGATTTAATGACTATTCTTTGAGACACTCACTGTACACCAAGAATACTGGAATTTACCTGTAGTGAGGCCTACAGGTATAGGACAAATTGAAAATAATCTCCCTTAAAAAAACCTCTTCTTTCTTTATTTGTTTAGTTCTACTGATGCTTATATAAAATATTTTTTCAGGGTGGAAAACAAAATTTTGCTTTCATTTCTTATTTGTTCATACTTTTAAATGAGAGGAAGATTAGCTGAAAAATACTAGTGCCCAATGAGTACAATGAGCTGCACTCAACTCTTTTTTTTTTTTTTTTCTATAAAGTTTTCATGTCTGATGATGGTCAGATTTTAGGACACGCTGCTACTCTTGTTACTCTTTCACATAATAATGCCTATTAGACAGAAGTTATGCAGAAGAACTATCTGGTCAGTCAGGGACTTATTTATCTAGGAAAGTGGAAGGCATTTAGAGACATATACATTTTTTTCCTAACATCTTGGAACAAACAATGGACATTTATAAACTAACCTATTTTTTTTACATTTCTTTTTTTATTTATTTTGTATTCTAAGTTGTTATAAATGACAGCAGATACATTACATTTCATATTACACATATAGAGCACATTTTTACAAATCTCTGGTTGTATGCAAAGTATATTCACACCATTTGTGACTTCATACATGCACTTAGGGTAATGATATCCATCTCATTCTACCATTTTTTTTTTATCTTCACCCTTACATTTCTTAGTTGTAGGTGGACACAATACCTTTATTTTATTTTTATGTGGTGCTGAGGATTGAACCCAGTGCCTCATGTGTGCTAGGCAAGCACTCTAACACTGAGCCACAACACCAGCCCCTGTAAACTAAATCTTAATAATGATTTAACTATCATATTTTTTAATGCAGCTTCATATACTAAACATATACTAAGGTTGTTTTGTCACATTGTGTTCATTGAATATCTTCATTATCTCTATGGCATTTTGAAAATGTATTTCCTCTGCATCATCACAGATTATGTTCTGTTAGTGTGAAATTAAGAGAGAATTGAAGCTTAAAATGAAATACCTTTTAAGTAGGGATCTCTATTTGTGTTTTGTGTAATTATTAATTATTGGTTTTATTCATTTTTTAGTAAGCACATACTAGTTTTGTAGCAGATTTAAGCATTTTTGCTGTGGTTGGTGATCCCCTATGCCAGCAATATTTTAAAACAGAGTTAACAATTAAAACACACTTAAGAGAGAGATTGTCATCATATATGACATATTTCACCCTGGAAATCCAAAGCTAATGCCTGCACACAGATAGCTATGACTAGATCTGTGGCAAAGGATGTTGTTGCCTGAAGCGATGGACGCTTGGAGCAACGAAGCCGCGGGAAGAAGTTCAGAGGCGAACTGGAAACAAACAGCCTCTTTATTGTGATAACTTTTCTCTCTGGCTCTAACAATGACTTTAAAACACACCACACACACCACCAAAAAACCAACACACCAAATGGCACAGACCCGATCAGCAATCTCACTCAAGTCTCTCGAGATCCCGGGTCAAGTCCCGCGAGAACCTGGAAGGCGGCAATGCCCAAACATCTCCATGGCCCGTAGTCAACCGCAATCTTAGCCATCTCCCCAAACAGGGCTCCTGCATTCCCCCCCTTTTGTTTTAAAAGATGGGATGCTCTAGGATGTCTATGTGCAACCAACATTCTTACCCGTCATCGGATAATCAAGGCTGTGCCCTTGACTCCTATCTTAGGTTGATATGTTGGCCACATGAGACTGTCCCGTGCGACTGTGCCTGTCTTAGGTTGTCCCCCTCTGGGGATCTTACCCATCATTGGCTAACCAGCAATCCAATGGAGCCCTTCAGGATCGACTGTGTATGATGACTAACAGCCATCCAATTGTGAGGAGATGGTGGAGATGGTGCGGCTTTAAGGCGACAAGCCTTTTGGTGACGAGCCAAATTGCATAGCATATCAAATTGTTTAAACAAATCAGCTGCCCTAAGTTCCATCAAGTAACACACTGAATTTTTTAGACAAATACCAGCAAGGCATTGTCCTGTAAAGTCTCAAACAATGAAAGATCAAAATGTCCATTTGATATAACATGTTGATGTAGGAGGCCCCATGCATGTAGAGCAGAGGCCACACTGTTGGTGAGGTTGTTTGATGCTTGAGCAGCAGGGATGCTTGCAGCGACCACGATCCCTGCAGCTGTAGCAGCAGACGTCTTTTTTATGTCTAGACAATGCCACCGGCAAATCTTCAGGGCCCACTACCTAGAAACTCAAGCATCAATTATTAAAGGAAAGGCAGTGTTATTCCAGCAATGAGTCAAGAGTCGAGTTGTCAAACTAAAAAATAGAATTATTAGGTTTGAAAATTAAAGTTGATTTATGCTCACACACATTGTTGTTTGAGCTCCCACACACATAAGCTGGCAAAATATCATATTCAGAACAAAACAAAGAAAGACTGAGGGTATTTACTGTATTAAAAATAGATTAAAGAAAAGCTAAAGGCACTTTGGAGAAATAATTTGTTAGCTGGAACTCTCGAGTCTCTGTATACACAGCAATCTTTTACCTGTTGAGATAATTGAAATTAATCAGCTATTAAACAAATGAAGTTAATAACAAATAAACAAGCTTATGTCAAAACACCAAAATATCAGGTTATATAGCACTAGTCATATTGTTTGCTAAAGAGAAGTTCCAGGGACACCTATAAATCAAAATTGAAAGTACCTTCATTTATAAAATTATTTACCTAAATTGAATACTCTTAACCTAAAATGAATTAAAGTTATTTGGATCCATATATATATATATTTTTTTTTTCATAAGCGCTTTGTTATTTGTGGCGTCACAATGGACAGACACACAAACATACAAACATATATATGTGACGTCACATTAACATGAAATGTAGACAAATGTACAGACATAAAGACATGTATAAAAAGAAAAAAAAAATACAATTGTGTGCACACTAAAGAGAGATCTCCTCATCCCAGCCAGGAGGAATGACACTTAAGTTGTGAAATATTTTGAAGGAACTTTTTTGAGGGAATCATTCTATATCTTCATCTTCGTTCTCTTGATTTTGTACTATTTTTATTAATCTTGATTCTTCAACAAATTCATCTTGATCCTTTTGATGTGGTACCTGTTTTATTAATCTAGATGGTATCCATATTGGAGAGGATTCATGCTTTGGAAAAACACAAACAGATCCTCTCCTCCAAATTAATACTGGATCTGGACCCTTCCATGTACCTGAAAGAACATCCTTCCAGTAAACCAAAGGTTTATGTTTTTGGTGTGGGTTCCAATGTCTGTCTCCAGCAGAATAACCATTAGAGTCTATAGTTAAAAAATTTAAGGTAAATAGGGCAACTGCCATTCTGTCCCTAGGACTTTTCCAATTTCCTTCTTTTTGTTTTAATAACATAATTTTCAGTGTGTGGTTTGCTCTCTCAATAATGCCCTGACACTGAGGATTGTATGGGATGCCTGTTTTATGGGATATATTGAATTTTGCACATAACTGTTTGAAAGATGAGGACGTATATGCAGGGCCATTATCTGTTTTAAGCATTTTGGGGATGCCCAATGCAGCAAAAGCTTGCAAACAATGAGATGTAACATCTTTAACTTTTTCTCCAGAATGTAAGGAAGCAAAAATCATGCTTGAGCATGTATCTATGGTCACATGAATAAATTGCAATTTTCCAAAACTTGGCTCATGAGTAACATCTATCTGCCACAAATCATTGGGCATTAATCCTCTAGTGTTAACACCATAATGAGGATTGGGCAAATGTGTCATACAAGATTTACAATCTTTTACAATTATTCTGGCTTGCTCCTTTGTGATTTTAAACCTACGCTGCAAGGTGGTGCTATTGACGTGAAACTGGGAGTGAAATAAAGTAGCTTGCTGGAGCGTTGAAAGTATAAAGATTGTTTGGGTAAGAGCATCAGCCTTTTGATTACCTTCATGGAGGGGACCAGGCAAGTTGGTATGTGCTCTAATATGTCCTACGAATAGAGGTTCTTTTCTTGCCCACAAAAGTTTTTGTATTTGATAAAACAATTTAAAGGCTGGAGTATGAGGTGCTATTGGTCCTGCTAGCTCTAATTTTGGGACAGCATGTACAATATAGTGGCTATCTGAAAAAATGTTCATGGGCTGCTCTCTAAAATTTTCCAGAGCTCTTACCACAGCTTCCAGTTCCACTAGTTGAGCTGATTTGTGTGCAGTTATGTAAGTTATATTTTCTTTTTTTTTAGTGACTACTGCAGCAGTACCATTTGAGGACCCATCTGTGAATACATTTATTGCCTTAGGAATAGGTTGATTTTTATTACCTGTGGAAATATAATAGGATGATTAATACAAAAAGATAATATAGGAGACTTAGGAAGATGATTATCAAAAGTTGCAGAAGTAGAGCATTTAGCTATAGCCCAATCATTATCATTGAAGCATAAATATTCAATCTGTGATGATGAATAGGGAGTAATAATAGTAGCAAAGTGAATGCCAAATATTTTAATAGAAGTCTTAAGTCCTTGAAGAATAAGTTTAGCCACCATGGAGGTATAAGACTCAATTATACTTTTAGGAGAGACAGGCAAATATATCGATAATAAAGGCCCTTGTTGCCAAAATACTCCTGTAGGTGTATATTGTGAAGAAATAATAATCAACATCAGCAGTTGAGTTAAATAAAATCTATCACAATGAGCTCCTTCTATGGCTTTTTCTACTAACTTTAAAGCTTTCCTAGCATCAGGAGTCAATGTTCGCGGTGAAGATGGATCAGGGTCCCTGCGAAGGATGTCAAATAAAGGTTTTAGTTGGCCAGTAGTGAGGTTTAGTGTAGGGCGAAGCCAATTAATGTCTCCCAGTAGTTTTTGGAAATCATTGAGGGTAGTCAAATGTTCTTTATTTATTAAAATTTTTTGGGGTCTAACAAAGGTATCTATGATTTTAAATCCTAAATATAATATGGGTGATCTGGTTTGAACTTTTTCTTCTGCTATATATAATCCATTTTTTAAAAATTTTCTGCCACATCACTGAATATATTAAACAAGATTTTTTGATTAGGGTGGGCCAGTAAAACATCATCAATGTAATGTAAACACATGAGGTTGGGATATTTATTTTCAATGGGTTGGATTGCTTTGTCCACCTATATTTGGCATATGGTGGGGCTATTAGCCATTCCCTGCAGTAGCACTTTCCATTGATATCTTTTATCAGGACCATTATTATTGATAGAAGGAACTGAAAAAGCAAACCTGGGGGCATCCAGAGGATGTAGGGGAATGGAAAAGAAACAATCCTTTATATCAAGAGTAATAAGATGGAAATTTTTTGGAATAGCTACAGGATTAGGAAGTCCAGGTTGAGTAGGGCCCATGATTTGCATGGTTTTATTAATTTCTCTAAGATCATGTAACAATCGCCATTTTCCTGATTTTTTCTTGATCACAAATATGGGGGAATTCCAGAGAGAGGTGGAAGGTTCTATATGTCCTACTTCTAGTTGTTCCTGAACTAGTAGGTGAGCCGCTTGTAATTTCTCTTTAGATAGGGGCCACTGAGGGACCCACACTGGCTTATCAGAAAACCATGGTATTTTCAAAATTATTTTCTCAGTGGCCCCGAAAAAAAAATATCTTTTTCCTTTATGATAATGATTACTTTTAGGGTTAAGATTACTCTGTACTTTTTGATAATGATTTCTTTTAGTGTTAAGATTACCCTGTAGATTTTCACATTTAACACCTGCAGGCTTGGTTGCAAGGTGTACTCCCATTTGTTGCAAAATATTTCTTCCCCATAAAGTAACCAGTAGGTTAGGTAAAACATAAGGCTGAAATGTTCCTTTATGCCCTTCATCATCCTCCCATTTTAAAATTACTGCACTTTTCTCTGGGAGGTTACTATATCCCAAGCCTCTAAAACTGGTTGAAGCTTTTTGCAGAGGCCAGTGCTTGGGCCATTGCCTTAGATTAATGATGGAAGAGTCAGCTCCAGTAGTTATCAGTCCTTCTATCTCTATTCTTTGGATTTTTATTTTACACATAGTCCTCCCTGAACAATCCCGAACCCAGCAAGCCATATGTTCTGAGTCAGTGGAACAAAATCCTCTATCGTTCCCTTTTTGAGGCATACTCATTTTAAATGAATTATGTAAATTAGGAAGGAGAAGCAACTGAGCAATTCTATCGCCTTGATTAACAGAACTTATACTTTGGGTTGAGCTAAGCATTATTTTTATTTCCCCTTTGTAGTCTGAGTTTATTACACCTGGGGTCACTTGCAAACCTAATACTCTTTTAGGACTTCGCCCGAGAATAAGTCCTACAGTCTCTGAGGGAAGAGGTCCCCTGACTCCTGTGGGAATCAGTTGAACCCCCATTTCAGGTGTTAACACTATTCAGGCAGTGGAACAGAGGTCTAATCCTGCATTTCCTCCTGTTCCTCTGGCGAGGGAGTGGATGGGTAGTAGGGATTGTGTCGGGGAAGCATCTGAGTGGATGCTTGAGGATACTCCTCCTCCAATGCCATGTACATTTGTGGGCCCCGGGGCATTGGGCCCCGTGCCCCATTTTTTGAATTCCTGAACAAAGGATTTCCATGGATGTCAAATTTTGAATAGCATTTATTGGCCCAATGATTTCCCTTTTTACACCTGGGGCAGCGGCCTGGAGCACGGTCTGAGCTTGGTCTTATTTCTCTTTTGGGATTTTGCCTAGAATAGCCTGATTGATTATGATAATTTTGCCTGGAATATCCTGATTGATTATAATGTCTAGGTTTAGCCTTTGTGAAGTTTCGAGGGGAAGCACCTCTCATTGAGGCTGCAATCACATTTCCTGTGACAAAGGCGTCATTTATATCTTTACATAGTTGTATATATACGGAAAGATCCTTTTTATTTTTCCATGGCCTGATGGCTTCCTGGCAGTATTTATTAGTATTTTCGTATGCTAATTGAACAACTAATGGCATAGCTTGATCAACATCTGCAAACACACTACCTACAGTTCTCAAAAGTCGATCAGTAAAGTCAGCATATGGCTCATTAGGTCCTTGAATCACTTTTGACAAGCTACCTTGTAGATCCCCAGGTCCTTGTACAGTTTTCCATGCCTCTAAGGCAGCTGCGTTTATCTGAGCATATACACCTGGGCCATAATCTTTTTGAGCCTGTAAGTCTGCGAATTGCTCTTCTTCTGTGAGCATTTCTATATTATAGTCTCCAAACACTGGAGCTGCATTTCTTTTAGCCGTTTCTATACAAAGTTCTTGGCATTGCGATCGCCAAACCAAGTATTGTCCCCCACTTAATGCTGCTTCACATAGACTTTTCCAGTCTGAGGGGGTTAAGCTAAAGGTGTTAAGGGACTCCAGCATACTCAACGTGAAAGGAGCTTGGGGCCCATAAGTCATTACTGCCTCTTTGAGATTTTTTATTGTTTTGAAATCTACTGAATGATGGACCCTCTGTCCATTTTTCTTTTCAAATGCTGGCGGTTCCCAATGTATCTGTGAGTTACCCTCGAGAGCGCATAAGTGCTCAGAAAGACTTTTTATTTCTGTTTCTAGGGTATGCAAATGCCTAGTAATACCCTTCATATTTTCTGTAATGGATTCCACCCATGGGGGAGTAGAGGACACAAGTGGTTCCTCTACTTGATGGTCCTTTTTCTTGGTCTTTTTTAGTTTCTTTTCCCTCATTTTCTCAGGACCACTTTTACTAGATTCCTCACTACTGCTAATTTCACTGACAGCAATATCCTGAGGCCCAGGTTCCATTAAGAGCAAGTATCCTTCAGCTATCACCAATAACTCCCGAATAGCTCTAATAGCTTGGATTTTTTGTCATTTTTGGGACTCTTCTAATACTCTCTTTACTGGTCTTAGTTGGCCCAGTAGAAGCTACGCTTTTTTTTTTTTTTATCACTTTCACTTTTTTCTAAATCCTCCTCACTGAGAACGGAGTCAGGTATATCAAGGAGTCTTTCCATAGCCTCTACCACTTGGGATTCAGTTATATTCGAACCCATCTTTAGAGACCTACAAATACAAATGACAAGTGCAATCAAATATTTTAAAATGTATTCATAAAGTTAGACCTGAAACATATATTTTAAATTTAAATTTAGATATCACTTCATTAGTTAATACAAGGAATTCGGTTTTAAAATACAAAAGGTGTGATGTAATTGCCAAATAGTGAACCTCTATGAAGTCTGTATATTGTTCTCTATAAATTTTGTTGACAGGGAATCATTAGAATGCAGGAAAATTAAACCTGAATGTGCCTTTTAATTTTACATAAAAAGGACCTTAAAGAAAGCACACTTATAACACTTATATCAACTTATATCATGATTTCTCTAAGTCAGCTGTATAAAATAAAAATTGATTTTAAAAAAATTGAAAAGAGAAATTTATCTTCCTCATTTTTTGGCAAGAGTTCAGGCACTAGAATTAATTCTGTGTCTCATTTTGACTCTCTTTGCTGTCCTTTTCTGATATGCCCCAGTATTTCACCATTGTTTTCTCCTGCTGAATTGGTGGCTTTCCTATATTGTTCCTTTTTTTGTGTTTCATATTGGCTTGTGGACTCTGTCTGCCAATGTCTTGTGTTCAACTGTTAGCAGCAGGCAATGGTCTGCTGAAGTATTTCCCTATTACCAACACTGGTCATTTTTTTTTTTTAATTTTCTTTCTTTTTTTCTTTTTCAGCCTCTGTTCTGCCTTCTCCATTTAGACCTCTCTCCATATTTTAAAAATCTCCTTATCTTCCATTTTCTTCCTTTGTTTTCTTATTTTTACTTTCTTTTGTTCTTTTATGTCCTTTTCATTCTAATATTTTGTCCTCCCTTTTTTATGATTTCTTATTTTTGAATATTTTAAATTGTAATTTTATTCCAGTCATTTTGGGAAAATTTATTTCTTTTGTCTCATTGATATGTATGTCCCATACCTCTCATGTTGATGAGAGTTAGAGATGTTTCCAGATAATGCTATTAAAAGAACATCACTCTCTGGAAATAAACTATCCTTCTCTAGTACTTCCAAACATCACGACTCAGTAAAAAGGCAGCAACTATCAAAGTCTTTCTTAAAATTTCAAATGATCAGTATAACTTAGAAGAAAACACATATGCTGCTGAGTGAATTCTAATACTTTATTCTCCACTATATTTAAGTTACTTCTAATATTTTATTCCTCACCATATGTAAATTACACTGAGAGCTACAATTTTGGTTACAGAGGGATTTAAGTGAAAATATTTCATTATTGATTTTAAATGGAAACTGAAATGCTACATTTAAACCTGCTCTAGGATTCATTTTATCAACAATATTTATCATTCTGAGAACACTTCAAGATTTTTCTGATTCTGGTACTGCATTAGGTGTCAAGGGTTATAAATGTAGTATCCTTCTTACTGATCTTTGGTTGCTCATCTTCACTAAATAATCCAGTTTATATTACTTAAACTTCCTGCCAAGAAAGTCAGTGTCAAATATTAACTTCCAGGAGGATCTCAAATCTATTCCTTCCATTTATCACTAAAAGACCTTGGTAGACATCTGCCATTTTTTTCCATTTCCAGAAGGCATTGCAAACTGTTCCTCTACCCCTTGACTTGATATCCAAAAACACACCTTTACTATGAAACATACCTACTAAAATTGAATAAAAATGTATATATCATGATTCCTTATTCTCTTCTGACCAAGTATCAATATTCTATCCAATCTAAGATACTTAAGTTATCTGGCAAAAAAATAGAATCTGGAAGGATAAAACACAAACAACAAAAGTGATTTTCTGTAAGATCCCTAATTGAGGATAGCTAAGATGGCAGTTAGCTGAGAGCCATAAAGGTGTTCAAGTATTTTCACCTGATATTCTTGCATTTATCTAAGAATCTTTTTATGCCTGTGAACACTGTGTGACGCACCTGTAAGCTTGAGCTGTTAGCACTTGTCCTTGTTAAGGCAAAATGTATTTAACCAGGGTGAGGTTAGTTAGAGGTTGGAGTTGGAGAGGTTGTTGGAGCCGGAAAAATAAGTTAGAAGAAAGAAGAATAAAAGAACTTTTTCATTTCCAGTCTGCCTCTGAGTTTTCTCCCGCAGTATTGTTGCTGCAAGCGGCAATTGCTGCAGGCAGCGACAATTTTCTCCTTGATTAACCTGTTCACAGGCTTCTGCTGTGTAGATACTGACAAAAATTCCTATTATTTGCCTTCATCTTTGAACTTTTCTCATAAGCCTGTAATCTATTACATATCTTTATAATAATTTGGGAGAAGGTGATAAAATAGCCAGAACTGGATAAAAGAAAGAAATACAAAAATTGACCAAAATGTGTATGCTTATCATATATATTTGTATGGTTTCAATGAAATACAGATCTCCTTTACTTTGACCTTGTGAGACTCTGTCCTTAGGTTTTTTTAGTTCAATTTTTGTTTCCACAATCAAATGTACTAAAATAGTTTAAGAATCTTTATTCTGTTGGGAAGGAAGTGTCTCCTCCTTGATCAATCCTTTCTCTAGGCTATTATACTAAATAGAAGCTGGGCTTTAATGTAAAAGGAGAAAAGAAAGCCGTTCTATGTATCTTCTAGTTTAAATCTTGAAAGTGACTACAAAAGGAAAAATAACTTTCCTGGACTCATACCTACTTAATGCAATATCAGAAAATATACAGAACTCTAAACAAATAGAAGGGACCAGCTGGAACTATCACTTCAGATGAAAATGTGTTTATTCTTCATAAACCTAACAGGATTACACTAATCTTAAAAGGTGACTAATATATACATATACATGTTTTGACAAATCAATAGAAAAACACAGGTAATTCAGTACCTTTGTAGGTAAATAAATTGAATAGGCCCTTTATAAAATAGATCATCCAAATGACCATTGAACATATACAATTTGATAATTTTACTGGTCTTCAAATTAAATAATTTAAAATCTACAATAGCCTACAAATTCTTAGAGATAATAAACTATAGTAAATTTGTGATTATAGTTAATTATAGTGTATTATGTTCTTGAAATTTGCTAAGTGAGCTGATTTTAAAAGTTTTCATCCATCTCAAAATATATAAACATGTGAGGTGATAGATATATTAATTAAAGGCATATGGTAATCATTTCACATGTAAAGATACCAAAACATCACATGGTACCCTTAAAATGAGCATAATTTTGATTTATTTTTTATCAATTATATCTTAAGAAAACTGAGAGAGGGAAATCTATAACATCTTACTACCATATGGTCATCATGATTGCGAAATTGAAAATGAGGAAAATAACAAGTATTGGCAAAGATGTAGGACAAATCAAAACTCTTTTATGTGACTAATGGGCATGTAAGCTAGTAGGAGAATCTCCTGAAACTTATCTATAAGGTCCTTCCCAAATTAACATGTACAGATATTCACAAAATGACAGAGGTGTTCAAAGTGAGACTAATTATAATAATCAAATGAAAACCAAAATAAATGTCTTTTCTAAGTAGAATAATAAATTGTATTATATTTATGCAACATATAATAGTATATGACAACATGCCACAATCTCATTAAACCATATATACAAATCTTACCTACAAAATGTTCAAAGAAACAGTCTTCTCTGAAAAACCAATATGTACTGCTATCTACATTTTATTGAAAATAAATGAATACAATTGTCTTCTGATTCTGTAAATCTATATATAAAAAATATTTGGGGCAAATGGTATCTGGAAAAGGGCAGAAGAGATTCCAGAATTTTGGAGAAGTTCTTTATCTTGATCCAGATGCCAGTTATACCAGTGTATTCATTTTTGAAAAATCTTCAAGGAGTTGATTGATACACTTTTCTGAATATATTCACATAATTTAATGCAACATATGCTGTAAAACTAAGTGGCTAGAAAAAGAATCAGTGTTAGAAACCTTGAATACTTCTTTCTAGAAGATAGAGCTTTCATGATATTATTGAACAAGATTTATTTTTAGTATTGTGCAAATCATTAAAAGCACTTCAAAGTTTCTCATCGACTTCATCACTCTCTTACTTTTGTACTTATTACTGTAATGCAATAATGCCCTTGTAATCACCGATACACTTGTTTGCTAATGCAGAAACTACAGAATTAGTTCTACTAAGAGTAATGGACTGAGGCAACATATAAGAAAGGTACAGAACATTAGGTACTTACAAATATTACTAATGTGATTAGTTGCAAATTTGTGAAATGCTTTTTGGTGTAAAGATGCTAAGAAGTATTCATGATATTAGAACTTTTATCAAACTCATTTTATCAAACTCATATAAGAAAAATCAGTCACTATAAGAGTCATGCCCAATGAAAATACATTCTTTCAGAGAGGTGTCAAAAGTATGGCTTTCATGAAATTTTAACTTTTATTGGAAAAGCAGTAGCATAAATAAATAACACTCTAAGGATAATTGATGAAATACAACTTTCACACACTATGTAATTTTTAAATTAGGAAATATCCTAATGATCTAGTGACAAACAAGTATCTCTTTTTTTTACAGTTATATTAAATATGTGACATATCAGTAGCTAAGGACTATAGATTTTTAAAAAAATTATGCCTGGAATGGTGGCACACACTTGTAATCCCAGCAGATCAGGAGGCTGAGCCAGTTCAAAGCCAGCCTCAGAAAAAAAGCGAGGTGTTAAACAATCCAGTGTAGGCCCTGTCTTTAAATAAAATACAAAAAATAGGGCTGGGAAGGTGGCTCAGTGGTCAAGTGCCCCTAAATTCAATCTCTGGTACCCCCTGCCAAAAAAAAATTTGTTAGTAGTTCAGTTTTCTTTATTTCACAAAGAGAAAGGAAACAAAAATATTGGCACTTTACTTTACACATTAGTATCATGATGTTAAGATTTAAACCCAATCAGTAGCAGTTCTTGAAGCAAAAGAACACAGCAGAAACATGCAGATACATTGTCTACAAAGAAATCAATGCCTCAATCCTGTTTTGTATAAAATTTCCATTGTTTCCTCATTTGAACTCTTGGCACCCAGCTCTTCCTTCCTCCTAGCCTGCCTTCGAAAGCTGTCATTAAACATTACTGATTTATCATCTCTGATAATATTATCTTGAGGATTAAGACAGGGGCTTTTGACTTTGTATATTCATATATATGGTTGTTCAAATCATCAATTTACCAATGACCCATCCATTGCTTCTAAATTTCAGTAGATTAAATGTTGAACTACAATTTGTATAAATTGTTGAATAATTACGTTCAAAATTGTGTGTAATTGCCTAAAGGTCCAATTTGTACTTACATAGTGGAAGAAAATAGAAGAGGCAACTACTGATTTTGAACTTTATATCATATTTCCTTCATCATGTAATATAGTCGGAGTGTGCACATATGTGAATGAGTGCACCATGGGGCAGGGGGGACCAGGAGATTCTAGATTCTTTTGAAGAATCTTATACACAACAAGAAACAGAAAGTTAATAAGAGGTATTTTTTTAATGATAATTTCTGTAAGCATTGCTTATGTACTCATTTCCAGTTTAGGTCACCATATAATTAAGAATTTCCTTCATTCATCAAACACAGTAAAATAAACTTAACTCTATATTTTTCACAGTGCACACTGGGCTTATAAATATACTAGCTACAATGAGTCACCCACATTTTCTAGTAATATGAATATCAAATTAGATGAAAGGCTATAAAAGCACGTGTGAAAGTTGAAATTTTTAAATAAAAATATTATTTTGATAACATTCATTTTTAATGTTTTATTCTATGAATTGGCAATAATAATAAATTAATGGGTTAATTATTAATAGATTTGGTGTTTACAAGACTAGAAGTAGAAGAGTATATGTTTTATGTGCTATATTGACGACTGTATTCACCACATTATCAACTGTAATAAGTAGCAAAAGACAGAAAAATGAATATTTATTTTAAAAGCCCAGGAGTTACAGCTTGTGAAAATAGTAAGGCAGGTGCAATGGCAAATACCTGTAATCACAGGGGCTCAATAGGCTCAGGTAGGAGGATCACAGGTTTGAAACCAGTCTCACCAAACTTGAGAACTGTAAGCAACTTTGTGAGAATATGTCTCAAAATAATTCAAAATAAAAATAAAAAGGGATGGGGATGTCCCTCAGTGTGGTTAAGTTCCCTAGGTTCAATCCCTGGTACCAAAAAAAAAAAAAAAAAAAAAAAAAAAAAAAAAAAAAAAAAAGAAAGAAAGAAACCAGTAAGTTTTAGAACACTTTGATATAAATATTATAAGAAGTAGATCTTTGGGTAGACATATAAGGATATTTTGATTTTTGAATGTTATGGTTAAGGAAAATGATTATCACAGAATGTATATAATATTGCTGTGGTTACACAGGCAGCTGGAATACCATGTCCTCTATCTGCCATAAAATTAATCATCAAAAAATACTCATGTTGGAGCTAAGGATATAACTCAGTTGGTAGAGTGCTTGCCTTGCATGCACAAGGCCCTGGGTTCAATCCCCAGCACCATAAAAAAAAAAAAAAAAAAAAAAAAAAAAAAAAAAAAAAACCACTCATATTGCCCCACGTGGTAGCACATGCACGTAATCCCAGTTACTCAGGAGGCCTAGATAGGAAGATCACAAGTTCAAAGTCAGCCTCAGAAACTCAGTGAGGTCCTAGGCAACATAGTGAGACCCTTTTACAACAATAAAAAATAAAATGAAATGATCTAGGGATGTAGCTCAGTGGTTAAGTGAAGGAGCCCCATTTAGGGAGATGGCTATTGCGGTCAGCTGAAAGCCATAAGTTCCACCTGATAATAAGTATGTATGTGACGCACCTGTAAATGCACGTGAGGCACCCGCAAAGCTAAAGGTATATAACTGGGTGAAAGCAGTCGGAGTCAGGAGAAGAATGAATTCATTCAGTCAGTCGTGCAGTCGCTCGGTCGGTCAGAAGAAGAGTTCGGGTCGGAGAAGAAGAAAAGAATCAGAGCGGCCAGAACGTAGGCAGAGCGGTTACAGAAGAGAAACCAGATAGAAGAAGTAATTGCTGGTCAGAGTCAGGCCGAGGCTCCCGAGGAAGAAAGAAGAAAGAAGAAAGAAGCTCTAAAAAATAACCTTTCTCTAAGCTAAGCTCTCTATCTTTCTCTCTAAGCTCTAAGAAGAAAAAGCTCTATCTTTCTCTCTAAGCTCTAAGAAGATGAAGAAGAAAAAGCTCTATCTTTCTCTCTAAGCTCTAAGAAGAAGAAGAAAAAGCTATCTCTAATCTTTCTCTCTAAGCTCTAAGAAGAAGAAGAAAAATCTTTCTTTCTCTCTCTAAGCTCTCTCTAAGAAAGTAGAAGTAAAAGTAGTAATAGCTTTACTCTGCCTCCGAGTTTTCCTCCCGCGGCGCTGTGGCTGGCCATGACAGGCAGCTTACAGTTAAGTACCCTGAGTTCAATCCTTGATAGAAACAACAACAATAAAAAATTCATAGTGAAAAAGTAGTATTTATTCATTATGATTGAAACAATTTACTAACATTGTAATATTGAGGTCACATATATTTTTAATAATATAAACTGCAATTAAATAATCAAATACTATTCTTGTACATTTAAGTAAGTTTTTAATACATATGTTGTATATTTATTATATAATCTCAGTGTTCCACAAAAATAGAGTGATATGAAACTTCGATAGTAAGATTTTACTGAGATTTGAGTCATTGAAATGGAAGAGTGAAGACAGAAAGGGTATCCAACCCATTTGTGTGTCTTTATCTGGCTTCAACTGTCATGTTTCTGGTTGAAAATTCTGATTTCCCTCAAAAGTATGCCTGCTTCACCACTAACATTTCAGGCATAATAGTAATTAAGTGAAATATTTAAAACCTATTTTTTTTTGGCATTAAGAAGATGATAGAGGAATAACAATAACAATGATAAAATTAAAGGAAGAAGAAATGGATAGAAACCAGTTTTTCTGGATCTCCTAGCTTAAAAGGTAGGATTGTTAAACATGCTGTTCATAAATGTGATTTGTTTATGAAATCAGACAACCTATCTGAATTTCTGAAGTGACATATTTGTCAAAAATCTTCAGAGAAACATGTAAACAGCTATTTAATTTCATTGGGCCTCTGTTTTTGAATTTGTAAATTGAAGAAAATAGTCATAACCACCTTACAGAATATCTATAAGGATTACACAGTTCAACGCATGAAAAATATTTAGAGTTTAGATTAAATGCCATACCCACCACTTTATTCATTTCAGTAGAATGTTCTAATGAAAACAAAGCAAACATCAGAGCTTTTTACCATTAATGATTCTGGATATATATCTCTCTAGTAGATCAGGTCTATCTATCTATCTATCTATCTATCTATCTATCTATCTATCTATCCACCCATCATCTATCTGCCTATTGTCTCTCTCTTCTCCCTTCTCTTTTTGTCTCTTTTTTCTTCCTCTATCTCCCTCTCCTACAATAACATTATCAAAACTAGCACTTTTTGCTATAAGACCTTAATTGCATGTAACATCAGGTTAGCATTCTGACTTTGGGCAATGCCTCAAAGCACCCCTCCCACACACACATCAAGAACAAAACAATTTTGCAAAAGCATGGTTGATTTTGTTAAGACAGCTTTACTCGCAATAGCAAAAAATTCAGCATCACAGCATTTTAAATCATTACAAAGAGCTCAATATTTAAGATTATTTAAAAATCAACAACAATAATTGTTCAAAATTTGTCTGGTAGGTTTATTTTCTTCTTAGTGGTATTGTTGAAATTGTTGAATTCACTTCAACAACAAAATAACAATATTTCAGCACTATCCCATATTTACCTATAACTCATAAGCTGTTTTTAGGTAGGATTATATTCAGTAGAAATGCTACCAGTTCTTGGGAAATATAAAACTCCATTTCATTTAAAAAACATTACTGGTCATAGAACTAAATAGATCAGAATAAGAATAGAATGTTTTATTAAACTCAAGGGAAAAAACACTTTAAACATAAGAATAGAAAATCTATATTTAATGGATATTACTTTATTTTCAAATATGACTTTCTGGCTAGGAATGAGTTACAGGTTAGATTTTTTCAAAGTGTCGTTACAGTTGCTTGATCTGATTACAATATTTTATGAGGGAATTTGATAATGAAACTGTCATGTTAATGCAAGCTAGTTCTTTCTAGCCAATTTTTCAACAAGATTCTCAAGCTGAATACACTGTTAGGCTTTTGTCATATATCAGGAAGAAAGTTGTAACATCTACATACATGTTTATTGATGATTTCTCAATTTATGAAAAAAATAAGATGTCTTTATACCTAATAAACACCTCAGTAGTTTTGCAAACATGTTGACATCATTTTAAAACTGTAATTAAAGAAAAAATGCTTAGAAAACAGTCTTCAAAGTATGGATTTAAAATGAATATGAAAATGCCAATTTATACTCTATAGTTATATGTTCCTTTATGACTTAACAATATACCAAAAATGAGATGGCAAATTGGTCTAGCTAACCAGATTTCCTCTAATTTAAGCGTAAATTTGGAGGGACAGAAATTATCAAATAATTGCTTCAATTCTTCACTTTATTTTGTATGTGTGTAAGCAGAACCAAAGATTAATTCTATCAGCTAAGATGATTTTTATTGCATTATATTTTTTCCAGATGGAGGAATATTTAAGTACAGTGCTTAAAATTCATATTTTTATTCCTTCATTTGCTGATATCTGAATTTGAAACATAACTTGTTCCAAGTGCAGATGTTCTTATTGCTAGATTCATCTGTGCCTATAAAATGAAAGACATGTATATAAACACAGACATTAGTCTTTGATACACCCTGTTCACTGGTACCATTCTTAGGTCGAAAGCCTTGCTTTATATTGGTAATTCAAACACCCAATATTTGGGTATTTCGATGGATTAACCTAGTTATCTAATTCAATGTATGTAATATACTTCTTGGAGAAAATATAATTATTATATTATTGCCTCTAAAACAGTAATTATTACCTTTAAAATATAATTATTGTATTATTACCTTTAAAACTTGAAAAATCCTACCACTAAGATACTTTAAACAACATAAAATCAGAAGACCACTGATAACATTCTCCAGCTTGTATTCATGTGAACTACTTACTGTTTTGTTTTCTATTTGTTTGTTTGATTGGTATTTTTTAATAATCAGAATTGAACCCAGTAGTGCTATACTAATGAGCTACATCCTAAGCCCTTTCTTTTTTTTTTTTCTTTTCTTTTCTTTTTCTTTCTTTTTTTTTTTTTTTTTTCTTTTTCTGAGATAAGGTGTTACTAACTGCTGAGGATGGCCTCAAAATTGTGATCCTCCTGCCTCAGCCTCTGAAGCAGCTGGGATTACAAGGCATACACCACCAAGCATGTCTTACTGTTGTTTTTTTCATATTGTTTCAACCACCATTTGGTGAATGATGAACTCAGTAATTGCCCCACCTTGACCACTGCAGGCTGGTCAGCACTACCTGCTTTTCCTCTGCTGAATCCCTGCAGAGGAAGTTTCTTCTTGTATAGAAAATGCCCTTTTATCCCCCATTCCCTGCCTGATCTTGATGGTCCCTCTGTGATCTCTCAAATGGAACAAGGTTCTTGGTGATGGTCCTGCCACATCTGGCTCTTTAGATCACCAGGAACTTGACACAAATCCTAATGATTACCTGATTCATTGAGGCTTTACAAACATAGAGTATGGTGAGTTTAGTCATTATTAACAAATATTTGAGTAAGAATAATTTATTTTATCACATTTAGTTCTTTAACCCTAAAAAATATTTTTTAAAAGTTATTTGGAAGATCAACTGATTATTATCTCAGATATGGAAAAATCATACTGATTTTTAATTACTCATATGACTTTATTACTTTATAGGCAAGTCATGTATATCTCAAAATATTTTAATGCATTTTCAAACTTCTTTAATTTAAAAAATAATTTACAAAATAATCTAAATAGAACTTCTAGCTCCTAATGTAAATTGAATTTATGTAAAACAGATTTATTTTTAAAAAGTCTTCATCAATAGACTTACCAGTAAAACAATAGAATTTTTATATATTATTAAAGTTATAGAAATCTTGCACTAAGCTTAATGTTTCATGCTATCTAGAAAATCTTCAAATTCTTTAAAGCATCACCTTGCTTCAAGAGTAAAAAAAAATACTATAAGAAATGTGACTTTTATGAAAGTCACAATGATTCAGAAATACCAAATAAAATAGTTTCATATTTATTTCACAAATTATTTTTATTTTTATTTTTATTTTTTTATTTTTTTGAACCAGAAATTTGTGGATGGAAACCAAGGATACTTAACCATTGAGCCACATCTCCACCCCCACCCCCACCCCTTTTTTTGTGTGTGGTGCTATGGATTGAACCCAGGGCTTCTGCATGTGAAGCAAGCACTCTACCAACTATATCCCCAGCACCCCACCCCTTTTTATATTTTATTTAGAGACAGGGTTTTGCTGAGTTGCTCAGGGCCTGGCTAAGTTACTGAGGCTGGCTTTGAATTCTCAATCCTCCTGCCTTAGCCTCCGGAGCCTCTGGTATTACAGGCATGTGCCACCACGCCTGGCTAATTCTTAATTCTTAAAAAAGAAGATTCTTACCTTAAAAATAGAAGTAATTCTAACTTATCAACAAGGATAAGTAGAAAAGTTCCTGGAGAGGAGATATTATTGTTTTCAAAATTTATGACTAAATGAAATCAATGCTATGTACCAGTCACTCAAAATAGAAAAACATGATTAACATGTTCTGTGTTATTTTATTATTCAAGACAAAAGGTAGATGGACGTTGAAGTCCCCAGAGTTTTCTTACTCATTCTCTTCCATCACAGGCAACTACTCTCATGAATTTGCTGTCGTTTATTTTATACCTTAATACTAAAATATGCTATATAAAAACATTATTTTTGACATTTTAGGCTCTGTAAATTATTTTATTCTGTGAGATTATCACACATGCCATATTTATTCAACAGTGTGATTTCAGGGTTGGGAGTGTTGATAAGCACAGACAAGTTTTTATTTCTTTCCTCAAAATGACATTTCAGACTTTTCTTGTTTTGTGCTGTTATAACAAACTTGTGATGTATAACAAACTGTAGATGTGTCTTAATGTGCTCATATGCAAGAATTTTTTAAATATAGAAGTAGAATTTCCACTTCATGGGTTATTCATATTTTTTATCATCCAACGATCACTAGTCTTTGACTATTCTAAATCCTGTCCTTAATGTCATGGTACAACTTTATCCCTTTTACCCTGTTTTGCTGAAACAAGATGGTGACAACATTTTGAAATAAGCTTAATAACAGAGTGAGAAATAAAGAACAACCTAAAAGTGGAGAAGCCAGTTATGAGGATCAAAATACTATTAAAAATGTGTTTTGTTCATTTCTGTAAAGAACTTTATGAGGGGTAAAAAATGAAAACATGTGTGCTCAAATGGAAGGTGATGTTTATTTCCTTGGGAAATCAGAATATGATTTAAATATTATTCTGACTTTCTAAACTTTTAACATAATGTTACATATCCAAAATAGGATAATCAGTGTGGAAATAGATGAGATGTTTCCATATCCACTCTTGGTACACTATAAGGAAAATGGCTTCCCAAAACCTCAAAAGGAATGTTTATAAGTTGTAGGATAAGAAACACAATCATGAATATACAGGTATGTCATCTTATCTATCCCTGAGTCAAATATCACTTTGAATAATCACTTAAGCTCTATACAGCCTCAATTGTCTACCTTTAAAACTGTTTTAAATTAGATATTTTAAAAGTGTCTACTTTGTTTTTGTCACTGAATTGTATAAAGATAATTATCAAGCAGAATAAAGGTATGAAGTGGAACTTTAAAACTGAAACAATTATGCAAATTATGGAGTATTTACTCCATGTTTTGAAGCACAGTCACAGGATAATGAGGACCCATGAGTATGTGGTTTTAGTGACAACGTGTGACTATGAACACAAAAGATATCGTGACTTACTGCTACAAAATCAAATGCACACACACATACACACACGCAAACACAGAGTCTTGTAATTAACTACCTTGAAGCAGTGTATGATGTACTTTGAAACAAATACTACCAGAAGAACATCCTTGATAATGTGAATGTTTAGATGGCAGCTCAGTTGATTTTACCACTTTTCTGGCATGGAGCCTGTGTTAATCAACAGCCTGAGTAAATGAACCAAGAAAGTGTCTTATGATTGCTGTTAACCTCAGCAAAGACAGAGGCAACAACAGTCCTAGTACCAGCTCTATGGATGCCAAGGGAATTGGTGCACTGCCATTCCTTGCATAAGCTGACAGCTGTTAAGTCATCTCTGCTATAATTGCTATTTGTTTTATGCTATAATTCTGGGCATTTGATATTGGCTGTTAAATTTCAAAGTTAGCAGAGAAGTTATATGAACATACACTGAGTCACAAAGATAATTGCTCAAATTGATCTATTGTAGCTTCTTTTTAATAGTCGTTTATCCTGTGAAGAGGGAGATATATTCTATATATCTACAGGCAGATGACCAGTTTGAACCACATGTGAGATCACTTTGTACTTAAAATAACGTGCTTCTCAAGTTTAAAACTGAAAATGATACACAATAATTTCTATACTGTTTGGTTCTCTTAAGGACTACCAGCAGTCAAATTCTTAAAAAGTTTGCAACTTTTGAATTCCCATTAAGTATTCAATTTAACTATGATATTATGAATCTGTACTTTCTTCATTCCCAAATATGTAATTATAAATCTAAAGTAAATCAAGAAATTCTATACTTTATGTGGATATAATTACTAAAAGACTTATTGAATAATGCTTAATTGAAGTAAAATTAAACTTTATGTGTTTGAACTAAGTTGACTACTTCTGTCACCAAAAGGAACTATATTTCTTATGTCTTCACTCAGTGAAGAGAGAAAACCCAGTTAAAGTGTTTATTCAGTAGATCTACAATAAATAAAACATGTTTCATTTACTTGAGAATAGAAAATGAATGCCACTGTGTAAATATTAAAATGAATTATAATATATGAGGTAATCTAATCAATAAAGAAAACAGAACATTATAAAGAAATCAAAGGGCTGTAGTTGTAGTTCAGTGGCAGAACACTTGCTAGCATGTGTGAGGCACTGGGTTTGATCTTCAGCACCACATGAAAATGAATAAAATAAAATAAAATAAAATAAAGGTATAAAAATACAATAATTATAAAGAAGATTAAAAAAGAAATCAGATTTTTTATGAGACTTGAAATGACATTAGGTTTCTAAGGTCTTTGGCAGATATGAAATATTCTCTGATTGCAGAGCATGGGTCAGAAATGATAATTGCAAATTAAAACAATAAACCTATCTCATGTGGGTTTTAAAATGAAATAGTTTTATGTTTTAATGACAAATGATACTTCAGATTCATTTTTAAAAAAGCCACTTGGGGATCCATATTTGCATGCCTAGTTAAGAACCACTTTTTCGTGTAATAATTTTTAAAATAAACTAAAAATTAAAACATGAAATTAAATACTAAAAAATTCATTTTTCTGGGTGTGGTGGCCAATGCCTGTAATCCTAGTGACTCAGGAAGCTGAGGCAGGAGGATCACAAGTTCAAAGCCAGCCTCAGCAACTAGCAAGAACCTAAGCAACTCTGAAAGCAACTCTGAAAGAACCTGTCTCTAAATAAAATATTAAAAAGGGGTGGGAATTTGTGTCAGTGTTAAAACACCCCTGGGTTCAATAATAATAATAATAATAATAATAATAATAATAATAATAATAATAAATAAACATTAATTTTATGTCATAATCAGAATAACTCCATTTTTATGTGTAACTTGCTAGCTAAGTATTACAGGTATCTATCTCCTATATCTTTCTGTATACATCCATATCTAACTATATTATAGCTATACATATATTTTTTCAAAATTTCCCTATGAATATCTCATTATATAGTGTGTATACATAAGTGTGCATAATATATATTCACAAATACATACATATAACATTATATATAGAAAATTTGAAAAGATTTATAAAATAAATAATGATTACTTCCAGAGTGTAATTGGGGATTCCAATGTAAATGTGAGATTCAAAAAAATCTATTCAGGAATTTGCAATGGTGAGAATATGGAAAACAGAACTTTTATGCATTGCTGGTGAGATAGCAAAATGGTAGACTTATTTTGGGGGAAAAAACCTGACAGTTGATAAAGCTAAATGTAGTCTTCCCATATGATTTCAACAACCATGGTTTTATTTACTTATTTATTTTTATTCTTAGTTATACATGACAGTAGAATGTATTTTGGCAGAATATACATACATAAAGTATAACATTCTATTAAGAACAACCATGGTTTTAGCTCCTTACCAGAATGATTTGAAAACATGTCTACAAGAATACCTGAATATGGATATGTGGAGATATATATATATATATATATATATATATATATATATATATATATACCAGCTTAATTTATAATCACCAGAAAAAGAAATAAAATGCTTTACAATAGATGAAGAAATAAACAAACTATTGTATATTCATATACTGGACTACTATTTAGCAATAAAAAGAATGGGATATAAAACTGTACAATAAATGAAAGAATTACACATACAAAATGCTAAGTGAAAGATGCCAAGCAAAAACACTACCTAGTATTCATTTCATTTAGAGGACATTCAGGAAAAGAGAAAATATAGGAAGAGTGGGAATGTTGATGACTGGCAGTGGTTTTAAGGGTGTATGGACCACATAAAGCACATAGGGTTTATGGAGTGCTGAATTTATTCCATATGATACTGTAATGGTTGATACATTACACTGTGAATTAATCAAAGCGCACAGAAATTTGTAACACAAAGTGAAGATTAATATCTGCAAGATCAAAAAGTACATATTTACAGGGTAGAAGAATCCCATGATGAAATGTGCACTGTGACAGAATAATTGTGTCAAAATGTGCATGAAATAAAATCAATGAAGTATGTTCCATGGGGGCAGAGGACAGCAGTTGCTGGTGCAATTAATTTTGGGACAGAATGAAGTCTGTAAAAATAAAGGCAGAAGAACTGCATGTAAGTACTATACTCTAGCTCTTGGAAATATATTTTTTTCCATAAAAGTACAAGTTAATGATTCAAAAATTACCAATACATATACATTGAAATGAAACTGTATAAGTAAATGGGTAGCAGAGAGTAAGGCAGGATTTTTCACTCTTAGAGTGTGACATGATATCAAAGGGAAAAAGTAGTTAATTTCCTGAGGTAATGGATTAGAGCTGAAGAAATCAGTATAAACTCATTTAATTAAATACAGACCCAAATGGATACATATAGAAGAATTTATTGAGACGTATTTTACATTTGTATACCTATATAAAGCACCAATTAAAAAAATAAATAGAATGAAGACCAGTGAGTAGAGGAAGTAAAACAAAAGGACTAGGAAGACACAGGAAGAAGAAGTAGTGGGGACTGAAATGGAACTAATTATATACTATGCATATATTAAAATGCCAAAATGAATCCCAATATTATGTATGACTACAACATATTAATAAAAACTTATAAAAAGCATAAAATTGCTAGGTCTAAAATATTTAATAATCGAAACTAGATACAAACTGGATAGTATTAATACCAGATTAGATACAAAGAAACATTGTTTAATTTCAATGTAGTAGAATTTAAATGATACAGGAGAAATTAGCCAAATAGTATGTAGATGAAGAATTAAAAGACTGAAAAGAATGAACATAGCCTAGTGAATAGAAGAGGAGAAAAAAAGGTGGGAAAACAAACAAAAACAACAACAACAACAACAAAAAAATAAAAACACCGCACCACGCACCTTGGTGGCTATTAGGACAATACCAAGTCTATGAAAGTGCATATATTTGGCATCCTAGGAGGAAAGGCTGGAGACACTGGGAATGGAACAAAAAGAAAAGAAATAATGGATGAAAATTGCTGAAGTTTTATTAAAACAATAGTATTCAGCAGTTATTAGAAATGAAATAAATACCAAAAAGAAAGAAAAATACATGGAATATTTTACTCATATCTTACACAAATTGCTGAGAACTAATTATAAAGAATCTCAAAAAAGTGATGAAAAGGAAAGAATGTAAAAGGGAATAAATTAAATAATTCTCTTTGGTTTATCTTTAGAATTAATACAAGTAATAAGAAAGGAATGATATCCTTAAAATACTACAAAAATATCAGCCTAAAAATCTTCAACAGGAACAATAATCATTCAGGATAAACACCAATGAAGAAATTATTATATAAAAAATTTGGAACAAACTATCACCATTAAATATGAAGGGTGCCTTCCAAAGGGGATAGGAATAATGGCAGACTGACTGGGTTATCCATGACTACCCTAAATACATGTATGAAGACACAATTGTTGTAAAAATACTTTATATAAAACCAGCAACTTGAAAAATTGTGCTCTTTATATGTAATATGAAATGAAATGTACTCTGCAAATGTGTGTAACAAATTAGAATAATAAAAAAATTTTAAAAAAAAGAATTTAAAGGCAGTTATTCAAATAAAAACAATAGGATGATGAAGGAAAGTCAAATATTTAAAAAAATTATCTATATAGAATGTTAGAAATGTTTTTTGTTGTTCATAAACAAATTTGCTTAAGGAAAAAAATAGCAATACGGTATTGTGCAATTCATATATATGTAGAAGTAAAAAAACATCCATCATATATGACTAGTAGGATTTTAATACCTTATATGAAGAAGCAATAGACTATGAGGGTGCATGGTATTACCTTGACAGTAAACCCTAAGATTTTTTTTTTTTTAGTTGTAGATAGATAAAATACCTTTATTTGATTTATTTATTTTTATGTGTTGCTGAGGATCAATTCGGTGCCTCACACATGTGAGGCAAGTGCTTTACCACTGAGCTACAATCCCAGCTCCAAACACTAAGATTTTACAGACAGTACAGTTATAGCTCAACCAAGTGTGCTTAACTAGTTCTATAAGTTAAAGTTAAAGAAAAGATAAAATCAAACTAAAACAAATTATTTGAAGCTGGGCTCGGTGGCACACGCCTGTAATCCCAGCACTTTGGGAGGCTGAGGCAGGAGGATAGCGAGTTCAAGGCCAGCCTCAGCAATGGCAAGGCACTTAGCAACTCAGTGAGACCCTGTCTCTAAATAAAATACAAAAAAGGGCTGGGGATGTGACCCAGTGGACGAGTGCCCCTTAGTTCAATCCCCGGTACCACACACACACACACACACACACACACACACACACACAATTTGATTAGCACAAAAGAAGTAAAAAAGAAGGGAGAGATATTTTAAAAAGAACTGACAGAAAACAATTAGCAATAGGGTGCCTTTATTTAAAAAAACACGTTAATACTTAAAAACGAATGGACTAAACTATGCAATAAAGTATTCAAAATTGTTTTTAAAAAATCAGGTTATAATTATTGCAAGACATAAATTGAAGGAATAAACAATGAGTTGAGTGTAAAATGATGGAAAATAATATAAAAACACAAATATTATGAAAATTAGAGTGTCTACATAAATATCATAGAAACATAGAAGTATTATCAGAAATATTTTTCATTAGGAGAAAAGTATCATTTCATTAAGAAGGCATAACTTACAATCCTGTAGCTACATATACAGATGTGAAATATTTTTAAAAGTAGTTTTAAAGTTGTAAAGAGTAATTCTACCAGTACTAAAGAGAAAATATATTCACCACTACAGTTCCAAATTTCATCATTCATTTCTCAGAAGCTTGTGAAACAAAAAGACCAAATTCAAAAAGGTGTAGAAATTTGAATACAGTTATTGATTAACCCATTTTAATTTTTGTAATAGAACACTGGACACATTAACAGATGGATACACTTTCTTTTTTTAAAAAAATCATTTTTAATTTGTTTTAATTAGTTATATATGACAGTAGAATGTATTTATGCACTGTGATATACATAGATGAGATATAATTTCTCATTTTTCAAAGTGTACATGTTGCAGAATCATATTGGTCATGTAGTCACATATATATATATATATATATATATATATATATATATATACAGTAATAATGTTTTTTTTCATTCCACTATGTTTCCCATCCCCCCATCCCCTTCCTCCCCTCTCTTCACTTCCCTCTACCTAATATAATGCTAATTTTCCCCAGTGCCTCCCCCCACCCCTCCTTACTGTGAATTAGCATCTACATATTAGAGAAAACATTTGGCCTTTGGTTTTGTGGGATTGGCTTATTTCGCTTAGCATGATATTCTCCAACTCCAACCATTTACTGGCAAATGCCATTGCTGGTGGCGATGCAAATTGGTGCCACTACTATGGAAAGCAGTATGGAAATTCCTCAGAAAACTGGGAATGGAACCACCATGTGACCCAGCAATCCCATTCCTTGGTTTATACCCAAAGGACTTGAAATCAGCAAACTATAGTGACACAGCCACATCAATGTTAATATGAGCTCAATTCACAATAGCTAGACTATGGAAACAACCTCTATAGATGAATGGATAAAGAAAATATGGTATATATATATACTTTCCTTTTAAGGCCACTTGACTATCAGGCAAGTTTCAATATGTTTCAAGTATTTGAAATGACGCAAAGTATTACTCTTATAACACGAATTTATTTGGTGGAAGAATGAAAGTGTATTATTATTTATTACATGACAAAACCTTACCCCAGTAAGTATAATCTGGCTGTAATTATTCTTCAGAAGCATAAAACATCATATATCCATATAATATCTTCACAGTGATATTTTAGTTATCATTTTGATCTAAATTGAATTGTATATAATGTGTCTCCCCTTAATATTCCTGAAACTATAAAAAATTACACTTATAAAGCCATAGTTAATAATAAGAAAATATTATGGATGATCAAAAGTTAAGTTTCAGTGTTCTATTATTTACAAATAAATGCATTTCAACAAAACTCTAAATTATCCTAGTTTACATAATAGAATCTTACAAGATCATACTATAGAAAAGGACATTTTTATATAACCTGATATATGCTTGCAATTGATTCAATAGCAGTGCCTTTTAAATTGATAACATAAAATCTAAGAGATAAACATTTTTGTCTCCTAATATCCAAATGATATACAACAGTTGGTGTTGTTATGAACAGGTTAAGTGTATGGGAAGAACAGCAGGTGGGTAATGAGATGTGTTCTGAACCAGAAATTTCTCACATTCTTTAATAGTAAATCTGCTGTTGCAGACAGTCTAGAATACTTAAGGAAAGTCACTGGCAATTTTTAAAATGTGACAGCATCTGTCAAAGTTGAATTAGTACACACATTACTGCTTTATTCACTACTATGTTTGTGTTTAAATGAAGTATTAAATACTTGTGAATTAAATCTTATTTATTCTCCTCTTATTTTTCTATTTGTTTGTGTCATTGCATTGTAATAGATACTCCTCTAAGCATTGAATCTTTCAAATATTCCATAATTTTTCTGCCCTTTCTTGTATCTTTCACTATCTGCCAATATTGGACTGGAAAGAGCTCCAAAGAAATACATTTTAGTATTATTAACATTTTAAGTAGTCTGAATAAGCTTAATCCTTTCTTATTGTAAACTGAATGTTGAAACTGGTCCAATTCCAATTTTCCACTTCATGGTCTTATAGGAAAAACAAAATCATGAAAACAGTCTTTGGCTGAGTTTTTAAAGAAGCAATGTAGAGTGAGTTTTAGAGCTTCACACTTATTTCTTATTTTCTGGTCAGTCAATCCAGTTAAGAAAATTCCACCTAAATTCCTGCCTCTATATCTACTATACTATCCAAAAATACTGTAAAACCCGTGCCACTTACTATTTTCATGGAGGAACTTTTCCTTGTCACTTGGCACCAAAGAATTTCCTAAAATAAGTAGACGGTAGGGCCATTCTGTCAATCTCACCAAATCTTTCCTCCAAATTTTGACTCTAAAGATAGAAATTCCTACAATGAGTAGTTTTCTTTCTGAAAAGGGCACATTTAAAATGGGCCATTCTAAAATGTATGATAAAACAAAAACAATTGTCAATATTTTAAGAGAAATTATAGATCTTGTTAGGCTATGAAGGAATTTTTGTTTATTTATTCGTTCTTTTACAGTTATACATTTGATGTGATTATATAAGCATGGAATAGTTATATTCTATTCTGAAGGAATTTTAACATTAGAAAGGAATTTTTGTCTCCATAAAGGTGATCTTGTGGACTGACATGTATATCTATGTGATCTCATGTTGTGTTTTGACAAAAGCTGGGATCAGGAGGAATGCAAAGACACAGAGTTATGACAGAGGAACAGAACTCCTAAAACCAAAAGATTGCCTTTGTTCAAACTTTGTCCTACTGCATCACACACATACACACATCCATCACATTGGCTATACCTCCCAGACCATGTATGTCAGATGGCAACTAAGGAATGTAATACAGAAGAAAAGAATAACCAATCACAGTAGTTTGATACTGAAAATAGGAAGACATATGTACATATGAGTTGAAGAAACTGATTTGAATTTGTTTCAAGATGCCATCCTTTTGCGGCCATTGTTCACAATCTAATTAACTATTTAGCAAAGAAATTTAAAATCTGTGCCTCAGCCGGGCATGGTGATGCATGCCTGTAAACCCAGCTGCTCAGGAGGCGGAGGAAGGAAGATCTTGAGTTCAAAGACAGTCTCAGCAAATAGCAAGTCAATAAATAACTCAGTGAGACCCTGTCTCTAAATAAAATACAAAATAAGGCTAGGGATGTGGCTCAGTGGTACAGAGACCCTGAGTTCAATTTCCGGTACTCCAAAAAATAAAAAAAAATCTGTCCCTAAACAGATTTTGTTTTTCTAGTATCTACTGCTGTTCCAGCTCATTTTTCCTTAGTTGCTTGACTTCTATGTTTGTTGAAGTTAGAAATGAAAAAAACTCAACCTTTCTATTCTTTATGTCCATCTTTTTAAAGGTTCCTATAAAACCCTTAACAACAATACAACAACAAAAAAGAACAAAATATAAGGTCATTGCCTTAAAAGAAGTTGAACTCTCAGTATTGTGGGCTATAATCAAAAGTATTTATCTACTAGAACAGCTTGAACATTTTAGTTGTAATTTACAGGTCATTGCTTTCTTCATTATAGTCATTCACTGGGAAATGTAGTTTGTAATACAAAAGTACCTACTAGCCAAGGTGTAGTGTGTGAGAACTAAACATCTCACCTAGGACTGCAGGGTCTGAATACACATTTAACAAGCATTTGCATTCTCACTTGAGCTTTCTCAACGAATTAGTTCCAGCCAGTAAAGGAACACAAAGACAGAACAAATAAATAAAATGAAGAATTTATCTTTCACTAAAATATTTCACCAATAAAAACTATTCTGGTATTAAAGACCGAAGTAGTTGTTGAATATTGTAACCAGGTAAGTTTGTATGTGGTCAATAGCAAATCTTTCAGCTGACATCACTAGACACAGCTTACTGTAAACCAACAATAACAACAGGATCATGAATCTATTTATCTATCTATCTATCTATCTATCTATCTATTTATTGGTACCAGGGATTGAACCCAGGGATACTTTATCACTGAGCAACATCCCCAGAACTTTTTAAAAATGGTTTTCTTCTGAGATAGGTTCCCACTAATTCAGGGTCTCACTAATTTCCTTTGGGCCTCACTAAGTTGCTGAACCTGGCCTTGAACTTGGGATCCTCCTGCCTCAGCCTCCCAAGCAGCTAGTATGCCACTGAATCTGGTCACAGGATTATGAATCTTACATCTAAGGAGGCTAGAGGAAAAATTTCAGTTTTGTGTTGATAAAAAATTGTTTAACTTTGTTAGCTTATTTCTTTAAAACAGTAATACATTAAATATTCATATGGATATAATATCACATTTTATATAATGGAATTTAATGTATTGAAGCACATTAAAATATAACATATATAATGAATTAAATAGGTTAGTATTTTAAAGATAGATAATTTAGCCCAGTTTAGTGGTACATGCCTGTAATCCCAATAGCTCAGGAGGCTGAGGCAGGAAGACCACATATTCAAAGCAGCCAGCAATTTAGCAAAGACCTGAACAATTTAATGAGAAGATGTTTAAAAAAAAAAAAAATCTGGGGATGTGGCTCAGTGGTTGAGTTCCCCTGGGGTCAAGCCAGTGTATCAAAAATAAATAAATAGGGTTGGGGTTGTGGCTCAGTGGTAGAGTGCTTGCCTAAAGTGTGAGATACTGGGTTCAATTCTCAGCACTACATAAAAAGCAAATAAATAAAAAAGGGTATTGTGTCCATCTACAACTAAAAAGTTAAAATAAATAAATAGGTTAATTATGCCAAATTGATGAAGAATCAAGAATTAGTAAATCATTATAACTTATTTAACCAGGAGTGAAATTGTTATAAGTACAACATGTGTATAAAGTAGGTATTTTACACATGTGTGCGTGTGTGTGTATCTTCATTTAATCTTCACATTGTCTCTAGTAGCTCCTTAATTCCAGTCAGTTTACCAATGAGAAAGTTAAACTAAAAACTCTTAACTTTTCTAACACAACTTATAGGTGATGGAGCCCATATAGCTTCCACTGTACCACAGGAAAAAGAAAAAAATATATAGAGATAGATAGATAGATAGATAGATAGATACTTCTCATTCCTTACATTTAGTTGGAAAATATTATTTAAATGAATAAGATTTTGATAGTTTTTAAACACAACTTACATTAAATCATTAAAATGTTAATTTTCTTCTAAGGCTTCAAGCTTTTTCCTTCTTCCTATTTTGTTCTCTCTCTCTGACCACTTGAACATTTTACAATTCATTAACCTCCTAGAGAGTTGCAGGAAGAAACAACTATCCAAATCAAAGAAAGTGTCATTTTGCTACTTACTAGAAATCAAAGTATCAAAGAGGCTTGTGAATTGCTTGTGGATCTGATTATTGAAAAAATTTAGTATTTGATAAATATTTTGGGACAGCATTATAGTCATAATAGGCATAAAACTAAATAGATCATTAGCTAAATCAGACTTCCTTAAAACATAGCAAATCTTTATCATGATCCATCCACGAAAATTTCTTCATCCTCTCTCCCCTCCACACAGAAATATTTTATTGTCATATACAGTGGCAAAATATAAATCCTTTGTTTCTATTACTTAAAAAATACATATTAAACCTTTGTTGTATTGCTTATTATATTTTTATGTGAGAAAGCTGCAATAAATAAAAAATACCAAGAGAAATTTAATACAGTAATATAATAATTTTTGTGTGAAAATGCCTGTAGAGGGGCTGGGGGTATATCTCAGTGGTAGAGCACTTGCTTAGCATGTGTGAGGCCCTGTGTTCAATCCTCAGCACCGCATTAAATAAATAAATAAATAAATAAAGGTATTAAAAAGTAAGACCTTGGGTTTTTTAAAAAAGAAAATGCCTGTAGGTAATAGAAAATTAAATACAAAGACATGGGAATTCTCAAGAGATAATTTAATGGAAAGAGACAAGAAAGTTTTGATCTGAAGAAAAAGTGAACATTTGTATACATAAAAGGGATGAGAAGGTGAAGAGAAGGAATGGTGTGGGTAATTTGGTTTGAGCAAGTGGGTAGATGATTGGGACATTAACTGCCATGAACACTGAAGGAAAGAATGATTTCAAAGGTTACAAATATGATTAGTTGGATTTTTAAAAAAGTGTTCAATACCTACAGCTTATGTGGCACTTTAATAAATTAGACACTATATTAATCCCTGAATACAGCACATTTAGTCCTAAAACCAATTAAATTCTTATAGGTACTATTGCTATCCTCACTTTCATAGATGTGGAAGTTGAAACACAGAGAATATCGATAGTTTTCCAATGACTACAAAACAAATTAGTTGTCAAGCCTTGTTCAATTCTCTGCAATTCAGGTGCAGAATATGTATTCATAGCGACTATATCATATTGCCTTCAACACATTGAGTTCCAGGTTTTCTTTCATGTCTTCACAAATTCAAGAGCGTGAATATCTCCTATGTGCACACATTGTGATAGTCCTTGTTAATGGGGTACTTCCAACTAAAAGGTGTCCCATATTTTGTTACTCATAGTCAATATCAGTCAACCAGATATCCCTGTAAACCAATGATTAGTCACTGGTCTTGCTACAGATGGAATTGTATCCTGCAGGAGCCCTGTTTGGGGAGATAGCTAAGATTGCAGTTGACTATGGGCCATAGACATTTTTGGGCATTTCCGCCTTCCGTAGTCTCACAGGACTTGGCCTGGGATCTCGCGGGACTTGGTCGAGGATGTCGAGAGATTTGAATGGTGACTCAGCAGATCGAGCTAGCGCCATTGCTGCTCGGGCGCATGGGAAGAGACCAGAGAGAGAAAAGACAGGGTTATCGCTATTGTATAGATATATTGTAGTTTCTTGTAAGAGTAGGTGCCTTGGTTTCTTGTGAGAGTGTGTATGTGGTGTTAGAAATTACAAGAGACAGAGACAGAAAGATTAAAGAATATTTTCGTCTCCATCCTGTCTCCAGACTCCTTCCCGCGGCGCTGCCGTTCCAGGCTGCAATCCCTTTCTGGCGACAACAGTATCCTTCCAAAATTCAGATATTGAAGCCCTAATTTCCAATGTGCTGGTACTTAGAGATGGGATTTTTGAGAGAAAACTAGGTCTATATGAGGTCTTGAGGTTGGAGACCTCATGAAGGGATTCACCCCTTCATAATAAGGACACCACAGAGCTCCTTCCCTACTCAACTCCTCATCTAGAGGAGACAAGAAGGCAGCTATTTACAAGGCAGGAAGAAAGTTCTCACAAAAAATCAAACAGACTGGTAGCTTAATATATGACTTCTGCCTACAAAACCATATGAAATAATGCCTATAGATTCAGTCATTCAGTTCACACAATTTTATTATGGCAGCCCAAAATTACTAAGAATGTTCATTTAAAGTATTTAAAGTGTCTGGCTTAAGATACTATGTCTCTAGGAAAAGTGCAAACTCCACTGATTTTTCTCTCTCTCCATTCAAATTATAAAATACTTTTCCAGATTATTATCTTTAAAAGTCATTGTTGTTCTGGTGCAATGTTAAGTACATACTTCATGAAAAATGTGGTTGGTGCATGAACAGAGATCTTGTTCTTCATTAAACATACTGAAAAAGTTGCAGGAAGGATTTTAGAGAAGTTTACCATTGGATTTTTACTTAATTTTGCACCAGAAAATTATATCATGGTTACAAATCACCTGATTAAGTAATTCCTTTTGTTGTTTGAAGTTCAATCACATAATTATTTCTGAGAATTTGAAGCACTGTGTAGAAAACATTCATAGTGCTGAATGACATGTTTTAGCTTTTCTTTTAATAAAACTGAGCATATTTCAGAGAACATCTTGATTAAAGCTGGTATCTGTTGATCTAAGACTACTGTGCACTAGCAGTCATATTTACCAAATTCCAAAGACAAAATTCAGTTTTCTAGTGAACTGTCGACAAAGAAATAAATGAGAAAGATCCAGAGAGATGATTGTCCACAGATGCAACCAAACCTGCACTGGTGCCCCCTTGCCTGATAGAGTTAATAATCCCTATCATTGCAAATTGATATCTACTATGATACAATATGAATGCAGAGGGCAGTTTAGCCCTACTTCTCAACTCCTCCCAAAGTTCCCTTGCTCAAAGACAGAGCTATTGCCTAAAACCAAAAGAAACAAAGAATTTGTAAGAGAAAAATCATCAAGATCTGTCTTGAGACTGGACTTTTGTAATTTGCAAAACTATTTTGAATACATTGCTACAACCGTCTTAGTGTTTGTGTGTATGTGAGAGTGTGTGTTTACATATATATTGAATGATTTTTTTCAATTTTACTTCTCATTATACATCATAAATAATCAAATAATTGTCAAAAAACAATAATTTATAAAAACCCATAACTCTCTCTGTCATAAAAATTTAAAAGATTTTATAACCTTAGTATAATCTTAGTTATGTGGTTTTAGAAAACTATCTTAAACTTTTATACTTATTAGATGTTGTCATCTGTCATATAGGAGTTTGTGAGAGTAAATTAATTTTGTGCATGAGTATGTACAGGTGTGCTTAGCCTAGAAAAATGCCCTTGAGATACAATAGAATCTCAATAAAGGATCATTAATAGTAAAAGAATTTCAAATAAATTTACACTAAAGTCCTATATCTGAGATAATTGGATGTGCATAACATCTTTCTGAGACCTCTAATCTGTGACTTTCAAACATTTTTTGATGCAAAATATAATTGACAGTACATATTACAATGTGAACCAGCAAGCCAACCCAAACATATATTGTAATTTTTTTTTTTTTTGGGGGGGTACCAGGGATTGAACTCAGGGACTCGACCACTGGGCCACATCCCCAGCCCTTTTTTGTATTTTATTTAGAGACAGGGTCTCACTGAGTTGCTAAGTGCCTCGCCATTGCTGAGGCTGGCTTTGAACTCGCGATCCTCTTGCCTCAGCCTCCCAAAATGCTGGGATTACAGGTGTGCGCCACCGCGCCTGGCTTCTCGTAATTTTTTTAGAAATATCTTATCATATATGATGTAGTTTAATATTTCTTGTTTCATTTATTAAATATTAATAGCATCCTTCTAAATTGATTTTGTGTCCCCTTAATGGGTCATAGACCTCGATTTGAATCGCTGCTCTAAATTTCTGTTGGTATCCCATTCGTCATGTATATTGCCACAAAACTCTCATAATCAAATGATCACAGTTTCACAAAATCAGATTTTCATCCACTTATCATGACATTTTTATCTGGCTACTGAATTCAAAAGACAGCATTAGTAAATGCCTAACCTTTAACAACAAACCCACTCTTCTGACTTCAGACTAGTTTATATTTATACTACTTCAAATGGGTATAGGTTTCTCATCATATTTTTGGTGCCTTGTCTTAAATAATATATATTATCACCTTGGAATATAGAGCACAATTGATGGAAAGAGAATATTACTTGTAAAATAAATACATTTATACCATAGTTGCCATAAATGTGTTCCACAATGTGTTTCAATGTATAGTGTTGGGATTTTATAATTGTCTTTATAATGAAATTCAATTGTAGTAGTACAAGGTATTAATGTAAAATATTGGATATTTTCAAAGGTCAGTTTGTTTAAGCCTAACTTATCTTGTTGCAAATTGACCTCACAGATACAAGCCTGAAGGAATTAAATTGCAATTTACCTGGCTGACAAGATCATGAGGTCCTTCACCAGTTTCATATAAGTACTGTAAATGACAGCATGTGACACAAGCACTCTAACAGAGATTTTATCACATTAGTAATGGCAATCAATAAAAATTACCAACTTTTTGAATATGAATGTGAACAAAGAATTAACAAAAGTTTATTTGAGTAAGTGATTCCAAAAATAAGAAAATCTTGTGATTCACAAATTTTGACACATTAATCTTGGGTGCATGCCTGGTATTGATTAATTTGTCATTAATTTAATTCTAAACACATTAAGAAAAGGGAATGACACTCTTTTTCACTCTTCTATAAGGAAAAGATTTTAAATGTTATTTTATATTTCTTAAATTATCCATGAGTAGTGCTGAAAAAGTGATGCTCTTAGATTAAGAAAGGAAAGGTCAGAGTCAAAGGATATTGTCTAGCCTATTCATAAAGCTTGTACTACCATTCCTCAGATCCGGGTTAGGCTTTCCTCACTCATTCTCCCTGCTTTGTAGTTAAGTAGGGATTCCCTATTACTTTATTTTACACTATCTTTCTGCCCTTTTATCTGCCCTGTTATGCCATGAGAAAATCATTAGAATTTTTGTTAAAAACAGAAAAATCACAGCTTTACCCTCATGTACTAATAATACCAAGTTGATATATATCATGGTGTGATAAAAGCCAAACTACAGAGAGGAGTGGATAAAAAGATGTTTGGAAAGTCAGTTTTGATGCAGTACAGTTTTCCTTTCTTACTCTTTCCTCACTACACATGTGTATCTGAGCACACATGAGAAATACTGATATAAAAGTGACTATATACTGCCAAGTAGGACAGGTTAAAAAAAACATACATACAGAAATATTATAATAAAAATTTCAGTCATCAGTGAAAGAGATATGTCTTAGGTTTTGTAGGGTATATTAAGTTTCTGCTGCTGATGTAGCAACTTACAAAGTTACTGATTAAATTTAACACATGTTTATTACCTTATTGTGCTGGTGTTAAGTCTCACCCAACTAATACCATGGTGTTGGCAGGGTGTGGGTCTTTCGTGAGTCTCTCTTAGCTCTATTTCTTTTCTTGCTTTTACCAATATCTATCCAATCTTCATTGACTTGTAGTTTCCATTTTCTGTCTTCAACGCAGCTGTGATAGGTTGAATCCTTCTGATACCCTTCACTGTGACCTGCTCTTCTAACTTTCTCTCAAATTTCTATTAACATTTGAGGATACATAGGTCTCCCCACTTAATCCAGGACAATTTGCCTATCTCAGTGTCAGGTGATTAACAATATTTATTAAATCTATAAAGTTAATTGTCTTTAGTCATGTAATACAAAGTTGTAGATTCCAGGAATTAGGATGTGAGCATCTCTGGAGCAACTTTATTCTGCTTACTTCGAAGGGAAAAAGCAACACATAGATAGTAAGAAAAATTATATTTATATCAAAATGTTTTGGGAGCAACATGGACAAAAATTTTGCATAATATGTTTAAAACATTAAGGAAAATAATGTCAAGCTTAGATTTTATTTCCAGCTTAATTCCAAATGTAAATGCACAATAAGTAAAATCTTAGTCATAGATATTTTCATGTTTTCTTTGGAAATTGTCTTACAAGTTCCTCAGGAAGAAGAAAAAATTATAGTGAAAAGCTGTACAGAATAAAAAAAAAAGTGATGGTGAGTTAAAAGTTTTGTAAAGATAGTGTTATATAATAAATATGAATTAAAAACCATGTAGTTATGTCTATCTGTGGCTTGATTTTTAATAATACATATGTAGAAAGAGGTAGAAAAGGAGAAACAAAAGCTACCAAAGAGGGCATGTTTGGCAGGCAATAAGGATGGTGTATGTGGTAAGAGCCAAGTGTTATTTGTGAGGTATCTCCCAAAGTCTCATGTGTGGGACAATGCAAAAAGGTTTAAAGGGGAAATAATTCAGTGTTATAAGAGCTTTAACTCTTATAACACTGAATTAACCCCTGATAGGATTAAAGGTTAGTAGGGTATGTCTGGACAGGATGAGTCATGGGACTGTGCCTTTGGGGTATAAATTTTGTGTCTGGAAAGTGGAGTCTCTCTCTGCTTACTGATCATCATGTAAGTCACTTCCCTCTACCATACTCTTCCGCCATGATGTTCTGCTCTGAACTCAGGAACCCTCAAATAAATGTTCCCTCCTCTAAAATTGTTCTTCTCAGGTCTTTTAGAAATAGCAACAACAACAACAACAACAACAACAACAAAACCTGACTAAAACAGTCAAGTTTAATCTTATTAGTTTAATGTAGTTCAAAACAAAGTATGGAAACTATAGACCATGGCCCACCAAGGATCAAATCTAGTTATACCCATTTCTATATGTAATGTTTGATATCTTTCAAAGTACAATGGAAAGTAGAACATGTGTGACAGAGGTTATATGGCCCACATAGCCAAAAGTATTTTTTATCTGACCCTTCACAGAAAAAGCATACTAATTATTGATTAAATTAAAAAGAAAACAGTCAATATTTAAACATAAGTAACTGGAATCAAAATTGTTGGAATACACATTACAGGAAAAACTATCTTATGCATATTTCTCAGAAGGCAATGATTTTGCAAAAAATACATTCTGCATTCAAAATAGGGAATAAGAGTTAAAGAAAAGTTTCTATATACTTACAGAGGAATTCAATAAGAAATTGGAAGTATTGAACTAGATACACATTTAGTGAACTAGTCTTATATGAAAATTTTACTTTTGAGACCATGCATTACTAAATCTATGGCAAAATGTAATTTACATAATTGAAAACCCATACAGATCTATTACATATTCTTAAATGTTTTATATATATATAACAAATAAATACAGTAAATAAAAGTATATGTATACATGGATATATACATTAGTAATTATAAATTTAGTACATATTCTAGGAAGTATAAGAGGGAATAATAATATTTCAAAGTGTTTTAAAGCAAACCATATAATTAATTTTATTTTTGTACTTTAGGTCCTTACTCTAAATAATTATGAAAAGTAAATATATGTGCAATACAACTGTAATTTCTGCTGAGCTTTAGGCTGAGTTGATTTAATCATGATTACTGCATAGAAATTCCAGCTAACAAATTATTAAAAAATTAAAATCTTGTAAATTCATAGCAGACCTACTTGGAAAGTGAAAACCCCTAATTTTCAGAAAAAAAAAAGAAGGGAATTTAAGATAGAGCCATAAAATCAAGCTGATGCTTTGGCAACTCAACCACATAACCCTTGGAAGTGAGATAGTCAATACCCACATTGTGATTACAAATGATTACCCACTGGAGAAGCTGACATTAGTCCCTTTTGTTCCTTAGTACCCGCATTATGTTATTTAATCTTCAGTGAAAAAGTGTGTACTATTCTCCATGAACTTTCCAAGCACTTATACTACTGTTTCCTTCATATCTTTTCTCTACAGAAGAAACAAAAATAGAAGAGTTTTTTTAAAGTATCAGAATCATAACAGTGTTGTTTAATGCATGCTTCTATTTGGATAAATTTTATAGATGGCAGTAATTTTAGATTGTGTAAAATGCTTTTGCTTCTGGGTTTCTGAGTAATGGAGCTTTGGATGGGTACCCCTCTCCACCACAACTAGAGTCCTTCTAGTAATATTTCTGATATAAAAGATGTGGGTGAAATCCATAAAAATACCAACTTGGCCAATGACAGACCCAAATTGAATAAAACCAGATTAAAAATGAGAGTTTAACCCAAGTTTCTTTGAGGGTGCCTGGAGGATTTAGAAGTGAGGGACTCTAAAGTAAACTGAAATGTCACAGGACAGAAAAGGAATGCCACAGGCATAGGGTGTACTGGGGAGTAGAAGAGATACAAGTGTTGAAAGCAAATCAAGGAAAAAGAAACACTAGCCTAGTCATCTTAGACTATATAAACAGTACCACAGACTGAGTGTCTAAACAACAGACAAATTTATTTTCTACAGTCCTGGAAGTTGAGAGGTCTAAAGGGGGCCATCAGCCAATTTAGTGTGTGATGAGGGCATTTTTGATATCTTATAGGACTTCCTGCTCTCATTTCTTAATTAGATAAGATGGAAGATCCCAATTCCCAATACCTTCACCTTGGAAGAAAAGGATTTTGACATATGAATCTGAGGAGGAAACAATAAGGAGTCAAATGTAATCATCACCTAGAATATGCATCTAAAAATTGGACTGTGCATTTTCTCAACTACACATCAGTTTTTTAAATAAACATTTATCATTTTCTCAATAATAAGCATGCTTGAAATTTTCATAACACGCACTACATATAAGGAAACACTAAGTTAATAAGAACACAAGCAGAGCTGATCAGCCTTACTAGGAATCAGTCAAATGAAACAAAATCCCAATAAAATATTTTCTACCCATGTCATTGATACAATTTAAAAGTTTGAACATGGCCAGGCATGGTGGCACACTTTGTAATCCCAGCAGTTTGTGAGACTGAGAGAGGAGGATCAGTGCCAGTTCAGTGCCCAGCCTCCAAAGCAACTTAGCAAGGTCCTAAGCAACTTAGCGAGACCATGTCTATCTATAAAATATAAAAAGTGCTGGGATGTGGCTCAAGTGGCTCAATGGCAAATTGCTCCTGGGTTAAATCCCTGCTACCAAAAAAAAAAAAAAAAATATATATATATATATATATATATATATATAGAACTATATGGGGTATATATATATATGTATATATATAAAAACACACACACACACACACATATATATATATATATATATATATATACACACACACACATATACATATAAGGAAAAAGGGCTGGGGATGTGGCTCAATGGCAAATTGCTCCTGGGTTAAATCCCTGGTACCAAAAAAAATATGTATATATATATATAAAATACACACACACACACATATACATCAAACAGATTAATGACTCAGATGGAGAATATATGATCTATATCTATATGTATATGTACCACACATATACATATACATATATGGAAAGAATTCAGTCAATATAATTTCTTTCTTTTAATTTTAAAATAATTTCTTATTGCTATTTTTTTTTCTAGTTGTCAATGGACCTTTATTTTATTTATTTATATGTGGTGCTGAGAATCGAACCCAGTGCTTCACACATACTAGGTGGCAAGTGCACTACCAACTGTGTTAGAATCCCAGTTCCACCTCAATAGAAATTTTTGTTATACATAGCTCATAGGATTTTAATTATGTAATCTGCTTTTTTCCGTTCCTTTTAGCCTATGATTATATATAGCAGAAGAAAAAGTTCAAACCAGATCTCCCATATTATATTTAGGATTTAAAATCATGGATACTTTTGTTAGACCCCCAAAAAATTTTAATAAATAAAGAACATTTTTGTCATACTTTGTAAAGTCCAGGAGTATTTTAAGTTCACCTCCTTTCATGACCTCATCATCTACAGGCCATATTAGAGCACATACTAATTTGCCTGGTCCCCTCCATGAAGGTAATCAAAAGGCTGATGAACTTACAAAAAACAGTATTTATACTTTCAGCGCTACAACAAGCTACTTTATTTCACTCCCAGTTTCATGTCAACAGCACCACCTTGCAACGTAGGTTTAAAATCACAAAGGAGCAAGCCAGAACAATTGTAAAAGATTGTAAATCTTGTATGACACATTTGCCCAATCCTCATTTCGGCGTTAACCCTAGAGGATTGATGCCCAATCATTTGTGGCAGATGGATGTTACTCATGAGCCAAGTTTTGGAAAATTTGCGATTTATTTCATGTGACCATAGATACATGTTCAGGCATGATTTTTGCTTCCTTACATTCTGGAGAAAAAGTTTAAAGATGTTACATCTCATTGCTTGCAAGCTTTTGCTGCATTGGGCATCCCCAAAATGCTTAAAACAGATAATGGCCCCGCATATACGTCCTCATCTTTCAAACACACACACATATACATATATATGTCTATATGTATATGTACACACATATACATATACATATATGGAAAGAATTCAGTCAATATAATTTCTTTCTTTTATAAAATAATTTCTTATTCTTTTTTTTCTAGTTGTCAATGGACCTTTATTTTATTTATTTATATGTGGTGCTGAGAATCGAACCCAGTGCTTCACACATACTAGGCAAGTGCACTACCAACTGTGTTAGAATCCCAGCCCTCAATAGAATTTTTTGTTATACATAGCTCATAGGATTTTAATTATGTAATCTGTTTAGCCTATGGTTTGTCATACTTTGTAAAGTCCTAAGTTCACCTCCTTTCATGACCTCATCATCTACATTCCTAAGTATGTACTCTAGCATTTGTTCTGTACCTCACTTAGATTGCCCTTTAAGATAATAATGTCTTTGCAAATGCAGACAATTTTACATCCCATTTTCTGGAATTTATACTATTTATAGTCATTTTATACTCAACACAATTATTCATGTAGTTGGATTTAGGTCCACCATTTTGTCTCAGTTGTTTTTTATTTCTCCTTTTTTCCATTATTGCCTATACTGATTTTAGCAGTTTTTTTTCTTTCTTTTTTTTTTTTTAGTGTTCCTTTTACATTTTTCTCTTTTTTTTTTGCCATTGCAAGTTTATGCTTTTGACTTTTTCAACTAAATTTGATTTTATTTTGAGACAAATAGAGATTTTTATACAGACTAAGAAATAATAAAGCTTTCTCTTTGACCCTTTTTCATTTTCTGAGAATGACAGCATCTTAGAAACTGTAATATATTTAAAATTTAAGGTCTTAATATTGATACAGTTAAATACAGAATATTTTCATCACAAAAATTTTTTTGTTAGTTTTTTTTTTAGAACTACACAGCCCTTTTCTTCACCTCTTCCATTCCTGACCTCTAGATATCACTGATATGTTCTCTGCTTCTTATCTATTTTTATAGTTTTGTTATATCACAACTTTTATGAATTGAATCATGTAGTTTGTGAGATTTTTGAGGTTAGAGGATTTTTATTATATATAATCTGTGGAGATTAAATGTTTAAGTGTATCAATTGTTAATTCCTTGCGAATGCTGAGTAGCATCCCATTGCATGGATGTGCTGCAGTTGGTTTAACCACTCAACTACCATAGGACATTAGTTTCATAATTGAGGATATTATGAATAAAGTTTCTGTGAAAATTCATATTTAGGTCTTTGTGTGAATGCAATTATATGTATTTATATGAGATCAATTGTTTTATAACTACAGTTCTTTTCGTGGTTGATGTTTCTCAGAAATTACAAAATCACTAAAATTTCTCACTAAAATCATCATACTTGCATTTAATGAATTATATCACATGAGTGAAAAAAAATAGGAATCTAATAATTAAATTTACACAATCCTATATCTACTTCATTTATGTGTTATGAATCCCACAATTCAATATTTTTTAACTTAACTATATGTATTGAAAAGAAAATAGTAGAAAAATATAAACGAAGAATGCTAGTTCTTCTTCCATATATTGGATTCCATCTGATAGGATTTCCAGCCATGTCTTAACATTACTTCTAGTACAAGTCTGCTAATAACCTATTCTTGGTTTTCTTTTCTGTGAACATATATTTATTTTGACATCCTTATTGCAAGTTAATTTATGTGGATACAGAACTATGGGCTAATTTTTCCTTAAACTCTATAAAGTTATTGTTTGTCTTGTTTTTATAGTGTAAGACAATCAGTAGGCAACCACTTAAATCATTGCTACTCTCCCAGGTTGTTTTATTGACTTTCTATTTATCTTCATTGTTAAGCAGTGTGATAATGAAGCACTGAGGCATAGTTTCTATAACTTTGATCCTGCTTAGTGTTTGTTGAGCTTCTTGAATATCAAAATATATCACTTTTAATAAACTTGGTGTTTTTTCTGCATTATTCTCTCATCTTTCTAATAATGATAAACTAGATGCACATATTTTAGATCTATAATACTTTCCCACAGGTCTCTGAGATTCTGTTCAGTTTTCAACATTTCTACTTTCTATTTTTCCAACTACATAATTGATATTAATGGATATTTTAATTCTTCAATTTATTCCTCTATAAATTATTCTGGATATTATGAATATTGTGTTTGTTGTCAAGATTTAAGATTCTGTTATATTACTCCAGAGTTTCTTCCTTGTTCGTTTGTGGGAGTTTGTCATTATAGTACACAATTAATTCGATCAGACTAGAATTGAGCACTTCTTTTAAAGGATCTCAGTTAAATTTCAGGATTATCTTTCAAAAGAATTTGTGGTTTGCCTCTCACATGTTTAAGGTATCAGTTTTGGTGTTAATGTTTAAACACATTGGTTTAGGGAAAACTTCAAAACTTGTGCAAATCTGTAATTCAGGATTTATGGCAAGTAATCTAAGATTTATGGCCTTTTGGACTACTACTCTTTTTCCAGGACCTGTATTTGCCCTAAATTTTTCTTTTTGTTTGAGCTAGACATAACTTTAATTTTCTTTTGAGTTTTAGCTAACATTCAAAGCACTGACTTGGACTCATTATCAGACAAAAATCTAAGTAATCTAGTTTTTTTCTAACTATTGATTCTCATCTAGTTTCTGATGATTTTAGTCATTCTCCAATGCCTAAAAATATTTTAAAGATATTATGATGATAAAATTAGTAATTCTGCCTCTCTAAGAAAAGCAGAACTCCAGGATATATTCAAGTTAACATTAAAAGAAACGCCTCCCAAGGTTAATTCTCAAACTTTAATCAATTAACAAATTTCTTCATAATTGTTTTTATATCCACTATATACTCTTGTATAAACATTCACTTGTTAAATAAAATATTATCTCATTCCTTCAAATTACATTCATTTCAGGTACATTGCAATGTCAATTTATTTTTAAATGTTCACCAAAATAGTGAGCACATTAATTTTGATTCATTTTAAATTAACAAATAATAATTGTAATATGAAACATTCTTTGAGAGCATTAACTCCAAAATCAAATAGTTTGAATTTGAATAATTTCTCTAACATTTGCTAAATCTTTGACTTGCAGTAAAATTTTAATCTTTATTTTTTAAATATTGTTTTAGTTGTATGTGAACACTATACATTTACTTTATTTATGTGGTGCTGAGGATTGAAGCCAGGGCCTCACACATGCGAGTCAAGCATTGCTGAGCCACAGCCCCAGCCCCAGCAATTTATCTTTTTAAGTAATGCTTACACTGTCTATAAAATAGAGATAATATAGCATTAGTTTTTACAGAATTAGTTTATGTTGAATTTAAATGAATCCTCCAAGAAGCTAATATCAAAAGAGATTATTTGTGCATGGAAAATAGAGAAGAGAAAAAATTCTAGGGAAGCTCTCAAGCTGCAGTGTATGTCCAAGACTTTGAAGGAGAGAGGAAGGCAGGAAGGGATTGTAGAAAACACCATAGACCACTGTGCAGCATAAAAATATTTTGACAAAGTAAATGGGAAATTGCCAATCCCAGTTCACACATCAAAGGTGTCTTCTGTCTTCCAGGTCTCCTTTGTCTTCTTGCCTCATTCAGTTGTTACCTGGGAGAAGTAGTGGAAATGCAGCTTTATCATAGTGTACCGATGAATAATACAACATAACATCTGAGACCATTAGTCAATATAACTGAGAGATACATTTTCATTGCTTCAACACATATGAAATATGCACGTAGAACACTGCCTGTCACATAAAAATCAGATCTCAATGTTTTCAAGTAATTAAAATTATTCAAAAAAGTAAAATATGCACTACTTCTTTATAACCTATAATTAATTCAAACCTGAGTTTCAAAATTTTTTTTGGAAATTCTACTCCAAATAAGGAATCTTCAAACACATCAATAAGGTTGTCTGTTAATAATGCTACTGATTTTCAGAAATTCCAATTATGATTCATCAGGGGAGGGGCAGAAGTCTGAATTTTTGTCAACCATCTCTCAAGATTTTTCATCTCTTAGTGACAAATGCACATATGAAAACATGGCATTTGTTTCACTATATCCTCAGTTTTAGAGAATTGCATTTAGCTTTAAAGGTAAGTGAGATTACTTTTTGGACAATAAACTTCAAATGTAAAGGAATATGATGTTGTTGTATCTGAAATCTTTGTCCTTTTTTCTATTTAGTACCTCTTTGTTCATGGAGTTGAATCACTCTTCCTTAACTACTTGTGCTTATGACACAGCAGAGTCAAGCAAATCAAGAGATAGCCCCTATGCAGTGACACTAAGCCCAGAGTTGCTCCATAGTAGCTTATAAAGTAAGGGGCAGGAGTACATCTAGGATGTTGATGGCTTCATTGAGGTTTCATTATTGTATAACCTCTGATTATTCTTCTAAGAGAAAACAAAGTCTTTGAGAATTAAGACACAAGTGCTTACAGAAGAGCTATAGGAGAAAGGTGGTGGGATGATTTCTCATTCTTTCTTTGTGAAGCATTTGCATGCTGCTTTTTATCTGACTTCTGTCTAAAAAAAATTATAGGCATTTTTCTTTTGACTTCTGACATTCTGGAAAAGCATAATGTGTTGGAGCTAAAAACTTTAACAAGTAGCACATGATCTCTGCCAAGTGAATAACATTCTACTATTAAAATAATCTAACTAAATTTGAAATATTTTTCTTTCATAATAATAATATATAAAACTAATTTTTAGGAAAGATGAAGTTACAATATATTTTACACATATCAACCTATTCTCAGTATAAAAGATTTGTTTTATAACTGTTGTTCTATCTACCTTATTCATTCTTAATTGCTTATACTAAAAGCAAAAGTTTTTTAAGTTGTTAATGAATGGTTTTAAGAAAACTATAGTAGCCCATGAAAAATGTATTCTATCTTAAATCAGGGCTCGATGTTAAAGAATGAATGTCTTCATGTGGTTGTACAACTTGGTTTAGTCATTCTAGAGATGAGAAAGAATATTGTGATCTCATCGTCCCATTGGAAGTTTTGGTGTTGTTTTTTGTTTGTTTGTTTGTTTTTTCCTTTCTGTATTAGCTGCAAATTTCTGCCAAGCCTATAGACATTTTCTAACACACATTCAGACAAGAGTTGAGTATATGACATATTTCCAACATTCTGTGATATTTCTTTTTTTTAATAAAAAATATTTAGTTTGCAAGTAAACAGACTGTCGACTAGGTAAAAACAGATACAAATAAATTCTGTGGAAACAAGCAGAGCAGGTGTATGTAAGTGACATAGCCAATTTGATTTGCTATGCATCTTATCCACAGTTCCATGTAGTGATGGGCTATTCAGCAGTACTTACATTCCAAAAAAAAAAATATTGACTTTAGTAGTAGGATAGTTTATGGAAGGGATATTGTGATAGCATTTTTTTAGATTATATATTATCAGGAAATTATGATATGCTTGTTACCATGATTATCATGTCATTGTATTTGTTCCCAACTCTTAGCTACTAATGTCTAAATGTGGACACAGTTCCAAGTAATTTTGTTGTTCCTTTTTAAATATTTTAAGTAAATACTCAAATTTAAATAAATCTCAATTATTAACTAAATGTTAACTTGCTCTCTATTACAGGTTTCTATTAAAGAAACTTTCCTGGAAAAGGTAACTGCTAAACATTAAACCCTAAAAATAACTAATGGCTAGGCCCACATTTTGAAAAATACATAGATGTAGAACACTAATAACCAAGATTCATATTGACAATTAAGCTCTGTTCAGAGGAAGAATTTTCTTTTCACATCTGAATCTTTTCTTGCATTGACAAAGTCTGCTATCCCTATGATGATTTGTAGACTCTCAAACATTGAATGTCTTAAAAATATTTTATAAATTCCTTAGTTTGTATGTAAGAAAATCATAAAGGTTTTAATAATGATTTCTGTGTGCCTACACAGGGTCATTTGGAATAATCATTAAAGAATCCTAAATTTAAAAACAATAACAACTGCTACTTAAGCTATAGCATACTATACAGAATTGAGTATGTGTCAAAACAATATTTTTCTTATTAGATTGGCAACAATAAGAATATTTGTAAGATCTTATTGAAGCATTTTATAACACCTATTTAAAAATATCCACCAGACAATTAGAATATCTGATTCATTTAAGTGTCTGTCTTTTCTCATTGCAGTTGGAAAATTCTTATTCTTGGTTTAATAGGGGATAGTCAATCATATCTTAGACTTTTAAGTTATTATTTTAACAAACTGTCCTATCTACTACAGAGGAGGGGGGGTATTGAATGATATCCACCCAAGCGGATGCCAGTCTACTGCAGGAGGTATTTGCCTATCTCCTCCAGTTTTATTTATATAATTAGTAGTTAGTTTTTATTTCTATAGACTCATTGAATTTGTTTATAATCTGTTTTATACTTGAATGCTTCATTATTTATTTTGTTGCAGATTTTTTTTTTTTTAACTTTGGCCACTGGGACCTCTTTAATTTGTTAAGTGTGTTCCTTTGACTGTCTTTAACAATGTGGGTTTTGTTTTGTTTTGTTTGAGCATGTTCTTGCTCTCCACTACTTCAAGATACTCTAGGCTTTTCTTGTATCTTCCCTTATTAATACTGGAATGAACCAGCCATGATTCAAATGGGCTCTGGTTCATTTTAATGGACAGTGGAAGGAGAAACAGACATAGCAGCTAGGTATGCTCAGTGCTACTGGAGTGTGCTAGTTTGTTGGTATTATCAGTTGACAGAGCATGGAAACATATGTATGTATACTAAAAATGCATATACATATAAATATTTCAGTATGTAACCATCTGAACATTCAGCTAAATATGAGTTTATACTGATGTCTGCAACTCTAATCTATTACCACTCAAATCTATTACCACATAGATCTTTCTACGCTTTTCCTATTACTTAGCTGTAATTTCCTATTATAACAGTGAGAAAGTTTGCTACCACATATTTACTTAATTGTTAAATAACAGTATGAATGTGTGTGGCTATATTATAATAATTTGTTTATATTCCCTTGGGTAACAATTCTATCGGTTAAATTTTGATGTTCATATATAGCTTATTTTTCCTATTGTTTTACAAATTATACTCATATAACCCACATTTTCAGTAAAGAGATATCTGTATATATACATATGTATCATAATACATTTATTACTGTATAACCATTATATACAGCAATAAATGTATTACTATATATCAGAAATCAATTTAATTGTTTTCTTACATTCAGATTCCATGCTAGGATCTCTTAGGCACCTAAACAATTGTCGTTTGATACTCTTAACTGTTTCTTTCACAGAGAAAAATGTTTAAATTTCAAGAAGTTCCAATCTATTAACAATCTTTCTTTAATATATTTTTCCTTTTGGTGACATTTAAAATTAATCACTAAGCACAAAATCACTTACATTTTTCCAGTTTTCTTTTATAAATTTTATAATTTTGTAGTTTATATTTAGTTCATGTATCTTCCAGTTTTAAATGATTTTTGTAAAAGCTATGAAACCTCTTTCAATATCATTTTTTAAATATCTGTGGATGTCCAGTTGGTCTAGCACCATTTGGGGAAGAAAATATTTTTTTTTCTTCTTTGAATTATCTTTGCTCATTTCCCAAAGATCAGTTCATTACATGTGATTCTATCTCTGGATTCTGTTCTATTTATTGACCTGCACATTCATCCTTTTTTAGTTCCATGATGTCTCAATTAGTGTAACTCCATAGTATGTCTTGCATGATTTAGTCAAGTCCTTAGATTTGGTTATTCTTTTTCAGTATGGTACTGGTAATCAAAGTCTTTTTATTTCATATAAGCTTTAGAATTGGTTTATTAATATCTACATAAAATTTTTCATTGAATCTGTAGATCAACTTGGAAATAATTGATATGTAAAAAAAAACTCGAGTCTTCCAACCCATGAACACTGAATATCTCTCCATTTATTTATTTATTTATTTATTTATTTTGGTACCAGGGATTGAACTCAGAGGCACTCAACCACTGGGCCACATCCCCAGCCCTTTATTTTGGTTTTTATTAGAGACAGGGTCTCACTGAGTTGCTAAGTGCCTCACCATGGCTGAGGCTGGCTTTGAACTCGCGATCCTCCTGCCTCAGCCTCCCAAAGTGCTGGGATTACAGGCGTGCGCCACCGCACCCAGCTTATTTAAATTTTGTTTCATTTATTTCATCAAAATTTTGTTGCTTTCTGCATATTGATGCTGGTCCTATTTTATTGGATTTATATGTAAGTATTTCCTTTTAGAAATCATGTAAATTCTTTTTAATTTAAAATTTAATTATTTATTACTAGTACAGGAAAATATTTGGCATTTGTATAGTAAACCTTATATCTTGTGATGGTACTATATTTACGTACTTGTTCTCAGAATTCTTTTTATTGTCAATTCCTTGGGATTTTCTACATAAACAATCATGTTTTCCTTAAACAAGGGCATTTATTTCTTCCTCTTCAACCTGTGTATTTTTTAAAATTTCTTTTTTCATTTCATTACAATAGATAAAACTGCTAGTGTAATTATTTAGTGACAGAAATTTTCTTGCCTTATTCCTTAGAGGGAGAAGAGTCATGTTAGGTAAGAGTGTTACTAGATATTCTTTTCCTATTTTAAACGTCTATTCCTAATTTGCTGAGATTTTTTTTTTGTGTGCGTCAGGAATAGGTGTTGGATTTTATTAAATGCTACTTTGTCATCATTTGTTATGATCATGTTATGGTTATACTGCTTTATTTTTAAATGTTCAGCTAAGCTTACATACCTGAATTTTTTTCCAATTAGTTGTGGTGGGTACTTTTTTTTGGGGGGGGGGGGGAGACATTGTATTTTAATTTACTAACATTTTGTTGCAGAATTTTGCATCAGTGTTGATATATATTCATCTGCGGTTTTCCCTTCCTGCAATTTCTTTATGAATTTTGGTAATAAGGTAATTGTGGTTCTATTAACAGATTTAGAAATAATTTTATCTACCTCTATTTTATAGAAAATGCTATGAATATTTGTGTCATTATTTTTGGTGAATTTTTTCAGTGATTGCCCTTTTTTAAACAGTTATTAAGAATTGATTCAATGCCCTTCAGTAGACATAAGCTTATTCAAAATATTTGTTCTTCTATGTCCCATTGTGTATTTAAAAACAAATCAGTTTCTATAAGAGTTGATATATGTGGGCATATAATTGTTCATTATGTTTTATAATCCTTTATGTTGATAAAATCCGTAGTTACAATCCATGCAACCCTAAGTATTGGTGTCTTCTTTCCCCTCTCTTCCTTTTTAACTTGGTAATCCTGGCTAAACACTTAACAATTTTATTGATCTTTTAAATATACAATTTAACCTTCAAATATTTGGATATTTTACATCTGTCTGCAATTTCTTTCAAATTTAGTTCTAATGTGTTCCAAGAATACACTTCATGTGACATCTATTATTTTCAATGTGTTAAGATATATTTCCTGGTTTAGAATACCTTCTATTTTGGTGAATCTTCTATCTGTGCCTGAGAAGAATATGTATTCTGCACTTGTTGAACAAATTATAATATAAATATCAAATCAAGTTAATTGATAGTGCTACTTAGGTCAATGTCATCCTTACAGGTTTTCTGCTTTCTTGACATACTACAAAATGAAAAATGTGAAATCCATCTTGAAAATCAGGATCAGGTCCTAGTTCCCCCAGAGTTGAAGATTAAACACTCAAGAAAAGCCAAGGCAAGTGCAGTAAGTAAATTTTATTTAAAAACAAGTGGGGATGGGGAGAGACCAACCATCATTTAGAGAAGAGGGGATCCAGAGCTGGTGCATGAGGGAGTGGGGATGTCTTGCCCCTTTGTAGATTTTAGGTTTTTTTTTTTTTTTTCATATCCTCTTCTCCCATCCTGCCTATGTGGCCAAAAGGTGGGAAAGGAGTCACCAGGAGGACTCATTGAAAACCCCTTGCTAGGAGGAACAAGTCCCAGCAAGCCACCCTGTTTTCCATATCTGTCCAGTTGGGCAGGAAAGGAGCACCCAGGAAGACTCATTAAAAATCCCTTGCTGGGAGGTACAAGTCCCAGGAGGCAGGTAGCCTTGGCAACAGATTGTTGAGGAAGGGGCAGTGTTCTGGAGATATTAGCATTATATTTCCTTTTGAATCAACCCCAATCTTCCCAAACCAATCATTCATTTTCTATGCGATAGTTCCTTTGCCTCATCTCAGAAAGATGTTGAAGACTTCAACTATAATAGTCATTTTTTTATTTCACTTTGATATCACTTCAGGATTTTTTTGTTCATATATTTGTCTATTTGAGCATTTGTTTTTTACTTTAAAAATATTTGATGATCTGTTTTTAGTTGCATCACCAGGAAAGGATAGTTATCTGAGAATTGATCTCTTTGTTAATATATAATGTTTCCATGTATTTCTGAAAATTTTCCTTTTTCAGAAGTCTACTTTGTTTAAATTTAGTATTGTTATCTCAGGTTTATTTTAATTAGTATAGCATGACATATCAATCTTTATCCCTTTATTTTCTAAAAAGTTTTATTTATACATAATTCATCCTCTCTTCACTTCTATATTATCTGACATATTATATTTAAAATGTGTTTTATAGGCATCTTATTATTTGTCTTTTAAAAAGTCTGTGGGGCTAGGGTTGTAGCTCAGTGGTAGAGTGCTCACCTCGCTTGTGGAAGGCACCGGTTCAATCCTCAGGACCACATAAAAATAAAATAAAAGTATTGTGTCCATGTACAAGTTAAAAAAAAATTTTAAAAAGAAAAGAAAAAACCTGTCTGGCTGGGTACAGTGACACACCTGTAATCCCATTGACTCAGGAGGCTGTGGCAGGAGGATATACATTTGAGGCCAGCCTCACAAAATTAGCTAGACCCTAAGCAAATTAAGGTCCTGTCTCAAAAAAAAAAAAAAAAAAAAAAAAAAAAAAAAAAAGAGGGGCACTGGGAATGTGGGGATGTAGCTCAGTAGTAAAGCACCCCTGTGTTCAATTCCCAATGCTCCTCAAAAAATTCTATCTCACTTTGATATCACTTCAGGATCTGTATCCTCTAAATGGTCTATTTTGAAGAATTGTCATGTAATTATTGATAGATTGTTATGATATCTACTATGATTGTAACTATATACTTTTTTTCAAGTGTTAATTATAACTCTATATTAAATAGAGTGTGAGTTTTATAGACCTTCTAGCTGTATAGAGGGAGAATCTACCATTTTATGCTTACATATCAGTCTTTCAGCACACCTGTATCCATGAGATGTGGCCTTCAGAAGTTGTCTTCTTACCCCACATTCTTAGTCAAGACTAAACTGGGTTGGATTCAGGAAAATGTCCTATGCACTTCCAGGAAGGATAGAGTTCTTACATACTTTTTCACCTGGATGGTGGGCCCTTTTTATGGAGAAAGCTCTCCTCATTTTAGACAATGGTTACTTTTGCTCTCTGCCTGTTAGTGCCCTCAAGAATCTATAGAACTTTCATTGTGAGAACCCAGTGAGTTCCCTGAAGGTAAACTCATTGTGTGTGGACATCCCTAAGACTTGGACACTTCCATCATGAAAATCCACAATTAGGTCTTGACCCTCCTCTCATCAATTTACCAAAATTGTCGTTTAAAATTCCTTCCAGTTTTGGGGGACACAGCTTTGGCATAGGGAAATAGAAATCAGTTCCAGTTCTTTAGAGTCATATGTCTCTCTAGATATCAAGGTGGCATTTTGCCCTGGGAACTCAGTTCTTTTTTGGGTTGAAGAATAAGCTAACCATATGCTTAGTTTTGTTTTTAATTGATTATTTCTTTTTTTTTTTCCTTTTGTCAGGATAAGATGAGCAACTTCCTGTGTCTTTACATGTCAGAAGGATGACATGTAGAAGGATTTGTTCCTGATTGATGACTTACTCTAAAACATAAGACTTCTATTTTACCTATGCCTAAATTCTATCATCTATTCTTCTGTCTCTTACACACTGGCCCTTTCAAATATTTTTAACAGTTCAGGGACAGCTAATATTCACTATAGTGAAAATCATAAGAAATGCCAAATGTGACCTTAGTCTCATTTTTTCTAATTTCTCTAGATATCCTGAATCATATAAAAATCACTGTGTCCAAATCGCATGGCATCATGTACAAAGTGTTTCATAATTTATAGTTTTAAAGGTCTATACAATCATTTGGGCTCTTTTGCTTCACTAATTTAGACGACAAAGATTTCCTCTGAGAGGACAATGCTTTCTCTAAGTCTACCATGGTACTACATACACTTAAAATTTTCACACAGTGCTGCTCTCTACATGAGGAAAGTTTCTTTTCCCTCTGGGAAAACTATTTATTCTTCCAGACAAAGCCAAAGTTGTAATCTTTCTAAAAAATACATCTCAATTTAATACAGTGATTGGTCAGTCTTTATTAACTATGTTCATTGTTTGCTCTCCTTTTGTGTAATCTTCCCACAGTTGATATTGATTATTAGTTTAGATGTTTTCTCACCTATGAGACATGAATGAGGACACTCTCTGTACCATTAGAGCTTCATTCACACTGAGCATAATATATGTTTTTTGAATGATTAATAACTCAATTTAAATAACATCTTTCACTCTTCTTTAATGCATATGGATCTTACTAAATCAAATCAAGCTACACAAACTATATAAAATATAAGCAATTTTAAAATATAACAGGTATATTTTATTTTTTTGTTTCTAGACATTGAGTCTAAACCCCATTTATCACCAATAAATGCAAGCTGTTTATTGGCCCTTTTGTAACCTCATATGCACATATGAAAAGCAAAAGTATTTCATAAATTAACATGGGTTCATCAGGGCATTCCCTTTTGAGTCCAAATGATGTCAGTAATGTTGCTGTATTATTGAGTCTTTTGTCTTTTATTACAGTCATTAGCCACTTCACATTTTAATTGCAATACATGAAATGTTAATAAAAAGTGATTCAGAAGAAATGTTGACCTACTGAGACCTTCATGGCTATTTAGAACATTAGCTATGATTCTCAGAATTAATGTGTACAAAGATTATTCATCAGATATGATAGGCAAATGAAGAAAATGATAAATTGGAATGTTAAACAATGTTCTAGAATTACTAAATATATATTTACCAGAGTTGAAGAAGATCACTTATTATTAATTCTTTAGTATTTAAATTTATATTTTCCATATTCATCAACATTTTACTTATTTTGTTGACCCTCATCATATAAATGCTAACAGTAGTTTTGAATTTTTGTCCATTCATCCATCGAACTAATTTACTTTCCTGCAAAAGGATACAATCTACCCAACAAAATAGAGAATAGTTTAATAGAGAAGACAGCAATTTTATGGAAAGTGTCAGATAACTGCATTTGTTTGCAGTATCCACTAGCATCTTTAGCTCAATGAAACACAGGGATGGCTATTTGAATGGGGTTTATTTCATCCTCTCTGATTACCTGCTCACAATCTGTCCACGTCATATGCGAACATGCCTTTAGAGTAATGGATGTTCTTTCCCTTCTTATTCACTTTACTAAGAACAATGTTTATAGTACAAATACCTTCCTTTCCTAATGAAGTATTATTTTCAGCATGAGGATTTGAGAGAAAGAGTGTGTGTTCATGAAACAGAGAGAGTGTATCTAAGGCATATTATTGAAACCCTATGGAATATCAACCAAGTACTCTATGATTCACTTCAATATTAATTTTAATGATATTGCTGCTCTTAGAATGCTGCATGAATCAACATAGGGGTATGACCTTCATTCAATCAATGGTTTCAGTTTGTGGTCCTTTTGTGATATATATTCTCTCATGGTCATCCTGACATTTTTTCTTAAGAGCCGAGGCTCTCACTTGCTGATTTTCACACCTGAGGACCATTTGTCTTATACTGTCATTTTCTAGCTACTGATGTCAATGTTAACATTGCTATAAACAGACATTGCCTCAAGAAAACACACAAATCATTTCTGGTTAAAAGGAAACTGTGTCTTTGCTAAAACTACCTGTGCATCACTTGTCAATGAGAATTGCTGACGGGATTATTTTTCATTTGTACCCCTGGGAAAATAATCCTTCTCCATCCTGCATATCCTTTAAAATTGGTAGTAAGCACAAATAGTGTATCAAATACAATTACATTCTAATATTTTCTAATGTGTTAATAACACATTTTGATATAGCTCTAAAAAGATTTATAGGAAGGTGAACAGCACCAAAAAATAAATATTCTGAAATGCTTACTAAGAAATTCTAATGATTTCTTTGGCTGAAGGTATTTAAAAATATAAAGTAATAATTTTATAGCAGACAAACCCAAAATTATAATAACTCATTTTGATAAATGAGTCAATAAAATGATTTGTTAACAGATGTTATTTTTACCACTGAATATAATTTTATTTTTCACCATTAAAAAATAAGTAAATAAAATAAAAGTGATTTAAGTTATACATACTGCTTCCCATTTCTTCATTTTTTATCTTAACATATTGGAAATAAGTTTATCTCAATGAAAAGATTTCTTCACCATCAATCCTAGGGTTGAGGAGAAAATTTGTAGACTCAGGAAAAGAACTAAATAGGAAAGGACAAATTTAAAATGAAGTTAAAACAAAGGCAATTGATGAAGAAAGATTCATGTCAAATTAGGAGATGGCTCAAGAGTGAATATAGCCAGAAAGATGAGTCTTATTAAACAGGGAAGGTTGATACTGGCTGAAAGATGTGAAATAACAGGACAAGGGAGGACAGAAAAGAGCAAAGCTAAGTAAGTTAATATCATTTTTATATAATCAATTAGAAATGAAAAAATATCTGCAATTTATAGAAGTCTATGCAATTTATAGGGTTAAGTCTGGAGGTATAAATGCCAATACTTGTCAGTTTGTATAATACCATTTTTCTCAATTTATATACATTTCCATCATTAAAGTATTTGTATACAAATTAAAAGTTTCATTTTACTTATTCTGAGTGACTGTTCTTTCAGAAATCAGCAAATAAAAAATTGGCTGTGGTGGCATACACCTGTAATCCCAGTGGATTAGAAGTCTGAGGCAGGAGGATTGATGCAGAGTTCAAAGACAGCCTCAGTAAAAGGGAGGTGCTAAGCAACTCAGTGAGACCCTGTTTCTAAATAAAATACAAAATTGGCCTGGGATGTGGCTCAGTGGTCGAGTGCCCTTGAGTTCAATCTCCCAATACCTACCTGTCCCCTAAATCTAGCAAATAAAAAACTAAATTTAGTTTACTAAAACAAGACAACCTAAAACTCATCTAGATATCCCACTGAATTTTTTAAACAACCATGATAAAAAAAATTGACATTAAGGCAGAGAATTATGTGCTCTAAATTGTGCTTTCATTTCAAAATAATTAGAATCTGGATAAATAAATGTCAATGTATTGCAGGACTCACAGTAAAATATGCATATAAATATAATATCACACACAAATTTAAAAGGCACAAGTAAAACATAATTTAATACCATTTAATCTTGTAGAATACAGCAAAGTTGGTACAAAAAAAACAAAATTATAACTTTATGCTTACATTAAAAAGGAAATAAATAAGATAAGATAAGTTTGAATTAATAGGCTGTGTCCAGTTAAAACGTTTTTAAAAAGAGAAAAAAAAATAGAACAGAAGCAAAATTGGAAGCTAGTTTAAAAAAGCATAAATTCAAAATAATAAAAAAAACACACAAAATAGAATCAATAAATTAAAACTTAAAATCCAGACAGAAAACATAAATGGATTTTACTGAAAATAAAAGCTTGCTATAGCAGAGATTATAGAGAAATTACAATCATTGGTATTTACACTAACCACGTTAAAATATAGATGTGAAAAATTACTAGTAAATATTACATACAAGACTATCCCAATAGGAAAAGGTAAATTCTTAAACTATTAAAGAAATTGAATAAATTATTTTGTAAGACTGCCAGTCAATTTTTTTTTCTTCTTCTTCTTTTTCTTTTTCTTCTTTTTTTTTCTTTTGTGTGTGTGTGTGGGGGGGGGGGGGTGGAGGTGAGGATATTGGGGACTGATCTCAGGGGCACTTGACCATTAAGCCACATCCTTAGCCCTATTTTTTTTTTTTTTTTTTTTGTATTTTATTTAGAGACAGAGTCTCACTGAGTTGCTTAGTGCCTTGCCATTGCTGAGAGTGACTTTGAACTCGAAATCCTCCTGTTTCAGTCACCAGAGCCACTGTGCTAGGTGGTCAGTCTGTTCTTAAGAACAGATAATTCATTCATATAAACAAGGCTTTCAGAGAATACATAGTCAAAAAAGTGCTTTCCCATTTTTTCTACTAGGATAGCTTTGAGACCAGAACTACACCAACCTTTTGATGAAGTTTATCTCTTTAAAAATGTACATGAAAATATTTATGCCAAACTAGATGGGAACAAAAGAAACAGAAAAACATGCATTAAGGGAAGGACTATTTTTGGAAAAGTATGAATGATATTTTTCAAGGTATGTTTATATGTGTAATTATACATATTATAAATTTTATTTAGTAGTAAAATTATTTGATAAAATTCAAACCAAATTCATGATTTAGGAGAAACATTGTTAATCTAGCAATAGGTTGAAGGCAAATTTTTAAGCTTTTTAATATATTCTACAAAAAAATGAGTATGTTGTTAATATGGAAACACTAGTAGAATTTCCTTTAAAATCAAGGTGAAGCATGTTCAGTAACACCACCAAAAAAATAAATAAATGAATAAATAAATAAACAAACAAATAAATAAATAAATAAAACAAAAAAAGCATACAAAGTAAGGGGAAAATAAATATCTTTACCAAAATTTATTTAATTTCCTATGTAGAAAATTCTCCAAAATTTTTCACACATTATAAGAAATTATGGAAATTTAGTAAATTGCCTAGAAACAAATTGAATAGGAAAAGTCAATTTTATCTACATAGCATAGCAAGCAGAAGATATAATTTGTTTTTATTTAAAGAATAATTATAGCCATAAAGACCATTAGGTATTTATTATAAAGGTAAAATATATATTCAAGATGGTTACAGAAAATTACAAATTTTCTTGAAAAATTACCTAAGATATTTTATCTTCCTTTCTGTATTTAATTTTATAAAAATATATTATGCCAAATAATGCAATATACTCAGTACAATTTAAATAAAAGTCAAATCTTTTTTCAAGAATTTAATAAACTGATGTTGACATTTATATTAAAAATAACTCAAGCAGGGTACACTGTGGTACACACCTGTAATCCCAGCAGCTCGGAGTGTTAAGGTAGGATGATAGTGTGTTCAAAGCCAGCCTCATGAAAAGCAAGGCACTAAGCACCTCGGTGAGACCCTGTCTCTAAATAAAATTTTAAAAAGGGCTGGGGATGTGGCTCAGTGGTCAAGTGCTCCTGAGTTCAATCCCCAGTAACAAAAAAGAAAAAAAAAAATGAACAATAAAAATAGGAGAATATTTCTGAAGATAAGAAGTAAGTTATCCTTCTATATATTAAACATTAGATTTGTCAAGGTTGGGATGGAGGTTTGTTTTTACCTTGGCATTTTTTCTGTAGAAACTTTAAAAACAATAGTAAAAGTGAACAAAAGTACTTTTCTCATATATTAACAATATGATTGATAATTTTAAACGATATTGGTGATAAAATTCTTCCCTGTGTAGAGTCCAGTATCTCCAAACACTTCCCTCTTAGTATTTCATTTAGTTAATCAATAAGTTGGAAAATTTAAATCAATGTTGTTCGGTGCAAACATAAGTTAAACTGACCAGTGAAACAGAGCTTCCAGACACAAGCCTTGCAGATATTGACACACCATTGTGTCTCATTCCAGGGGCATTTGATGGATCCATTTATGTGCCAGGGTGAAATGAATGGCACCTTCAAGATTTTAAGTGCGAGCATTTTAATGATGGGAATACTTAACAAGTCATGAGCAGGGATAAGGGAACCCAAACTCATTTTAGAAAGTTTAAGAACTAGCAACAGGCCTTAAAGTTCAGAGAAGGAAACAGGACTAAAGCAGAAGTGGAGAAGGGACATTACCTGACTCCCAGTCTCAGAAGATAGGCTGTCTTTCAGCAACTGTGGCCAGTAAGAGTGAAAAACCCACAAACAAAATGACAGTAAGAGAGGGAAATAAGCCAAGATCTATACTTCATTCTCCTCTCATTGTTGCCATGTCTGTGGTTCCTACTGTTCAAATCCAACCGGTAGCCAGAGGTCAGAACTTTTTAGGCAACGAAGTTCATAAAAGTCAGCATCCCAGAGCACAGAGCAGAGAAGAGCTGAGGGGTGATCTGATAAATGGAGAATAGCCAGCACACTTGAACCTTTTAACTCCCAGGATCCAATGTAAGCATTTACTAGGGCTAGTTACCACCAAGGGTATTTTTGACAAAGAGTTCATAATTTTGCTGGCCACACAAATCTCTGTTGTGATTTCACAATTCTGTTGCTGGACAAAAACCATTTTTATACTTAAAGCCTCAATGGCAACATTAGCTTTCATTACTGCTCATTGCATAAAATAGCAGGGTGTATTAATTGTTTTTTTTTTTTTTTTTTTTTTTTTTTTATCACTGTGACCAAAAGAACTGACAAGAAGAATTTCAGAAGAGGAAAAGTTTATTTGGGGCTCATGGTTTCAGAGGTTTCAGCTCATAGACAGCCAATTCTGTTTCTTTGACCTGAGATGACGCAGGACATCATGGTGGGAAGGTTTGGGGAAGAAAAGTGGCTCAGGACATGGCACCAGAAGCCAGAAAGAGACTGTTCCGCTCACCAGGGATGAAATATGTCCCCCAAAGGCAAGTCACCAATGACATACCTTTTCCAACCATACTCTGCCAATGTACAATTACCATTCAGTTAATCCATTCAATTAGGTTAACAGACTGATTAGATCAAGACTCTCATAACCCAATTATTTCACCTCTAAACTTTCTTGCATTGTCTCACATATGAAAATTTGAAGCTCATATCTAAACTATAAAACAGGGATAAGCAATACATGGAAGTGAAGGAACAGAGAAGGAAAAGGAATCATTAAAATAATATTTAGCTAAGAAGAAGCCTAATTAATAATTATAGTTTCATGCCACTCTATGGCAGCATTTTCCATGGTCATCTTCAGCCTAAGGAAGAAAAAAGCATGACAAAGATTTTCAGTAAAATCTTCAGACAAAGATTTCAAGTAGGGTGACCTTCTCATCAATGCACTTCATAATGCTCAATGAAAGTCCAGGAATACTGTTGCGTGGTATAGTAGAGGGAACTGAAATCAAGGATCTACTCTAGCATTTGTGTTTCCACCTTCTACAGATGACCAGGAAACTTACTGACTTAAAGGTACTGCTTGATCAAACTTTAACATGCATTCAAATATCTTGAGTATCCTGTTCAAGTACAGAGTCTAATTCAGTAACCATCATGTGGGACCTGACATTCTGTTTAGCTAAATTTCTTTCAGATGGTTCTCTGACCACACTTAAAGCCAACCATATATAAGTAGAGACTACTTATATACAGGCTTTAGTTACCAGTCTATCTAACTAGATTCTTGACATCACACACACAAAATCACTGCATATTCCCTAATTTACTTAGGGTTTCTGAGGGAAATCTATAATCATTAGATTTGGCCTGATTGAATATTGCACTGAGATCTTCATTTCAACCAATGATTGAATTCTCTGGGTTTTTTAGATTCTATCTTACTTTTGTTTCTGAGAATCTTTGCTACTCTTGAAATAAAAGGAACTATCCTAATAATAATTCTTGTTATTGGAGAGAAGGTCCACAATTTCTGAGGTGCACTGGAATGTAAGTCTCAGTGTTATAGATAAGATGAGAGAATAGGCCTAATCCTTTTGAAATTCCTTTATGTAGTTACTCCACTGGGTAAAAATGCCACTGAATGTCGACGGGTAGATCTTTTGTTTATTTTAATGTAAGATGTGAGAGAAAGTCTGGGCTTTTAGAAGTATAGATTTTGCTCCAAATGGCCAGGGAATTTTAAAGAAAATTGAGATGTGAAAAATCTTAGCTTCTTCTGAGTCTGTCAAAATGTACCCCTTGCAAATTTCAAAGCTCAGTTTCTCAATAAACGGCCTGCATATTTTAGTATATAACCTGTTAAAATTGCATACTTAAATGATGGCATCTCTACAATCTACCACCAGGTTCTGGGTTATCAGGCACATCTACCCTGATACTTCAGGTCATTTCTTTAAGCCTCCCCAAATCTTCCTGTTTTTTTACTTCAATCTTGATTTCGAAATACATGGCTTTAATTTTTTTTTTTTCCCCCTCAGGTATGCTCATAAAGGAAGTAAGAATCAGGCAGAAAATCCATCCTTAAAGGCTTTATTGTCATCAGTTGTCACCATTTGTCTTGATAGTGATCAAGTGACATAACCACATAATCTCTCCAAGCTATTCTTTCTACCTGAATGCCACCTCATGCTACAACCTATGATAATGTGAGTGATTATGACCACTGTATGCTATGGATTATCAACATCACATTTCATAAAAAAGGGGGTTAATCAAGAACTCAACATATATCTGAACTAACAAATCTCAGAATTTCATTTTTTACTTAGGACAATTTTCTTTAAATACTATACCATCTCAAAGTTAAACTGGGATGTGACCTACTATCACATTTATTGCACCAAACCATTAAAACTCAATATTAATCCTGGTGCTGAAAAATTAGCTACCCTATGGTACAAGTGATCTGCTATATTTTAGAAAAGTTAATTATTTTATATCCTTTAATAATTATACCAATTTGGGTAATCACTCCTAAGCACAGAAATAATCTACAACAGAAAAAAGTTGTCACAAAATTGTTCAACTAAGGATGATTATTTTTTTAAAAAAATAAAGAATTTCAATTAACTTTTATTCTATATTTTAGAATAGGGAAGGCTTTCAAAGCAGAACAGGTTCCAAAAACTCACAGGTTCTATCTAACATGACTGAACAACATTTATAGGCAATAAAAAACATTCTTAAAAGCTGAGTAAAAATTGCCAATGTTTAATCCTACTGAATTTATTTTAACAGGTGGATAAGAAACTTACATGTGATTATATATGAATGATAAGAAGGGAAAATCATTTGCATACAACACTATGCAAATAATATCCATAAAATCAACTTTGGATTTTGGAAATATAGATATAATCTTATTTCCTTTTCTGTTGTTCAGTATTAGTCTGAAGAGAGAACAAATTACGAATGGCATTGACCACTGTAGCTAACTTTAATTGGTTCTCCTTTGATGAATCTTATTCTAAAGTTTTTTTCTTTTCTCAGAGTCTCCAAGGTTAGAGAATTGCCATTTAAATCTTTCTAAATCTTGCAAAAGTGCTAAATCTTGAACTAGGATTTCCTAACTCTACACAAGTTCCAATTCATCTTAATAATCCATGAAGCTGCAAACGCAGAAGATAATTATGTTTCTCTCAAGATAACAAAGCCCATAGGTCATTCCGTTTAGGTGGGAATTGAAACAACTACAATATTGGAAGCCAAAACAATTACGGAAATAATTCTGCAGCACCTGCATTACATCGTGCTTTCCAACTTATGTTTGTCTTATTTTCTAATAATTAATGTTAAAATAAATACATTTTTACTGCTTCTCTAGCTGGTAATGGATTTTTACCATGGTGGGCTAAGCAGGACATTTCAGAGAAATCCAAGCATTGTTACACTTACAGTTATCTGCCTTGATGGAATCAAATAATGTGAATCTTAGTGAATAGTTAATTGAATTATCATTGAATTATCTTGTCACTGTAGCTGACTTATCCAAATAACTAATAGATAAAGTCACCTGAGGTTGGATGCATTCTGTAGATGTTTTTCCAAGGCAGATATCACTGCAGAGAATAAAGCAAAATAAGTTTTAATTACGTATGAATACAAAAACAATGGAGGCTAAGCCTATCAGAAGTGAGACACCAGTCAAAAAACTGTTTTTAGTTGAGAGGCAATTCATTTTTGTTTTGCTTTATTATTAGCATGATATGGTTGAAAAGAATATAATTTATCCTTGAAAAATGTATGTGAATATTTTCTGGGCTGGGGTTGTGGCTCAGTGATTGAGAGTGTTCATTTTGCTTATGTGAGGCACTGGGTTTGATCCTTAGCACCAGGTAAAATATAAATAAGCTATTGTGTTCATCTACAACTATATATATAAATATTTGTGTATATATACATATATATGGTGTGTGTATATATATATTTTAAAATATTTTCTAACATGAATAAAATGTTCAGAGTAAAATATTGACTCATGCATTAGTATTTTATTAAAAGGTTTGTTATGACAATATTAATGTGGAAAATGTAAAATGTACATAAAAATTAGTCTTTCAGTTCTCAATGAACTAGGTATCCAGGGTTTCCTTGGAGTGATAATATGATTCCAAACCATAAACTTTCTTCCTCCTCATTCCCTTCCCATTCTCAAGGAAACTGACAGCCTTGCCTTCTGATGGTGGAGAAAAAGTCCAGGTTTTAGGAGATTTAAATCAGTAGTAATTCATTTTTTACCTTATCCTTAATAAATAATACCCAAATCCTTACTTAAATGAACAAGGTATTGTGGAGATTTTCCTGAGTACCATTTTAAAATTAGTTTCTTATCTATATTTTCATAGTTCTCAGGAAACAACCTCTGCTAATAAAAAAATGGAATAATTTCTGCTTACACTGTCAAAAATTTTCCTATTTGGGAATTTGGAACATCTAACATTACAGATCCTGGAGTTCCAGGGATGGAGAACATAAAGCTTTCAAGTACCAATGAATGTAAGTGGAGCCACATTTGCTTCCAATATTTTTTTTTTTTTAATATTTATTTATTTGCTTTAGTTGTACACAATGTGTTTTCAATTTTTATGTGGTGCTGAGGATCGAACCCGGGCCCGCGCACGTGCTAGGCGAGTGCTCTACCGCTGAGCCACAATCCCAGCCCCTGCTTCCAATATTTTTGATCCTGGACTCTTAACTTTCTTTTTAGGACACAATACCATATTAACAAATTTAATTTGGCTTGTACACTGAAACCTGGAGAACATCATCCCACATTTGTAGAATATTTCTTCAGGACTTTGTGCCTCATTTGAATCTGGAGAAGGGTATTCCTGGGTTCTAACAAACCAGGTTTCTGTTTGGTGGGGATATGATAAGACCAAAGGATCCTCTATGATCTCACTCCCTCACTTTCATCACGGTCAAGTAGATGCCTGTTTGGATACTGTGTTGTATAGGGTTTTGTGCATAAAAATCAGGCATCCATTACCCCCTAGGTAAGGTTTCTGGTTGAGACTCTGTGGGCAAGAAAGACAGACCCATACCTGGACTAAATGTATGTTTTAGTTTTTGAGGAAATGCTAAACTATTTCCATAATGGCTGTACTAATTTACATTTCCACCAGCAGTGTATAATAGTTTTCCTTACTCTGCATCTTGACCAGCATTTGTAACTTTCTGTCTTCTTCATTATGTCCATTTTAACTAGAACTAAGATGATATCTCCTTGTGACTTTGATTTGCATTTCCCTGATGATTAGTCTGAATTGGTTATTTTTTCACACAGAAAAATGGCTATTTGCATTTTTTGAATAATGTATATTCAAATCATTTGGCCCTTTTAAAATCATATTATTTGGTTTTGTTTTGGGTTTGTTGTTTTGTTGGGGAGCTGTTTTGAGTTTCTTATATATTCTGCTTTAACTCCTTGTCCGAAGAATAGTCTGCAAATAAGTTCTTCCTTTCTAAAAGTGGGCCCTTCAATCTGTTTATGTTTCTGTGCAGCAGCTTCTTATGTTTATATAATCCTTTTTTATGTTTTGAGGTCTTCTCAAAATATATCTGCTTATTCCAAATATGTATTGTTTCCTCCAGTAGTTTCATATTTTCCAATTGGGTCTAACTTATTTTGAGTTCATTTCTGTGTATATTTATAGGTAGCAATTCGGTTTTTATCCTTCTGTTTATATATATCCAGTTTTCCCAGCACCATTTATTGAAAGGATGCTAGATTTTCCACTGTGTATTATTAGTATTTTTGTAAAATATCAGTTGGCTGCATGTATGTGGATTAAATTTGGGTTTCTCTGTACTATTTCATAGGTCCATGTGTCAGTTTTATTCCAGTACCATACTATTTGGTGTATATAGTTTTATAGTATATTTTGAAATCAGGTATGTAATAGCTACAATTTTTTTTTTCTTGCTAAGGATTACTTTGACTATTCTTTTTGTGTGTGCTTCCATATGAATTTTAAGATTTTGTTTTCTATTTCTTTAAAAATACAATTAGCATTTAATATGGATTCAAAGAATCTGTAGATTGCTTTGTGTATTCGGGATATTTTAACAATATTTAGTCTCCAGTTCATGAAAATGAGAAGTCTTTGCATTTTCTTGTGTTCTCTTCAGTTTCTTTCATCAGCGTTTTACCAAATTCATTGTACACATTTCTCACTTTCTTCATTAATTCTAGATATTTTTGCATTTATTGCAATTGAGTTTGCTTTTTTGATTTATTTTTAAGCAAGCTATTTATCACTACTGTTCTCATATGTTGATTTTTTATCTTGTCACTTTGCTGAATTTTTTAATTCAGTGTTTATGTTATTCTATATATAAAATCATATCATCTATAAACAAGTATAATTTGACATTCTCCCTTCAATGTTGGTATCTTTTGTTTCTTTCTCTTGCCTAATTGCTTTAGCTAAGATTACCAATATGACACCTTTGATTAACATGGTTGCTCATCATGATGCCATTAATGTAATAAATCATCCTGATATTATTTTGTAAGTCCAGATGTCTCAGGTATCTTCAAACTACATCAAATATGAGTTCAAAAGACTAATGCAGACTCAAGGCAAAGCTACAAATGTGTATTTTTATCCATTTTATAAAAATGTGAAACATAACTGATCTGTTGTCTAGGTTGTGGCAGAAAAGTACACATCCATTGAAACATGGTTGTGCACCTTTTTCCAGAAGAAATCCTGATGTTCTCTAGCAACTATATATTTAGCATAAATGATGCCCTCAGGACTACTATTTACTTGATAATTTGATAGTCTAAAACTATTGTAAAACTCTGTACTTCATTTCCCTTGTTCAGGGATAGGCTTGTATATTCATCAATGATATAATAGGGACCACCAACACTGCATCCCTTAGATCTTTTAAAATATGATATTAGTCTCTCCTCTCTCGTTAAGAAGTGATGTTGAATTTTAGTCTTTATCTTGGCTCTGTGGGGAACAATAATAGGGCATTCCCTTGGTCTTCTCTGCTATGTTAGCTTTAAACTTACAGGTTGTGTGTTGATGTGAGAATTACTCCAACTGCTAAGTGTGTTAGTCCAAATCATACATGTAAGGGCAGAGGAAACAATACTAAGTGGGACTACAGACCTGTGTAATAGTAGTTATCTGGACTTTGGCTATGATTCCACTTCTTCCTTTGCCTCCACTTTAACAGGGAAGATAAAAAGACAACACTTTTCTCCAGGTATCAATGTTATGTTAGATCCAGTATCCCACAGTCCTTGAGGTATCTATGCAATCACCTTTCACCAATCTTTAGTGATTTTTAGGAAATGAAAGGAAAATGTTGCTATCTATATTTGCTCTGGTATTCGTAGGGTTCTTCTTTCTGGAGGCTCAGTTATCTCTTTAGTCAGTGGAGAGAACAGAGGTTGGAATGTGAGAAGTGTCCAAGGAACTGTGACTTTTATTGACACCTTGGTTTCAATTTCATGTGCACACACTTTTCCTTTTGTTTGTTGGTTTGCTGCCTATTTATTTTGCCCCTAAAGATGTCAATTTCCATTAGTCTTCTCCACAACTCTGTAAGTCAAACCTCCTTTTCTGGAACTCCAACACTGTTTGCCATTACTCCTGATTTTCCTGGCTTTTATAATTTATGCATTGCTAACTGGTGGCAACTGGTTCAGAGCTGATCATCTCCATTGTTATCAAGAAGTGAAGCACTATAACAACTTCTTCTAGAGTTCCAGTTTGTAGCAGAAAACCACTGCCGAGCATCTTAGTTATGCTGATGACCTTCTCATTCACACATTTGTAACATCTTTGTGGCCAGAGAGTCATCTCAGCCTTTCTAGGCAGCACATCTTCTAGTGGGACCTTCAAATATATATCCACTGAACATTTGTGCTTCCCTGGTTATTTTAATCCCTACCTATACCTGAGATTTCAGGCCTTTCCCCCAAATTAGCCATTTATTCTCAAGCCTCTATAATCCAAACTAGAACCAAGTTTACATCACCCCCTATGGTCCTTGCCAGAGTGTCAAAATGTATATTTTGTGGGAATACCCCAAATTTAGTTTTATATTATGGCCCCCTTGTTCATGCACTCTCAAAGTACAGTAGCATAATAATCTTGTCAAATTAAGTGTAAGCATGAGGATGGTTCCACATTGAATCTTTAAATGACTAACTACAACCTGGTTTGTTACAAAGACTAACTGAAAAACTAATTTAGAAGTACACTTGTGTGAGAGTCAATCACAGCAGACACGCTTCAGTTAATTACAGATGACTAAGGAATTCAAATAAGTCCAGACACTGAGGTTTTGCCAATTAAGCAGTCTCTGTACGTCACTTCTTTTTTCTATCTATAAATTTTATCAGACTACTCTGCAGTCCCTGAGTTCTTGGAACATGACCTGCTTTGGAGGGCTACCCAGTTGACTCTACAATTATGAAAAGCCAACTAAAAATTTTAGGACTGAATTTATTGTAATTTTGTTATTTGTCATGCTTTTGGCTCCTGCTGGCACATACTTTCTGGTGTTACAGCTTGCTATTTGTCCAGATCTTTTCTTCCCTTATAAGACTTAGCCTGTGCCATGCTGGGTTTTTCTGTGATCAAGGTCTAATTATTCACATAGGATCCAGGAGAAGAGTTGAGATAAGTACTGAGGAAACCTCTTTTGCCTTATGAAGAAAAGATGCCTCCATTATCTCCCCATGGAGAGGGAGTTTACCTTTTATATAGTAGCAAGGTATTCCTTTAAGCAAATATTATATACTCGCTTCTGAATCAACTTATATAGTTGTAGAAACAGTGTATATGAATTTAGATAAATTTTACTACAAATAATTTTTCAGTAATTAGTCTATATTTGTCTGAAACCAAATTACTATATATTTTGTGTTGTTTTTAATATGACTCTGTGAAATAATATCTTTAATGAGCTCATATAGGCAATGTTTTGGTTAGCTTGCTCTTTAACATTCAAATTAATGCCATAAATACTTATTTAATAATCATGAATAAATTCTCAGTAAAGTGAACACCACAATGCTGAAGAGTTCTATTTAATACTCCAGTGGGTGGTCCAGAGTTAACAGCTTTTTTAAATATAATGTTCCTTCCTTTACTTTATTTATTTTCCCAGCTTTATTAAGGAGTAATTGACAAAAAATGAATATATTAATCATTTACAATATGATATTTTGATACAAAAATAAATTGTGAAATGATTACTATGCACTGTCTAATTAACCTATCCATCATGTCACATAGCTTGTGTGTGTGTGTGTGTGTGTGTGTGTGTGTGTGTTGAGAGCATTTAAAATAAACTTTCTTAAGAAATTCAAGTGTACATCACAGTATTTCTCTCTATAGTACCATGTGCCACATTAAATCCACAATGTCTTTTTCCAGCTATTCATTGAAGTCAAGACTAAATAAATGACAGCAACAACTTAGAGGAAAAAAGTTTTGGTGGAACTCACTGTCTCAGAGTTCTCAGTCCACAGATGGAAAACTCCATTGCTCTGGGTCCAAGGTGAGAAAGCACAAAATTGGGAAAGGACCAAAGGACCTCTAGGAAAGCCTCTTAGCCCATAGTGGAATCAGAAAACAGAGAAAGTGAGGGATAAAGGGGCCACAGGGAAGAACAGCCCTCCCAGGGCACACCCACAGTGAATGGGCATGGCCTACAACCATTCCCTACCTGCTTCTGGTTACCACCCAGTCAGTCCATTCAATCTGGGATGAACTAAGTAAGTTGTAAATCTCACCATATGATCATCTTACCTCTGAGTATTCCTGCATTAACACAGTAGCTTTTGCAGGGTCACCTCATATCCAAATCATAATACACAGAAATATTAAAAATACGACTGAAATTTTGAATCCTTTAACAAATATCTCCCTATTTCCCCCTTTTACCAGCGTTTGGCATCCATCATTATCATTCTATTTTCATTTTCCATAAGTTCAACTATTTTAGATTCAACATAAAATGATAACCTACAGTTTTCTTTTTTTTTTTTTTACTCTACTTGACTTATTACACTTAGCATAATGCCTTCAAAGTTCATTCATGTTGCTGTAAACTGCAAAATTTCCTTTTTTTTTTTTTGCTAAGAAATATTCCATTGTATATATACATGCCACAATTTTATTGGTCTTCTTACCATTAATCATTTGTAGTGAATAATTCTACAAATAAACCAGTGAGCTAATACCTGAACAAGTACGTAGTACTTTTGGAATACTGAGGCAAATGGTTTTTGTTAAGTTTCCTTTCAAGTACAATCACCACTAACCATCTCAAATATTTCAAAAATTCACTTTATAAAAACTCAGATTAAAACGATTGATGCACTCACATAAATGAATTTCAGCAAGCAAAAAATATGACTTAAGAAAACCCAGAAAGTTAAGTATTACAGAAAAAAAAATCCCATCTTTTTCCAAGATGATTCAGAGTTCTCAAGTATATGTATTCACTAGAACAAGTTTCAGATACTTAGTTATCGCCTATAGATATTTTGTCTGAAGTTAGAATTCCATGTAGAGGCCATTTGTGTCCATGTTTGGGACACTGAATTATAGTTGCCTTGCTTGTTTGGTTGCCTCAGAGAGAGCAAAGTGATTTAGCCCAGTTCAATTTCAGCAAGTTGATAACTTTGCCCTTGCACATCAGTTATCTTGAATCACAGCTGACTCTGTTAGGTGCTATGTCATTCCACATTTCACTCTGTTTGTGCAAAACCTAGATTTGGTTTAATGCTTTCTGGCCTTCTGTGCAAGCTGAGTAGCTCAGCAGAAATAATGAGCATTTCACAGGATACAGGTCTAATTTGTAGTGAAATATTGGTGCACATGGTCCCTGAACATTTTTTCTGAAATAAGTTACTCTGGAAATAAGAATCAACCAAATAAGTAATGTAAGATGAAAGCAAACACCCACTCCAAAACTAGAAATGGTATAAATGCTATATCCTTTCCTGTTTTAATACCTATTTCTTATAGAATCAAACATTATATGAGATTTTCATTATTAATCCGAATATAAAACTGACAATTGGCAACTTTTTAAATTTTTTTTTTTTTTTTTTTTTTTTTTTTTTTAGTTATAGGTGAACACAATACCTTTGTTTTATTTATTTTTATAACCTGGTGCTGAGGATCAAACCCAGTGCCTCACATGTGCTAGGCAAGCACTCTACCACAGCCTGGGCAATGTGGTTTTAACACTTCAAAAGCCTAAAATACCAAGAATATAATTTGAAATTTTAGACAACATGCTCTATATTTAATGTTAAATTTCTATCAAATTTAGTTTATACTCCATGCAAAAACATTCTTAAATGCAGTGATAGGACTTCAAGGTCTTTGTTTCAAAAAGAGAGGGAGAAATTAAACAGTGATTCTACAGGTAAATATTCTAATGGTAATTTAAAAATCGTAACAGAAAAGTTAGCCTCATGATAAGGAAACATAAAATTGAATTTAAAATGTCTGTATAAGTTTCCATAAATTATGAATTAATATTTCATAGTTTTGTAATATTCAACACTTTTTGCTTCAAAAAGCATTGAGTATTCAGCCTTGGTCTTCCCACAGTCTATTTTGTTTAATGACTGAAGACCCACTGTCCCCTGAAATAACTGATTCCATGTTGTTTTATTCCTCATTATCAAGCCCAATGAGAAAGAACTATACAATTATTGTTCACGCCATCTTGAATAATATGTTAGGTTGGGCTATCATAACAAAATAACAGTTGCCTGTGTGATTTAAATAACATACATTTATTTGTCACAGTTCCAGTGCTTGGTAAGTCCAAGATCAAGGCAAGGCTGAATCCATGACTAGTGAGGGCTTTCCTCCTGGTTTCCTATGGCTATCTTCTCAAAATTTTACATTGTGTCAAACAAAGAAAGCAAGGTCACTTAGCTCATTTTACACTGGTTGTTATGGTTTAGATGTGAGGTGTCCCCCAAAAGCTCATGTGTGAGAGAATGCAAGAAGGTTCAAAGGAGAAATGATTAGCTTGTGAGAATCTTAACCCAAACAGTGAGTTAATCCCCTGATAGGGATTAACTGAGTGGTAACTGAAGTTGTAGGGTGTGGCTGGAGGAGGTCAGAATTGGGAGTGTGGCTTTGGGTATATATTTGTGTATACCGAGTGGAGTAGAGTCTCTGTACCTTCTTCCTGATCACCATGATGTGAGCTGTTTCACTCTTCCAATGTCTCCTACCATGATGTTCAGCTTCACCTTGAGCCCCAAGGAAAGAAGCCAGCCTTTTGTGGACTAAGACCTCTGAAATCCTGAGCCCTCAAATAAACTTTTCCTTCCCTAAAATTGTTCTGGTCAGATCCTTTAGTCACAGCACCGAAAAAGATGACTAAAACACTGGCATTGATCCTAGTTATGAGGGATCTAGCCTTATGATCTAGTTACTTGCCAAAGGGCCTACTTCCTAATATAATCACATTTTAGGTCAGGATTCCAGCATGTGAATTGGAGATAGACACAAATAATTGATTTCCATCAAGTAGTATTTTCAAAAGTTATTTGGAATAGCAAATCTCTCCATTTCATCCTTGAAAATGCATTGCATATGTTACCTGCATAAACAGTATTTACATTGTTTATATTATACATATTTACATTGTACATACTATAGTATGTACATTGTTTTTAATATTAATAAATTCTATGAATTATTTTTTTCATTTGCTTCCTCTTAGTTTTAAATAAAGCTTAACAAGTGCATCTGCAAGGTAGCATGGGCTAAGTAAGGGTTATGCACCATTCGTAACAGTTGTCTAAACAGTACCACTTTCCCTTTTACTGATCCTCAATGTGCCAATATCTTGTGACACTATGGTTATATACCACAGCCTTAAAGCTTTTCTTCTGTACATACAACTCTTACACAGAAAAACACTGACTATTAATTGTGACTGAATAGACAAAGGAAAGAGTGCCCACTCTACAAATAGCCTATCATTCTTCCTCTGCCTAGACACAAGGGCAATGAGTAACCTGCCAAGTAGGGATAAAGAGTATTGTCAGGGAAATTCTTTTGGGAGACAGAGAGATTGGTTAGGGAGGGAGGAAGGGAAAGAGAATGAGACACAGAGAGAATGCTACACAAAATGGTGAAAAAAAAAAATACAAGGAAAAATAGAGATTGAAATGATTTTCAAAGAAAGACAAACTGGTTCAACTGCCATGCTTTTAATATTTGGAATAAGTGTTTAAAAGTACAGTTCTACCTTATTCACAGACCCAGAGATCCTAGCCAAAGAAAAAAATCTATAGTCAAAACAATTCCCAGAACTCACACAAGCTAGGAATAATTTGCTTTCTCATCAGACAGAGTGAAGCCTCTTCACAATAAATGCAGCTTTGGAAACAATTCTCAGGAAATGCCTTGGATTATTCATAAGAAACCAGGCAGGCCAGAAGATGGTGAAAGAAAAGCAAATAAAAATAAAAAAGCCTGTAATCCCAGCACTTTGGGAGGCTGAGGCAGGAGGATCGCGAGTTCAAAGCCAGCCTCAGCCATGGCGAGGCACTTAGCAACTCAGTGACCCTGTCTCTAAAATACAAAAAAGGGCTGGGGATGTGTCCCAGTGGTCGAGTGCCCCTGAGTTCAATCCCTGGTACCAAAAAAAAAAAAAAAAAAAAAAAAAAAAAAAAAAAAAAAAAAAAAAAAAAAAAAAATCAAACTATGATTTTACGTAGTGAAAATAAAAATAAAATAAAAATACATTTTCAGATATTTTAAAAAGTTGAGATAATGTATTGCCAGAATTGTCTTTAAAAAATCTAATGGAATTTTCTTTTCAGACACAAAGAAATTATGGTAGATGGGAAGGTGGTTAGAGATAATTAGATGTTTAGCCATAGTTCTTGAGAGCCCGGTATACTTCTGACTCACCCATATTCCTGGAATTGTGACCTGTCTTTATGCTCCACTTAGTAGATCCTGGACAGTCTGTGGACCAAAGCCTGCTGGGCTTAAAAAAAAAAAAAAAAAAAAAAAAAAAATTCTGTCTCTCAGCTGTGTCTCCTAGAAATGAAAGACATTTTTACAGGTACGGCAGCCACAAAGGCATTCTTATTTCTCTGGGTTTCTCCTTTTTCTTAGATAATGTCCCAATAATGCTTCACTATCTTATTAGCTCTTTTAGGTCCCCAACTAGATTTTTAAAATGTATTTTTCATGGAGAGTACAGAGGATTTTTAGAGCAATGAAACAATTCTGAATGGTATTACATTGTTGAATACATGTCATTATGCTTTTGTCAACAAAACCGTAGAATGCATCCCACCAAGAGTGAACCCTAATGTCAATTACAGACTTTGCATGATAGTGATGTAATGTAGGTCCATCAATTGTAAAAAATAATCCCCTGTGTATGGGATGTTGATAATGAAGGAGGTTTGTGCATGTGTGGAAACAGGGTGTATTTTCTGTTTAATTTCATCATGAATCTAAAACTGCTCCAAACAAATAGTCTACTTTAAATTTTTGCCAGATTTTCAGTTGTTCTCAATTAAGTAGTCATTCAAACAACCTAATTTTCTTTGGCAATTATTTTATATTTTTATTGATCAGTAATACCCCAACACAATTAAGGCTTACAATTTAAAAGAAAAAGAAAAGAAGGACATGATGGTATTCTACTCTTCTACTTCTTTCTTCTTGATATCAACCCGGTAATACCTTCCCAATTTTCTAACTTCTATTGCACAATGTAGAATTTATTTTTTTTTGGGGGGGGGGTACCAGTGATTGAGACCCATCCCCCAATCACAACATTTTTTATAATGATGATGAAATTATCATTAAATGAGGAGTCAAGTGCAGTTATATTCAAATTTTTACTTTTTAAATAATTTTTAATCACTACCCTTATTATCTCCTTCCATCTTGAGTTTTTTTCTCCTGCAATATTTTACCTACGTTCACAGCATGGCCTTTGTTTCTTCACTGACTCACTGGAATTGCATCCAGGGATTCTTTTTCATTATTTTTCTTATTGGATTCTCTATACCCTGTGTTCAATTGCATAGCTTCTTCTTTATTATTTTATTCTTTATTCTGAGCAAAGCACAGCCTCTGGTGCATGAAGAAAAATGCTATAATGGTAGCAAAATTTTTGAGATATGGGCTGTCTCAAAATGTTTTTAAAAAACAAAACAAAAAAGAACCAAATAAAAGCAAATTATACCAAATTGAGATATTGGCTTAGAAAGGTTGGACCTGATTTCACCCCAGGCTTTTTAAGGCAATATATTACTGTCCTCTCTCATCTAACTTTGCTGCCAAAAATGCTATTCCAATTCATGTTCACTGCCTTTTGTTTATTTAGTCCTTTTCAAGGAAGTGTTTCTGTTGTGAAAGTTCATAATAATGCAACCTGATTTTTAAAAATTTATTTCCAATATTCTCAATGACCTCGTTCAACCTGGAGGTGTAATTAACATTTATACTTCAGGAAAATATTCTAATATTATTTATATGATTTATACCCATTTTCAATTTCTCTATTTTCAGTTCCTGAAGTTCTTATTTGTTGAATGTATACCTTTTTTTTTTTTGTACAGTGATTGAACCCAGGGGTGTTTAATCAGTGACCCACATCCCCAGCCTTTTTTATATATATTTTGGTTTTGAGACAAGGTTTCACTGAGTTGTCTGGGGCCTCACTAAATTGCTGAGGCTGGCTTTGAACTCACACTCCTCCTGTATCCCAAACTGCTGGGATTATAGGAGTGCACCACTGCACCCTGGGATGGTCCATAATTTTTAATTGTTCATTTGTTTATCTTTTAAATTCATACTCTTGTATGGGGTGATGGCCAGCTTCTTATTGGAAGGTTTTTCCTGCCAAGGAGGGTGTAAGCCACTTGAGAAATTAAAATCTAGAATAATAGTGAAGAACAAAATATAAGAAATGTATTTTCAACAGCAGAACCCCTGATAAACTTAGTCCACATGGGAGCTGGAACTAGAGAAGACAAAATGGCTCCATTGGTTTATTTAAGGGGGTACATGAAAGGCAGGGATAAGGTTTCAAGGGCGGAGTCATGCTTCATGATGTCTTGCAGTCAGTAGGTTGATTTGCATCTTGGCAGGGCACACCCATCTCAAGGTGCTCTGTGGGACATGGCAGAGCAGGATAGGAATTCACAATATGTCAGTTAACCAGAGGAAATGTCCACTGGTTATTCCAAGACACCATATGTTCCTGTTCACTAGGCTACAATGTGTGGTGGCCCCCACACAACCCATGGATGGCTTGCAACATTCTTGTTCTATAATTGTTTTTTAGAATTTATCTGTCAATATCATTTCATCTCTATTGTATATTTAAAACATGAAGAAGAATAGCTACTTCTCTTTTTATTTATTATCAATTCTGTCCAGATTTTATGATCAACTTATCTGATTAAGTCATTTAAAATTTAAAATATTTATTTTACTTTCCATAACATTCTCTCTTTCTCTCCCTCCCTCTCACTCTCCCACTCCCTCCCTCCCTCTGTCTCTCTGTTATCCTTTATATTAAATTATCTGCTTAATTGGCTGGTGATTCTTAACAGTTGAATAATATTTAAAACTATAATACTATGCAATTGATTGTACCCTTTGTGTATCTTTGAAGGATCCCTAATTAGGAAGGGCTGTTGCAGCTAGCTGGAAGCCATAAGTTCCACCTGATATGTATGTGACGCACCTGTAGGCACCCGCAAAGCTGAAGGTATATAACCAGGTGAAAGCGGTCCGAGTTAGGAGAACGGAGAATTCAGTCAGTCGGGCAGTCACTCGGTCGGTCAGAAGAATCAGAGCGGCCAGAACGTAGGCAGAGCGGTTACAGAAGAGAAACCAGATAGAAGAAGTAATGACTGGTCAGAGTTAGGCAGAGGCTCCCAAGGAAGACAGAAGACAAAAGAAAGAAGAAGGAAGAAAGAAGAGAAAAGAAAGAAGCTCTAGTCTTTCTCTAAGCTAAGCTCTATCTTTCTTTCTCTCTAAGACTCTAAGCTAAGAAGACAAGAAGAAAAGCTAGCTTTAATCTTTCTCTCTAAAAATCTTTCTTTCCCTCTCTAAGCTCTAAGAAAGTAGAAGTAAAAGTAGTAAAAGCTATACTCTGCCTCCGAGTTTTCCTCCCGGTTTTCGGTACCAGGTAGCTTACATATCTTGGTGGGACTTTTTAATTAGTGGGCTTTATCATGGAGTGCTGATGGGAATCTAAGTATTTCACTGATGTGCACACATGTCCAAATACATAAACATTGTCTTTGCCTGCTTGGATACTGCAGGGAAAAAATTTTTCCTGTGGTATAAGAGTGAGTGTGTGTGTGTGTGTGTGTGTGTGTGTGTGTGTTAGCAAGGATGGAGAGGAGGTTAGAGAGGATGATGTGGGACTTTGAGAAATAATCATTATTCTCAGTGATTTGCAGGAAAAAAGGCTGCCTGGTTACCATCCATTTACTAAGCTGGCTTTTAATTAATATTTGTTTTCTCTAAAACATTTCAGTGTCCTCTGAATCCATGCTTTTGACTACCAATGATTTATAGTTTAGTGAATTCTCTCTTAGTAGAAATAGGAGTAGTGAATAGTTTCCAGACACCAATTAAAATAGGAAAAAAATGGGGGTCTAATTGCCCCTAGAATTTCAATTTATTTCTATGAGTCCCTAATCACTCTATCAAAGATTTTCACTACTTTTAATTCCACAAGCTTTATGAATGTCCCTGATTCAAGGGTTTTTTTTTTCTCTTGCAAGTTTTTGATATTAATTTTTCTCAACTGAAGTTGCTTTTACAGATACTTTCATATGTACCTAAACTAGTCCATATCTTTAGTAGGATTTTTACACTTCCTGCTCCTATTGAAAGTTAGGTTAACATCATTGCTTTAGACTCATTTATTGGGTATGTAAGAGGAACACAGACACAATACATTTCTATTCTATTTCACCAGATGTAATATATAATAAAGGCTTTTCTTTTTTCTAGTCTCAAATATTAAGAAAATGTTTCTTTCTTTAGTATTTCCCACTGAACTTGACTTACAACTTTGGTACACATTTGAATGCTAATTATTTCTAAATATATTATCAAAAACACCTTATACGTATGTGAATTCAGTTGGTATTCCCTTCTTAACAAGATCATTTTGTTTTGAGTAATTTATTATCACACCAATTTAGTAAGGTGGAACAAAAATAATTCATTTGTTGAAGAGTGAGGATGAAATATTTTTATGAATTATACTGAGTAGATGCTTTGAGAAATAAATTCATTGAAATGTGGTTATGGGAATATAAGTGCTTAAAGGTAAAAAGCACTTATATAATACAATAGACCATTTGAATATAAGTGAAAATGGGTTATAAGAAAAAAACACAGTATAGAATAAAATAATTCCTTATTAGTGTCATATATTACACTATAAAATAAGTTTTTCCTGGAAATACAGTAATTTCCTCTCCTTCACTATACTGAAGGCCAGGAGTTGGGCCAAGTATATTCAAATTCGTGATGTTAGACGGTAAAGTTTTCTTAGAACTTTGCTATGTTTAAACTTTTATATTATGTAGAGTGAAATAGTTTGTCTTCATAAAGATATGAGTTGATAATATTTGTGAAATGATGGATAGTTTATTTTTTCCCAATCAGAAATGAGAGTTCTCTTCATAATTAAACTTATATTGAGTAGAAGTTCAATTTCAATTTATTTCAATACCCCACTATTTCTAAAGCAAACTTCATTTATTTTATGTCAAAAACCACTGTAACTGTGTGATATTAGGAGTGCGGTACCTTCGTGAATGATTCATTGCTTAGTATATTGACTTGTGAAAAAGAAAATTAGGGCCATAATTCTTCTATATCTAATTTGAACCTATAAGGAAAAGATAAATGATACTCTTTTGTACTTTATATATCAAGAAAAAGTGTTTAACAGTCAAATGAAATAAATCTAAATTTTTTGATAAAAAGGTTTATATCATAATTCCTAGTTTTCTTTGCCACCAAACATATTGAAGCCACCATTTCACATCAAGAGAAGATTTTATATTTTATATGTTAAAAGAAATTTTGTGTAATTAATGATTTACAAGTTAATAATTTGAATGGTGTGTTTAAAATAATCTAGTATTCCTTGTATGAAGAAAATGAAAACCTTATTGTATATTCAAACAATATTTTTCTTTTCTTTTTTTTCTGGTTGTATACAAAGTATATTCACACCATTCGTGACTTCATACATGCACTTAGTGTAATGATATCCATCTCATTCTACCATCTTTTTTTTTTTTTTTTTTTTTTTTTTTTAAATTCACCCTTTGCACCCTCCTTCCCCTCCCTCCCCATTGGCCATTCTAGTGTTCCTCTAATCCTCCTATGCTCCCCATCCCAACCCCATTGTGAATTGGCCTCCTTATATTGGAGAAAACATTCGGCATTTGGCTTTGTGAGATTGGCTGACTTCACTTAGCATTATATTCTCTAACTTCATCCATTTACCTGCGAATGCCATGATTTTATTCTCGCTTATTACTGAGTAATACTCCATTGTGTATATATACCACATTTTCTTTATCCATTCATCTACTGAATGGCATCTAGGTTGTTTCCACAGTTTAGCTATTGTGAATTGTGCTGCTATTAACATTGATGTGGCTGGGTCCCTATAGTATGCTGTTTTTAAGTCCTTTGGGTGTAGACTGAAGAGTGGGATAGCAGGGTCATAAGGTGGTTCCATTCTAAGTTTTTCAAGGAATCTTCATACTGCTTTCCATATTGGCTGCACCATTTTGCAGTCCCACCAACAATGTATGAGTGTGCCTTTTTCTCCACATCCTCTCCAACATTTATTTTTGTTTGTGTTTTTGATAGCTGCCATTCTGACAGGTGTGAGATGAAATCTTAGAGTGGTTTAGATTTGCATTTCTCTAATTGCCAGAGGTGTTGAACATTTTTTCAAGTATCTGTTGATTGATTGTATATCTTCTTCTGAGAGGTGTCTGTTCAGTTCCTTGGCCTATTTATTGATTAGGTTATTTGTTTTTTTGGTGTTAAGATTTTTGAGTTCTTTATATATTTTAGAGATTAGTGCTCTATCTGACATACATGTGGTAAAAATTTGTTCCCAATTAGTAGGCTCTATATTCACCTCACTGATTGTTTCTTTTGCTGAGAAGAAGCTTTGTAATTTGAATCTATCCCATTTATTGATTCTTGATATTAATTCTTGTGCTACATGAGTCTTATTAAGGAACATGGGACCTAATCCAACATGTTGGAGGTTAGAGTTTACTTTTTCTTCTATTAGATGCAGTGTCTCTGGTCTAATTCCTAGATCCTTGATCCACTGTAAGTTGAATTTTGTGCTTGGTGAGAGATAGAGGTTTAATTTCATTTTGTTGCATATGGATTTATAGTTTTCCCAGCACCATTTGTTGAAGAGGCTAACTTTTCTCCAATGTACATTTTTGGCATCTTTGTCTAATATAAGATAAGTGAAATTATATGCCTTAGTCTCTGTGTCCTCTGTTCTGTACTATTGTTCCACCAGCCTATTTTGGTGCCAATACCATGCTGTTTTTGTTACTATTGCTCTGTAGTATAATTTAAAGTCTGGTATAGTGATGCCACCTGCTTCACTCTTCTTGCTAATGATTGTTTTAGCTATTCTGGGTCTCTTATTTTTCCAGATGATTTTCATGACAGCTTTTTCTATTTCTATGAGGAATGTCATTGGGATTTTGATTGGCATTGCATTAAATCTGTATAGTGCTTTTGGTAGTATGGTCATTTTGACAATATTAATTCTGCCTATCCAAGAAGAGGGTAGATCTTTCCATCTTCTAAGGTCTTCCATAATTTCTTTCTTTAGTGTTCTGTAGTTTTCATTATAGAGGTCTTTCACATCTTTGGTTAAGTTGATTCCCAAGTATTTTATTTATTTATTTATTTTTGATGCTATTGTAAATGAGGTAGTTTTCCTTATTTCCCTTTCAGAGGACTTGTCACTGATATAGAAATGCCTTAGATTTATGGGTGTTGATTTTGTATCCTGCTACTTTGCTGAATTCATTTATGAGTTCTAGAAGTTTTCTCGTGGAATTTTTTGGTTCTTCTAGGTATAAAATCATATTGTCAGCAAATAATGATAATTTGAGTTAAACTTTACCTATCTGTATCCCTTTAATTTCTTTCATATGTCTTATTGCTCTGGCCACCATTTCAATTGCTATTTTAAATAGAAGTGGTGAAATAGGGCATCCCTGTCTCATTCCAGTTTTTAGAGGGAATGTTTTCAATTTTTCTCCATTTAGAATAATATTGGCCTGGGGATTAGCATATATATAGTTTTTATGATGTTGAGATATGTTCCTGTTATTCCTACTTTTTCTAGTGTTGTGAACATTAAGGGGTGCTCTATTTTGTCAAATGCTTTTTCTGCATCTATTGAGATAATCATATGGTTCTTATCTTTAAGTCTATTGATGTGATGAAGTACATTTATTGATTTCCGTATGTTGAACCATCCTTGCATCCCTGGAATGAACCCCACTTGATCGTGGTGTATTTTATTTTTGATATGTTTTTGTATCAGTTTTGCCAGAATTTTATTGAGAATTTTTGCAAATGAAATAAATCTAAATTTTTTATAAAAAGGTTTATACCATAATTCCTAGTTTTCTTTGCCACCAAACATATTGAAGCCACCATTTCACATCAAGAGAAGATTTTATATTTTATATGTTAAAAGAAATTTTGTGTAATTATTTATTTACAAGTTAATAATTTGAATGGCATATTTAAAAATAAACTAGTATTCCTTGTATTAAGAAAGTGAAAAACTTATGTGTTTATTAAAACAATATTTTTATTTTCTATGAGTAACTGTTAACTTATATAGACTCAGTAATGTGTGGAATGCTTTGTGGGTCCTCTCATTCTTTCTCAGAAGAGACAGTACAATTCATTTCTTTTTAAAAATTTATTTATTTTTATTACTTTAAAAAAAAAACATTTCAAATGTGAGATCAAAACTCTTGCAGGACTAATGCTGTAAAAAATTATCCAGTTTTCAAAGATTTTAGAAACCTAAAAATTTTTTAAATTATTGTCCAAACTACTATGATTTAGTCCTTTACTTTATTCTCCAAGTGCATTTCTCAGGAAGTCTTCACAACATCTTTCAATCCAGTGATTGTAACACTTTTTCTGTGAGCAAAGCATGAGATTCTCATTTCCATATATTTTTGCAGTGCACAAGTGATGTTCTCATTAAATATTTGAAGAATGATTGAAAGACTTGGTGATATTTGGCTCCATTATCACTTCTTTTGAAAAATCCTTGCTTAATCTACTGATTTAACTAACTCCTTTGTTCCAATGACACTTTTAATTTACACCCATGTAGTGCTTACAGCATTTTTATAGCTAATTGGGTATGAAGTTATTAGTAACCACCTTTAGACTCTGTAGTTATTGGCTGTTATCTCTTGTTTTTTATTTTTGAATTGCTTACCTCCTGGATGCCTTTACTCTGTTATTTTTGGCTGTATAGCAATATACAACAAATTTTAGTGACATAAACCACTCTATAACCAAATGTCTTAAAACAATAGCCACTTTTATGTTTTGGATAAGAACATTAGGTTTAATAAGGACAGCTTTCCTTTGCCTCCTATTGAGCCTGCAAGATCTTTATGACCTCATAGTTCTGACCCCTTAGCCAGGATAGCAAAAATTGATGAGACCTGTATTCATAGTAAATTTTCTCACTCTTTCATTGTGGTTTGCCTTCTTATTCCCTTCAAGGGACTTCTTTTCATCAGTCCTCACTAGCATGACAATTCTTTTGATGGCAACTGAAGATCTCTAAGACAGTGAGAATGGAAGTTGCCTCTTAAAACCTAGTTTAGGAGGTCATTTCGACATCAATTCTATTGGTAAAAGCAAATCACAGTGCTAGTACAGTGTCAATGGAGGGGGAATTTATATCATTGATAAGTAAAGTGGTAAATTCCACTGCAAAACGACCTTGAGGGTGGAATTAATTGTTGCAGATATCAGAAAATAATATTCAAGACTAATTTAATATTTTATAATTAAGTTACTGCTTACTTAATATTTCCCAAATGAGAAGATTTAAAATAATTGATTTCTAACACAGGTTGATGGTTTTAAAGATTGAGAAAACTCTAGACCTAATGGATTTATTTATAATTGAATGTGTGGTTTTACAACTTTCTACTTATCTTTTCTTGGACAACTGTAGGTTACTTTTCTAATGCTAATAAATAACAAAAACAAAAAGAGACTATCACTATTTCTCCACTTCTTTAACAAAATTAAAGGTGAATAAACTGAAGTTGCAAAAATTTCTTTTAAATATTTATTCTATTTCTATAAGCACAACTCAGTGGGATTGACTACTTTTGAAAATTGTCAACTGTTTTCATGTACAATATTTGTAAGACATTTTGTCAATCAAACCTACCCTGGAAAAATTAACAAACAAGAAACAAGGTAATTTGTCACACTAAAGACTGAATATTTGCACATACATTTTTGAAAATATACATATGTGTGTTTTATGTAATAACTATCATTTCATAAATTGTACTTAATTATGATTATGGAAGAACAATATGTTGAAACATGATAATGTTTTTTTTAATTAATTGTCCACAGTATACTTTCAACAAATAACACACATTTTTATTTTTACTGATTATCTTTCCTTATGCTATTTCTTATTCTGATTATATTTATTAGAAAACTTTTGGGGGGAGGTTGTAGAATTTATTGGTAAATAAGTTGTTGACTTCATTTTATTTATGTATATATGTGTATCCCCTCCTTAATAAAAGAACACACACACACACACACACACACACACACACGCACACACACACATATAGACTGCATTCTCCTAGTAATTCATTTTAGTTCATTAAAATATATTGATTTTTTACAGACAAAATTTTTTCTTAACCACAATTAATAAGAGAAACCCTATGCTGGAATACTTTGAAACTGGGAGAGTGAAGGAGTATACCTACTTCTTACAGTTGCCAAACGGCTTTGGAATGTTTATTTCCTACTCAGAATTCATTATTACTCATTTTTGAACAATAGTTTACAGAGCAGATTAAAATGATGAGCATCTACTCTCATGCATCTTAGTAATTAGTGTTTGACTGTTATAATCAATTGAGAAAGGTACTGATTTGCATTCTCCACTGGATGAATAAGTAGTAAGCTGGATTAATTTCAAAGAAATTACTTGAAGAAATGTCCCCTAAACATGCATGTTGTTTTTATATGTTTCTCCTAATTAATACACCATTTTAAACTGTGTGGTAAAATATCATTTTTAACACTTTTTTATAGGTAAATATGTTACATTAAGCTTCATGCAGTTCTGCTTCTGTTGACCTTGTCATCTTCCCTTTGTTCTCCACAATGGATGGATTCCAGGTAACTCAGACAACAATTGAGCTATTTGATAGAGCATAAGTCCCAAGGTTTTCGGTTTGAAAAAACCTCAGATAACAGATGTATTTACTAGCAGATTAGATATCTGGAAGACTTTGAAAGTTTTCCCATTAATTTGAAGAAATTGTTACCTGCAAAGTATACTATCCTGTCAGTATCAATTTAGAAAATGTCTAATGCTGCTCAAATATTTAGTTGGAAGTAAATGGTAGAACTCTATTTTTCCTTATATATTTTATCTGTTACTCTGTATTTATTTGGCTCAATTTTGTTTCTTGTTTTCATTTTTAAGTCAAGGATATTTTTGCTTATATGTGTGAAGTAGATTATTATCCTATAATTTCCATTGGACAACTCTGGCTTGCTATTCTAGAAATGCTAATAAATAGAAGGGTCATATAGTAAGAATAGAAACTTCTAGTCTTTTTTGGAATGTCCATATGTTTTTCAAAACTATTATCAGAATTTGCAGTCCCACCAACAATGTGTACCTTTTCTCCCACATTCTCACCAGCATTTATTTTTACTTGTATTTTTGATGATTGTCTTTATCTCTGGAGTGAGATAGAATTGGACACATAGTTTTGATTTCCATTTCCTTGATTGCTAGGGAGCTTGAACACTTTTCCACATATTTGTTGGCTATTTTCATTTCTTCTTTTGAGAAATGTCTGTTTTGTTCTTTTGCCTGTTTAATTCTAGGATTAAGAATTTGAATCAATTCATCTATCCATAAAAGACCCATACTATCAGGAAAAAGGTAATATGTACACTCCTATTGATTTTATTTTTCCTTATTTATTTCTAAGTTGATTAATTTACCAAGTAAGAGAATGGGTTCTATTTGGGATCTCTTGAACACTCCAATGTTCAACAACTTAGGTTGCAATGGAAGTTTGTATACATCAATATAATGCATCTTTGATTGTTCAGTTGTTCATTTTACCTGTTTACCTCACATAATTCAGGCTTAACCAAAATAAGATAGTCAAGCTTTTAATTATTCATTGTTTAGAAATTTTTATGTAAGATGATGCATATTTGAAAACAGAAATATCTTCTTTGTTTCAGAATTTGAGGATAATTGTTTAGCTGAAATTATATCAGAATATGCCTATGAAAGAATGAGAAATCACTGTCAAGACCCAAGCTATATTTTTTCAGTGATTTCTTGTTTGTTTTCCACAAAAATGGATAATAATAATACTTACAAATTTAGAACTATGAATCATGTTTTTTGCCTATTAATACTGGAACTTAGGCTTGTAAAAATCCTGTACTTTTCTTAGAGCAAGCTAAACCATACTTTGAAGTTTTATTCTCCTTTCTCTCAACATGATGTGCTTACTTGACTCAATTGTGATCCCTAAGCCAATCCATGGAGGAAATAAAGAAAACACCTAAGTCTGGTGTTATGGTGTATATGTGAGTTGTCCCCCAAAAGCTCATGTGTGAAACAATGCAAGAAAGCTTAGAGGTGAAATGATTGGGTTGTGAAAGTCTTAACCTAATCAGTGTGTGAATCTGTTGTATGGTAACTGTGGGCACATAGGGTGTGGCCAGAGGAGGCAGGTACCTAGGGATATGCTTTGGGGTTACATATTCTGCCCTTTTTTTAGCAGAGTTCTCTCAGCTTCCAGCTGCCGCATCCCCAGTAGCTTTCCTCTACCACATATTCCTACTATTATGGTCTGCCTCATCTCAGGCCCTGAGGAATGGATCCAGCTATCTATGGACTGAAATCTCTGAAACCATGACACCCAAATATACTTTTCCTCCTCAAATTGTTCTTGTCAGGTATTTTGGTCAGAGCAGCAAGAAAGCTGACTAAAAACATCTGGATTTATGCTTTTGCCCTGTGATCATGAGTGCATTGGACAAGTCCTTTGAAAATGCAGTTACATCATTGCAGGAGCCCTAATAATGGAGATAGCTAAGATTGCGTTTAGATGTGAGCCATAAGCATTACCACCTTCCATGGTCTCGTGAGACTTGGCCCGGGACATTGAGGATCGGGGTCAGTGCCATTTGCATGATCTCGCGAGACTTGGCCCGGAGGATTGTGGGTCGTCGGGGCCATTTTGTGGTTGTTGGAGGAGCGTGGACAGCGTGTTGGGGTGTTATTGGAGCTGGAGAGAGAAGCTGGCAGAATAAAGAGCCTGTTTGTTTTCAGTCTGCCTCTGAACTTATTCCCGTGGCTTTGTTGCTCCAAGCGGCCATTGCTTCAGGCGGCAACACATCATAACTTCCACATTTGCAAGTTTGTTTGTATATATAGCATTATTCAATGTAGATGTTCTTTGAAGACATTTCTCTACATTTAAGAATGAAAATACACCTGTATAAACAGACTATAGGAACATAATTGATATTTATAATTTGTTTTCTCCTTGAAAGTTACTAACTGGAGAAACCAGAATGGTCTGAGTCAAATAGCATTCAGGAAAGAGATGGTAAAAATTAATTTTTGTATTTATTAACTCTTTTAGAGATACTATTGAAAATAAGAAACTCTCATCTGCCAAATTCTTTTCTAACAGTAGGAACAAACTAAATGAGGTTAGAATTGGATACATTTCAAATTAACAAAACTCCAAACTTCACATTTTGCCCTCTCGGTCTGCAAACATCAATTTACATATGAGAAAATTAATGCCTGGGTTCATAATATAATTTTCCAAGACAAACCATACACAAGATTTTAATTGTGTATTTCAAATATTAAATATTGCTACAAACTGAATGTTTACATTTCTGAAATTTCTATGTTGAAACAATCACCCCCACTATGATGGTGTTTGAGGATGGGGCCTTTGGCAGTTATATAATACTAAAATAGGTCATTAAGGTGGGACTGTCATGATAGGATTAATGTTCTTATTAAAAGAGGAGAGTAATAGTCCATTGAATATATATAGCACAGTTTCACGCCCTTTATCCAATGAAAGGCATCTAGTTTGCTTCCCCAATTTGGCTATTGTGAATTGTGCTGGTACAAACATTGATGTGGCTGTGTCAGTGTAGTATGCTGATATTAAGTCCTTTGTTTATAAACCATGGAGTGGGATAGCTGGGTCAAATGCTGGTTCCATTCCAAGTTTTCCAAGGAATCTCCATACTGCTTTCCAGATTGGTTGCATCAATTTTCAGTTCCACCAGCAATGTATGAGTGTGCCTTTTCCCCCACATCCTCGCTAAGGCTTATTTTTGTTTGTATTCTTAATAGCAGCCATTCTGACTGGAGTTAGATGAAATCTTAGAGTAGGTTTGATTTGCATTTCTCTAATTGCTAGAGATGTTGAACATTTTTTCATATATTTGTTGATGAATTGTACATCATCTTCTGAGAAGTGTCTGTTCAGTTCCTTGGCCCACTTAGTGATTGGGTTATTTGGTTTTTTGGTGTTAAGTTTTTTATGTATCTTAGAGATATTAATTTTGTGTAAGAGTCACTTTTTATGTAAGAGTCCTTCATATGTGAATCTGATGCTGATGTTTTCTTTCTACCTTCAAACTATTTTACAATTTTAGAATATGTTGTAATATTTATTGAAATATTAATACTACTTTCACACAAATGAAACTATGATAAATAAGTTTTGCGTATGAAGCTTTCTGTTTATCTGGCTAGAAGTTAGCTGTATTTTCTCTAGTGGTGGATGTTAGGTGCTAAAAATTTTATTAGTGTCCTCGTTTTAGCATTTTCTTGTTGTCTTTGGCTTTCTCTAGAGACTTTTTTTAAACGGAGAGCTTTGGAGTTCTTTTATTTTGTTTTTCTTTCTTTTTCTCCTTTTTTTTGGGGGGCAGTCCTAAATTATGAAATTATTTACTGTTATGAACAAAAATACCATCTACATCATTTGTACTATTCTGATCATAAACATTTAAATGATAAAAAACACATCAGTGCCTTTCTCTGATGTGTAATGCACAACTTAAAATGTACACAACCTTCTTGGCATATTTCTTTAAACAGTACATATTATTTTATGAGTACAAAAATATGAAAATTTAAAAACATAAATTAATTCATAAAAGATGTGTTTACTTAATATGTCATAAAATTTTTATTCTGGGGTGGGGGATAAAGCCTTCTGCTTACTAAGAAACAGGTATAGAATGTAATTGCTCTTAAACTTTAGAGAAAGATCCAGTGATCAGGAAAATGATTAAAAATAATTATCCAGGAAGTACAATGCCTAGATAGCCTATCATTTGGTTAATTATAATGAAAGGTTACTAATTAAATGTATACATTTAGCAAGAATAACTAATAACAAAAAATAAATTTAAAAAAGCAACAAATGTATTGTGAGAAAATACCTTTTGTGACTTCTTATTGGAAATTGCACTGTATAATGTATTGCTGACATCAAAGTGAAATATGAATATAAGTTCTATTTTCATGCAAATCTAAATGACCTTATTGATAACCACATCTTCCTGAACTGGCACCGATTTTTTTTTTCTCACTGATTGTTTTAAATCAGCTCTTAACCTAGGAAGTAGGTGTTTATTAATATGTGCGGCTTACATTTTACCCATGTAAGACTTTTTATAACAGGATGTCCATTTTTCTCTACTGCCTTTGACTTACCCTGAAATATTGTGTCTTGCTGATAGATCAAAGCATTTGGAGGCCTCCAAACTAACTTTGGTCAAACCTGCTGTAAGTATTCATAACAGATGACACTTATTTTTGCATTGACTTTAATATCAAATCTTATTTTTCTGCATTATTCAATTAGCCTTACAATAGGACTTTGAAATAGCAGTCTTTCTAACAAAAGGCCATATTCAAAATTTGATTTCTTTTCTGTGTCTATGTAGTATATGAATGAGATAATCTAAGAGGAAGTTTTTCCTTTTGAATGTGAAAATATTTGATCTTCATGATTTCATTACCTGGCACATTTTTATTTACCCAGCTTCCTCAAATCCATTTGTATTGCTTTTAATTATATTGGAACACAGCTGCTCAGCAACTGACAGAAACAAAAAGAAACAAACAAACCAAAAGAGTCACATTAAAATCTCCATTCCAGCTGCCAGTTCATCAAAGATTGATTTTACTATCCGTATTACTTCCTGGAGCTCCACAGAGGTACACACGTGGGGTGCCTATAGGATGTAATTTAGTTGTAAGTTATTCTCCATAAATGTTGAATTCTCTTTGCAGTTATTAAAACATTTCTGACAGCTTTATAAACTAAGAATATCACAAGTAAGAAAAAATATATTTTCAATATCACACAGAATTTGGCTTATTAATTCACTATGCACATACAAATATATTTTATTATTGATATAAGTTCATAAATTTATATTATTTTTTTATTTTTTCATGTTGTTATATTTTTTCCAAAAAAGTACTCTTATTTAATGTAAATTTTACAACAGTAGGAATATAATTTTTTTTGTCACTCCTTTTCCTTCTACAGTGGTTAATTATTTCCTTAAATATGCTCCACTATGAAAAGATACCCCTTTGACTTCAATGTATTTAAGAAAATAGAAAAAAAAGAGAGATTTAAGAGATGCTCAAAACAAAATCAAACATTGCTCTTTCTGTATAGGTTTTACTTTTAAATACTTTTGTGTAGAAATCACATTGAAATCTTGTTTCCCATTAAGTTAAACTTAGCATTCATATGAAAAGGGCTAAAAAAAAAAATCAGATTAAATTTGGCAATTTTGGTATAATGTACAATGATCATATCTCCTTTGAATACAGATAAAATAACCATTCTATGTTTATACCTAAATTTTAATATTCATTGATCTAAAATAGTTCTGAAAGACAAAGAACTGATTTGATTTATTGAGCTTTCCTTCTCAAGGAAGAGAAAGCAATTGACTTTGAAAAAGCAATTGAATTTATTATTTCATCATTTCTCTTAGTTAATCCCAAGGAAAAACTCAACAATTGGGGGAAACTTCTTCTTTCTGATGCATTAGCATTGAGGAAGAAAGTGACTGTGAATAAGTGGAAGAGAGGGAACCTTATCACTGCAATGTGTCCTAGCCACAGTGGTCCTCCTGAGCACAACTTGCCACATTTATCCACTTTGATAGCGCATTAAAAGGCAATGTAACTCCCCCTGCTCTTCCTTGCTTGCTTCTGTGTTCTAACTGGAGTCATTGATTTTAAATTCATTTCCAACCATGTCCATCCTATAGGGAGGATGTTTGGATATTTGGATGTTTGGATGGAATGTGGTACCTTAGCACTGTGGGAGAACAGAAGGGCCAGTAGGCAGTTCTCACTTGCAAATACTCATAGATCTCCTTTGGTTCAATGTCTTGATTATATAAATATACTTAATAGAGTAAAAACATACACAGGGAATATTGATGAATGGAATAAGCTATCTCATAAATTGAGTCAGTTCAGAAAACATTCTACAATAATATTTTAATTCCTTTATGTTTATCCCAAAGAAGCCTCCATTTCTTTTTCTTTCTTTTTTTTTTTTTTTTTTTCTTTTTACTTTACTGTCAGTCTGCTCAAGAACATAAACTCTAGAGGCAAATTACCTTTGTCTTTACCTCTCATTAGAATTCCACTATATGACAGTAAGAATTAAATAAAGTGATACACATTACAAGTTTAGATACTGATTTGTGTTAAGTATTTAAAATGCATACTTGTTTTTATTCTCTTAATACAATGGGTTGACGGAAAATACAGAGGCCAAATTGAGAACGTGTGGTGAAAATATGCAAGGTCTAACTGCAATAATAAGGATAAATTTATAAATATGTAAATACTAAATAATAAATTTATTTATTTATTTATTTTTGTGGGGATTTAACTCAGGGGCATTCTACCACTGGGTCATATCCCCAGCCTTGTTTTGTATTTTATTTAGAGACAGGGTCTCACTGAGATGCTAAGTGCCTCACCATTACTGAGGCTTGCTTTACACTCGTGATCCTCCTGCCTCAGCCTCCCAAGTGCTGGGATTACAGGTGTGCGCCCCCGCCCTGGCAAGGATAAATTTATAAATATGTAAATATCCTAAGACTATAGCCAGATATAAATATAAGAAAAATAGAAAAAAAAGAGAGATTTAAGAGATGCTCAAAACAAAATCAAACATTGCTCTTTCTGTATAGGTTTTACTTTTAAATACTTTTGTGTAGAAATCACATTGAAATCTTGTTTCCCATTAAGTTAAACTTAGCATTCATATGAAAAGGGCTAAAAAAAAAAATCAGATTAAATTTGGCAATTTTGGTATAATGTACAATGATCATATCTCCTTTGAATACAGATAAAATAACCATTCTATGTTTATACCTAAATTTTAATATTCATTGATCTAAAATAGTTCTGAAAGACAAAGAACTGATTTGATTTATTGAGCTTTCCTTCTCAAGGAAGAGAAAGCAATTGACTTTGAAAAAGCAATTGAATTTATTATTTCATCATTTCTCTTAGTTAATCCCAAGGAAAAACTCAACAATTGGGGGAAACTTCTTCTTTCTGATGCATTAGCATTGAGGAAGAAAGTGACTGTGAATAAGTGGAAGAGAGGGAACCTTATCACTGCAATGTGTCCTAGCCACAGTGGTCCTCCTGAGCACAACTTGCCACATTTATCCACTTTGATAGCGCATTAAAAGGCAATGTAACTCCCCCTGCTCTTCCTTGCTTGCTTCTGTGTTCTAACTGGAGTCATTGATTTTAAATTCATTTCCAACCATGTCCATCCTATAGGGAGGATGTTTGGATATTTGGATGTTTGGATGGAATGTGGTACCTTAGCACTGTGGGAGAACAGAAGGGCCAGTAGGCAGTTCTCACTTGCAAATACTCATAGATCTCCTTTGGTTCAATGTCTTGATTATATAAATATACTTAATAGAGTAAAAACATACACAGGGAATATTGATGAATGGAATAAGCTATCTCATAAATTGAGTCAGTTCAGAAAACATTCTACAATAATATTTTAATTCCTTTATGTTTATCCCAAAGAAGCCTCCATTTCTTTTTCTTTCTTTTTTTTTTTTTTTTTTTTTCTTTTTACTTTACTGTCAGTCTGCTCAAGAACATAAACTCTAGAGGCAAATTACCTTTGTCTTTACCTCTCATTAGAATTCCACTATATGACAGTAAGAATTAAATAAAGTGATACACATTACAAGTTTAGATACTGATTTGTGTTAAGTATTTAAAATGCATACTTGTTTTTATTCTCTTAATACAATGGGTTGACGGAAAATACAGAGGCCAAATTGAGAACGTGTGGTGAAAATATGCAAGGTCTAACTGCAATAATAAGGATAAATTTATAAATATGTAAATATCCTAAATAATAAATTTATTTATTTATTTATTTTTGTGGGGATTTAACTCAGGGGCATTCTACCACTGGGTCATATCCCCAGCCTTGTTTTGTATTTTATTTAGAGACAGGGTCTCACTGAGATGCTAAGTGCCTCACCATTACTGAGGCTTGCTTTACACTCGTGATCCTCCTGCCTCAGCCTCCCAAGTGCTGGGATTACAGGTGTGCGCCCCCGCCCTGGCAAGGATAAATTTATAAATATGTAAATATCCTAAGACTATAGCCAGATATAAATATAAGAAAAATAGAAAAAAATTGAATTTTTAATATGATTTAGGCCTGTTTATGGTTTTAATCCAGAAGAATAATTATGATGTGCTCTGTTTTACACTCTCAATTGAATCATGCTAAGCATTTGATCTGTCTTCATGGTGAAATAGAGTTTGATATTGCTGAATGCACATTTTTTGGCAGTTTTTGATGATTCTCTCATTCCCACTTTTGCAATCTGTGCAGATATCCAAAAGAACAATTTACATCTGTCTCGTGAATTTTCTCCTTCTCCTGTGACATTTTGTTATCAACACCATATCACTCAAATTCAGATCCTGCCTGAATTCCATGTTCTGATTTTGCTTTCTCTTTAAACTAATGAAATGGTAAGACTGTTTCTGATCTTTGTTGCTGTTCTCTATTTTAGTTTAACCAAAGAATTAACTGAGCAATACATGTTAGGAAAAACACTTTAATCATTATTGTTGCTTCTATTATATTATTATATTATTACAAATAATGAATGCCATGTACTAGTCCAGTATTATATGTATATATATATGTGTGTGTGTGTGTGTGTGTGTGTATGTATATATATATATATATATATATATATTATAATCTCCAAAATAATTATATGCTGCAAATATTATTATTATTCTAATAGTACAACAAAAAATCTGAGCCACACCATTATTAAGGCTTTAGACTGAAGTCATACATGTGCATCATAATTGGCAACAAATTTCAATTAGTCCATCTGTTAGAAAAATTGATAAGGGAATATTATTTTTTCATGGTTAATGTGAAAAGTTCATTAAAAAATATATATCAAGAACTTTCCTACCAATTATTTTTGGATTTTAAGAACATCGATGTTAATTTAATGCTATCCTAATTAAATTCTGACTAAACTGTGATAAATTAACTTATAACAGGCTAACTGGTATTCACTAGAATAATGAAAAATAAGAAACAGAAGGGAAGAATTACTTATTGAATTCAAAGAAAAAGGATTTTTATAAGATACAAACTAGAAGAGGGAAAAATGAATTTGTCTCGGTTACTGAGAACCATGCCACGCAGAGAAGGAAAAGAACATCTATGTCTATTTGAAATTTAACTTTTGACATAAAATTATCAGCAAGACCATTCTGTAGAATTAAGGAGATTTTTTTTTTTTTTTTTTTTTCCCCCAGAAGTTCAATTCAACCTTCTAAATGAAGCTAACTTGCAGTCGCAGACAGCAGATAGAGAAAAATGGAAAATAAAATAAATTTTTATTCCTTGTATTTTCTTTTAAAGGCAGGATTATTTCCAAACAATACAGACTTATGAATCATATAAACAAATATATTGTAGGAAATTAATTGGGCATAAACTCCTGAAATCTTGCAATGAGAGATAAGATACATGATGGGAGCAAAATACTGGGCAAATTATCTTCAGATACTTTTTCTGAATTAACTCATGAATGAAAAAGATCTGGAAAATGCAATCAAGTTAATATGTATGTGTGTATATAACATTGAGGCTAATTTTCATGACATAACTAGAATGTAAATAAATATTAATGAAGTGATACTGTTTTATGGTTTCATTTGGAAAAAATTGGAGGAAAAACAAATGCAAGACAATTAAGACAAGTACAAAGATCTCACTCTTAGTAGGGCAAACCAGTGTGAGGAATTTTGTAGCTGAGATGCCATATCATGGAGTTCAGTAAAACAGCGTTTCTCCTAGCCATGCAGCAAAAGTTAAGATTTGACTAAGCACAAGTTTTTAGCAAGCCCTGAGGTGAGTTTTAACTTCATGTTGAACTCTAGAAAGAGGTTCAATTGTGTAATTATTAGATGTTTTGAAATGTTGCCAGTGTCTTCAAGGGCCAAATTATACAGTGGGGTAGTTTGTTATCTACTGTTAAGTTCTTTAAATGTTCTTCTATTTCAGTTCTAAAATGTTTTTTTATCATTTTTCCAGCTGTGAGTCTAGGGAAAAAATAAAAAATATAAAACCACCAGTAATTTTATGCATGCCTTTGTGTGTTTGGGAGCATGTGTGAAAATGTATTTGCAGTGATGTGTGTGCTTGTAGTATTAGTTCTGAGTAACTTTTTTTTATTTTTTAATTATTATTTTATTTGTTCTAATTAGTTATACATGAAAGTAGAATGCATTTTGACACATAGTACATAAGTGGTGTATAACTTCTGGTTGTACATAATGTAGAATCATACTGGTCCTGCAATCATATATGTATATAAGGTAATAATGTCCAATTCATTCTACTTTCCTTCTTACCCCTTCATCCATTCCCCTCTCCTTATTCCCCTCTGACAAATCCAAAGTATCTCTATTTTTCCCTAGACCCCCTATATTATGAATTAGTAACTGCATATCAGAGAAAATAGTTGGTCTTTGGTTTTGGGGATTGGCTTATTTCACTTAGCGTGATATTCTCCAGCTCCATCCATTTACCTGCATATTCCATAGTTGCATTCTTTTTTAAGGCTGAGTAATATTCCATTGTGTATACATACCACATTTTCTTTATCTATTCATCTGTTGAAGAACATCTAGGTTGGTTCCATAGTTTGGCTATTGAGAATTGATCTACTATAAACATCCATGTGGCTGCATCACTCTAGTATGCTGATTTTAAGTTCTATGTGTATATACCAAGGAGTGGGATAGCTGGGTCAAATGCTGGTTCCATTGCAAGTTTTCTGAGGAAACTCCATACTGCTTTCCATAATGGTTGCACTAATTCACAGTCCCACTAGCAATGTATGAGTGTACCCTTTTCCCCACATCCTCGCCAGCATTTATTGTTGCTTGTATGCTTGATAATTGCCATTCTGAATGGAGTGGGTTGGGATCTCAGTGTAGTTTTAATTTGCATTTCTCTAACTGCTAGAGATGTTGAACATTTTTTCGTATATTTGTTGGTCAATTATATTTCTTCTTCTTTGAAGTATCTGTTCAGTTCCTTAGCACATTTATTGATTGGGTTATTTGTTTTTTGGTGTTGAGTTTTTTGAGTTCTGGGCATTAATATCCTGGAGATTAATGTTGTATCTGAGGTGTGTGAAGTAAAAATTTTTCTCCCATTCTGTAGGCTCTCTCTACATGTTATTGATTGTTTCCTTTGCTTACAAGAAGCATTTTAATTTGGATCCATCCCATTTAGTGATTCTTGATTTTACTTCTTGCACTTTAGGAGTCTTATTAAGGAAGTCACGTCCTAAGCCAACATGATGAAAATTTAGGCCTACTTTTTCTTCTTCAAAGGCTCAGGGTCTCTGTTCTAGTACCTAAGTCTTTGATCCACTTTGTGTTGAGTTTTGTGCAGAGTGAGAGATAGGGGTTTAATTTCATTTTGCTACATATAGATTTCCAGTTTGTACCATTTGTTGAAAAGACTATCTTTTCTCCAATGAATGTTTTTAGTGCTTTTGTTTAGTATGAGATAACTGCATTTATAACTCTTAATGGTAGTTTTGCTTTTTAAGTTACCATAGATTCATTTGAAGTTATTTTAATCCTAGTAGTATAAGATGAATCCTTGACATATAACTGAAAGTTCTATTTTCAGATTGCATAAATTAACAACTTTGATTCAGTTTTTGCTATATTTTGCACGTGGTTTGAGTGTGTCCCTCCACAAGACACATGTTGGGAGCTTAGTCTTCCATATAGCAGTGAATAAAAGTAGTATGGAACTTTTAAAAGGTAGTATCTTGGTCACTAAGGAAACTTGCCTTTGCAGCAACTGATTTGGTCTTGGGGGGTCCTGAGGTAATTATCCTAAGAGTGTGTTTTTATAAAAGAGTGATTTGTGCTGTGGCTTCCTGTCTCACAATGTCATTTTTCCCTGTCACATTGCCCTTGCCATCATGTCATGATGTGAAACAGCAAGGCGAGGCCAGAAAGAGACGGTGCCATGGCATTTGGTCTTTCAGCTTCCAAAATATTTTGCTTAATAAGTTTCTTCTTTAAAAAATATAATTTACCCAACAACTGGTATTTTGTTACAGTAATTTATGATAGAATTATATATTTTAGAACCAATCCCAGAACCAATCCCATACTTGCATTTTTCTACACAGAGTTTTAAACTAAAATGCATAAAATAAAACAATAAAACACCTGGCTCATATTACTTCATCTTTATTTTTTCATAAAGTATAGTTATACTTTCAGAAATAAGTTATAGTCAATTATATTTTGTAACTTATGAATGTATGAAACATTTTAAATTAAAAATATGCAGTATTACCCAATGGATTTTTCAATATGCTTGGAATTTCTGCTTGTTTTTAAGAAATTTTAAAATCATTTTGCCACTGTAATTTCAGCCCTGCAAAATACAGTGTTTTGACTATGTTAAGTACATAGTATAAGTATGTGAAATGAATGAAAGGGTGACATATCACACATCTTAAATGTAGTGCTTTGTGTCTTCATCAAAATTCTGTATTTCATCATTTGATCTCAGTCATTGATAAAACAAATACAAGTGTGAATCATCATTGCATTGAATGAGAATGTTCTGTCAGTCAAGCTGAAATGATGAAAAAGTGGAAAGACCAATTATTTTTGTTATTTTGGATGAAGAAAAAAAGTAGAAAAATCTAGAATTTGTGTGTTACTGAGAGAGTTGACAACTAAAAAGAGCCAAGAATGGGAAATAGAAGGGATTTGAGAATTTTGTTTCCATGATTACTTATTTTCATTGATGTACCTCTTTGTCTCAGGCAATGTCTGAACATGTATGACCTAGGAATTTACCATGACCCATGTCTTCCCCTGAATTACAGTTAGCATTACTTACAGACTTCTCAGTATATGAGTGAACCCTTTTGACAAACAGTTCCAAGTACCATAGATCATCAATTACTTTTGACTGACAACTTGCTATTTTTATTAAAAGCTATGAAAATATAAGAGGAAATTTCCCTTAAGAAATAATTCATTCAAAAGATAGTTGTATTCCCATTTATCTTACTGCTTGTTTCTTCCTTGAGCTGCCTTACTCTTGATAATATCAATACCCCTCTGTAAGCTGACACTTTCCTGTAGGCTTTTAAATTTTTGTTGAATTTATATATATTATTAGTGGAAGACAATGTGTAATTATGCAACTTCATTCCAAAACACATTTTAAAAGCTTTTGGGAAGATTGGAACATAATCAAATTAGAGATTATATTAATACAAATCAACTATCTGTCTTTTCACTTTAGTTTAAAGCAAGTTGGCAGACTTAGCAATAACCTGACTCCAAGTCACAAGGATCTTCATTATATATGCTAAAACAATCTCTATAGCAGTTGGGAATATTCCTGCAATGATTTGGCATGGCTGACTGAACTCACACAGGGAAATATGTACAAAGGTTTAAAGATTAGATTCAAATGAAATTTTTGTACCAATTGAATTGGATCACCATACAAAAATTGAAACACAATACAGTTCTTCCATGTTAAACCGACCATATCACAGGCACAAATAAGCTATCACATCATTAACACAGGCCAATGTTTCTCCAAACACTAGTTTAGGTTTATATTCTCATTGCTCCTAAGGGGTCTCAGTGTTCTGCCTAATACACTGTTCTCCCTTCACTAATATTATACTTAATTAGAATGAAATTTGCTAGTAGTGATTAAGTCAGTTCTGAATTTAATTACTTTAAAATAAAAACACTATCACATAGGTAATGATATAAACAATGTTTAGAAAGTAAAGAGTACTCACAAATAACTAAGAATAAAAATACTCTGATACAGTTTAGGCACTACCCATGATCAGTTTCATTATATTTGGGGACCAAGAAGATTCTCTGAGCTTATTTATCTATTTGTAATATTAAGAGAAATTGACTTGCTACTCAAAGTATGGACTGAAGGAGCCCCAATTAGGGAGATGGCTATTGCGGTCAGCTGGAAGCCATAAGTTCCACCTGATAATAAGTATGTATGTGACGCACCTGTAAATGCACGTGAGGCACCCGCAAAGCTAACAGTATATAACCGGGTGAAAGCGGTCCGAGTCAGGAGAAGAATGAATTCATTCAGTCAGTCGTGCAGTCGCTCGGTCGGTCAGAAGAAGAGTTCGGGTCAGAGAAGAAGAAAAGAATCAGAGCGGCCAGAACGTAGGCAGAGCGGTTACAGAAGAGAAACCAGATAAAAGAAGTAATTGCTGGTCAGAGTCAGGCCGAGGCTCCCGAGGAAGAAAGAAGAAAGAAGAAAGAAGAAAGAAGCTCTAAAAGCTAAGCTCTCTCTCTCTCTAAGAAGAAAAAGCTATCTCTAATCTTTCTCTCTAAGCTCTTTCTAAGAAGAAGAAAAATCTTTCTTTCTCTAAGCTCTCTCTAAGAAAGTAGAAGTAAAAGTAGTAGTATCTTTACTCTGCCTCCGAGAGTTTTCCTCCTGCGGCGTTGTGGCTGGCCACGACAGGCAGCTTACAGTGGACCTTGGTTCACTAATACCATCATTACCTGGGAGTTTGATAGAAAGTCAGTTTTTGATTCTCCACTCAGACTTATAGCATCAAATTTGCATTTAAAGAAAATCCCAAGTGAGCTAAATGCCCATGATGTATGAGAAAACATTGTCCAAGAAACACAATCCATTCTCTCTCTGTCACTTCTCTTTCTCTGCCTTTTAGCCCTACCATAGTTTTGATCTGAAGAGTAAGAAGATTATCAAAGCTGGGATTACTTCCAATAAAAACACTGCTAAATGTAAGGCCTATTCATTGCCTTTTCAATAAGTTGTCTTTAGGAAATAATTGAAACAATAACCTAAGTAATTGAATATATTTCTATTATATCATATTTGGAAATATGATCACTTGTACTCAACTAAACATAATTTGATATTCATTATATCAAGATTTGATAAGACTTTCTAGGAACACAGTCCTCTGTTTATATCATTTTTATTTAGCCATATGGAAAACTGGAAATAAAAGATGAGATATATTATTATTCTGAAATAAGTCATTTTCCCAAAAATACATCAAAACACAGAAATACAAATGTTAATTAAATATACAAACTTAATCATTAGAGTAGAATTTAATGCATCATAGTGACTTTTCTTTTTTTGTGTAACTACTTGCAGATGAACAGTCATGAATTTATGTTTGTGATCAAGTAATATTTCTTCTAAAAATGAAATTTATATTTCTTTCTGGTTCCCAATATTATATCCAGTGATTGCCCAGTATCAGTAGGGCACAAATCCCAGAAATACTTTTCCTCTGTCTTCCATCTCCATGGATAGCAAAATCAATAAATGTTTAATTCCCTTATCTAAAACAGCATAGTGTTTTTATATAGCCTACATACATGTACTCCTGTATTCTTTAAATTATTCCTAGATTGCTTATCATAACTAATACAATGCAAAAGGTAAGTAAGTTCTTCTTATACTGTGTTATTTAGGTCCTAATAATGAGAAAAATAATTCTATATATTGGTTACTAGAGATGCAGTTTTCTTTTAAAAACATATTTTATCCAACTTTTGTTGAATCCAGGCATATGGAACTTGGGGTAATGGAAGGATCACCGGGTTTCAGTGTGATATAAATGATATAAATATTTATGTACATTTTAGAAATCTAATATTTGCAGCAAGACTTGGTATGTAATTTTATATTGACAGGTAATGGTAATATTTAGTTTTGCTGTTTAAATTCATATTCAGTCATCAAGATGAAAATTTGCCTCACACAGTTTTTCAGATTTTTAAGCATTTTGTAAAAATTAGGAGAATTAAGTATTAGAATAATTTCATTGTTAATGATAACAACATTCTTCAGAGTACAATGATGCTTTTTTAAACATTTAATTTCCTACAGAATGAATAGTCTTGCCCTTGTGGAGAATTAGCTATGAGTAGGTAACATAATGCATACTTAGTTTTAAATGGAAGTTGTTGACATTTATAACAGAAAATATTGAATGAAGTAACTCTGTTTTGAATTATTCTGAATTACCAATCATCCTTGCCTGTTAGGTAATGGCTTTCTATTAAGGTTAATGGAAATTGAATGTAAATCTCCATGAATAAAATTAAGGCTACACTGATATCCCAATTACTTACAGCATAATGGTCTGTGATACTCACTCTTTTAAAAAGCAAAAGTGCTTACTAGAGGCCCTGGGCTAATAACAAAACAAATTTAACAGTAATGCCTAACAGGTATAGTCAGAAAAAGGTTGCCTGAATTCAGAGAAGCAATTTAGTTATTAGACATTAGAGCTTCTAGAGACAATGTTGCATGCTTTCTCTAAAAGGTCACATTTTTAACAGCGAGTGTTATGCTGTAGTCATTGCAAGAGGCAAGCCATTGGGAGTATTTGTTTTAAAAGATATATTTCTAAAATTTTGGGAGGTGGCGGATACTGGTGATTAAACTCAGGGGCACTCAATCACTGAGCCACATCCCAGGCCTATTTTGTATTTTATTTAGAGACAAGGTCTCACTGAGTTGCTTAGCAGCTTGCTTTTGTGAAGGCTGGCTTTGAACTTGCAATCATCCTGTCTCAGCCTCCCAAGCATCTGGGATTACAGGCGTGTGCCACCATGCCTGGTTGTAAATATTTGTTGACAAAAGCAAGGCATGGGCTATGATTTCTATTCTCTCTTTACTCTGTCCAATTTTCATCCTAAGTACTGGATTTCCTAACATTTTCCGGTCTGCTTAAACTGCATCCTTACTCCACATTCTTTATGAACTCTTCCATTGTTCTCTCTCTTTCATTGTCTCAGGCTTGCATGAAGAATCCAACCATTTTATTGTTAAATATTTTTATTTTCTTGTATGTGTTTCAGTTGTGTCTCATCTGAACTTGAAGAGCTACTTTTTCTGCCTTAGTTTCTATTTACTCTAGATCATGTTCTATAAGAAAGCCATGATTTTCTTTCCAAAACTTATACTGGGTCATATTATTCCCCTTCCAAAGCCTGGACACCTTTTCCAATCCAAACTCCTTTATATCACACTCAAGAATTTCCATAATCTGGAGGCAAACTGTACTTTCAGGCTTCAATTGCAAATTCTTCTTTGTGTTCTAATTGCCACAAAGTTTGTAGTTTTCCTGTGTGAGAAATGCATTTGCATGCCTCAGTTTCTTAAGTTTGTTCTGCTTATACTGTCACTCCCTTTGCTTTGAAGGCACCGATTAACTATTTTTCCCCATGTACACCTGCCTATTTCCTATGTTAGATAGTAAATGGGCCTATCTATTTTTATTTCTTTTATTATTTAATTAATTCTCAAGAACTCACCACAAAACAGCCACTCAAGTTGTATGTTCAGTTACTGAATGAAAGATTAATTGTAAAGAATTTCTTAGCCTGTTTTTAAGGCATACACATGCAACCTGGGTTGGAATTAAAAAGGTGAGGTGGATGTTTGGCTATGTATGTATTATAAACAGTTTCTATCTTGAATATATTGTTGTGATTTTTTTCTTGTAAAATAAAATCACCAGTAAATTTAATGTACAGCATTTGAACAATTAATATCCTTGGCTCCAAATGTATTTTTGCTCAATTATCTACGTTTCCTCACAATCTTGCGAAATATTCATAGTTATGTCTTTCTTTGAGCCTGATGAAATAATTGAGACCAAATTATTAGATCCACTCTCTTTACCATCCTCATGAACACTCTGCAAGATCTTAGAAAAGAAAATAAAGTATCCTTAAGGCAATTAATGAAGCTACTGAGAGAGTGGGTGCAGGAAAATCTGACCTTGCTTTTCTGGATGGAAAGGAAGGAGAAGCACTGTGTATGAAGACAAGAAGCTGTTTTCCAAGATGCTGGCCACGGATGGAGGGAACCCAGTATTTCAGATAAATCTTCATGAATAAGCTAAAAACCTCAGAGCTTCCATTAAAACAAAACCCCTAGCAACTGAGATAGTGTTCTTAGTACATCTAAGTCCTAATCCAAGCAGGTCAGAATTAGCACATTTAAGGCTACCCATGCATCTCTTAAAGAATTCGAACCAGAGAGTCCATGAGAATGAATCATAGAAATGAAGTCAGGAAATTTATGCCACTTAGCAATGTTTTCTTTTTCTTTTTAGTGGATAAAATTTTCATTTCACTTTAAAAAAAATGTATGGGGTTAATAAACTACTCAGAACAAAAAATGAAAAGGAAGGAGGACACAAAGGATGGAAAGAAAGGGAGGGAAAAGAAAAGGAGGGGAAATGACAAAGAAAGGAACTAGGGAGGAAGAGAAGTAAAGACAACAAACAATTTAAGCAAAATCATTCTGCAAAAATATTGAATGTTTCAGTGTTCATGAGCTTTGAAATTCTTCCTGAAACTGCTGTTCACATTAACTAGAACATAAATAAACACAAAGTCAAAGTATTTCTTTTTCTATTATACATACTATTATAAATGAACACATTTGAAATACCTTAATGGAGAAGAATTTAAAATAAAAGTGAGAGTTTCCTTACATTAGTAGTTAATCTACAATAAGTGAATCTAATATTTTTTTAATATATAATCATTGGCAACTCCAAACCATGAAAAGGAAAAGTTAATACTATAGAATTTTACATATAGAGAGAAAGCAAGAGTGGTTATAAGAAACTGAGGAATAGGAAAATTAAAATGTTTGTAAAAGAAAATTTCAGTAAACAGAAATGTATACATATAACTAAACATCATTATATACCATAAATGTATTAAAATTTTATTTTCAATTTTAAAATTAATGAATAAATTAAAAAGTAGAATAAAAAGAGATAAAACACCAGGGTTCTAGACATATTTCTTGTACCAATATATTCTTATTTGTATTTGTTTTAGTTGTAATGTAAAAAAAGATACATATCTTAGATGAAACTCACCATAAAATAATTTTCAAAAGCTGAAAATTAAATTAATATTTCCATAACAGCTGCTTTCTGCATATCCTTTTTCTCTTATGTTTTGAACTAATACTTAAGGAAGTTTAAAGTTCTCTGCCAAAATAGAAATTGATCTTTTAATTTTTAGTTTTCATAATTAAATTTATTTAAATATTGTCTTATAAAATGCTACCATTTTGCCTGTTCAACATGAAGGTAAATGTAACCTCCTTAATTTCTGTAATTATCCTATAAAGTGACCTTCAATATTAATAAAAATAAAATATGTTTTCAAATAGCATTGGGAGAAGAAATGCCCACCTTCAGAGAATGCCTGCATGAGTATGAGAGTATTATAAATAAATAATAACTACATTCTGTTTTACTGATTCTAGTTACATATAGCCAGCCTCCTGCTATTCCAAAGCTTGTAGGTTTGGTGAATATAAATTATTAATCAATTGCTATTAATTAATAATTGGTAAATTATTAATCCTAAAGTGACTGTTTTTTTTTATAGGCATTATCAAGGAGGGGGAAATTGTCTTCATCCTAATGCTTACAATTAAGATTTCTTTGGGGAAAAAAGAAGGCTGTTATCTATGCCAAGTCAAGTACAAAAAAAGAATAGAGTAAGAACTTTGATTTTTAATTAGACTTTTATTATTCCAAACACACCATCCTCTGCAGAAAACATTTTCTGATCATTGCAAAACTTTTATGATTCTCCTTAGAGAAAGATTTTGGTCCATAACCATCTACTTCAGATTTCAGTGCCACTGAGATGGGTTTTGTTTTATTTTTATTTTTATTTTTAAATATTTATTTATTTGCTTTAGTTGTACACAGTGCATTTTATTTTTACGTGGTGCTGAGGATCGAACCCGGGCCGCGCACATGCCAGGCGAGCGCTCTACCGCTGAGTCACATCCCCAACCCAGGGTTTTATTTTCTTATCAGATAATCTACTCCTCATAATTTGTGAGCACACTGAATATTAGTAACTCTTACACTCCACCCTCTACTACACTGATCGGCACAAGGGTACCAGCTGATCCCTGTGGCTTCAACCATATTTTCTTGAAGATGGAAAGTTTAGACACAGAAAAAATTAATTAATCAGTCTGGTAAGACCAAGACAAATAATGAATACATATTATAAATAAATAATAAATACTGAAAGGTGAATGCCAATTGATCTTTTGTAGGTTTTGTTTCTCAGGCAGAGGTATTTATGTTTAACATTAGTTCGTAGAAAGTTCTTTTCATAACAGGTAATAACTTTTGTTCATTTTTTAAAGTTCAGATCTTTTGTACAGAATCATGTGGTTTTCCTCTTTTATTCTATTAATATAAAGTGTTACACCAAGCATTTTTCCAGTATTAAGCTGACCTTGCATTCCTGAGATAAATGCCACTTGTCAGGATGCTTTATACCTTTCTATACTGCTAGATTAATTTCTTGTTAATATACTTTTAAGAAATTTTGATCAGGAGGGAAAATTGGTTTGTAAAATTTGGCAATGTTTTTGCGAGGCTATGGGATCAATTACATTGGACTCTTTCTGGGGATTGAACTCAGGGACACTTGACCACTGAGCCACATTTCCCAGCCATATTTTGTATTTTATTTAGAGCAAGTCTCACACTGAGTTGCTTAGCCCCACACTTTTGCTGAGGCTGGCTTTGAACTCACCATTCTCCTACCTTAGCCTCCAGAACCACTGGGATTACAGGCATGTGCCACTGCGCCCAACCATACTACTTAAGAGTTCAAAGTGCTCCTTTCTTCCCAATTCTTTTAAGAGTGTGTGCAAAATGTTATTTTTTCTTACATTTTGATAGAATTTATATTGAAAACTTTGAAAATTTGTGGTTCTTCACTCTTAGAAACATATCACCATTTATTACAAAATAAATCTATATATTTTATGTCTGTTTCTTCATTTATCTATGTGCCCATGTATTTGTTGTTTGCTTCCACTTTTTGAGGAAAATTGAGCAAAAAAAAAGGTATATTTAAGGTGCACAATGTGATATTTTGGTGTTTGTATATATTGTGTAATAATCACCACAATTAAGCTATTTAATGTATATATCACCTAACACTATTTCTTTTTGGATCTGGTAAGATCACTTAACACCAATGGGAAATTGTTATCTTCTTAGTGAAAATTAATGATGACTAAATTTCTTTCAAATATATAGGTTTATTTAAATTTTATATTTTATCTTTTGTCTATTTTGTCAATTAGTGCAATTCAAGGATATTATCTTTTTAATCTATCAAATATTTTTATAAAGATGTTTATAATATTGCTGAATTGCTGTACTGATATCTTTAATGTCTCTAGTGATATTCCCAAATTCATGCCTCATATCAATAATTTGTATTTCTCTTTTACTTAGATTATTATTGCTAGATATTTATTAATTTTATTACTTAAAAAAGCTCTATCATTGTTATTTTTTCTTGATTCTTCTGAATTCTGATATGTTCTTATGTATTTTTACTTTTCTTTAAATTCTATTAATTTTATCTTGAAAAAAAACATTTAGCTGAGATTTTGGGTTTAGAATTAATGTTGGACTAGTAACATCAATCAGATTAATTTTACTCCTTTTATTAAGCTATCATAAATATCATTAGTACTTTTGATTTATTTATCAAACATCAAAGTAGATAAGGTTTGAATTTGGTAAACAAACTTTTCTTTCAAGAGAATTTTGTCTTTCTGAATTTTATTTTCTTTCTAAATCAATATCATTCTGCATCCTGAAAAATAACTCTTTTAGTTTTAGTTTATCATAAACATATCCCCCAAAACTTTCTGTATTATCTAAGGAAAGCTCATTTTATATTAGTAAAAATTGCTTATAAAAAGCTTTCAAACCACAAAAAAAAAAAAAAAAAAAAAAAAGCTTTCAAAGAAAGCTCTGTTGACATTTTGATTTTAGACTTCTAATCTCAGGACTGTGAGAAACTTTTTTATTGTGTTAAACCAAGAGTGAGGTTATGGCAGAGTAGGAAACTAACCTCTTCTGTGGCCTTAAGTTTTGCAAATGTACTTACATACAGCAGCTAGTTGGGGTTACTTCTTTATTTTCATCATGTTTGAAATCTAAGCCTTAAAACACAACTTTTGCTAGTTTAAATTTGATATTTTTATTGAAACATTTTGTTCTATTTCTATGATTTTTTTGAAAAGCTGGTTTTGTTCTGCTTAAAATACACTGTTTCTTCTTCTGGAAACTTTAAATATTTTTAGAATTCCATTACTTCCTCTTAAATCTAAATTAATTGGTATTATAAACTCTTATTATCTTTAATGTTTATGTTCCAAATGATAGTACTCATCCTTAAAACATCTTATTTTCATTATTAGCAATGTATTCATTGTCTTTATAACTTTGCAAAAGTCTTTAAAAATTTTAGTGCATACATCTTATTTCCTTCATTGCTTCTTCTGTGTATTTGCATGTATATGTGTATGTGTGTAATTTCCAACAAAATAAAGTAGTAATTTATACATATATATTATAATTTTGCTTTTCATTTCTCCTGCATTTCTGAACTTCTAATTTCTTACTGAATAGCCCTTCATAAGACATCTTTCAGTTTTTAGTAAGTGTATGCTAGTTATGATATATCTCAGTTTTTATTTTACTGTAACATTTCATTTTATATTTATATGCCACAAAATTCTAAGTGGGGAAATGTTTATTTCAGCATTTGGGGATGTTATTCATTTGTTTTTAAAATTTTCATTATTTTTCTTGCCAACTCTATTTCTACATTTTAGTATCCTTTTTTTCCTCTCTTTTAAGAATTTTTGCTTTATATTCCATTCTTGAGCATTTTCACCATTAAGCAATGATGTTTGAAATGTCTTAATGATATTTCCAAATCAGAGAATATGTAGGATTTATTGATTTTGTTTTTTATTAGATCTGACACATTATCTTCTTTTATCTTTTCTAGTATTTTAACTAACTATTCTTTTACCAAAATTGAGTTTTCAAATGTATTTTTTATCTTTTTAGCATTCTTATATCTTTAAATAGTTTACTATTTTATCTCTATTTAAAAAAAAAAATCTTTATCTGCCTCAGTTTTGCTCTGGATATTTTTACTGCCTTATTTAATTTACTAATGATGTGTTTAAGTTTTGACCCATTCAGTTTACTAATTTTCTATTTTCTATTTATGTCTACATAATAAGTTACTAAAACTAGCCAACAGATTCTTAATTTTAGTAAATATGTCATTATGTGCCAGAATTTTTAGCAATATTTCAGATAATAGTTTCTAGTTCTCTCTTGAAATTCATATTTAAATTCATGATCTTCAACATAGTAAAAACAAACTTATAGACTGCATCTTTTTGTAGTTTCTATCCAAATTCACAGGGCATGCACCAAGAACAAAACAATTCATACCCTTCTACTCTTTGGATGCTGACAAAGTACCAAACAATTCACCTCCTAACAAGTCCCATTGCAGCAATAGCCTATATCAACAGACAAAAGGGTTCCCAAAGACTGGAATATTTTTCACAAAGCACTTATTTTAATTATTTAACAATGTTATTAGCTTTTTAATGTTTACAAGCAAATTCTTCATTTTATTGAGAGCCTGAGAGTTAATTTAATTTGCCTAATTTGCATGGAATGAAAGCAGAAACTGTATTATGGTATGTATTACATGACCACACTTTTTCTCTTCCATAAAATGATTCCATTTTCTCCAATCCATGTTTTTTATTTTGCTAGGACTGTCATAACAAAATATCATAGAACGGGTGACTTAAATAACACCTATTTATTTTATTTTATCATAATTTTGGAAGCTGGAAATCCAAGAGCAGAGTGTTGGCATATTTGGTTATTCCTGAGGCCTGTATTCTTGACTTATTGAATGCTGTCTTCCTCTTGTGTCTCTTCTTATGGCCTTTTCTCTGCCAAGGTGCACTCTTGGTGTCTCTTCAAACAGTCCCAGTGGATTCATATTCTTAAGACCTTATTTAACCTCATTAACTTTATGAAGTCCTTCTCTCCATGTACAGTCACTTAAGGGCTAGTACTTCAAAGGAACTCTATTCCATCTTAGCATGGTCTTTAATTTTAAAGGAACACTATTCAATCCATAGAACCATCTTCTAAGCAAATTATGTATTTTATGTTTATATTTAAGAAATATTTAAGAAGTAAAATATATTTAAAAATACATTTATATTTAAGTCTTATAAATAGTTACTATAAATATACTTATAGTTACTATAAATATAAAATATTTACAGCCCAGTGTTTTGCCAGAAAAATAATATTTATTCTGTTTATAATTAATAGTTTCTTGCTAGCCTCTCATTTTATTGAGTTTTCATATATAGATAAAATTTCCTAATGAATATATATTTGATTTATTAATATAAAGTCTCCTTGACTTAATACTTAAAAATAGAATGTGAAATGTGAAAAGTTTTTGATTTGCATCTAAAAAGTTTTTTATGTTTGAAATCTATTTGCATGAGTTCATGGTTGTTATGTCTTTCTTCTGATCATATTTAGAAGCTATGTTTCATGATCCATACTTGTTAGGTATCATTCCTAACTATAGCAGCATTTTGGTTTCTTTTTGTTCCCTGAAATGTCATATTGTATGATTTTACTTTGAGAGTTAAGACAGCCACTGTACTTAACAAGGTAAAAAAAATAAGAAGAAACATGCCAGGTGGGGTGCCATATGCCTGCAACCCCAGCTGCTCGAGAGTCTAATGCAGGAGGATCATGAATGTTCAAAGCCAGCCTCAGAAACTTAACAATGCCCTAAAGCAACTTAATGAGACCTGTCTCTAAATAAAATACAAAAAAGAGGCTGAGGAAGTGGTTCAGTGGTTAGGTGCCTTGGGTTCAATCCCCAAAACCAAAATAAATAGAATAAAATAATAAAAACCAATGTCTTATTATTGAAGGATTACCAGGTAGTAGAACAGGTATCTAACTTAAATATTACTTTTAACTAATTACATAACATAATAAGTGACTTAGCTTCAGAGTTTGTATTTCTTCTTGGTGAAATCAATTAACAAAATACTCTGATTTAATCAAAAACATTTTTTTTAAGAAATTATTATAAGAAAGTAATTTTAAAAGTATATGGAAAATCAGCCGGGCGCGGTGGCGCACGCCTGTAATCCTAGCACTTGGGAGGCTGAGGCAGGAGGATCAAGAGTTCAAAGCCAGCCTCAGCAATGGCGAGGCACTTAGCAACTCAGTGAGACCCTGTCTCTAAATAAAACACAAAAAAGGGCTGGGGATGTGGCCCAGTGGTCGAGTGCCCCTGAGTTCAATCCCCGGTACCAAAAAAAAAAAAAGTCTTGATATTTTTCTATCTATTTTCTCTTTCCTTCTCTCTCAATTCCCTTCCTCTGCTCCACTGATCACCCTTTCATTTTGATGTACTCCCCCTATCCCCTTTATTCCTTATTTAGTACTGAAAACTTCCATGTATCAAAAGAATTATTCAACCCTTAGCTTTTTGAATGTGGCTTATTTCACTTAAGAAGAAGTTCTCTAGTTCCATTCATTTACCAGCAAATGTCATAATTTTTCATTCCTTCCCCTTTTTTATGCCTGAGTAAAGCCCCATTGTGTACATATCAACCACATTTTCTTTATTTGTTTATTTATGGATAGGCCCCTGGGGTGATTCAATAATTTGTCTATTGTTAATCGGGTGGTTATTACATTTTTTTAAATGATTGAAAAAATTTTTTTGAAAAATTTATCATCTCTTGAGACATGAAAATAAATTCATATTTCAGTGTACCTAAATGAAGTTTTATTAGAGTACACACAGCATGCTAATTCATTTTGGTGTTATGTTTAGATAATTTTGTACACCAATGGCAGGACTAACTGGGTGCAACAGACACTACACAACCTGCAAAGCAAAAAAAAAAAAAAAAAAAAAAAAAAAAAATTACTATTTGCTCTTTATAGGAAAAGTTTATAAACTCTTGCTTTAAAATATTAATTTCTTTATGTATATTTGTGTTTATATGAATTTGTGTGAATATGTGTTTGTGCTTTTTAATGTATAAAAAGAAAAGGTTTTCCTTACTATAATAGCAGATTTTTTTGGTATGTTTGTTTTCTCCTTAATGTGTTCAGTGTTTCAGTTGATATTCCCAATTTGTAATAGAGACATTGGAATTACTATGTTGGATAATAATCATGTGGAAAGGAAAATCCACAAGTGTATTATGATGAGGCTTCTGTTTTTACCCAGTCCAATATTTCCAACTTGATCCAGATATAGTGATGAAGCAGCATGATATTTTGAATTAGACTGGTAGTTTTTATCTGAAAATGCTTTATTTCTCATTCAATCATAAGTTAACCTTACAACATACATATAATTAGATCACATTTTGCAACTGTAGCTATTTAAATTACTGTTTTTACAATAGAAGAAAATCAAACTTTACACTGTAATGTTGTAAAAAAGAATTGCAGTAGAAAAAAGGTGTTTTATATAAATTTTGAGATGTGTCTATGTAATATAAAAATAATCTAGTTATTAGACAACTGAGGCAAGCCTCTGTAATCCTGAAATGTTCACCTGAATTAACAAGCTGTTTGACTTAGATGGCTGGCCACTTCATAATTTCTTATAGTAAACAGGTATATAATAGTATAATACATAAAAATAATTAAAATTCACAATAGAATTAGTGACATCTTCAAACTTCTTAGAATGATAGTATGCACAGTTAGTCAAATAATAAGTAAAAAGAAGCAAATATATGGTAGAATTTGATTTATCCATGGTGGAATGTATCTAGAAAAGTAACTTAATTATTGAGCGTATTAAAAGATAATATTCATCTTTTGATAAATATTATTACAGAAAATAACAGAAAACTTTTAAATATCTTCAAAAAGTGACTTGTGTAACATGCATTCCTCATTTATTTGTACAATGAATTAATGTTAAATATAATGTTAAATTATATTTAAGAATGATAGCCAGTATGTTTCCTGGGAAACAAGAAAGAATAATACTACATCTACAAGGGACTTTTAAATAACTTTCATCTTTATATAAGGTCAATTTTCATATTATTAGTTGAAAGGAATAAGAAAATATATTTAGGAGTGATTTTATGGGACAATTTAAATGATTATGATAATTTGTTATTTACATAATGAGAACATGTTCTTTCATTCTACAATGGAGTATATTCAGAATTTTGCATAATATGGATATAAGAACAAAATATGAAGGGAAATATGTTGGAAATACCAACCTATTTCTAGAGGAATAATTTTTTTTTTCCAAATACAAATGAAAAAGCATCCAATGTCCAAATCTGGCATAATTGGAGCATCAGAATAATACTAAATTATAACCCAAAGAATAAAATAAATGTTTCTGAGTCCATACTGCTGAAACAAAACAATTGAATAGATAAATAACCAAAGAAAACAGACAGATATCTGATGCAGACAAACTCAAATAATTTATGTAGATACTGAAACTATCAAGGAGGTGGATCACAACACTCCACTTAATACTTGAGGACTGCTGAACACAGTGACTTCTTCCAAAGAGTACAGTATAGAAATGGGAGAAAAGAATGCCTTTCATGTGGACAAATTTGATGAAAACCACTTAGGCAGGTGACTAAGGTTAATTTCATCAGAAGTAAATCCTTTTCACTGTGTGTTCTCTTGATAAGATATGATGAAAATTGCACTTTCAACTCTGTGGCCTTTCTCCTAAAATATTCAGAACTCCAGTCTAATCATAAAAAATAAGAAAACAGCAGACAATGCCAAATTTAGGGACATTCTTGAGAAAGGAATAACTGACTAGTACTCCTCAAAACTATGAAAGTGATTAAAAAAATAAGATAATCTTGAATAACTGTCATGTCCATGAGGTGTCTGAGGACACAGAATGATCATTGTAATATGGAAAACTGAATGGTATTTTGGAACATAATGAGACATTGGATAAAACAAGATTCTAAGTGAAGTTGGAATGTAGTAAATAAATATGTATAAATATTAGTTGATTGGTTAATTCAATTGTGACAAAAGTGCTATAATATAATAAAGTAAGACTTTGAAAATATGGGAAACTATATGTGATGAGTACTATTTATGCTCCCATTTTATGCAGTGGGTAATTGAGGTACAAATATGGTAAGAAATCTTCCCGACTACAAATAGAAAGTAAATAAAAGAGCTGAGATTTGAAACTAGGGATTATGACTTGAGAAATAACATTCTCAACTCTCCATTCTCTATATTTTGTATTTCTCATTCATTGCACAAATCATTCACTCTCACACAAACACACATACACAGAAAGTGCTTTATTAGTCATCAAATCCATTCAATGTCAGATATCATCTGTTTCATCAGAAGTACAACTTTCAGGGCTGGGGTTGTGGCTCAGTGGTAGAGCACTCGTCCAGCACATGTGCGGCCCGGGTTCGATCCTCAGCAACACGTAAAAACGCATTGTGTACAACTAAAAGCAAATAAATAAATATTTTTTTTAAAAAAAGAAGAAGAAGTACAACTTTCACTAAGATTTAGATATAGTCTCAATTGAGAAAATTGTTTTACAATGAAAAGAGTTTTTCTTTACTGAATGTGCTAAATTTAAACAAGGAGATCCAACTTATACCCTGAAAACTACAATACATTGCTAAAAGAAATCAAAGGAAACACAAATGAACGGAAAGACATTTCACTTTAATGTGTTGAAAACTTAATATTTTAAAAATGTGCATACTACTTAACATGATTTACAGAGTCAATAAAATCCCTACCAAAATCCCAGCCACTTTTGTAGAAATAGGAAAAAAATCCTAAAATTCATAAGAATCTGAGGAAACTGTAAATAATTAGAGTAATCTTTAAAGACTGTGCTGGTTAAACTCCAACCATAGCCATATACAAAAATTAACTCAGAATGCATTAAAGATCTGAATGTTAACCTAAAACTATAGAACCCCAAGAAGACAACACTATTTGAGACCTTCAGGGCATTAGATTTAGAGATACATACATATGTGTATGTATAAATAATATAAAATAAATAATATTAATATATAGCATATATAATTTGTGAACATAGCATAACACACACACATGCATGTGCTCACGTGCGCACATTCACACACACACACAAATATTTTTTCAACCTTGGAATGAAAACAACCTTGGATATTTTACATACCAGGAAAGCAATCTACCATTAAGCTGTATCCTTAGGCCCTCTTCCTCAAACTTACAGTAGATTTTTTTTATCATATTATTATTTACTTTTAGGTTGTATCCTTGTATCCTTTCAACAATATAGAAGATCCATGTAAGTAGGATCTTTTATTTATTTTCAGTATTCTCAGTATACAGACTAGTGTTCGTCATATTGTAGATGTTCCATAAATATTGTGTTTTGAATGAGTTAATTTTAATTAAGAGAAAAGAAAGTCTGAACTTTTTCTGACCTTTTTTTCACATATTATTGAAGTTATATATTGTCTTAAATTATCCTTCCAAGAATGTTGTTGGTTTCAATTTTAATATTAGTTCTGCTTGGGAAAATACAGATACATGCACAAAGGGTCAATTCATGGGATACTGCTAGGGAGACCCTTAGTTATGATCTCTGTATTTAACTTTTTGATAGACACTATGCATTTCTAACTGATATTCTTATTCCCTCTCTTGTCCATGAGAGGTCTCAATTGTATCTGGACTAGAAAAGCATCCAGATGAATAAATTTTCCCAAGGTGACTTTGCAGATAGAAAGTAGGTAGCTGTAGCCATGTGAATATTTTCTGCTTAATAAGTGATAAGGAGCAATGTTAAACTTTCCAGGCAGACTCTCTAAGGGAATTAGATAGCTTTTTATGTTAAAACTTAAAGAAATAATCTTAACCTTCACTTCATTTTCAATATAAGCATTGAAAGATACGATTTCTCTCTAAACATTACTTTTGTAACATCTCAAAAATTTCAGTGTGTATTCATTTTCACATTTCATCAGCCTTTGTCCTCTCTTCTTTAAATAGTAATTTTTATTCAATTTAACTCACCTTTATCAAAGTCAGTACTTGCCCATAATGAAAGACATTAATCAAACATTGAATCAAATATTTAAATACTGCGTTAGTGAAAAGCATCTTGACCTAAGTTATATTCAAATTGAGTGCCAAGTAAACTCAAGGCTTTCCTCCTGTCAAGAGCAATCTTTAAAGTATGCAAAGTGGTGTTTTTGTCAGTAATGATAATGCAAAGCTAAATTAAAATTTCTAGAATTTACAAGGATAGATTTATATTACAATTTGAGAGCATAGAAAGGAAGATTAAGGGATTAGAAATGTCTTTGTAGTTACAATGAACGTGTGGGAAGATTGTAATTCTATGTATGAGTCTGTGTCTTGCCAGTGTTTCATGTCAGTAAAATCAGTTTGCCTGCAGCTTTCTTCCAGCAAAAAGTTTTAAAATAAATTTTATGTGGCCAGTTGCTTCTATAAAGAACTATGATAGTTAAGCTAAGTGATTAGTAAAAAAAAAAATAAAATAAGCATCAAAAGTATTTGGAAATCTTATGAAATACATATTAGTTTTACTTCTAAAGTTCCTATAACTTATAAACTTATATAGAATACATGTAGCTCTAAAAATGTTTCCAAACAAATAGGCATAATAAAGAGTCATCTTATTTTAAAACATACATGTTCACTTAAAAATATTTATTATGATTTCAATGGGAATTAGAGCCAAAGGTTAAGGAAGCTAAATTTCCATATAATTAATAAAAAATAAATAGGTAATTCTAAAATCAAGATATTTAAAAGTAAGAGACTACTCATGCCAGGAGAAAAGTCTATAAACAAGGAAAGCAATTGCCCCTATGGAAGACAATTTAGGAGTAGGTCAGAGGATTTATTTTTCTCATTATAAATTTTAAAATGTACTCTCAATGTTTTAAAATATGTGCATGTTTTAGACTGATAAAATTTAAAGCAAAATTTAAGAGGTGTTTAAAGTTCTGTATTTTATTAATAGCAGAGTGAATCATCCCTAGAGCAAATGAGCACAGTAAAACCCTCTGTCCCTGATTGCTTCCTCTCTGTTTCCAAAAATGCTAACTAAGTTTAGGGAACAATAAGAGCAAGCCTGGGTCAAAAAGCCCATATATATATATATTATTTTGAATGATACTGACTTTATTTTAAGCTTACTGAGAAATAGGGAAGTCAGTCTTTTCAGGAGAAAGCTACTTTCTTGCATGTACCTTGGGACAGTTGTTCCTTTGGATGCTACTCAAACAAGCAAACTAAACAAACTAATGCTGATGATGCCACTGCTTCTACATCCTTACATAGTAAACCCTTTTCTGAGCAGGGATGCGGGGATGAGCACAGAAATGAAGTCACTGTGGAAAGGATATGTGTCACTCCTCCAGTCAGCAGAAATGGACAAATACCTCATGCAGAGCAGGCACAGACTACTTTGCAAAGCACCTTCAGGGAGAGAAGTGTTCTCAGTCAGCCTGCTGCTGGTGAACTCAGCTTGGAGCAGTTTCTTATCTCTTGTAAGCTTTCCCCAATAAACCATATGTCTCTCATGCTGTCTCTGGGCACCTTCATTGACCTGCTTGCTGCCTACCTCACTGCCTGGCACAAGTGGACTGTGTAGGAGACAGAGCATTTTACCAAATTTTGATATGTGTAATAATAATGACAATTTACTGTATTCAAAATAGAAAGCATCCAAATAACCAATAATGTAAATACTGAATATTAAATCTTTTTATACAATCAGTTGGAAAGAAATACAAAAGAAAAAGTCATAGTTTGAAAGGGAAAGTAATAGTTAGAAAAGACATGTCTTTGGTGATATCCAATTTCACTACGCCATTGTTCACACTGCAGCAGACCATATGAGCAGCACTACAAGTCGTTGAATTTTACAGTGTCATATATTACTAAAAGCATCCACCCTTCTCCCAAGGTTCCCTGGGGAAGAATCTGTCAATGCAAAGAGAATTGCATCAGCCCAGAGGAGAGCCAGGACACTGGAGCAAAGAGAAAGAATACATATAACAAGAGCAAACTGTCAAAAATCTAGGCTTCAAAAACCTAGAAGTATCATTAGGGGATTAAAGCAAAATGACACTCTCTCTTAAGGACATACATGGGCACACACACATGCACAAATGCTGTGTTACCTCATACAGTATAATTATGTATCACTTTATACACACAAAAACACACAAATTAAAAATTATATTTTAATATGTGCTTTAAGTTTTCTAAACATTTTATTACATTAGTAAATATATGTAATTACATTATGGATATATGTTCCAATATTGCATTGTGTGATTTTTTTAAATAAAAAAAGATACTATATAGCTTAACTTTGGCAGTCATTTCTTGTCTTTAAATACAATTTTAGATTAATCAGACTCTTAATAAACTACAGTAGCACTTTTTTTCATATCTGAATACAAAGAAATAAATATATTTAAAAATTCATATTCTAGATTATATAAATATAAATACTCAAATGCCACCAATAATGTAGTTATATACCAAGGTTATCAATATTTTTAAGTATGGCATATTTTGAAAAAGATTACAGTTTGAAAATTTATATATTTCAAATGACACATGTGTGTTCTTTTAAATTTATCTGAAAATAGTAATATCAACACTAGTCAACATGTACATTACTGAATCAAGTTTAAGATTTCTTTGTAGTTTATTTTTTTTCTGTAGAATATATTCTAAGTTCTCATGTGTATATATATATATATATTATAATAATAATATATAATATATATATATTATTGTGATCCAAAATAAATTGAAATAATTATATAAAGAAGGGATATGTTTCCAATTAGATAAAATTAGGCTTATTTGGTATGTTTCCAGATATTGCATTTTTATTTAACTTTACTTTTCAAGTGTATATTTTGAAAATGTTTTCAAATTTAAGTATATGACTTATTCAAATTTCCTTATCTCTGTGACTTCAGCTTGCTTTGTTATCACTCTTGATTCTTTTCCTTCACACTGGCAGACATTCTTAACATTTGTAATAGGAGTAAAAGTGATTTTGAAAAGTCAATTTTAAGACTAACAGACTAACAAGCTTTTCTTATTCTCTAAGTCTGAATTTTGAGAAAAGATTACATTTTTTTCTCTTCTAATTGTTTCATACTTGGTAAAAACTAAGTGCTCAGAAATATTTTTAATTGTTAATTATATAGGGCTGAATGATTTTAGAGCCTATCTTTTAATTTATTCTACTAAATATATATATATAAATTAATGCACATGTACACATGGTTTTCAATTTGTCAAAACCAGATGTACCAATAGGAATCAAGCTTATTCTACAAATAGACTTTTCATAATGCATAATGCATTTTTAAAACTCCTCCTTTAAAATGGATTCGAGTGAATATAAACACAATATTTCACCAATAATTTTAATAATGCAATTAGTTTTGCATATAATACCATCTAAATTGTGCTTCAAATATATTTATGATTTCAAAAGACTGTGTTTAGTGATCCTTTTACTATAAGAAGCTTATTTGAAATGATAACTTTACATAAAACATGTAAATGGTTAAAAATGAAAGCAAATTGCATTGTGGAACAGGGCTCCTGCAGCATTGGGCATCCCCAAAATGCTTAAAACAGATAATGGCCCCGCATATACGTCCTCATCTTTCAAAGAGTTTTGTGCAAAATTCAACATATCCCATAAAACAGGCATCCCATACAATCCTCAGGGTCAGGGCATTATTGAAAGAGCAAACCGCACACTTAAAGTTATGTTGTTAAAACAGAAAGAAGGAAACTGGAAAAATCCTAAGGACAGATTGGCAGTTGCCCTGTTTACCTTAAATTTTTTAACTTTAGACTCTGATGGTTATTCTGCTGGAGACAGACATTGGAACCCACATCAACAACATAAACCTTTGGTTTACTGGAAGGATGTTCTTTCAGGTACATGGAAGGGTCCAGATCCAGTGTTAATTTGGGGGAGAGGATCTGTTTGTGTTTTTCCAAAGCATGAATCCTCTCCAATATGGATACCATCTAGATTAATAAAGCAAGTACCAAATCAAAAGGATCAAGATGAAGTAGTTGAGGAATCAAGATTAATAAAAAAGGTACAAAATCAAGAGGACCATGATGAAGATATGGAATGATTCCCTTAAAAGAGTCCTTCAAAATACGTCACAACTTAAGTATCATTCCTCCCGGATGGGACTAAGAGATCTCTCTTTAGTGTGCACACAATTGTATTTTTTTTTTTATATATGTGTTTATGTCTGTGTATTTGTCTAAATTTCATGTTAATGTGACGTCACAAATATATGTTTGTATGTGCGTCTGTCTGTCCAGTGTGACATCAAAAATAACAAAGCGCTTGTGAATATATATATATATATTTATATGGATCCAAATAACTCTAATTCATTTAAGTTTGAGAGTATTCAAATTGAGTAAATAATTTTATAAGTGAAGGTAACTTCAATTTTGTTTTATAGGTGTCCCAAGGATTTCTCTTTAGAGAAAAATATAACTAGGGCTGTATAACCTGATATTTTGGTGTTTTGACATAAGGTTGCTTATTTGTTATTAACTTCATTTGTTTAATAAATGATTAATTTCAATCATTTCAACAGGTAAAGGACTGCTGTGTATGCAGAAACTCGAGAGTTCCAGCTAACAAATTATTTCTCCAAAGTGCTTTTAGTTTTTCTTTAATCTATCTTTAATACAGTAAATACCCTCAGTCTTTCTTTGTTTTGTTCTAAATATGATGTTTTGCCAGCTTATGTTTGTGGGAGCTCAGGCTGCAATGTGTGTGAGCAGAAATCAACTTTAATTTTCTAATCTAATAATTCTATTTTTTAGTTTGACAACTCGCCTCTTGACTCAGTGCTGGAATAGCACTGCCTTTCCTTTAATAATTGATGCTTGAGTCTCTAGGGAGCGGGCCCTGAAGATTTGCCGGTGGCATTGTCTAGACATAAAAAAAGACGGCTGCTGCTACAGATGCAGGGATCACGGTCGCTGCAAGCATCCCTGCTGCTCAAATGTCAAACAACCTCACCAGCAGTGTGGCCTCTGCTCTGCATGCATGGGGCCTCCTAGATCTACGTGTTATAACAAGTGGACATTTTGATCTTTCATTGTTTGGGACTTCATGGGACAGTACCTTGGGGGTATTTGTTTAGAGAACTCAGTGTGTTACTTGATAGAACTTAGGGCAGCTGATTTGTTTAAAGAATTTGGTATGCCATGCAATTTGGCTCGTCACCAAAAGGCTTGTTGCCTTAAAGCCGCAGCATCTCCCCACAATTGGACGGCTGTTAGTCATCTTACACAGTCGATCCTAAAGGGCTCCATTGGATGGCTGGTTAGCCAATGACGGGTAAGATCCCCAGAGGGGGACAACCTAAGACAGGCACAGTCGCACAGGATAGTCTCATGTGGCCGACATATCAACCTAAGACAGGAGTCAAGGGCACAGCCTTGATTATCCAATGACGGGTAAGAATGTTGGTTGCACATAGACGTCCTAGAGCATCCCCTCTTTTAAAACAAAAGGGGGAAATGCAGGAGCCCTGTTTGGGGAGATAGCTAAGATTGCGGTTCACTATTGGGCCATAGACATTTTTGGGCATTTCCGCTTTCCATAGTCTGACGGGATCTCGCGGGACTTGGTTGAGGCTCTCGTGAGATTTGAACGGTGACTCAGGAGATCGAGCGAGCGCCATTGCTGCTCGGGCGCATGGGAAGAGACCAGAGAGAGAAAAGACAGGGTTATCGCTATTGTATAGATATATTGTAGTTTCTTGTAAGATTAAAGAATATTTTCGTCTCCATCCTGTCTCCGGACTCCTTCCCACGGCGTTGCCGTTCCAGGCTGCAATCCTTTTCCGGCGACTACATTGTGGCATATTCCTCTTAATACCAATGACTATCTCAAAGTAATAACTTGAAGTTTGGTGTCTATATGATCATCACTAAATATATCACAAGGCAAAGGAAAGATTCTCACATAGAATGAGTTTGTAGTAGATAAAGGTGGAGCAGCAAGGACAGATAGGACCCCAACCAGTTAGATATAGGGCAGTTTTTGCCACCTTTAAGTGTGGATCTCCAGCACTATTTTTTAATAGGCATGAAGAGTACCTTCTTGCTTTTGCTCTAAAGAGAAACATGAATATAGAGCCATCTGAATCCTTCGGTTAAATCGTGTGTTGCTTCAAATTCCATTTATGTCCATGTAGATACTGAGTTTATGGTGTTCTCAAACTTCTCTCTCCCTTATGATAATAGCAAAAAAAAAAAAGGATATATAAATATCTCTGTAGCAAGCACAAATTGAAAAGTTTGTACCTAAGTTTTAAAATCCAGTTTATTTAAGTGATGCTTTTGATTTAAAATTAATTTGGCCCATGCAAACCAAGCTTTTTTTAAAGAAAATAAGTCTAATAATTTCAAAGTAGTAAAATGTCAGTGATTCTCCAGTTATCAAGCATTTATAGTGTTGAATGGGAATTGAGGATCTTGTAGCACTTACTATATTTGTGATAGTATTATCATTGGCAGGTTCCATGCAAATACTGAATGACTATTATGTTTCAAGTAAAATTTAATATCTTTTAGAAATCTTGGGAGAGAAAATTTAAAGTCTTTAACAACAAAAGTTTATCTTAAACACTAAGAATTCCTTCAATTCTAGAGTATAAGATCTGCATGTGAAATGACAGTAAAGGACAATCTGAACCCTGAGTATCTTAAATTAAATCTATAAAATCTTAAAAATAAACATTCATCGGTACACAGTACGTATGCACACATGATACACATGAATATATTTAATGGCTTTAACTTATACAAAAATCAATTTCTAATAATGTCAATATAATGAATTTTACTAGTTGTAATTTTGGAGGATGAGAAGGGACTTTGGAATAAGACACATAGCAATTTTAATTTCAGTTCTTTATCTTACAGCCCATAAATAAACTTGGAAATTTAGATTACTAAAATATATATATATATATATATATATATATATCATGTAAAATAATATACATGATACATTTTGTTTCCTAATATATTCAAAAGGAAAAGATACAAAACTTATTTCATAGGTATTTCAATTAGATATCCTCTCATATGGCCTTACTGATATACCTTTGAGAAGATAAATGCTTTATACACAGTCTGTGATGATAGAAACTTTCCCTACAGCACTATATAGTAGTCAAAAATGGTATCAAAGGAGTTTGTGTGCTTTTCTTTATGAAATAATCATTAGATATAGAATTTCTAGTGATTTACGAATATCCTGAAACATTTGTCTTGAAAGGGTTTACATAGAGTTAAATAATAGTATTGTGAATGTTCATTTTATTATTTTTTTCACAATAACTAACTGCTCTATGATAATCTCTTCTCAGATTTATACTCAAATGTACTGAGCACCATGAGATACCAATTCATTTTCTTTAGACATGTTTGTTTCCAGGTAACAAATTTATGTGAAACTGAATTGTATATGAATACAGAACATGCCAGAAGTAGGATAATTTAAATATTTTGTAACAGTTACTCATGAAGATGGCAGGTTTTTAGGTTTTTGTGACAATAAAATGCGGTCTTGTTTTGACTCAAAGATATTTCCTGCATATTTGTATATTCTGTCATCATGAAGCATGGCTTTTAAAGTAGGGATTTTAAAATATTTGTTTTGCTGTCTTCTTTCTGTAACATGATCAAAACAGCGGATTCTGAGATTTAGAAAGGAAGCTAGGGCACCCACATTTTGTATTAGACACTTTAAATATGAGTGATTTTGAATCATGTATTAGAGATTTTTCTTTTTCATCTCATGCATCAAATATGAATGAGAAGTAGTTTTCTGGAAATGATAATTTCACTCCATTAGTCACATGATAAAAGATCTATAAAACTGGTTTTCTAAGGAAGGCATTGGTGATTATACCTTATCTACATATATTTCACTTTTATTTATTCTTTCATCAAACAATTAATGTGTCTATTATGCATACAACACTGAGCTATGTTGAAGTACAGCTGAGGATAGAGTAATCCCTAGAGAGCACCTCTGCTCATAGACTGGACTCCTGTCCATGGACTCTTAAACTGCTTATTTAGTTCTGGCACACAAACACACACTTGAGACTGAGAGTAATATTTCACTTCCTTAAAGCATTAAATCTGGTAATTGATGATTTGAAAGAAGAATTCCCCTCGATCTCTCTTTCTAAAAAGTGATTTTCTGTGTCATTTTAAGCTATGATGATGTATTGAAGAGTATATAAAACAACATATTTGAAGAATTGTCTAACCCAATGGTTATCAACCTGGTATGACATTTTGAAATTACATTAGATACACTGGGACACTAGGGTAAGATATTTTATACACAGCATTATTTGGTTACATACAAGATATTGAATTGCTTATTTTATTAAAGTTGTCCACTTTGAAGCACATTACCTGGCATTGCTTAACAAAATGTTGGCATCGGAAAAATGTCCTTCAATTAATGAATAAATAATTAATTGCTATGCAGCCATGCAAGGAAATGTCTCTTTGAGCTTTGGCAGAATAATTTAGTAGAGAACACTCTTAATGATGTTATATCATTCTCTTCAAACCTCAGATTGACCAGGCCAGGGTTTAAGAGTCCCCAGGACCAGTTACCTATTACTATGAACAGAATCAACTGAGACTCTAAAAGAACATGGATGCTATTTTTTTTTTTTTTTTTTTTTTTTTTTTTTTTTACCAATGATTACATGAAAGATTGGAGTCATATACATAGCACTTCTCATTAGTATTTCCAGGTCTGTATGCATAGGTATAGGAATTCCAGATAAGGCACAAACAATCAATAAAAATTGAAATTCATATAAACACTGTCCAATACTTTAGGAATAGTATTACCAGCTAGTCTGGAAAACTTCCCAACCTTGTTACAGATTTTGAGTGAGTGAGAAGGAAGCCATTGGTTTCTTTATTTGTTTGCTTGCTTGATTTTGATTTGTTTTACTTTATTCTCACATTTAAGTTGAGGTGGTGCTTTTATACAGAGCATAAACTAGATTATTCTGACTTACAGAGTTGGGAACCACTGGGATGCTGTAGAAGGATTTTAATAATCACTAATTTTTTTTCTTGATTTTAGTGATCCTGAATTTATAGACAGTTCTAATTGTGTGTGTGTGTGTGTGTGTGTGTGTGTGTGCACATATGTATGTGTGCACAGGCTTTCATACATATTGGTCACATTTACCTGTGGACATCTGTACTTAGCATAAGTGGGGATTTTTCCACATTTTTCCATTTTCCATAATGGAAAAATTAGACAATATTGTTGAGAGTGACATTGGATTATCATGAAAGAATGTAGAGTCAAAGTTGGGTGAGGAAGGAAAAAGGGTTAGGGTCAGTGAAATGAATATAGATGAACTGATATCTTTTCTGGAATAAAAATAATTTATGAAATAATCTTTATTCCAGTGGAGCTTCTGATATATTTGAGAAAATGCAAGTCTTTAAAAACATCCTCACAGATTTATTTGAATTAATTGGAAAGAAACCAGAAATTGAGACAAATTGTAATACAATCTTGTTATTTTATAATAAAAGAGTGACTAAAATGGATCTTGAAAATAAGATTTGGTTAAAAAGTTAAAGGTTTTCTAAGGAGGTATTTCAATACAATCTCAGATGAGCCACAATTATTTACACACATCTATTTCATTTCACCCTTAACCTGTGGACATTTCAAAGATTTACTTACCTCAACTTCCAACCCTGTTCAGTCTCACAGACAATACCCATTTCTAACCAGAGAACATAAGATATATACTGTGTTAACAATTCTTTTCCTTTCATGAATATATTTACATTAACATAATGCCCACAAAATTTGTTTTTACTCCTGATCCCATCAACTTTGTGACTGTTTAAAATATTTACATTTTTAAGATGAAATTCATGAAATATTTAGATTTTCATTAAATAGGTCTAAGCCATCACTCAAGCCTTCAAATGATTAATTAAAACCAAATATCTTCTTGAAGAGAAGATACAGCAAAGAATATCTCAGGGTGATCAAATGTGCTGGTGAAGCCAATGTGCAACTTCCATAAAATTGTTAGGATTCCAGATTTTATAAGTGGAGAGAGAACAGGATATGAAAAATAGATTGAAGGATTAGAAAATATATGTTGAAACCAAGTAGTCACAGAAAAGGGAGGGAAGAAATCAAAGGATTAAGCATCAGCACCTGAAAAACTCTAAAAGGTTACAGGGTAAATGTTGTTGAGTACTTCAAATTTTACAATCTTGGATACTTTCTCATGATGTTTTTATAGCTTCTTCACCCCATTGTAAATGAAAGACTTCCACTTGAGAGTGTGAAGATAATTGGACTTTCAAACTCTCACATGGAGGGACTAGCACGGAACCACATGGGGATTTCACTTGGGAGCAGAGGGAAGAACAGGGTGGTGCCAGGCTTTATAGTCACATGTCATTGAGGTGACCCTGAGTTCCCATAGGTGATATAATGCTCTAATTTGAATAACTTCATGAGCTGGAAGGGAAGTAAAGCCCATTACTAAGAGATTAGTGGTTATTGTGCCTGGTCCTCATGAGAAGGGAGTTGTTTGGCTAAGATGCCTTATCAGCGGAACCATAATGTGTGTGTGTTGGGGGGGAGAAGTTAAGACCTTCAAGTCTTCCCTACTTTCAGATGTGAAGTTAGCATACTATTCAATCTTTTTCTTCAGAACTTGAACTATTAATGATGTATGTATGTGAATGTGTGTGTATTTACTTAACTTTTTATTTTGGAACAGTTTTAGATTTCTAGAAAAGTTTAGTGTAGGCCACAGTTGTAGCATTCTGTATTATCTTTGAAACTGGTCTAGAAATCCCAAACTGTTATTATCTTACAAGAGTATGGTAAAATTATCACAATTAATGAACCTGCATTGATAACATTATTTTCAATGTATGCCCATATTTTGTTCATATTTTCTTAGTTTTCAATCCAATATTTTGTTGTTGTTGTTGTTATGACTTAGGATCCTTTCATACAATTTGCCACATTACATTTAATCAACCAGACTGTTTTGGTTACTCTTGGTTGTTAATTTCTCTCAAACACTTTTTATCTTTGATAACCTTGACTTTTTAAAATAGAGCTGCCAAGCTACTTTGCAAAATATTCCCCATTATAATCTGTTAGATGTTTTTGTGATGACTGGACTAGTGTTGTTGTTGTTGTTGTTGTTGTTGTTTGAGAACACAGAAGTACAGTTTTCATTACATCACACAAAGGGTAATCAATGTCAATGACATTGCTTGATGTTGACCTTGATCACCTGTCTGTGGTAGTGTTTCATGGGCTTCTCTATTGTTAACATTAGGCTTTCCTACCTCTTCTTTATACTGTACTGTTTGGTTGGAAGTCACTATTCACTGCCTACACTTGAAGAGTGAGGTTTTAGGTCTAGCTCCATGATGACTGATTATATAAACTCTTTGAAATTTTTTATTTTTCCAGTGAGATAATTTCTACCCCTCTTTACTTATTTATCCTTAATGTATCTATTTATTTAGATTATTATTAGATCATTAATGTTTTATTATATGGATTGTGATATGGCACTAATTTATTTAATTTGTTATTTAATGTGTTCCAGCTTTGGTCATTGGGAGGTCTTCAGCTGATTACTGTGTTCCTTTGACATAGCCTATATAGTATGTTTGTGTATTTTGCATTTTGTTACTTTCTAGAATAATATGCTCCAAGATTATTTTCTATATTTCCTTTACCAATCTTAAAATCAACAATTTTTCCTTTTATTGAAGAATATTAGAAACTATACATACAGATAAAACATTTCTGTATGAAACCAACCATATCTTATGACTCAAATTTTTATATTAAACCATCTATCCTATGTTTCCAGTGGAAATTGTCCACATGGTAATGGACTAGAGCTGGACACATGAGTAGAAACTTATTCTAGAGATGCCTAACTGTATATGGTAACAATTTGTTTTAAATCTGACATGCATGTACCAAAGAAACACCATGATTGTTTTTCTAGTAATATATATTTTATATGAATACAACATATATGTCTTACTCCTAATACCTCGAATGGCTTTTTTTTTTTTTTTTGTCTTTTATTTATTTATTTATTTATTTATTTATTTATTTATTTATTTATTTATTTATATGTGGTGCTGTTGATTGAACCCAGGGCCTCACACATGCTATGCACTTTACCACTGAGCTACAACCCAGCCCTCAAATGACTTTTTTATTTTGGTTCACATACAACTTTGATTTAAAACATAAGGTCAGAGATTTTTAAAATGATATGATTTTTAAAAAAATTCCAAGTATACCAGGAAATTGCTCTATCTTCCTCTCCAAGACAAAACAGAGATTTAATTTCTTCCTAAGGTAAAGGATTGCAAAACTTAGTGAGACCCATTCACATTTCAAGAATTTAATCCTGTTTTTATAGCTTAGTTCTTTTGAACTTTACACATCTCTTTCTTAATACATAATTTTTTCAAAAAAGATTTGACTATTCTATTTTTGTTTTCATTTAATAAACCTTTATGAGTATTCACATGTCAATTAATTTTTTTATATTTGCTTTGAATAGAACTTGCTAAAAATAAACAACCCCTTGGAAACCATCTGAAAACACTATATTTATTTTTATTTGCTTTATTTTTGTAGTCACTCTAAAGTAGACTACCTTATTTGATTAATTGATTGATTGATTTGGGGGTAACAGGGATTGAACTCAAGAGTATTCTACCAGTAAGCCACATCCATAGCCCTTTTTATTTTATGTTTTGAGATAGATCTTGCTAAGTTGCTAAGACTCACCTTGAAATTGTGATTCTTCTGCCTTAGCCTCCCAGGTAGCTGGGATTAAAGGTATACACCATTACAACTCTCTAAAGTAGACTACTTTAAAATATCTCTTCTTCACAGGAAAGAGTAAATTGATATTTTATCTAAACATTTTTAGAAATACATATTTTAAATTTATCACATAATTAACACAGAACATTTAAATGTAAGAAACTAAACTGAAAAACAACATCACAAGTTTCTCAATATCTAAAGATTAAAACTTTTGTCATGTCTTTGTATTTCTGCCTGGCATTCTATATTCATTTAGAACACAAACATGATTCTTAACAGTTCATTGATAAGGACAATGTTGTTTGATTTTAATTTTAATTAAACTCATTAATATATAACATTGTGGTTGACACGTCTTCATTTGGCCACAATAGGATCACCATTTCTTGTACTTTTTCCAATTTCTATAGACACTCCTACTTGTCACATTCTGTATAGGATGCTTTACCATAAGATTCTCCCAGATCTTAAATTTTAGTATATTTTCCCTCAAATATCTCTGCCATATCTTTAGGCATAATCCACACACTAACAATTCTTTATTGCTGTCTAAGCAATTTTCTTTTTCTATATGGCAATTTTAAAATTCCTTTGGCAAGGTCTACTAGAAAGCAAGGTGTTGTTTTTTGTTTTTCATTTTACCATTTGCTATGGTTCAAGTGTGTCCCCAGAGAGTCTATGGAAGCTTAGTCCCCTGTGTGGGGTAGACCTAATGGGAAGTTACAAGACAGGCTCTTTTCCATGCTTTGGTTTCCTGTCTCTGCATGTAGTTTCTTTCTCCTGCAGGTGCTCCTTACATTGTAACACCATCCACATGAGGTGATAAGTGAGGCATTCTTGACAAAGCTGTTGCCATGTGGTTTGGTGTTTTGGCCTCCAAAACTGGGAGTTAAATAGACCTGTCTTTTAATTTGTACCAGACCCTTGTTTTCAGTGCAAAAAAATAAACAAAAAGGACTAAAATGGTGTCCTTGATCTAGTCTTTTATCTGAAGCCTTCTTTACTGTGTGCCTTTGATTTGCTAACCATAACGCCTACTTTAACTCTGAGCACTTGTTTCTAGACATGTTTAAGATTAATGTTTCAGAGATAACATTACTTTACCATTCATGCCTGACCCATTGTGCCCTTTTATGCCCATACACTATCAAGTTTAAAAGCCTGTGTTATACAAGTAAATAATAAAAGACACTTTTGCATCTTTAAACAAAACTATAAACTCAAAAAAGACTTATATTGGTTGACTACTAACCTTGATGTCTGAAGAACCCAGTACAATGTATAAAATTTCTAATTATCAATAATATTTTATAAATTTGAATAATTTTCAGGTAAATTTGTTAAGAAAATTAGGCAAAAATTCTTATTGAGAATAGGACAGTTTTTAGTATTACTGTTTAAAGGTGATACATTAAAAATTTTTCTTGGTTCTCAAAGATATTATGAACTTAAATTCAAGTCCTATTTTGTATATGATGAAAATAGTATCGTTTTACTCTCTTTTAGAGAGACAGGGTCTCGCTAAACTGCTTAGAGCCTCACTAAGTTGCTGAGGTTGGCTTTAAATTGGTGAACCTCCTGCTTCAGCCTCCTGAGCATCTGGGATTATAGGTGTGCCTCTGTGAGCCTGGCTAAAAATAGTATCTTGATGTTGAGAACATGAAAACTGTTAATCAAGGATATTTTTTTTGTACTTAACATGACTTTGACCAAATTGCATATTTACCATTTGGTGCTAATATTTACTAATGTAATAAATGGAATCTTAATATGAGTTTCTTGAATTTATTCATTTTTATGGCCCCAGATTTCATTGTGTTTATAAGTGAAATCGGTATAGAATGATACAGATCTATTTGTTGTTTTCTACTCTCCTCCTGTAACTGAGTTACAAATAGCTGTAAAGTCTGAGGTATATATTTGGTCTGCCAACATGTCATTTTTGACTAACTGCTATAAACATCTTTGCCTTATCACAGATAATTAAGATTAATAACTAAGAGAATAATTTTAAACAATCTGTCCAATAGAGCTTCTCAAATAGTCCAACTAATGTTGTCTTTCAAGTACCTCCACCAAATAATGAGAATTATTTTTTAAATAAAATACAGAAGCTATAATCCAAAGAATATCTAACATCATAAAAGACTTTTTTAAACTTTAATATATTTATTTGTTCTGACTTCACAAAGATTAAACTCTATGAGCCAAACCTAAAATCTATTCAGGTATCTTATTTGACAGACTTCAACTGTAATGATAATAAGTCCACAATTTAAAACAATTAAAAACAGAAGAAGTTTTAATTCATTTTTTTTCACTTAGGAAAATAACTTTATACCAAGTGACATTTTTGGATATATATGTGTAAGGTGAAACTCTTCTCTGGAAATCTATAGACATTACAACAAAAATAGCAATCTCATTTTTCCTGTTCTCCCCTCATTTGAAACCCTGCTGTTGCTATTCAGTTTGTTCACTTCCCTTCCCCTCCTGTGGAGAGTTCTCAACTATTCCATTGTGCCACTTGGTTTATGTGGGAAATTCGTGGAACCACTTGGAATGATTTATTTGGAAATTACTTGATCTAATTCCCTTAATTTACTGTTTGTCACTGTGTTTATAGTTTAGATCGGAGAGCCACAATTAAATCATTAAATTAAAATATGGAGAAAGTTGTCACATATTTAAAAATAATGACAAAATTCAAGTAAAAAAGTGAATTGGCATATGTTATTTTCTCCTTACAAAACAAACAAATCACTCTTTGCAAATGGGATCTGGGTTTTGTGAAGCATAGAAAACAAAGAGTAAAAACTTACATTGACAGAAGAACAAAATCAAGGAAACCAAGCTATGGATACATATGTAAGTATGATAAAAATCACTATTTTCAGTCTTGTGAGTGAGATATATATATTCTTTTGGTGTGTCTTCTTTCTAAAACTTTAATTATTTCAGAGTCTTTTGTTTTCTTTCAAAATTAGTGTGACCTGATTAAAACTGTCTTTACTATACACATGTGAAATTTAATTTTGCAGCTTCATGATATTTTACTTTTTTATATTTTTTGAAAGTTGAAAGCAAGAAATATGTAACACTCCATATCATCCAATGTTACATAGTTGGCATTATATAACATTTAGCAGTTTGGCTTGGCACGGTGTTAATTTTCTTAAATCCTGGTGTACCTGTTAGCTTCTTTATATTTTTTATACAATATGCCAATTTGAGATAGGTTTCAAATTCCACTGATGTAAAAATAGTATAAATATAATTTTGACAAAGATAGAACAAACTCTGAATTTTTCCATTGTTATTTAATAAAATCAGAAGAAAAATGATTGCTTCATTTAGAAAATAAGTACATGGAACTAGCTAATTTGAATTAAAAAAAGACTGGAAGAATTTTGTGGTGTTTAAGGCAGTATATGACTACTCACACATTTGTTACTGAAGCTGAGAGTTGAATTAAGACAAGGAAGTTATTAATGAAAGACACCCCAGAAGGGGGAGGAATTTCTAAATAGATAAACAAGGAAACTCCAGGAATGGAGAAAGAAATGATTCAAGTCTTAAAGTGAAACACATGCCCCGTGAGGGTAATTCCTGAGAGACTTACAGAAGTTGGGACTTTTATTAAATATCCACTGACTACTTTTGAGAAAGTTTGTGAAGTACTTAACATCAATACAAAAAAAAACAGTGTATTTTAAAGAGATGTTAAAAAGATGAAGAAGGAACAATTATGGCAATTGTAGTTATCCCTTGTACTTCGGTGATGAAGTTCAATAATGGAATGATAAAAAAAAGGAAAAAGAAGTAATTATTGGAAGATAAGTAAACACTAAAATTTTGGGATACTGTCAGGATAGATTTGCGAGAGTCTAAGTGGAGGACCCAAACATGAACTTAGGGCCTATGTATGTCACTGGCAGAATTATGACTACCTGAAATAAACGCCATATACCAGAGAAACACTGTTAAAGCAAACAACAAAACATGAGTTCAGTAATAAATATGCTGAGCTTCTGATAATGCCACAACATTCCAGTTCTTTAGAATTTTAGATTCATTACATTTTCTGCTTATCCATGTTTCTAGATATATTTAATAATTCTAATTAATATAATAAAAATATAAATTACAATTTAAAAGAGGATGTTTTATTTCTGAAGTCGGAAATATTTGGTGGAAATGAACACATTCTTTTGAATAGTAAATTATATATTGAACTTAATTTATTATGCAAAATTTTATGCATGATAGATTAAGTGACACTTGTTGTTGGAGAGATAAAATTTCTGAGAAGAAAAGGATAAACTATTAAAGCAAAAGATTCTTCAGCAGCCAGTTCATGGGGAAATTTTTTGCCATAAATAGCTAAACAACTCATATTAAACATCTTCTATTCAGTATCAATTATTTTAATGTGTTTTTCCTAAAACAATTGCCTTGCTTTGTTAGATTCTGTCAAATTATGAGTTTTACTATACTATAGACTTTCTAGAGTTTGTCAATGAGAGTAATAGGAAAAGACATTTTCAAAATTATTAATAAGAGACACATGGAGAAATATTCAGAAGTACCAGAAAATGTTTGTTACTTTTTCCCAGAGTTCACTGTAAGTCCAAAACTACATGGGGAATGTAGCCTTAGGATAAATAGAGTCTTCTGTGACCAAAAAATTGTGTATTCATATATTCTTCATATTCTGTTACTTAAAATGCTAATTTTCCATGTATTCAAGCTATATGACCTCATGGCATCCAAACCTCCATATGCATGTATTTAATAAACTCATATGTAATACTTACTCTGAGACAGACACTGCCCAAAGCACTTTTTAAATAACTCATTTAAGGTCTGGGTTGTGGCTCAGTGGTAGAGCGCTTGCTGAGCACATGTGAGGCCCTGGGTTCAATCCTCAGCACCACATAAATAAATAAATAAATAAATAAATAAATAAATAAATAAATACTATTAAAAAATGAGTCATTTAAATCTTCAAACAATACTGCGAGTTAGATACTATTACTGTTGCCACATTTACTTGAAGATGTAGAAGATAAGAGACTGCTGTACTTTCCTGAGTCCACAGCTAGGTAGAGGTAAAGATCCCTGCCACCTAAGTCTGTTTCCTAAGAGTCTAGGAATTGAAGTGTCTCTGTCATTCTTGACATCATTCCTGAGGAGACATATTCAACATTTCTCCTGCTGCCTTGATAAAAGTGAAAAATATAGATCAATGGATTTGGTATGGGGGCCCATTCTTTTACAAACTTTTCAGCTATTCATACACAGGCACATCCACACATTCTGAGACGTGGATTTGGATTATTCTGAGAACTGGTTTTGGATCACTTTGGTTGAATAAAGTGAAGATGCTACAGGTAACAAACTTATCAGTCCTTATTTATTGCTGTGAAACATTTCCCCTAAAATCGGTTAAAATGGAAACACTAAGTTTGTGAAGCTTTCAATTTGAAAGAAAAGCGACAGTGTGAGAGTGAAATGGTGCTGTGGAGAAGAGGAGTCTAGTTGATGAAATGCGATCAAAAGTTCAAAGAAGCTGGAACTTAAAGGAGGGATAAGGAATTCACCTGTCTCAATAAATCTTATGACTCTCCAAGAAAAGATAAAGCTTTTAGATCCTCTTAGCCTTCAACCTGAGGCAGGGTGGGGTGGGAAGGAAAGAGCATACAGCAGGCTTGTCAGGGCATGCAAGGAAAAGGGAGTAAGTCATCCATACTCTAATCTCCTTCCTCCCTGAAGATTTCCAGAAGATTAGAACTGAGCTGGGGGAATAAAAAAGCTTTAATTTGATAATAAATCAATGTTTTAACATTGACAGGATCAGATTCTTTTATTGCCAAAAATGAAATTGTTAAGAATTGAAAGTGACAAGTGAAACCAAGGGATATTTCTAGGATTACAATCAAGGTTGAGGAGAGAAGATAAAAGAGAAATATTGTAAAAACAATGGTGACAAAATACCCATCATCATCATAATAAACATTATTATTATCATTATTATAATAAACTTTCCTATTTTCAGTTCATTAAACAAGTTGCTTACATTATTTTTCTGAGTTTTCTATGATGCAAATATTTATAGGAAAATCACTAAGTAATGGCAAATAAATTGCCAATCTTTTACATTTTTTGAAACTTGATGTGGTCCTTGTAACACTATGTCCGTTTTACAAATATTATTATCCCACAAATGGAGATGTCACATCTTCTTTCTAAAGCCCCGATAATAGATAATGCCTGCACAAATCTATCCTACAGAGTAATGGTGGGTCTGGTGTGCTATTTCATTTGAGCAAGATTTCTCTATCATTTTTATGGCTGGTGTTAATCCTACACCAATATTCTTCCTATAGTGCTAATTGTGCCACAAACCACTTGGAGTTTGGGAGATGTAATCAACCATTGGGAAAACCTTTTGTAGGACTGATAAGTGATAGCATAAACGTATTAATTGTCTTTTCAATTTAGAAAATATAGTTACCATCTCATTAAATAATAAGAAATCAACTTGAAAAAAATTAAATAATTCAAGGATGCAATTAAATCTGTATTTACTCTGACCTTTATTTTCCAATAAGAAAAGAGAAAAACAATAAAGTGTTATGTACTTTGTAAATAGAGAAATGAAATTTGTATGTTAAAATAATTTCAAGAGTCTATTATTTTACTTTGTTTTCAATACCGACAGAGCAATTCCTTCTGATAGTCCTGAAATTAGAACTCAGTTAATTCAGATAAATAATTTCAAATGCAGAAAATGCAGAATATGTATAAAAAAATAAAGTTTTCAATACTGACAGAGCAATTCCTTCTGATAGCCCTGAAATTAATACTCAGTTAATTCAGATAAATAATTTCATATGCAGAAAATGCAGAATATGTATAAAGAAAGTAAAGTCTTGTTTGCTTGGACAGAAAAATTATCAGTGGTGGTTTAAGGTTAAGAGAGGTTATCTCTGCTGTTTAAAGCAAATACTTATCATGATGTTTTTTTCAGTGCTGGGGATTGCTGAACTAGTACCTTACTGATGAGCAATGTGTTCAGTCCAATTATCATGATCTTTTGAATTATATATATTAGACATGGATTCTGGTTCTTTTTTTCTCCAGTCAAATTTTACAATTATACATTCTTCCCATGTGTCATGTTTTCTTATTACCTCCATATAATTTTTGCCAATACATTCACAATGTAGACTATATATCCTTTTCCATGGCAAATATTTAAATGAAATGGCTGATATTCCCCATTAAAACAAAATTAAACAATACCTTAAACACTGGAAAAAATCCATATCAAAGTCAATTCTACTGTCATGTACAACCAATAAAAACAAATTTAAATTTTTTAAATAATTGTTGAAATAGTTTATTTGATGACAAAATATTCTATGCACATATAAGCAGAAGGGTATATATAATAGTCCCTCTTTGCTAGAAGTGGAAAATTATTTGAATGATAGACTTATATTTTATAAAATTTAGAAAGTTAAAGGAAATAGAGTATTTTAATTGTTCTGAAACCTCTTAAATTTCATAATCTTAGGAATTGAAATTTTCCCAATGAAGGTGCCAAGTATGCATTTGACATAATTAATGATGCAAAATTTTAAAAATTATGTTTTATATTTTTCAAAATCTCAAATTTTAAACTTTATTTCTGTGTTTAATTGAGATATTGATGTGGTAGACTATTTTATCATAATTATCATGATCTATCACTATCCTAAATGATCACCATTCATACTAATATTCTCATCTGTAGATGGCATAACAATTCAGATTTAAACAATGATCATAGAACAATTATTATGAGAAATTAAATGTCATATTTTCTTTTTCTTTCAATCATTTCAAAAGTTAAGTCCCAAAAGATGCTTTAACATTTCTTTCCCCATCAAAAGATCTTAGCCCAGTTTTTCCTCCAACTCTTTCTCCTGTGATATTAGCTTAAAATTAGAAAATGTTATCTTCAATAAAATTATAAAAGAGAAAACACCTCTAGCTCAACTTCAACGTGTGAGGAATGTCTTCACATTGCAAAAAATATTGAATTAGAACAAGAAGAGATGCTGAGATAAGATGCATGCCTCTAAGATCTTATGTAGTTTAAATAGCACACTGGGTTCTCAAAATTAGATGGTAAGCAAATGCTTCTTACTCAGACCAACAACTTTGAGTCTGCAGGGTTGCCACAAAACGGTGGCTCACGAGGAGCGTCCAACAAGAAAACATACACACATGCTGTCTTTACAAGAAATAGTGTTCATGTACAAATTTGGGACAAAAAATTACAGTCTGAAAATTGCTTTGCCATGGTAGTAACTTGTCTCCACAAGAGGAATGATGGAAAATAGTGACTACATGTAAATATAAAAAATAACTGTGTGAAGTATATACTCAAATGATGCTACATAGAAATATGTGGTATAAATAAAGTATAACCAATAAAAAAAAAAAGGTACATGGAATTCTGTCAGCATTTTGATTTCTTCTTAATTTTTGGCAAAAGTCATACAATAGTATTCACAAGGGTTTTAAAAATAAGAGTAAGCAAATAAATCATAATCTTCTGTATTTTAAAGAAAGTAAATATAGAAAAATAATAAATGTAATGTGAGTGTTCTTCAAAGAAATAGAACCAATAGGATACATGTGTGCATGCATGCATTCAAGAAGCAGGGGAGATTTTAAGGAATTGGTTAAAGTTGTTTTTTAGGTTATTAAGTCCAAAATTTGCAGAGAAGGCTGGCAGTCTGGAGAGTTGGAGACAAGCTAGTGTTGTAATATAAGTCCAAAGGCTTCCTGATGGTACAATTACCTCTTCTTGTGAGAATTCTCTTTTTATTTTAAGACCATCCTATGATTAAATAAAGCACTTGTACAATAAGAGGCACAATATGGAGGCTGGTTTGTAGCTCAGTGGTAGAGTACTTCACTAGCACATTTTAGGCACTAGGTTTGATCCTCAGCACCACATAAAAAATAAATAAATAAAATCCTTATTTTATTATTTTATTTATTGGTATTGTGTCCATCTACAAATGTTATGGTTTGGATGTGAAGTGTCCTCCAGAAGCTCACGTGTGAAACAAAGCAAGGAGCTTCAAAGGAGAAATGATTGGGTTGTTAGGGTCTTAACCCTGTGAGTTAATCCCCTAGTAGGGATTAACAAAGTAGTAACTGAAGCGATAGGGTGTGGCTGGAGGAAGTGGGAATTGGGGCATGGCTTTGGGATATATATTTGTATCTGGCAAGTGGAGAGTTGTCTCTCTGCTTCCTGATCATCATGTGAGCCAAGTCCCTCTGCCACACTTTTTGGCCATTTTGTTCTGCCTCAAGCTCTGAGTAGTGGAGCAGACCTTCTATGGATTGAGACCTCTGAAACCTTGAGTGCTTGCAAAAACATTTCCTCCTCTACAGTTGTTCTCATCAGGTCTTTTAGACACAGAAGTAAAAAAGCTGACTAAAACAATAACTAAAAAAAAAAAAAAAAAAAATACTTAAAAAGAGAGATCTCTTTTGCTTAAATTCAATTGACTGTAAAATTATTTTTATAACAGCATCTATGTTACAGTTTGGAAAAAGTATGGGGCACCATAGTCTAATGAATCTGATAGATGAAATTAACCATCATAACATTTTAGATAAACTGACATCTGGCTGACTTAGAAATTATGAACACTTGCTGAATCTGAGGTCAAAAAGTTCAAAAACAGACCATCTAAGCAGCTCAATTTGCCAAACTACTACACTGAGTAGTATAATAAGCCATTAAAATTTTCATTTTATTTTTATGATCAAAGGTTAGCTATTTCTAATAAAAAAGAAACTATAAAGATATTATTTTATTCTAAATTGATCTACAGAGTTGTTTCAAAGTCCAAAAAAATATGGTGCTTTTTTCTTAAAAGTTATTGAACAGACAGTAACATTCAGATTTGAAAACATGACATGAAAGCAAAGAATCTCACAAATCAAGATGAATGAATGTTAAAATATAACAAAACACAATAATTAAAGCTATTTAACTTGGCTCTGAATCATTAAAACTCGACCAAAATAACAGAAAAATGATTCAAAAAATAGATCTAAATACCCATAAGTTTCACAATATGATAAACCATGACCTTAATATCAATACAGAAAAGCTATTTTATTCAACAGTTTGGCAACTTAGTGATACAAAGAGGCTTGGGGTGAAAAAGGGAAAGAAAAAAAAAAAATGCTGCATTCCTATTTTCAAACACCAAAGTACAATATAGATAAATAAAGAAACAGAAATTAGAAAAAAAATATTAATTAAAATATGAATTTACCAGGGGGAAAACAATAGAAAAAACTTTGAATAATTTTATTATGCATTGGGATTTCCTAAGTAAAATGGAAATTCAAAAGGAAGGAAGTTGATTATGAATAAAGTATACTTCTGATGATGAAAATCTATGATCAGAGTCAAAATTCAGGTAACAGACTTTGAAATCAGAGTTGTAATGTAGTCATTTTATTACTCTACAGAAAGGAATTTTGAACACAATGAGCCCTTATAGAAAAGAAAAAAAAAGTAGGCAATTCTCATGGAGAAAGGCATATTACCTTTAATAATTCACATATATGAACTTTTATAAGAATGTGAATAACAATTAAATTATATGGCCCTCACATCATGATAAGGGTAAAACTATAATTACAGATCATGTGGAAGATGCTTCAGGAGAAACAAGAAAATAAAATTGGTGCAAGTGTAAACGGTTTCTTTTAAAACAGTTCAATTTTTAAAATTATAAGGATGTGTATGTAGCCTTTGTTCTAGTAATCCCACTGGTAGGAAATTATCCTACTGAAAAACTATTGAATGAACACAGTGATGCATATAAGGTGAACTGAGTGAAGTGTTTGATAATAAAATCCTGTAAACAACCCCTAAGACCTTGAAGAAGAAAATGACTGAACAATTAGGCTACATCTGTGACAAAAATGGAGTAGATATATGTATGTAGTGTCACTTCCAAAGTGCAGACATAAGAAATATGCATAGAATGGCATTTTTATGAAACTAAACTTTAGACAAGTAAATAAATTCTATGTGACAGATGACAAATGGACACACAGATAAGACAAATAACTATGTAATCATTTCTTTTTCCCTCTGTGTTCAAAATATTTAAAATATGTGTATAGGTATTGAACACTGAGTCAAAGCAAGTACATTTGAAAACATTCCAGAGGCAACAGAGAAGTTGTTTTGTGTCTACCTCTGGGAAATTTGACCCTGCATATAAAATAAAGTTTACATTGCATGTATTTTTTTATCAAAGCATATTTTACCATGGTGTACTACTTCAGCAATTTAAAAACAGACTGGGTAAGTAGCTCAGTGGGAGAGCACTTGCAGAACATGTTCAAAGCTCTGGGTTCTGTCTTCAGCACTACCAAACCAAAAAAACACCAAAACTTTGAATAAAAATATTAAATTTTCTTTTGCATTTAAGTTTGGCTTTGAGGTCTTCTTATTCACAAAAGTCCATGAAGAGCTGAAAACTACTGTTACTTACCACAGTGTTTTAATATCCTTTAAGTGAAGTTGTCATATAAACTACAGAAATACAGGACTCAGTTAACATTGAATTTTATATGAGGAGTTTTATTAGCATAAGTATGTGTCAAATATTGTATAGGATATCCAATTTGCTAAAACTGGCAAATCTCAATTGCATATGATATATCATGCAAGAAATATGATTTTATAAGTAGATTAAAAATAATTTATTATACAAATTGTAGTATTCCTGAGGCTGAAAATCTCTTTATCCATAATTTCACCATGTCAACAGACAAAAACAAAGGCTGTGCCTAGGAAACCAGATTATAAGGGAATCCTAATTATAATCCTTAATGTAGAAGAGTTAGGATGGAGAGAATGAAAGAAACTTATTAAACTATGAAACATTGACCATTTATTGCCAAATTTAAATATCACAGTCAAAAAGAAAGTCAATAAAAAAGTAATTCTGAAAGAAGTAAGCAAAAGTATCATTACCTCACTCTCTGAAAAAACATTGCTATTACATAACCCATGTACCCATCACTCAAATATTCTGGTACTAAGAGGAGCTTCATGATCTGCACTAGAAGCTGTGTAACCTCATTTTAAGGGACCAGACCTTTGACTGCTGAACTATAAAAAAACAGTTTTACAGATTGTAGTTCAAAAAGCATTTGAAGTGTATTTAAGAGAATACATTTTAAGAGGTGGCTTCCTGGAGGGAGTTACACTTTAAATGCAGTGACCTGTAAAAAAGTTTCATCTCTTTAAACCTTGTCCACTTCAAAAGGTTTATTGATTGTGAGGAGGAAATGTAAAATCTTTGTTCATTTTATTTTATGTTTTGATATCTCCCTTAAAGGTCTAAACAGAAAAGAAAACAACAAAAACACCATGAGTTCCTTACTATCTTTTTTTCCCCCTATGTATCAAAGAAAGTAATAGGAAGGAAGTAAAAATCAAGATGAAAAGTTATGTTAACAAGGCAAACAATATTTAGCTAGTATTTGTGTGGTACTTATTTACAGAATATTAACATTTGCAAATCATAGCTGTACCAATGTTTATTATGTTATCTATCACAGCCTCAATATAATTATAAAACATATTCAAAGTAGGACAATTTTATAACAGTTCATAATGAACCCATGTGATAATGTGTCTCATAATGTAGCAGTACAAAAATAGATGGTATACTATCTTGAGAATAGTAACTGAACCCTGACAGTGAAACATCTCTGGAAAGAGCCTCCTTGAGATGCCTATAACCTTTAGGTGGAGGGAAGGCCTTCACAGGAACAAATAGTAGAGGAAATATGTTGTCTTCTTCACCTTCTAATCCCCTACCAGGATTCCCTGTTTGGATGATGCCAATAGGTATAAATTCCTTAAGTGATCTAAACCAACAGGTCAGCCCCATAGGATAAAGAAGATGGTGAAGAAAGGCATAAAGGTGGTCTGTAGAGAAAACAGGAGATATATGACATCTTATTCAACCCATACTTATCAAGTATTTACTATGCAAAGAAAATTATTAGCTGCTGAGAATAAGCAAGACAGGATGAAATATTACAGAAAAGAAAAGCTTATTATTAAGATCTGAAAATTAAATATTGACACGAATTTGAAGGAGCTAACAATGGCATATACCATTTCCCCCATATTCACTTTTAATACTAGTTTGTTTTTAGATATAAAATTATATAGGAACATCAGTTTGGGAATCATCAAGTCTTAGATTTTCTTATTTCTCTTATTAATGCATTATTTTCTTTCATATCTATAGCTAAAAAATTGTATGTTTATTCAAGATATTATTCTGTTTCTCTTTAATAACTACTTTATATTTTATCAGCAGTTACCTGAGGATTTAAATATTTGAATAAACTTCAGTATCTTTGTTCTATTTTAATGAATCCAAAGCATAAAGTCACTGTCCTGAAACTCTTCCAAATTAATTTTAAAGTTTTACAACTTTTATTTCTCTCATTCACACAAATATTCAGACCAAATTCCATTTCCAAGTTATAAAGAGTTTTCAATATGGGAAGCACAATTATTAATTTCTTATAATATTACTTGAGTCTGATCTAATCTAACCTGCTACCATTGCTTAGCGGCATGAAAAAAATTTAAATTTGTATACAATGGAGAAAATGGACAAAAAGGCAGGTCAAATATACAATAAATAATTTATTATTTTAGAGTATCATGTAAGAATTTTAAAACTACACAATCAAATGTCATCCAATGTTGAAAGTGTATCTGTGGTACCTCTGGTAGTTAAATATGTGGTTTCTTCAGAATTTTCTCTGTAATAGGGAATACAGTTTTTCACAGCATACATTTTTATTTTTACATTTCTCCTGGTTATGTATGACATTAAAAATAGTTTTTTAGCATCCAAAAATCAATTGTATTACTCTACACCAGCTATGCACAATCAGGAAAGCAAGTTACAAAAGCAATTCCATTTAGAACAGCCTGTAATAGAATAAAATACCTGTTTAAATTTAACCAACAAAATTAAGGATATTGAAATTTCTAATACATTAATAAAGAAATAATTCACAATACAATGTATATATTCTATATGCATAGATAAAAAGTCAATATTAAGATATTAAGATTATCAAAATGTACAGATTCAGTGAAATCCCTACAAAATTCCAACATACGTTGTTGTAGAAACGGGAAAACCAAATATCTAATGCAATTAATTATGAGGTGCCCCCAATAGCTAAAAGAATCTTGAAATAGAAGAAAAAAACAAGAGGAGTCATACTTTCCAGTTTCAAAACTTATTACACAGCTACAATAATCAAATTAGTGTGGTATTGGCACAAGGATAGGCATAAAATCCAATGGAATAGAATGAGGATACAGAAATAAATCCACATCATGTAGCAGCACTTGATTTTTAAAAGATTAGTCTCTTTAACAGATAGTGTTGGGAACACTGGACTCTGGATTTCTTTTGGGGTTGATAAAATGATTTTGGAAATAGAGGTGACAGTTGAACAAGATTGCAAAAGTAACTAGTGTCCCAGATTGGTATACTTTAGTTGTTTAAAATTACACATTTAATACTTTGTATATATATTTAACACAATACACATTTTTAAAGAATGATTCTTGTGGAGAAGTTTGAAATTAAAATAAGTTGTTCACTGTACACATACATGATAGTTGACAAAGATATCAAAAACGTGGAGGGGTTAACTTTGCAGAGAGATAGCTGGTAGTACAGCATCTCCAAAATGGAACCCTCTAGACTACAATACTGTGAAACCCATGTATTTGAAGTGGAATGAGGGAAGGATACAAAAAATTGAGATCAGACAATGTGAGGGGCACAATTAAGCAAATCAGGTGAATATACCAATCTATGTAATAAAAGCATACCAGAAAGTATCAAGAAAATATGAGAAGAATGTGGCATAAATCTTTATTCAGTATAGCTCTTGCTGGGACAAAATTGTTTGACTAAATGTAAAGCCTAGCTAAAATTTTCATCATGGTTCATTAGAAATGCAATACAAACATGGTAGCCATTTTTATAAGAAGAAATTCAAAGTGGATACAAAATCAATACCCATAAGTCAAAGGCATTTTTGTACATCAGTGACAAAGCCTCTGAAAGGGAAATGATGAAAACTACCCCATTTACAATAGCATCAAAAAATAAAATAAAATACCTGGGAATCAACCTAACGAAAGAGGTGAAAGACCTCTATAATGAAAACTATAGAACACTAAAGAAAGAAATCATAGAAGAACTCAGAAGATGGAAAGATCTACCTTGCTCTTAGATAGGTAGAATTAATATTGTCAAAATGTCCATACTACCAAAAGCATTATACAGATTTAATGCAATTCCAATCAAAATCCCAATGTCATTCTTCAAAGAAATAGAAAAAGCAGTCATGAAATTCATCTGGAAAAATAAGAGACGCAGAATAGCCAAAGCAATCCTGAGCAAGAAAAGTGAAGCAGGTGGCATCACCATACCAGACTTTATACTATAGAGCAATAGTAACAAAAACAGTATGGTATTGGCACCAAAACAGACTGGTGGACCACTGGTACAGAATTGAGGACACAGAGACTAATACATATAATTTCAGTTATCTTATATTAGACAAAGGCACCAAAAATGTACAGTAGAGAAAGGATAGCCTCTTCAACAAATGGTGCTGGGAAAACTGGAAATCCATATGCAACAAAATGAAATTAAACCCTTATCTCTCACCATGCACAAAACTCAATTCAAAGTGGATCAAGGACCTAGGAATTAGACCAGAGACAATACGCCTAATAGAAGAAAAAGTAAGCTCCAATTTCCAACATGTCAGATTAGACCCCAAGTTCCTTAATAAGAATCCTGTAGCGCAAGAATTAATACCAAGAATTAATGAATGGGATAGATTTAAACTAAAAAGCTTCTTCTCAGCAAAAGAAACCATCAGTGAGGTGAATAGAGAGCCAACTAATTGGGAACACATATTTAATACGTGCACATCAGATAGAGCACTAATTTCTAGAGTAAATAAAGAACACAAAAAACTTAACACCAAAAAAAAAAAAAAGCAAATAACTCAATCAATAAATGGGCTAAGGAATTGAAAATACACTTCTCAAAAGAAGATAGATAATTAATCAACAAATACATGAAAAAATGCTCAATATCACTGGCAAATCAAAACTACTCTAAGATTTCATTTCACTCCAATCAGAATGGCAGCTATCAAGAACACAACAATAAATGTTGGAGAGGATGTGGGGAAAAAGGTACACTCATACATTGCTGGTGGGACTGCAAAATGGTGCAACTGTTATGGAAAGCTGTCTGGAGATTTCTTGGAAAACTGGGAATGGTACCACGCTATGACCCAGCCATCCCACTCCTGGGTCTATTCCCAAAGGACTTAAAAACAGCATATTACAGTGACACAGCCACTTCAATGTTTATAGCAGCCCAATTCACAATAACTAGGTTGTGGAACCAACCTAGATGTCCCTCAGTAGATGAGTGGATAAAGAAAATGTGGTATATATACAAAATGGAATTTTACTCAGCAATAAAAGAGAATAAAATAATGGCATTTGCAGGTAAATGGATGAAGTTGGAGAATATAATGCTAAGTGAAATTAGTCAATCTCAAAAATCCAAATACTGAATGTTTTCTCTAATATAAGGAGGCTAGTTCACAGTGTTGTTGGGTGGGAGTATATAGGAGGATTAGAGGAACACTAGAATGGTCAAAGGGAAGGGAGGGAGCAAAGGGGGAGTGAAGGGGGAAAATAAAAATAAAAAAAGAAAAGGTGGTTCAATGAGACGGATATCATTATCCTAAATTATCCTAAATGCATGTTTGAAGACCTGAATGGTACAAATATACTTTGTATACAAACAGTTGTATGTAAAAAGATGCTATATATGTGCACTATGAATTGTAATACATACTATTATTATAAATAAAAATAATAATAAAGTATCCATTATTGAAGATAAATAGGAAAAAAATAGCATCATTATACCTTTTATATACACTAATACAATCTTTGTAAATCTTCCTGACTCCAATAATGACAGTCAATGCAAGGCCATTTAATACATTAGAGATAAAACAAATTAATAAGAAAAACTTTCCTTGTCAATTGTTATCTATTGTTAAAATATTCCATAATAAGGAAGCAAACTGTCCTTCCTTTCAGTGCTTACTCTCTCAGGTTGTCAAAATTTTCGAAGCTATGTTATCAAGTGTATAATAGACACGCAGTGATTCTCATTTCCTTGTCATTTGAGGTCTACAGGTGTTCAGTGAAGGGCATTGATTTTGTGTTAGAGAGAGCAGAGCAATTAAAGTTCAAACAAGTGTGAACATGAAAAATAACAACACTTGTCATCCTCACTGGACCCTCATTTTTTTCATTATTTTGAAATGGAGCAATAAATCCCAAAGTGACCTTAGATAACTTCCAGTGAACTCACTCACTTTACAGAGGAGAAGCAGAGCTCTATAGAGATTAAATGCTTCTTCCAAGGAAAAGTCTTGTAAGATAGTGAACCTTGAAGATTTCAGTGTTTTTCCTGATATACCACACTCATTCTGACTTCCTTCCTTTTTATTTCAAAATTTACTGTGTATTTATCATTTGTAACAATGTTTAAAATGAACTCTAACTTGTGTGATTGCAAGAGAAGCTGAAGCTAATATGTTTTACATTTTGGAGCATAAAAATTTTCATTAGTACTGTTTAATAAGAAATTTTACATTTACTTTTCCACTGGATTTTTAAGTGTTTTTATAAATGAGTTATAGGTATACATAATGGGTTTACTATGACATAATTGTACATGCATGGAATTTAATTTGCTTCATTTTATTCCCCAGTGCCCCCTTTTCCCTTCCCTTCCTCCCTCCTCCATACTTCTTCTACATTATTGATATTCGTTCTATTCACTTATTTGTAATAGTTCTTTATAAATAAAAAGTATGGAATGCTTCACAAGTCTGTGTCTGCACTGTGCAGGGATCATCCTAATCTCTTTATTGTGCCAATTTAGTATATGTGCCGCCAAAGAGAGCACTCCACTGGACCTTTATACCAATCCTGTAAAATAGGGCAAGCAGATCAAGTAATAGCATCATTTCTTTATAAATGAAGAGATTGAAGTTAAAACAAAACGAGGTAAGTGAATTTTTTCCCATGGTAATATGCAACAGAATTAGAAAGTGATCGAACTTGATTTGAAAACAAAAACCTAAATACAATTCAAAAATTTCCAAAGGGGAAAGCATATGTCAGGAAGACTTCAGGTCAACACACAACTTAATACAGTTTTAAATCCTTCCCTACTCCACTGTTTGTTCAAGAGATATTGTTGGCTCACCAGATGCATCATCCATTCCTAGAAATACAGTCATCTCTAGGAAAGCTTCAATCAAAATTTGCATTGAAGAATTATTCATAGCTAAGCACCAGAACAAAGTAAAACCAAGTTTTACTCAAAGCAGATCAATTTTACCATTTTCAGTGGTTTAACTGGTTGTGTCAAAGCAAAGAAAGCAAGTAATAGCAACAGTTAGAATGAACTGTTCAAATCATATTGTTTCAAGCTATTCTGACTAGTTTGATCTATAAAGCCAGTAAAAATGGAGAATTGTGCCTGTACCTAAAGAAAAACAGCAATAACCTATGTTTCCTGAATATTTTTACATCAACCTCAGATACTCTTAGGAATTATCATTTCAAATTCAGTATCAGAGATGCTCTCACATGGCTAGAAACAGTTCATTATGAGCTGTTTTTTTTTTTTTTTTTTTTTTTTTTTTTTTTTACTGGTCTTAGTAATTTCTGACAAAAACAAATTAAAAGCTACAGACTTAATTCTCCCTGTTTAAAAGCAAGAGATAAGCTTCAAATCTTTTTTCTTGGAACATTTAGTTTAGAATAATTGTTTAAATACTTTCTCCTCTCTTTGAAATGTACATAAATCCTCCTGTAGACAAGATTATCACTTTGTGTACTTTCATATGAACCTTGGAGCCATCTATGTGAAATGCAGCATCCAGAGAGAGAGTCCCCTTAAGTCTCCATTTCTATGGTAGGTTTGGAGCTTAACTTCCCTTGACCCTTGCTCCAAATTGCAAAAATCTCTCCCATCATAAATATGAGAGAAGTCTGGTTTTTTTCTCTGAATAAAACAGATTAGTGAATATAGATAATCACCCAGTTAACATTAGAAGATACTTTATAACAAAAAGTGCCATCAAATCCTCTAGAGGATTATTAGTAAGTGTTTATCTTGAAAATGTGTATGAAATGGATTGTAACTGCTTTTCTATACAAAGGCTGGAAATTCTTTCTGTCTCTCCATTTTCTTAGTCACTGCCTCTAATGCAAAACATGTTCTGGTTCATGCTTCTTGGTAATAAACCTTTTCTTTCTCAGCCTTCATTTTAGAGAGGATATCTGGATTTAGAGAAGATTTTGGTTTTAATTGTATTTCCCCAACATACTAGAATAGTCTTTCCTCCATTCTTCTCTCTTCTTTGCTTCTTACCTTTTATGTTTTCCTTTCATCTCTATAGAAATTGAGTACTCCTACCTGCCAGGATCTGCAGCAAAGATATAATTAACATTTATTTAAAATGTAATTCAGTTCAGAAATAGTTTATATTGCCCTGAAAAATAACTATTATGAAAAGGACTTCTTGGCAGAAAGTTGAATCAGACCAGCCAATTTCTCAAGAATTGTACAGGAGGTCCTCTGCAATGCTGATCTTGATCCCAGCCCTTCTAAATTCAAACTAGTTTACCACTTATAAGACTAATGACTTCACCACACTTCTCTGTGCTTCAGTTCCTTATCTGTAAAGGGAATAACATCAACTACTATGTAAGATGTTCTGAATATTTAATGGCTTTATGTATATAAAATGCTTAGAAATATTTGATGTAAAATGTCGCTGCCTGAAGCGATTGCCGCTTGGAGCAACGACGCTGCGGGAATAAGTTCAGAGGCAGACTGGAAACTAACAGGCTCTTTATTCTGCTAGCTTCTCTCTCTGGCTCCAACAACAACTCCAACACCATCCACACTCCTGCAACCACCACACAAAATGGCGCCCACCCGATCCACAATCCCCCAGGCCAAGTCTCGCGAGATCATACAAATGGCGCTGACCCAATTCTGCAATGGCCTGGGTCAAGTCTCGCGAGGCCATGGAAGGTGGTGATGCTTGAACATCTTTATGGCTCACAGCTATCTCCTTAATTAGGGCTCCTACATTTCCCCCTTTTTTGTTTGAAAAGAGGGGATGTTCTAGGACGTCGATGTGCAACCAACATTCTTACCTGTCATCAGATAATCAAGGCTGTGCCCTTGACTCCTGTCTTAGGTTGATATGTCGGCCACATGAGACTGTCCCGTGCGACTGTGCTTGTCTTAGGTTGTCCCCCTCTGGGGATCTTACCCATCATTGGCTACCAGCCATCCAATCGAGCACTATAGGATCTACTGTGTATGATGACTAACAGCCGTCCAATTGTGAGGAGATGCTGCAGCTTTAAGGCGATAAGCCTTCTGCTGATGAGCCAAATTGCATAGCATATCAAATTCTTTAAACAAATCAGCTGCCCTGAGTTCTATCAAGTAACACACCAAGTTCTCTAGACAAATACCCACAAGGCCTTGTCCCGTAAATTCCCAAACAATGAAAGATCAAAATGTCCACTTGTTATAACACCTTGATCTAGGAGGCCCTATGCATGCAGAGCAGAGACCACACTGCTGGTGAGGTTGTTTGATGCTTGAGCAGCAGGGATGATTGCAGCGACCACGATCCTTGCAGCTGTAGCAGCAGCCGTCTTTTTTATGTCCAGACAATGCCACCAGCAAATCTTCAGGGCCCGCTACCTAGAAACTCAAGCATCAATTATTACAGGAAAGGCAATGCTATTCCAGCACTGAGTCAAGAGGCGAGTTGTCAAACTAAAAAATAGAATTATTAGATTAGAAAATTAAAGTTGATTTCTGCTCACACACATTGCTGCTTTGAGCTCCCACAAACATAAGCTGGCAAAAATATCATATTCAGAACAAAACAAAGAAAGACTGAGGGTATTTACTACATTAAAGATAGAGTAAAGAAAAGCTAAAGGCACTTTGGAACAATAATTTGTTAGTTGGATCCCTCGAGTCTCTGTAATCTTCCATGAAATTATCTGTTGAAATAACTCAAATTAATCAGCTATAAAACAAATAAAGTTAATTACAAATAAACATTCCTATGTCAAAACACCAAAATATCAGGTTATACAGCATTAGTCATATTCTTCGCTAAAGAGAAATCCCTGGGACACCTATAAATCAAAATTGAAGGTACCTTCACTTATTAAATTATTTACCCAAATTAAATACTCTTAAACTTAAATGAATTAAAGTTATTTGGATCCATATATATATATATATATATTTTCATAAGCACTTTGTTATTTGTGCTGTCACATTGGACAGACGCACACACCTACAAACATATATTTGTGACATCACATTTACATGAAATTTAGACAAATGCACAGACATAAAGACATATATAAAAAGAGAAAAAAAATGCAATTGTGTGCACACTAAAGAGAGATCTCCTTATCCAGGCCGGGAGGAATGACACTTAAGTTGTGAGATATTTTGAAGGGCTCTTTTAAAGGAATCATTCCATACCTTCATCTTGGTCCTCTTGATTTTGTACTTTTTTTTATTAATCTTGATTCTTCAACAACCTCATTTTGATCCTTTTGATTTGGTACCTGCTTTATTAATCTAGATGGTATCCATATTGGAGAGGATTCGTGCTTTGGAAAAAAACAAACAGATCCTCTCCCCCAAATTAATACTGGATCTGGACCCTTCCATGTACCTGAAAGAACATCATTCCAGTAAACCAAAGGTTTATGTTGTTGGTGTGGGTTCCAATGTCTGTCTCCAGCAGAATAACCATTAGAGTCTAAAGTTAAAAAATTTAAGGTAAACAGGGCAACTGCCAATCGGTCCCTAGGATTTTTCCAATTTCCTTCTTTTTGTTTTAATAACATGATTTTCAGTGTGCAGTTTGCTCTTTCAATAATGCCCTGACCCTGAGGATTGTATGGGATGCCTGTTTTATGGGATATATTGAATTTTGCACAAAACTGTTTGAAAGATGAGGATGTATATGCAGGGCCATTATCTGTTTTAAGCATTTTGGGGATGCCCAATGCAGCAAAAGCTTGCAAACAATGATATGTAACATCTTTAACTTTTTTTCCAGAATGTAAAGAAGCAAAAATCATGCCTGAGCATGTATCTATGGTCACATGAATAAATCGCAATTTTCCAAAACTTGGCTCATGAGTAACATCCATCTGCCACAAATGATTGGGCATTAATCCTCTAGGGTTAACACCATAATGAGGATTGGGCAAATGTGTCATACAAGATTTACAATCTTTTACAATTGTTCTGGCTTGCTCCTTTGTGATTTTAAACCTACGCCGCAAGGTGGTGCTATTGACGTGAAACTGGGAGTGAAATAAAGTAGCTTGCTGGAGCGTTGAAAGTATAAAGATTGTTTGGGTAAGAGCATCAGCCTTTTGATTACCTTCATGGAGGGGACCAGGCAAGTTGGTATGTGCTCTAATATGCCCTACGAATAGAGGTTCTTTTCTTGCCCACAAAAGTTTTTGTATTTGATAAAACAATTTAAAGGCTGGAGTATGAGGTGCTATTGGTCCTGCTAGCTCTAATTTTGGGACAGCATGTACAATATAGTGGCTATCTGAAAAAATGTTCATGGGCTGCTCTCTAAAATTTTCCAGAGCTCTTACCACAGCTTCCAGTTCCACTAGTTGAGCTGATTTGTGTGCAGTTATGTAAGTTATATTTTCTTTTTTTTAGTGACTACTGCAGCAGTACCATTTGAGGACCCATCTGTGAATACATTTAATGCCTTAGGAATAGGTTGATTTTTATTACCTGTGGAAATATAATAGGATGATTAATACAAAAAGATAATATAGGAGACTTAGGAAGATGATTATCAAAAGTTGCAGAAGTAGAGCATTTAGCTATAGCCCAATCATTATCATTGAAGCATAAATATTCAATCTGTGATGATGAATAGGGAGTAATAATAGTAGCAGAGTGAATGCCAAATATTTTAGTAGAAGTCTTAAGTCCTTGAAGAATAAGTTTAGCCACCATGGAGGTATAAGACTCAATTATACTTTTAGGAGAGACGGGCAAATATATCGATAATAAAGGCCCTTGTTGCCAAAATACTCCTGTAGGTGTATATTGTGAAGAAATAATAATCAACATCAGCAGTTGAGTTAAATCAAATCTATCACAATGAGCTCATTTGATGGCTTTTTCTACTAACTTTAAAGCTTTCCTAGCATCAGGAGTCAATATTCCCAGTGAAGATGGATCACCGTCCCCGCGAAGGATGTCAAATAAAGGTTTTAGTTGGCCAGTAGTGAGGTTTACTGTAGGGCAAAGCCAGTTAATATCTCCTAGCAATTTTTGAAAGTCACTGAAAGTGGACAATGTTCCTTATTAATTAATATTTTTTGAGGCCTAATAAAAGTGTCCATAATTTGGAATCCTAGATATAATATTGGAGATCTAATTTGAACCTTTTCCTTAGCAATGTTTAGTCCATATCATTTCAAGTTTTCTGATATATCACTAAATATGGTGAATAAGACTTCTTGATTAAGATGAGCAAGCAAAACATCATCCATATAATGGAGGCACATAAGCTCTGGGCATTTATTTTTCATAGGCTGAATAACTTTATCTACATAGATTAGACACATTTTTGGGCTATTAGCCATTCCCTGAGGCAAAACTTTCCATTGATATCTCTGATCAGGGCCATTATTGTTAGTAGAAGGAACTGAAAAAGCAAACTTGGGGGTATCCAGAGGGTGTAGAGGAATAGAAAAGAAACAATCCTTTATATAAAGAGTAATAAGATGAAAATTTTTGGAATAGCTACAGGATTAGGTAGTCCAGGTTGAGTAGGGCCCATGATTTGCATGGTTTTATTAATTTCTCTAAGATCATGTAACAATCGCCATTTTCCTGATTTTTTCTTGATCACAAATATGGGGGAATTCCAGGGGGAGGTGGAAGGTTCTATATGTCCTGCTTCTAGTTGTTCCTGAACTAGTAGGTGGGCCGCTTGTAATTTCTCTTTAGATAGGGGCCACTGAGAGACCCACACTGGCTTATCAGAAAACCATGGTATTTTCAAAATTATTTTCTCAGTGGCCCCAGAAAAAAATATCTTTTTCCTTTATGATAATGATTTCTTTTAGGGTTAAGATTACCCTGTACCTTTTGATAATGATTTCTTATAGGGTTAAAATTACTCTGTAGATTTTCACATTTAACATCTGCAGGCTTGGTTGCAAGGTGTACTCCCATTTGTTGCAAAATATCTCTTCCCCATAAAGTAACTGGTAGGTTAGGTAAAACATAAGGCTGAAATGTTCCTTTATGCCCTTCATCATCCTCCCATTTTTTTTTTTTTTTTTTTTTTTTTTGGTACCAGGGATTGAACTCAGGGGCACTCGACCACTGGGCCACATCCCCAGCCCTTTTTTGTATTTTATTTAGAGACAGGGTCTCACTGAGTAGCTAAGTGCCTCGCCATTGCTGAAGCTGGCTTTGAACTCGCGATCCTCCTGCCTCAGCCTCCCAAAGTGCTGGGATTACAGGCGTGCGCCACCGCGCCCGGCTATCATCCTCCCATTTTAAAATGACCGCACTTTTCTCTGGGAGGTTATTATATCCCAAGCCTCTTAAATTGGTTGAAGTTTTTTGCAGAGGCCAGTGCTTGGGCTATTGCCGTAGATTAATGATGGAAGAATCAGCTCCAGTATCTATCAGTCCCTCCATCTCTATTCCTTGGATTTTTATTTTACACATAGTCCTCCTTAAACAATCCCGAACTCAGCAAGCCATGGGTCTCGAGTCGGTGGAACAAAATCCTCTATTGTTCCTTTTTTGAGGCATACTCATTTTTAATGAATTATGTAAATTTGGAAGGAGAAGCAGCTGAGCAAATTCTATCTCCTTTATTAACAGAACTTATACTTTGGGGTGAGCTAAGCATTATTTTTATTTCCCCTTTGTAGTCTGAGTTTATTACACCTGGGATCACTTGCAAACCTAATTAGCTTTTAGGACTTCTCCCAAGAATAAGTCCTACAGTCCCTGAGGGAAGAGGTCCCCTGACCCCTGTGGGAATCAGTTGAACCCCCATTTCAGGTGTTAACACTATTCGGGCAGTGGAACAGAGGTCTTATCCTGCATTTCCTCCTGTTCCTCTGGCGAGGGAGTTGATAGGTAGTAGAGATTGTGTTGGGGAAGCATCTGAGTGGATGCTTGAGGATACTCCTCCTCCAATGACCCGTACATTTGTGGGCCTCGGGGCATTGGGCCCCATGCCCCATTTTATGAATTCCTGGACAAATGATTTCCATAGATGTCAAATTTTGTATGGCATTTATTGGCCCAATGATTTTCCTTTTTACACCTGGGGCAGCAGCCTGGGGCATGGTATGAGCTTGGTCTTATTTCTCTTTGGGGGTTTTGCCTAGAATACCCTGATTGATTATGATAATTTTGCCTGGAATATCCTGATTGCTTATAATGTCTAGGTTGAGCCCTTGTGAAATTTTGAGGGGAAGCACCTCTCATTGTGGCTGCAATCACATTTCCTGTGACAAAGGCATCATTTATATCTTTACATAGTTGTATATATAAGGAAAGATCCTTTTTATTTCTCCATGGCCTGATGGCTTCCTGGCAGTATTTATTAGCATTTTGTATGCTAATTGAACAACTAATGGCATAGCTTGATCAACGTCTACAAATACTCTTCCTGCAGTTCTCAGAAGTCGATCAGCAAAGTCAGCATATGGCTCATTAGGTCCTTGAATCACTTTTGACAAGCTACCTTGTAGATCCCCAGGTCCTTGTAAAGTTTTCCATGCCTTTAAGGCAGCTGCATATATCTGAGCATATACATTGGGTCATAATATTTTTGAGCCTGTAAATCTGTGAACTGCCCTTCTCCTGTGGGCATTTCTATATTATGGTCTTCAAACCCTGCAGCTGCATTTCTTTTAGCCATTTCTATACAAAGGTCTTGAAATTGTGATCGCCAAACCAAGTATTGCCCCCCACTTAATGTTGCTTTACATAGACTTTTCCAGTCTGAGGGGGTTAAGCTAAAGGTGTTAAGGGACTCCAGCATACTCAACGTGAAAGGAGCTTGGGGCCCATAAGTCATTACTGCCTCTTTGAGATTTTTTTATTGTTTTGAAATCTACTGACTGCTGGACCCTCTGTCCATTTTCATTTTCAAATACTGGCAGTACCCAATGTATCTGTGAGTTACCATCGAGAGCGCATAAGTGCTCAGAAAGACCTTTTATTTCTGTTTCTAGGGTATGCAAACGCCTAGTAATACCCCTCATATTTTCTGTAATGGATTCCGCCTATGGGGGAGTAGAGGACACAAGTGGTTCCTCTACTTGATGGTCCTTTTTCTTTTTTAATTTCTTTTTGTTCTTTTTACTGGAGACTGTGCTCCCAGAATCACCTTTTGATTCCTCTTCACTACTAGTTTCATAGTTCCTAACTGGCTTAGTGGAGGAGACCGTACTTTCATGGTTTGGCTCCTTCTTACTACTATCACTTTTACTGGTAGTAACATCCTGAGTTTCAGATTCTATTGAGAGCAAATATTCCTTGGCTATTTCTAATAAATCTCTGCTAGCTTTAGCAGCTCTTATTTTTGTTATTTTTGAGTTCATACCAATATTATCCTTACTGGTCTTATCTGACTCAGCAGAGGCTATGCTTTCTTGATCACTTTCCTCCTCACTATAAACTGAGTAAGCGATGTCAAAAAAGGCTTTTATTACTGGGCCTTTTGTTATTTTCGCACCCATATTTAAAGATTTCTCAGTTTTTTTTTTTTTTTTTATTTACTTTAGTTGTACACAATGCAATGCATTTATGTTTACGTGGTGCTGAGGCTCGAACCCGGGCCGCGCACTTGCAAGGCCAGCGCTCTGCCACTGAGCCAGAACCCCCGCCCGATTTTTCAGTTTTTACCTGCTGATTCTGAACTCCCTGTACGGGCCACCACTTGTCGCTGCCTGAAGCGACTGCTGCTTGGAGCAAAGATGCCACGGGAATAAGTTCAGACAAAAATAGCAAATTATAAATTTAATTTCTGTCATTTAGGTGTCCCATATCTTATCATTCATAAAATCATGTATTTCTTTTTTTATACCTCTAATTTTATGTTATTATGTAGGTTATAAATATTAAAATTAACAAATAGATGTGTTAAATTTTTCTTACCTCTTAAAACAGAAGATAATTCTTAAAATAAATTTATTTTGCATTTTTGAGATATAAAATATGTAGTGAGATGCTTGTCAGTAGTAAAATAATTATTATAATGAAACAAATTGACATATTCATCATTTCACATAGGTACTTATTTTTCTCCCATGTAAGGTGTAGCTATAATCTACTCATTAAATTAGAGAGGGGGCCAGAAACTCCTGAATCTAATACACTATCAATCATGGTCTTCACATTTTACATTATTGTTTTACATTTGTTCATCCTACATACCTAAAAATTTTTACTTTATATTTATTCTTCCACTTCCCCTTTGTTGTTTTTTAGCATCTGCATATCAGAGAAAACATTCAACCTTTGTTTCTTTGAGACTGGCTTATTTTGCTTAGCACAATAGACTCCACATCCATTCATTTTACAGGAAATGTCATAACATCATTCTTTTTTATGGCCATGTAATATTCTACCACGTATATATACCACATATTTTTTAATCCATTCATCTGTTGAAGGGTATATAGGTTGGTTCTATAACTTAGCTATTGTGAATTGAGCATGTATAAACACTGATGTGGCTGCATTACTGTAGTATGCTATTTTTAAGTCCTTTGGATAAAACCTGAGGAGGGGAATAACTGCTTAAAACGGTAGTTCCATTCCAAGTTTTCTGAAGAATATCCATACTGCTTTCCAGAATAGTTGTACCAATTTGCAGTCCTACCAGCAATGTATGAGTGTACCCTTTTCCTCATATTCTCACCAACACTTATTGTTACTTGTGTTCTTGATTGTAGACATTCTGACTGGAATGAGATGAAATCTCAGTGTAGTTTGAATTTATATTTACCTAATTGCTAGAGATGGTGAACATTTTTTCATATATCATTTGACCATTCATATTTCTTCTTCTGTGAAGTGTATGTTCAGTTCCTTTGCCCATTTATTAATTTATTCTTTGCTTATATCATCCCAATTTCTTCTCTAACCTGACCTTGGCAACCACTGTTTTATTCTTATCTCTGTATAGTTGGCTTTTTTTGTGGGGTGGGGTATTCTACATGTAAATGAGATAGTACAATAAATATCCTTTCTATATTTTTATATCTTTATTAATTTTTTAATCTAGTGGATTCATATTGTGCTAAATAGCAGGATCTACTTTTTAAATAATATTCCATTGTGTGTATGTAACACTAACACACATACATACAAACAGCACAATTTCTTTAGTACTTAGAGCAAACATTTCTTTTTAATTAGATTATACATTTTCTTCATTTGTACGAGTTCTTTAGAAGTTTTGATATTAATCCCTTATAAGACACAAGGTTTCCACATATTTTTCCCAATCTATAGGTTGACTTTTCACTCTGTTTGTTGTTTCCTTTGCTGTTCATAAGTTCTTTTGTTTATGTAGTCCCATTTATTTATTGTTGCTTCTGTAGCTTGAGCCTCCATTGTGGCATTCAGGAAACCACTGCCAATTTCAATGTCAAAGAGATTCTTTTCAGTTTTGTTCTTGTAAATTTATGTTTTCTGTTCTTTTGTTTAGGTATTTTGTCAAACTGAGTTGATTTTATGCATGGTTTAAGGGAAGAGTCCAATTTTGTTACTTTGCATATGGAACTCCAATTTTCCAGACACCATTTTTTGAACAGACTTCCAGTATCTTGTTTTCTTAGCACCCTGGTCAAGAATTAGTTGACCATATACATTTAGATTTAGTTCTGGACTCTGTCTTCTGTTCTGCTGATCTATATACCTGGTATTCATTTGCTTTATGTTAATACATGAAAACACAAAAATTATACATATTAATGGTGGTACCATGTATTGTTTTGATACATGTTTAAATTTGGTTGAACATATATTCACCCTCAAACATTTATCATTTCTTTATGGTGACAACTTTCAAAGTGCTATCTTCTAACTTTTTAAAATGTATTCTACATCACTGTTATCTACACTTACCATATTAGAAATAGCACACCAGCACTTCTTGTTCCTAAGAGTAACAGTACTTAGAACAAACATTTCCTCCTCCCTCTCCCCACACTTACCTCCAAAAACTACCATTCTATGCTGAACTTTTTAGATTCCACAAGTCAGGAAATCTAGTATTACATATTTGTTTTTAAGTAAGCACCATCTTGTTTAATTACTATACCTTTGCTATATAATTTTAAATCAGAAATTGTGGTGCCTCCATATTCATTTTTCTTTCTCAGAACTACTTTGGTTGCATTAGTTTGTTGTTGCTATTTGTTTTGTTTTATTTGTTTGTTTTGTTTTGAACAAACTACTTGACAAGAACAATGAAGACAAGGAAAAGTTTACGTTGGCTCCTGGTTTCAGATGTTTAGTTCATGGTCAGCTGATCATTACTCTGGGCCCAAGGTAATGTAGAACATCATGGCAGAAAGGAGTGGTGGAGGAAAGCAACTCAGCTCATGGCAGCTGGGAAGCAGAGAAATGTGAAGTAGAGAGAGAGAAAGCAACCACAACACCAAGGAAAAAAATATAAACCACAAAGGCACATTCCCAGAAACCTGTTTTCTAGCCATACCCCACCTACTGACAGTTGCCACCAATACAGTCATTTTTTTCAAATTGTTAAATTATCAAATTGCTTAATTCCTTGAGTAGGTTACATCTGCCCTACTCTAATTATTTCAACTGTTAATATTTTGAATAAACACATAAGCATTTTCAGGAAATACCTCATATCCAAATCATAACAGGGTATGTATATGGGGTCTTTTGTGGTTTCCAAATGGATTTAAAAAAATTTTTGTGAAAAATTCCATTGAGGTTTTGATCAGGATTGTGCTGAATCTGAATGTTGCTTTGGATAACATGGATAATTTTTGACAAGTAATGGAATCTCTATAAAGATCCCATTCAATTTTACATTTGTATATATCATATATATCACTGTATATCATATATAAATATATCTAATATTTATATCAATGTCATGAATACCATTGTATTCTTGCATAATTGTCCATTACAGTCTTAATAAGAAAAAGATGTTTTCATATATTCAAGCATGGATATTCTTATTAGCATTGCTCATCTACTTATACAGATTTCTAAGGAAAAAAGGGACTGGATAATTTAGAAATAAAAAAAAATTGTAGAAAAACTTGCAAAAAGCCAAATTCCTAGGTTTATTCAAGCAAATTGCAGTACCAAACTGATACATTGTACACTTGGTTGTGAATTTCATTGCTGATTTACCCTTAGCTCTAGACATATTGAAATAAAAGAACTCTTTTTCTGCCATTTGCTACTTTATGCAGTTTTTACTCCTTTATTCAACCATTCCCTTTAGGCATAAATGTATATAGCTAGTTGATACCAATCACTCTACTACCAAAATGTTACTCTTTAACTGTTTCTAAGAATTTTTAACATGCATCAATCAGTTTGGCCCAATGAAGACATTTTCTGTCGTCATTTGGTAGATAAATAATTTGACTTGTCAATCATTTAGGAGCAGCTTCTATCCCATGTTTCTACATGATCAGACTCATCTCAGTTTGTATTTCCCTACTGCGTATTGATATAGCAGAGCATTTCTTTTAACATATTGCATACATATACTAAGTATATAATTCAATTAATTCAGATAAGAAAACATAGAATGGCAGATTCCATCCTCAAATATCCATGTCTATTCCATATTGCCTTCAGAGCATTTAAATTCTAAATGCAATTTTTATATATTTCGAATAAATTTTTCTAGGAAAAATGAACAAATTAATAAAATTAAAATCTTATTTGCAAGAAAAATGTAAATAAATTTTCTTTCATGATTTATAATTACTACATATTTCAGATTATATAAATCTGCCTGATGTCATCCTTGCACCTTTTTAGCTTTTACCAATTCAAAAATGTCTTCAGTGTCTTTGTCTTGATATATTTTTCTTAAAGGGAAAGTAGAACAAAAGCACATGATGAAAAACAAAATAATATGGGGTACAATAAAAGACAGTAGCTTGTAGGGCCCAAAGTCGTGAGATATTGATAGGAAATGAAAATAAACAAGGATAGAGAACATAAAGCATTCAATAATATTGTACAAATACTGAGAATGGAAAGCAAATTGAGTTTTTGCAAAATGCCCATGTTATCAATAAGCAAAAAAAAAAAAAAAATGAAAATAATGTAAGCTATGTTCTAAAAGTTAGAAGTGAGGCTAAGCCAACTTCAAAAATGTAAATAGCTCCCTTGGTAGAAAAGGATTGCTTCATCTTTTCTATTAATTTATTTTTAAATTTTCATACAGAACAGGTTAGATACATTGTGCATAAACAAAGCTAATCTCAAACTTATCAAAGAAAGTTAGAAAAATTAAGCTATATTATATATAAATTAGTTTTATGTCTCAGTGCTTTTAGTTTTAGAATTATGCTTTTTAACTTTGTCCATTTTTATAGATTCAGTATTATGAATAACATGTATTTATGCATATTAAAACTACATTTCCTCAGCTCATTTGATCTTTAGAAAATGAATACTTAAAACATTTAGATTAGTACTAATAATATATCACAAAAATAATTTTCATATTTCTTTAATATGAACAATAATGAATTATTTCATATTATGTGGTATGGTAATTACTACTTTAGATCAATTGAATTCCTGATATCTCTGCCAAAACTGTTTATTTAACAAGCTTTCCTCATCACTGAGAGTGATAATCATATTTATATAGTTGCTTAAGCAATAATCTTTTTATAATCTTTAAATTTTCTATTTTCTTATATCCCGTCAAAAATTTATATATTCGTACACATTTACCTTCACAATATATCCAAAATGTAGCCACTTACCATCGGTTCTCCTAATACTGTTCTAGTACAAGCCACTATTATTTCTTTATGTAATTGCTATAACCTTCTAGGACAAGGATTCAATAGTTAGTTACTGAATAGATTAATAAGTTAATGAATATGAACTTCTTGGCCAACTGTCCTCTTTGTGCCAAATATTGAAATATAATATGCTCACTTATGTGTTGGTCATCTCTAGTACAATAAAAAAAGCCCCATTATTCTAGATAGTAGCAACTGATTCATTAATGCTGCTAAAAATAATGCTGTAGTGCTCTGTCACTGTTGAGGTTAGTTAAAGCTGACAGTAAATTAAATAACCACTTATCAATGGTTGAATTCAAGCTGCAGGATAATTAAAAGCCTGCAAATTCACTTTCAGTCAAACATGAACACAAAACTGAGAAGAAGAAAGTGAAAAAATATCCCAATAGTTCATGAGCTTCTTGAGGATAATCTATACTCTGCTTTGCAAAAATATGTATTCTTTATTGTAAGTGAGGAAGTATGATGTCAATTGCATTCAGATAATCTGTCATTGGCTAGTTTTTTTTAATTTCTTGGAGAAACATAAGTATAGTTTACTTTAAATACATTGGTTTAGAATGTACTGCATTCTACATTTAAAATAATTTGTGATGCATTTACATTAAAAACATTGCTTCATTATATAATTGTTGGCTTAATACCAGATTAAACTATGGTTAGAGAAATATGAATTTACTATTTTGATAAAAAGGAAAATCAAATTTATTAACAACTTTAACATACTGTAATTTTAAGAATGTTTAAATTTGGTGGGAGGTATAGAATTTCCAATCTGTTAATATTTTGTTTAATAAAATTCAAGCAAAAAATCAAAGCATATGAGAGAACAGAAAGGCACTTTCAGATACTATGAGAATTCTTTTCCAGACCCTGGCAATTTTTTTGTTGTTGTTTAAATAATTTCTGTTTTAGTGACACTTGGTTTCAACTTCACTCCACAGGAAGGAATATTGTGATGTACTACCAATATGTTCTTCAAAGAATGAGGGATTATTCTCTGAAACTACTAGAAATGTTATCAGAAAACAGCCTGTAGCTCCTTTATGATGATTACTTTGGCTAAAGAATTGTCTTTCCCAAGGTCTTTCTCTCCTTCCATGGACATCCTATTTCCAAAAATTGATCAGCGTGGAAGTAAATCAGCCTGGTAGCTTACTCCAATGTATAGCAAAGTTGAAGTCCATTCCAGTTTCAGAATTTCCCACTACATGAGTACAACATTTCTAACCCCTCCTGCTGCCTTACTTCATCCTTGTCTCCAGCGTTGATCCAACACACACTCACAGATAATCTCCATAACAGTGTTCTATGTCCAATATAACCCAAAATGCAACATCTAGGAAGACCTAATATAGGATTCTACTCACAGAGGTCTATTTTTTAGGATAAAGGTCTCTTTTGAATCCAAAAGAAACTGAATAATGACATTTTAATGAAGAGTGAAAACTACATGAATATGTAAGGCCATAATTAACATCAGAATACTCAGGACTCTATAATACTAACCAATAGTAATTGTTCAATGGACAAAGTTAAATCAATGGAAGTGCAGGAATAGTGTTTCTCTCTCTAATTTACATTCATTCTCCACAACTGTGACAAGCTCACAATCAAGTGTTTTACCTTGGACCCACTGCGTTAGCCATATGTAGCTTGCTGTGAATGATGTACTCATAGAATGATAACTGTGATGTTTTTCTGCTATCTCTAGTCTTCCAAAACCCTAAATTGCACATCAGAAAGACATCTGTTCACATTTTGTAGACTATCACCATAAGGGCCTCATTAGAATAGTGATAGGAGTCAAATTGCTAATCAATCTACATATAAAGCATTTTTATCAACCAAATAAATAAGTGCCTCTTTCTTAAAAAGCTTATTATTAGAATGGGGAAATATTTAAACATACAAATTCAGATATTTTATTATTATATATTATTGTCTCCAGAACAAGTTAAATATAAAATTATCATCAAGTAAAGGATCATGAAAATTCCTGTTGTTAAAATGAAGACATTGAAGTTGATAATGCTGTAGCCACTCATATTAGGAAACCCTCACATTCACCCACACATATTAACTGTGTCATATTTTAGCTTTCAATTTTTACTATAACGAACTATCACGAACTTAATGACTTAAAACAACCAAAGTTTATTATCTCACAATTCTGATTATCAGAAATGTTAAGAGTAAAATATTGCCAAAATGTCATCTCTTTCTGAGGATATTTGGGAAATTTTGTATCTTTGGCTTTTTTAGCTCTTAGATGCTTCCTTGACTTGTGCATGTCTCCCTGCATTTTCAAGTCCAGCAACAGTGGATCAACTTATTTTCATATCACATCTCTCTGGCCTTCTCTACAGACTCCTTATTCTACTTTGAAGGATTTAGGGAATTGCATTAGGTTTAGTAGGATAACACAGGATCCTCTCCACATCTCAAATTCATATAATTGGCAACTTTAATTGTACTTGCAATAGCAAGTCTCTTTGTCATGTAATATAGTATATTCACAGGTTCTAGTGATTAGTACATCTTTTGGTACCATTATTCTGCCTAACACATAGAACTACTACTTAAAATGACTCCTTGGACAGGAGAACTTTGACACAATCTAATATGGTGTTTATTATGCATATCAGTTGTTAAGGCTTAGATATAAGGTGTTCCCCAAAAGCTCATGTTAGACAATACAAGAATTTTCAGAGGCAAAATGATTAGGTTATGAGAGCCTTAACCTAATGAGTGGATTAATCCACTGATGTGGGATAACTGGGTGATAACTGTATGAGGACATAGTTTATTGGCACATGCCTGTGGGGTTTGTATTTTTTTCCTGGTGAGCAGAGTTCTCTCTCTACTACTTCCTTGTTTCCATGTTCAGAGCTGTGTTCCTCTGCCATCACTCTCCATGATGATGTTCTGCATCATCTGGGGCATGGAGCAATGGAGTCAGTCATGAATAAACCAAGACCTCTAAAATTGTAAGCCCCAAATAACTTTTCCTTCTCTACATCATTCTTATTCTTGTCAGTCCATTTGATCACAGTAATGAAAGAGCTGACTAAAACATCTGCTTGGTTGAACTTATTACTCCTTGGAGCTGGCTTGTTCCTGTGAGTCACATGCCTTCCTTATATCCTATGTACACATGAGTCTTTTCAGAAATAGATGTTTCTCATACCTTCCCAGATTTCCTTAATTTTTCTTACACTGATTCCTCCTGCTTAATCTAAAATGGTAGAAGATTTAAAATGCTCATCATTTTAACCCATTAGTCTTTAACCTGAAGACCTAAAATAAAAGCAATACTTTGTTCTTTTCTCTGTATCCCCATGACATTTGCTTGATCTTTTTCTTCCCTATCCAATCTAACCTTAAATGAAACTTACTGATAACCTTATTATTATATTATTCTATAGAGAAAATAATTTGGGTGAAATTGATATTTTTGTATGGTTTTTCAATAAATATTCTATCCATAGTAGGTATTCATGTTCAATGAATACTTATTATTATTATTATTATTTGTACCAGGGATTGAACCCAGGGGCATTCAACCACTGGGGCACATTCTCAACCCTTTTTTGTATTTTATTTAGAGACAGTCACTGAGTTGCTTAGCACCTCACCATTGCCAACTCTGGCTTTGAATTCGCGATCCTCCTGCCTCCGCCTCCTGAGCTGCTGGCTAAAACTTCTAAGATGTATATCTTAAAAATTGTAGGCTACACTAGACATCCTTAATTCTTGAACCTGTTGTCCTTTCTGAACTATTCTAAGCCTGATAGTTAAGAGTGGGGACTGGATTCCTACAAGTGATTAATGTTTGAGTGGCTCAGAGTTTTCACATTCTTCTTAACTTCCCTTGGTAGATATTTATAGACATTTTCTTATCCATTTCATATTCCACATAAATAACACACTCAATCTAGTTCCATGTGTTGTATGCAAGCTCAAAGAAACAAAAGCGAATTGTCACTGTTCTCTGATGAATGAACTAGTCAAAGCTGAAAAGTTCTTAAATAGCCTGATTATATAATGACAAATATATATGCTATGAGAACATTTACAATAGGTGTAGAATTGCATTTGTCAATATAATAAAACCTAATGTTATGTTTGTAGACCAAGTTATAAAAACATTAAGTTTAAACAAAAGTTTTTCAGATAAAATATCAAGCTAAAGTGACAATCAAAACCCATAATTAAAATTTTGTTGAAAATTATCTCTATTGTAAACATATATCAGGGACTATATTTTTCCAGAAGTAATATTCTATGATTAGTTAAATGATGAGGAATAACTACACAATTCAAATAAGTGCTTGGAATAGAGTAATAAATAAATAGAAATCATTATTACTATACTTTATCTCTTTTTAATGACAGTATAATTACTATAATTTACATACTATGTAATCCTTTTTGATAACATTCTAGAAGTTTCTGTTAAAATGAAATTTTGTAAAAAGAGAAAATTAATTATATAAATTTTAATTATTAACATTTTATCTAAGACTAATTACTACCTTCTGTAAAATGTCCCACAGTCATCTAATATTAGAGAACAGGTCTGAAACCATGAAAAAGCTCAAGCATTAAATATATATTAGATAATGTCAAGGCAAGAAAGGAAAAAAAATAAGTACATGCTAGGAGAGCCAATGGCCAATGGGGAAATTTATATAAATTGGCTTTAGTGTAACTGAGCCACCCAATAAGCTCTACTAAGTAGTGGTGGTATGTTGGCATCACACAGGAAGTTTCAAAACAAGTCACCTATGATTCCCATACTATATCTTGTGGTCCCATATCAAATCTTGTCCAATAAATTTTCTGTCTGATACCTTCATTAGAGAAAGTTTTTGGAAAATTTGTTGCCATTCAAGCATAAATGGGCTTAAAAAACTAATAAATACCAGGTCCTCAAGTGTACTCAGAATATATGACATATAAATATTATTTTTATAATATTTACTTTTAGCTGTTGATGGACCTTTATTTTATTCATTTATTTTTACATGGTGTTGAAAATCAAACCCAGTGCCTCACATGTGCTAACCACAACACCATCTCTTACATAAATATTCTTAAAAACATATTATGCTATGATGGCAACAAACTACAGAAAGAATGTGATAATACAGACAGTTAAAACTTGAAAATGATAGAATAATAAAATGGTGAGGAACAAAATCGTATGGACAGAGCAGTATTTGAAATTATTACAATAATGTTTAGAAGGACAAATGTCTCATTGTGGGAAAAATGCAAAAATAAAACCCGTAGTACTCTTTTTAGACGGTTCCAAACTCACACAAATGGTGGACAAGAGAAACAAAATTATGTCTATATAAAATTATTTTCCTCATCTACCAATCAAATAACTCAGAATATCACATACATAAAAGGAAAACTTTAATAAATTATACTTTTGAATAGCAATTTCAAACTGCCTCAAAAATGTCTTCTGAAGCTGAATTTTTAAAGTTTTCATATTTCCACTATATCCCACTGGTTAAAGCAGCATAGAGATGAAATTACATTAGTTCCAGCTATCAAAGAAAAGAAGCAATAAACTGCTCACGAATCACATCTCAACCTCCAATCAGAAAATAAGGGTTATCAGAAGGCAATCATTAGGTTAATAGTTAGAGAACTTCAAATTCCTTTAATAAAGCAGCACAAGAGAATTGTTGAAAGCCAATTTGTTGGAAGCAAGTATGTTAACTAATGTAAAGTGACCATCAGTCAGTAATTTTTACACAGAAAAAGAACATCCATGTTTAAATCAAAGCCAAATTTAAAATGACATTCTGCTGGCTCTCAGCACTGAAAGATGATGTTAAATCCTTTTATGATATACACAGAGAAATACATTCTGACAAGTCTTCATGTCTGTTTTGCTTCAGTGTTAAAATATATATATTTGAACTCCCACCAAATTGGGGGCAAATGAAAATCTAAGAGAACTCATAACTAGGTTCAAATATTTACTTTATGGTTGAACAACATCTAATAAGAAATTTCCAGAGGGTATATATAAAGGAAGGGGATAGCTGGGTCACGTGGTGTTCCTATGCCTACTTTTTAAGGCCTCTCCATACTGCTTTCTAAAGTGGCTATACTAATTTGGAGTCCCACCAACAATGTAGGAGTGTACCTCTTTTTCTTATATTCTCACCATTTATTATTAATTTTATTCTTGATCATTGTAATTCTAACTGAAGTGAGATAAAATTATCAACATACTTTTTGATTTGTTTTTCTCTGCTAAAGATGGTGAACACTTTTTTATATATTTATTGGACATTTGTATTTCTTCCTTTGAGAAGTGTCTAGTTGGTTTGTACATTTATTAATTGGATTATTTGTTTTCTTTCTCTCTTTTTTTCCTGATGTTTAGATTTTGATTGTTTTATTCTGGAACCAACCTAGGTGTTTGTCAACAGGTATGTGGATAAAGAAAATGTAGTATATATACACAATGGAGTATGTGTATACTCACTACAAAGAATGAAATTACGGCATTTTCTAGTAAATGGATGAAACTGGAGAACATCTTTCTAAGTGAATTAATCCAGACCCATAAACTCAAAAGATTATGTTTTTTCTCATATGCAGAATCTATACAAAAAAGGGGGTAGGGTGGGAATAGAAGAAAAAAGGAAGGAGGAATCCCATGAAAATAGAAGAGAGATTAGAGAAATAGATGAAGGAGAATGAGGGAGAAGGAAGGAGAGATGGGAAAAGGGAAAAATGGCAGAAGAAATCTGACCAAACTTTCGTGTGTGTGTGTGTGTGTGTATACATGTATAAACATTTATATATGTATATATATTATATATGAATGTACCACAAGCAAAATTTACCTTTATGTATATCCATAAGGGACTAATATTTTTTTAAGTTTGCTGGATATATATATATTTTTAACATTTATCTATTTGCTTTAGTTGCACACAATGTGTTTTTTAATTTTTACATGGTGCTGAGAATCGAACCCCGGGCCACGCATGTGCTAGGTGAGCACTCTACTAATATTAAAAAATATAAATAAATAGAAAAAAAGATCACTAGAGGAAAGGGAACAGGGAGAGGGAGGAAGGTAAGGGAATTGGAAGTATAGGGACTAACTTGTAGCAAATTATATTCTATGTTTGTATAATTATGTCAAAGTGAGCCTTAATGTTATATATAACTAAAATAATCTAATAAAAATTGTGTAAAAAAAAATCTAGAGGGACAGACTGTGTGGGTCTGATCCCTAATTTCTAGGGAAATGAAACTAATTTTTGCTATTTTTCATTAAACCTTCTTAATGTTTTAGTTCTTAAAGTGAATCCAATTTTTATAGAATCACCCAGATATTTTAAGGACTCAGTAGGAAAAAATAACATTTTTAATTTTGTTTATTTTTTTTTCATTTTTGGAGCTAAAGCATAAGAAAATTCAACACCATTTTCTTTATTTAAAGCAAATAACCCTCTTGCAGTGTGTACTGGAGAGAAGCACAGACTGGTCTAGAGAATGATAGTTTAGCACTCAAGTCCGTCTATTTGTATAATTTTGTTCATCTTCCTGAACACCCCTGTACCTTAATTTCTTTGTTTCTAAATTGCAAACAATAATACCTAACTCAGTTCTAGCCGAAACTGATTGCTCAAATAGGAATTAAGCAATTTACTTCTAATATATTTATTATGATCCTATCATATATAAGTCTGACTCTTAAAATCTTTACCTCAAAAAATTTGAGCATGTCCTTTAAGTCAGTTCATATAATGTCACAAAATGTTATAATCTCTGTTACATAGATTTTATCTCTCTACCTAATCCCAAATTGAGTGCAGGCTATTGCTGAATACTGATGATCAAATGGCAGTCCTTTCACTCAGATATTCTGATTAAAATGTCAGTCAACAATTCACTCAAATAATATCTAATGGATGATGAACTAACCATAATAATAAATTAATAAATTAATAAACATAGTAAATTAATATATTATTTTCCATGTTTATAAGAATACTCTCAGTTGAACTCTCTAAGCATTCAAATGTGTCCCAAGTGTTGAAATCATGTCAGACTAGTATGTCTGTTGCCGCCTGAAGCGCTCGGGGCACCGGAGCCGCGGGAAGAACTTCAGAAGCAAACTGGAGACAAACAGCTTTTTATTCTGATAACGTTTCTCTCTGGTTCTAACAACTAACTCACGCCAAACACACCACTAAAATGGCGCTGACCCGATCAGCAATTTCGGCCAAGTCACTCCAGATCCCGCAACAAAATCCCGTGAGACTACGGGTGGCGACAATGGCCAAATCTCCACGGCTCATAGTCAACTGCAATTCAAGCCAATCCCCAAACAGGGCTCCTGCATTTCCCCCTTTTTGTTTTAAAAGAGGTAATGCTCTAGGACGTCTATGTGCAACCAACATTCTTACCCGTCATTGGATAATCAAGGCTGTGCCCTTGACTCCTGTCTTAGGTTGATATGTCGGCCACATGAGACTGTCCCGTGCGACTATGCCTGTCTTAGGTTGTCCCCCTCTGGGGATCTTACCCGTCATTGGCTAACCAGCCATCCAATGGAGCCCTTTAGGATCGACTATATATGATGACTAACAGCCGTCCAATTGTGGGGAGATGCTGCGGCTTTAAGGCGACAAGCCTTTTGGTGATGAGCCAAATTGCATAGCATATCAAATTGTTTAAACAAATCAGCTGCCCTAAGTTCCAACAAGTAACACACTGAATTCTCTAGACAAATACCCGCAAGGCATTGTCCCGTAAAGTCCCAAACAATGAAAGATCAAAATGTCCATTTGTTGTAACATGTTGATGTAGGAGGCCCCATGCATGTAGAGCAGAGGCCACACTGTTGGTGAGGTTGTTTGATGTTTGAGCAGCAGGGATGCTTGCGGCGGCCGCGATCCCTGCAGCTGTAGCAGCAGACGTCTTTTTTATGTTTAGACAATGCCACCGGCAAATCTTCAGGGCCCGCTACCTAGAAACTCAAGCATCAATTATTAAAGGAAAGGCAGTGCTATTGCAGCACTGAGTCAAGAGGCGAGTTGTCAAACTACAAAATAGAATAATTAGATTAGAAAATTAAAGTTGATTTTTGTTCACACACATCGCTGGTTGAGCTTCTACAAACATAAGTTGGAAAAATATCATATTTAGAACAAAACAAAGAAAGACTGAGGGTAATTACTGCATTAAAGATAGATTAAAGAAAAGGTAAAGGCACTTTAGAGAAATAATTTGTTAGCTGGAACCCTTGAGTCTCTGTATACAGAGCAATCTTTTACCTGTTGAGATAATTGAAATTAATGAGCTATTAAACAAATGAAGTTAATAACAAATAAACAATCTTAAGTCAAAACACCAAAATATCAGGTTATATAGCACTAGTCATATTGTTTGCTAAAGAGAAGTCCCAGGGACACCTATAAATCAAAATTGAAAGTACCTTCATTTATAAAATTATTTACCTAAATTGAATACTCTAAACCTAAAATGAATTAAAGTTATTTGGATCCATATATATATATATTTTTTCTTTTTCATAAGCGCTTTGTTCTATGTGACGTCACACTGGACAAACAAACATACAAACATATATTTGTGACGTCACATTAACATGAAATATAGACAAATGTACAGACATAAAGACATGTATAAAAAGAAAAAAAAAATACAATTGTGTGCACACTAAAGAGAGATCTCCTCGTCCCGGCCGGGAGAAATGACACTTAAGTTGTGAAATATTTTGAAGGACTCTTTTGAGGGAATCATTCTATACCTTCATCTTGGTCCTCTTGATTTTGTACCTTTTTTATTAATCTTGATTCTTCAATAACTTCATCTTGATCATTTTGATGTGGTACCTGTTTTATTAATCTAGATGGTATCCATATTGGAGAGGATTCGTCTTTTGGAAAAACACAAACAGATCCTCTTCCCCAAATTAATACTGGATCTGGACCCTTCCATGTACCTGAAAGAACATCCTTCCAGTAAACCAAAGGTTTATGTTGTTGGTGTGGATTCCAATGTCTGTCTCCAGCAGAATAACCATTAGAGTCTAAAGTTAAAAAATTTAAGGTAAACAGGGCAACTGCCAATCTGTCCTTAGGACTTTTCCAATTTCCTTCTTTTTGTTTTAATAACATAATTTTCAGTGTTCGGTTTGCTCTTTCAATAATGCCCTGACCCTGAGGATTGTATGGGATGCCTGTTTTATGGGATATATTGAATTTTGCGCAAAACTGTTTGAAAGATGAGGACGTATATGCGGGGCCATTATCTGTTTTAAGCATTTTGGGGATGCCCAATGCAGCAAAAGCTTGCAAGCAATGAGATGTAACATCTTTAACTTTTTCTCCAGAATGTAAGGAAGCAAAAATCATGCCTGAACATGTATCTATGGTCACATGAATAAATCGCAATTTTCCAAAACTTGGCTCATGAGTAACATCCATCTGCCACAAATGATTGGGCATCAATCCTCTAGGGTTAACGCCGAAATGAGGATTGGGCAAATGTGTCATACAAGATTTACAATCTTTTACAATTGTTCTGGCTTGCTCCTTTGTGATTTTAAACCTACGTTGCAAGGTGGTGCTGTTGACATGAAACTGGGAGTGAAATAAAGTAGCTTGTTGTAGCGCTGAAAGTATAAATACTGTTTTTGTAAGTTCATCAGCCTTTTGATTACCTTCATGGAGGGGACCAGGCAAATTAGTATGTGCTCTAATATGGCCTACGAATAGGGGTTCTTTTCTTGCCCACAAAAGTTTTTGTATTTGATAAAACAATTTAAAGGCTGGAGTATGAGGTGCTATTGGTCCTGCTAACTCTAATTTTGGGACGGCTTGTACAATATAGTGGCTATCTGAAAAAATGTTTACGGGCTGGTCCCTAAAATTTTCCAGAGCTCTTACCACAGCTTCCAATTCCACTAGTTGAGCTGATTTGTGTGCAGTTATGTAAGTCATATTTTCTTTTTTTTAGTGACTACTGTAGCAGTACCATTTGAGGACCCATCTGTAAATACATTAAATGCCTTAGGAATAGGTTGATTTTTTATTACCTGTGGAAATATAATAGGATGATTAATACAAAAAGATAATATAGGGGACTTAGGAAGATGATTATCAAAATTTGCAGAAGTAGAGCATTTAGCTATAGCCCAATCATTATCATTGAAGCATAAGTATTCAATCTGTGATGATGAATAGGGAGTAATAATAGTAGCAGGGTGAATGCCAAATATTTTAGTAGAAGTCTTAAGTCCTTGAAGAATAAGTTTAGCCACCATGGAGGTACAAGATTCAATTATACTTTTAGGAGAGACGGGCAAATGTATCCATAATAAAGGCCCTTGTTGCCAAAATACTCCTGTGGGTGTATATTGTGAAGAAATAATAATCAACATCAGCGGTTGAGTTAAATCAAATCTATCACAATGAGCTCCTTCGATGGCTTTTTCTACTAACTTTAAAGCTTTCCTAGCATCAGGAGTCAATGTTCGTGGTGAAGATGGATCAGGATCTCCACGAAGGATGTCAAATAAAGGTTTTAGTTGGCCAGTAGTGAGATTTAGTGTAGGGCAAAGCCAATTAATGTCTCCCAGTAGTTTTTGGAAATCATTGAGGGTGGTCAAATGTTCTTTATTTATTAAAATTTTTTGGGGTCTAACAAAAGTATCCATGATTTTAAATCCTAAATATAATATGGGAGATCTGGTTTGAACTTTTTCTTCTGCTATATATAATCCATATTTTTTTAAATTTTCTACCACATCACTGAATATATTAAATAAGATTTTTTGATTAGGGTGGGCCAATAAAATATCATCCATGTAATGTAGACACATGAGGTTTGGATATTTATTTTTAATGGGTTGGATAGCCTTGTCCACATATATTTGGCATATGGTGGGGCTATTAGCCATTCCCTGTGGTAAAACCTTCCATTGATATCTCTGATCAGGGCCATTATTGTTCATAGAAGGAACGGAAAAAAGCAAACCTGGGGGCATCCAGAGGATGTAGGGGAATAGAAAAGAAGCAATCCTTTATATCAAGAGTAATAAGATGGAAATTTTTTGGAATAGCTACGGGACTAGGAAGTCCAGGTTGAGTAGGCCCCATAACTTGCATGGTTTTATTGATTTGTCTAAGATCATGTAACAATCGCCATTTTCCTGACTTTTTCTTGATCACAAATATGGGGGAATTCCAGGGAGAGGTGGAAGGTTCTATATGACCTGCTTCTAATTGTTCCTGAACTAATTGGTGGGCCGCTTGTAATTTCTCTTTAGATAGGGGCCACTGAGGGACCCACACTGGCTTATCAGAAAGCCATGGTATTTTCAAAATTATTTTCTCAGTGGCCCCGAAAAAAAATATCTTTTTCCTTTATGACAATGATTACTTTTAGGGTTAAGATTACTCTGTACTTTTTGATAATGAGTTCTTTTATGGTTAAGATTACCCTGTAGGTTTTCACATTTAACATCTGCAGGCTTGGTTGCAAGGTGTACTCCCATTTGTTGCAAAATATCTCTTCCCCATAAAGTAACCGGTAGATTAGGTAAAACATAAGGCTGAAATGTTCCTTTATGGCCTTCATCATCCTCCCATTTTAAAATTACTGCACTTTTATCTGGGAGGTTATTATATCCCAAGCCTCTTAAACTGGTTGAAGCTTTTTGCAGAGGCCAGTGCTTGGGCCATTGGCGTAAATTAATAATGGAAGAGTCAGCTCCAATATCTATTAATCCCTCCATTTCTATTCCTTGGATTTTTATTTTACACATAGGCCTCCTTGAACAGTCTCGAACCCAGCAAGCCATGGGACTTGAGTCAGTGGAACAAAATCCTCTATTGTTCCCTTCTTGAGGCATACCCATTTTAAATGAATTATGTAAATTGGGAAGGAGAAGCAACTGAGCAATTCTATCTCCTTGATTAACAGAACTTACACTTTGGGGTGAGCTAAGCATTATTTTTATTTCCCCTTTGTAGTCTGAGTTTATTACACCTGGGGTCACTTGCAAACCTAATAAGCTTTTAGGACTACGCCCGATAATAAGTCCTACAGTCCCTGAGGGAAGAGGTCCCCTGACTCCTGTGGGAATCAGTTGAACCCCCATTTCAGGTGTTAACACTATTCGGGCGGTGGAACAGAGGTCTAATCCTGCATTTCCTCTTGTTCCTCTGGCGAGGGAGTGGATGGGTAGTAGGGATTGTGTCGGGGAAGCATCTGAGTGGATGCTTGAGGATACTCCTTCTGCAATGCCCCGTACATTTGTGGGCCCCGGGGTACTGGGCCCCGTGCCCCGTTTTTTGAATTCCTGAACAAAGGATTTCCATGGATGTCAAATTTTGAATAGCATTTATTGGCCCAATGATTTCCCTTTTTACACCTGGGGCAGCGGCCTGGGGCATGGTATGAGCTTGATCTTATTTCTCTTTTGGGATTTTGCCTAGAATTGCCTGATTGATTATGATAATTTTGCCTGGAATATCCTGATTGATTATAATGTCTACGTTTAGCCTTTGTGAAATTTCGAGAGGAAGCACCTCTCATTGAGGCTGCAATCACATTTCCTGTGACAAAGGCGCCATTTATATCTTTACATAGTTGTATATATACGGAAAGATCCTTTTTAGTTCTCCATGGCCTGATGGCTGCTTGGCACCATTTATTTGCATTTTCATAAGCTAATTGAACAACTAAAGGCATAGCTTGGTCAACATCTGCAAACACACTACCTGCAGTTCTCAAAAGTCGATCAGCAAAGTCGGCATACGGCTCATTAGGTCCTTGAATCACTTTTGACAAGCTACCTTGTAGATCCCCAGGTCCTTGTACAGTTTTCCATGCCTCTAAGGCAGCTGCATTTATCTGAGCATATATATCTGAGTCATAATCTGTTTGAGCCTGTAAGTCTGCGAATTGCCCTTCTCCTGTGAGCATGTCTATATTATAGTTTTCAAACCCTGCAGCCGCGTTTCTTTTAGCCGTTTCTATACAAAGTTCTTGGAATTGCGATCGCCAAACCAAGAATTGCCCCCCGCTTAATGTTGCTTTACATAGACTTTTCCAGTCTGAGGGGGTTAAGCTAAAGGTGTTAAGGGACTCCAGCATACTCAACGTGAAAGGAGCTTGGGGCCCATAAGTCATTACTGCCTCTTTGAGATTTTTTATTGTTTTGAAATCTACTGACTGATGGACACTCTGTCCATTTTTCTTTTCAAATGCTGGCGGTTCCCAATGTATCTGTGAGTTGTCCTCGAGAGCGCATAAGCGATCAGAAAGACTTTTTATTTCTGTTTCTAGGGTAAGCAAATGCCTAGTAATACCCTTCATATTTTCTGTAATGGATTCCACCCATGGGGGAGTAGACTTCCACAAGTGACTCCTCTACCTGACCGTCCTTTTTCTCGGTCTTTTTTAGTTTTCTTTTTCCTCATTTTCTCAGGATCACTTTTACTAGATTCCTCACCACTGCTAATTTCACTGACAGCAATATCCTGAGGCCCAGTTTCCAGTGAGAGCAAGTATCCTTCAGCTTTCGCCAATAACTCCCGAATAGCTTTAATAGCTTGGATTTTTGTCATTTTTGGGTCTCTTCTAATACTCTCTTTACTGGTCTCAGTTGGCCCAGTGGAATCTACACTTTTTTGATCACTTTCATTTTTGTCTATATACTCCTCACTGAGAACAGAGTCAGGTATATCAAGGAGTCTTTGCATAGCCTCTATCACTTGGGATTCAGTTATATTCGAACCCATCTTTAGAGACCTTTCAGTTCTTACCTGTCGCTCCGAAGTTCCCCGTACGGGCCGCCACCTGTTGCCGCCTGAAGCGCTCGGAGCACCGGAGCCGCGGGAAGAACTTCAGAAGCAAACTGGAGACAAACAGCTTTTTATTCTGATAACTTTTCTCTCTGGTTCTAACAACTAACTCACGCCAAACACACCACTAAAATGGCGCTGACCCGATCAGCAATTTCGGCCAAGTCACTCCAGATCCCGCAACAAAATCCCGTGAGACTATGGGTGGCGACAATGGCCAAATCTCCAATCTGCAATTCAAGCCAATCCCCAAACAGGGCTCCTGCATTTCCCCCCACGGCTCATAGTCAACTGCAAATTCTTACCCGTCATTGGAAGCCAATCCCTTGACAAACAGGGCTCCTGCACATATTGTTTAAACAAAATCAGCTGCCCTAAGTTCCAACAAGTAACACACTGAATTCTCTAGACAAATACCCGCAAGGCATTGTCCCGTAAAGTCCCAAACAATGAAAGATCAAAATGTCCATTTGTTGTAACATGTTGATGTAGGAGGCCCCATGCATGTAGAGCAGAGGCCACACTGTTGGTGAGGTTGTTTGATGTTTGAGCAGCAGGGATGCTTGCGGCGGCCGCGATCCCTGCAGCTGTAGCAGCAGACGTCTTTTTTATGTTTAGACAATGCCACCGGCAAATCTTCAGGGCCCGCTACCTAGAAACTCAAGCATCAATTATTAAAGGAAAGGCAGTGCTATTGCAGCACTGAGTCAAGAGGCGAGTTGTCAAACTACAAAATAGAATAATTAGATTAGAAAATTAAAGTTGATTTTTGTTCACACACATCGCTGGTTGAGCTTCTACAAACATAAGTTGGAAAAATATCATATTTAGAACAAAACAAAGAAAGACTGAGGGTAATTACTGCATTAAAGATAGATTAAAGAAAAGGTAAAGGCACTTTAGAGAAATAATTTGTTAGCTGGAACCCTTGAGTCTCTGTATACAGAGCAATCTTTTACCTGTTGAGATAATTGAAATTAATGAGCTATTAAACAAATGAAGTTAATAACAAATAAACAATCTTAAGTCAAAACACCAAAATATCAGGTTATATAGCACTAGTCATATTGTTTGCTAAAGAGAAGTCCCAGGGACACCTATAAATCAAAATTGAAAGTACCTTCATTTATAAAATTATTTACCTAAATTGAATACTCTAAACCTAAAATGAATTAAAGTTATTTGGATCCATATATATATATATTTTCTTTTTCATAAGCGCTTTGTTCTATGTGACGTCACACTGGACAAACAAACATACAAACATATATTTGTGACGTCACATTAAACATGAAATATAGACAAATGTACAGACATAAAGACATGTATAAAAAGAAAAAAAAAAATACAATTGTGTGCACACTAAAGAGAGATCTCCTCGTCCCGGCGGGAGAAATGACACTTAAGTTGTGAAATATTTTGAAGGACTCTTTTGAGGGAATCATTCTATACCTTCATCTTGGTCCTCTTGATTTTGTACCTTTTTTATTAATCTTGATTCTTCAATAACTTCATCTTGATCATTTTGATGTGGTACCTGTTTTATTAATCTAGATGGTATCCATATTGGAGAGGATTCGTCTTTTGGAAAAAACACAAACAGATCCTCTTCCCCAAATTAATACTGGATCTGGACCCTTCCATGTACCTGAAAGAACATCCTTCCAGTAAACCAAAGGTTTATGTTGTTGGTGTGGATTCCAATGTCTGTCTCCAGCAGAATAACCATTAGAGTCTAAAGTTAAAAAATTTAAGGTAAACAGGGCAACTGCCAATCTGTCCTTAGGACTTTTCCAATTTCCTTCTTTTTGTTTTAATAACATAATTTTCAGTGTTCGGTTTGCTCTTTCAATAATGCCCTGACCCTGAGGATTGTATGGGATGCCTGTTTTTATGGGATATATTGAATTTTGCGCAAAACTGTTTGAAAGATGAGGACGTATATGCGGGCCATTATCTGTTTTAAGCATTTTGGGGATGCCCAATGCAGCAAAAGCTTGCAAGCAATGAGATGTAACATCTTTAACTTTTTCTCCAGAATGTAAGGAAGCAAAAATCATGCCCTGAACATGTATCTATGGTCACATGAATAAATCGCAATTTTCCAAAACTTGGCTCATGAGTAACATCCATCTGCCACAAATGATTGGGCATCAATCCTCTAGGGTTAACGCCGAAATGAGGATTGGGCAAATGTGTCATACAAGATTTACAATCTTTTACAATTGTTCTGGCTTGCTCCTTTGTGATTTTAAACCTACGTTGCAAGGTGGTGCTGTTGACATGAAACTGGGAGTGAAATAAAGTAGCTTGTTGTAGCGCTGAAAGTATAAATACTGTTTTTGTAAGTTCATCAGCCTTTTGATTACCTTCATGGAGGGGACCAGGCAAATTAGTATGTGCTCTAATATGGCCTACGAATAGGGGTTCTTTTCTTGCCCACAAAAGTTTTTGTATTTGATAAAACAATTTAAAGGCTGGAGTATGAGGTGCTATTGGTCCTGCTAACTCTAATTTTGGGACGGCTTGTACAATATAGTGGCTATCTGAAAAAATGTTTACGGGCTGGTCCCTAAAATTTTCCAGAGCTCTTACCACAGCTTCCAATTCCACTAGTTGAGCTGATTTGTGTGCAGTTATGTAAGTCATATTTTCTTTTTTAGTGACTACTGTAGCAGTACCATTTGAGGACCCATCTGTAAATACATTAAATGCCTTAGGAATAGGTTGATTTTTTATTACCTGTGGAAATATAATAGGATGATTAATACAAAAAGATAATATAGGGGACTTAGGAAGATGATTATCAAAATTTGCAGAAGTAGAGCATTTAGCTATAGCCCAATCATTATCATTGAAGCATAAGTATTCAATCTGTGATGATGAATAGGGAGTAATAATAGTAGCAGGGTGAATGCCAAATATTTTAGTAGAAGTCTTAAGTCCTTGAAGAATAAGTTTAGCCACAATGGAGGTACAAGATTCAATTATACTTTTAGGAGAGACGGGCAAATGTATCCATAATAAAGGCCCTTGTTGCCAAAATACTCCTGTGGGTGTATATTGTGAAGAAATAATAATCAACATCAGCGGTTGAGTTAAATCAAATCTATCACAATGAGCTCCTTCGATGGCTTTTTCTACTAACTTTAAAGCTTTCCTAGCATCAGGAGTCAATGTTCGTGGTGAAGATGGATCAGGATCTCCACGAAGGATGTCAAATAAAGGTTTTAGTTGGCCAGTAGTGAGATTTAGTGTAGGGCAAAGCCAATTAATGTCTCCCAGTAGTTTTTGGAAATCATTGAGGGTGGTCAAATGTTCTTTATTTATTAAAATTTTTTGGGGTCTAACAAAAGTATCCATGATTTTAAATCCTAAATATAATATGGGAGATCTGGTTTGAACTTTTTCTTCTGCTATATATAATCCATATTTTTTTAAATTTTCTACCACATCACTGAATATATTAAATAAGATTTTTTGATTAGGGTGGGCCAATAAAATATCATCCATGTAATGTAGACACATGAGGTTTGGATATTTATTTTTAATGGGTTGGATAGCCTTGTCCACATATATTTGGCATATGGTGGGGCTATTAGCCATTCCCTGTGGTAAAACCTTCCATTGATATCTCTGATCAGGGCCATTATTGTTCATAGAAGGAACGGAAAAAGCAAACCTGGGGGGCATCCAGAGGATGTAGGGGAATAGAAAAGAAGCAATCCTTTATATCAAGAGTAATAAGATGGAAATTTTTTGGAATAGCTACGGGACTAGGAAGTCCAGGTTGAGTAGGCCCCATAACTTGCATGGTTTTATTGATTTGTCTAAGATCATGTAACAATCGCCATTTTCCTGACTTTTTCTTGATCACAAATATGGGGGAATTCCAGGGAGAGGTGGAAGGTTCTATATGACCTGCTTCTAATTGTTCCTGAACTAATTGGTGGGCCGCTTGTAATTTCTCTTTAGATAGGGGCCACTGAGGGACCCACACTGGCTTATCAGAAAGCCATGGTATTTTCAAAATTATTTTCTCAGTGGCCCCGAAAAAAAATATCTTTTTCCTTTATGACAATGATTACTTTTAGGGTTAAGATTACTCTGTACTTTTTGATAATGAGTTCTTTTATGGTTAAGATTACCCTGTAGGTTTTCACATTTAACATCTGCAGGCTTGGTTGCAAGGTGTACTCCCATTTGTTGCAAAATATCTCTTCCCCATAAAGTAACCGGTAGATTAGGTAAAACATAAGGCTGAAATGTTCCTTTATGGCCTTCATCATCCTCCCATTTTAAAATTACTGCACTTTTATCTGGGAGGTTATTATATCCCAAGCCTCTTAAACTGGTTGAAGCTTTTTGCAGAGGCCAGTGCTTGGGCCATTGGCGTAAATTAATAATGGAAGAGTCAGCTCCAATATCTATTAATCCCTCCATTTCTATTCCTTGGATTTTTTTATTTTTACACATAGGCCTCCTTGAACAGTCTCGAACCCAGCAAGCCATGGGACTTGAGTCAGTGGAACAAAATCCTCTATTGTTCCCTTCTTGAGGCATACCCATTTTAAATGAATTATGTAAATTGGGAAGGAGAAGCAACTGAGCAATTCTATCTCCTTGATTAACAGAACTTACACTTTGGGGTGAGCTAAGCATTATTTTTATTTCCCCTTTGTAGTCTGAGTTTATTACACCTGGGGTCACTTGCAAACCTAATAAGCTTTTAGGACTACGCCCGATAATAAGTCCTACAGTCCCTGAGGGAAGAGGTCCCCTGACTCCTGTGGGAATCAGTTGAACCCCCATTTCAGGTGTTAACACTATTCGGGCGGTGGAACAGAGGTCTAATCCTGCATTTCCTCTTGTTCCTCTGGCGAGGGAGTGGATGGGTAGTAGGGATTGTGTCGGGGAAGCATCTGAGTGGATGCTTGAGGATACTCCTTCTGCAATGCCCCGTACATTTGTGGGCCCCGGGGTACTGGGCCCCGTGCCCCGTTTTTTGAATTCCTGAACAAAGGATTTCCATGGATGTCAAATTTTGAATAGCATTTATTGGCCCAATGATTTCCCTTTTTACACCTGGGGCAGCGGCCTGGGGCATGGTATGAGCTTGATCTTATTTCTCTTTTGGGATTTTGCCTAGAATTGCCTGATTGATTATGATAATTTTGCCTGGAATATCCTGATTGATTATAATGTCTACGTTTAGCCTTTGTGAAATTTCGAGAGGAAGCACCTCTCATTGAGGCTGCAATCACATTTCCTGTGACAAAGGCGCCATTTATATCTTTACATAGTTGTATATATACGGAAAGATCCTTTTTAGTTCTCCATGGCCTGATGGCTGCTTGGCACCATTTATTTGCATTTTCATAAGCTAATTGAACAACTAAAGGCATAGCTTGGTCAACATCTGCAAACACACTACCTGCAGTTCTCAAAAGTCGATCAGCAAAGTCGGCATACGGCTCATTAGGTCCTTGAATCACTTTTGACAAGCTACCTTGTAGATCCCCAGGTCCTTGTACAGTTTTCCATGCCTCTAAGGCAGCTGCATTTATCTGAGCATATATATCTGAGTCATAATCTGTTTGAGCCTGTAAGTCTGCGAATTGCCCTTCTCCTGTGAGCATGTCTATATTATAGTTTTCAAACCCTGCAGCCGCGTTTCTTTTAGCCGTTTCTATACAAAGTTCTTGGAATTGCGATCGCCAAACCAAGAATTGCCCCCCGCTTAATGTTGCTTTACATAGACTTTTCCAGTCTGAGGGGGTTAAGCTAAAGGTGTTAAGGGACTCCAGCATACTCAACGTGAAAGGAGCTTGGGGCCCATAAGTCATTACTGCCTCTTTGAGATTTTTTATTGTTTTGAAATCTACTGACTGATGGACACTCTGTCCATTTTTCTTTTCAAATGCTGGCGGTTCCCAATGTATCTGTGAGTTGTCCTCGAGAGCGCATAAGCGATCAGAAAGACTTTTTATTTCTGTTTCTAGGGTATGCAAATGCCTAGTAATACCCTTCATATTTTCTGTAATGGATTCCACCCATGGGGGAGTAGTCACTTCCACAAGTGACTCCTCTGCCTGATGGACCTTTTTCTCGGTCTTTTTTAATTTCTTTTTTCTCATTTTCTCAGGATCACTTTTACTAGATTCCTCACCACTGCTAATTTCACTGACAGCAATATCCTGAGGCCCAGTTTCCAGTGAGAGCAAGTATCCTTCAGCTTTCGCCAATAACTCCCGAATAGCTTTAATAGCTTGGATTTTTGTCATTTTTGGGTCTCTTCTAATACTCTCTTTACTGGTCTCAGTTGGCCCAGTGGAATCTACACTTTTTTGATCACTTTCATTTTTGTCTATATACTCCTCACTGAGAACAGAGTCAGGTATATCAAGGAGTCTTTGCATAGCCTCTATCACTTGGGATTCAGTTATATTCGAACCCATCTTTAGAGACCTTTCAGTTCTTACCTGTCTGCTCCGAAGTTCCCCGTACGGGCCGCCACCTGTTGCCCGCCTGAAGCGCTCGGAGCACCGGAGCCGCGGGAAGAACTTCAGAAGCAAACTGGAGACAAACAGCTTTTTATTCTGATAACTTTTCTCTCTGGTTCTAACAACTAACTCACGCCAAACACACCACTAAAATGGCGCTGACCCGATCAGCAATTTCGGCCAAGTCACTCCAGATCCCGCAACAAAATCCCGTGAGACTATGGGTGGCGACAATGGCCAAATCTCCACGGCTCATAGTCAACTGCAATTCAAGCCAATCCCCAAACAGGGCTCCTGCATATGTCTTTCAACTATTTAAATAGTGTTTTGTTTTAGGCTTTCAAAATAAACTGAGAGACTTTTATTTCCTGAAAGATAGAGTAGTTAAACTTTTCCCCAATTAAAAAGTATGGGTGAGTCATTCCTGTAATCCTAGCAGCTCAGGAGGCTGAGGCGGGAGGATTGCGAGTTCAAAGCTGGCCTCAGCAAAAGTGAACCGCTAAGTGACTCAGTGACACCCTGTCTCTAAGTAAAAACAAAATAGGTCTGAGGATGTGGCTCAGTGGTTGAATGTCCCTGAGTCCAATCCCTGGTACCGAAACAAAACAAAACAAAACAAAACAAAAACAAAAATGCTATGGGTACTCTATGCAAATAATTTAAAAAAAAAAAAAAAGAAAAAGAAAAAAAAGAAAGAAAGAAGAAAAAAAAAAAAAGAAGTTAGAAGAACCAAAGATAGAAAATGAAAAGAATATACTGCTAGGGAAGATTAGAGCCAAGAAGTAACAGAGTAATGATTTCCCTGGGTTTTCTTATTGCCTTGGATATCTTACACTAGTTGCTATAGAAGTAGATAATCTGGAATGCCAATAGGTGCATACAAGGAAAAAAAAAAGTCTCAAGAGAATCAGGAAAGGGTCAGTCTAACAAGACAGAAAAATTATAATAACTCTACTCTAGTAAGACAGCACTTTTAAAAAGAAGAAAAATGTGTAGATTTACTCATACAAGCAAGCTGAAAAAACGAGCTGCAGTATCACTTCTCATGAGTTTGGAAGGAGCCACTTCAACCCCCACACCTAATGTTGTTAGAGAAAACTGAGAGGGGAGTCAAGTTGCTTCCCTGTCAGTCATTAACTGTTCCTTCATTCCTTAAAAAACAGTAGAGGCTTCATGAGGAGCTTGGTCTTTCACTGCCACCTGAAAGTAAGGGGGCCTCTGTACATCTCTGCTGTGGTTGGGGAGGGGTATCTAAAGAGTTCTAGTACTTTCAGACTTTCAACCATCACCACAGTGTGAGAAGACTTCACTCCTGTGGGCTGAGTAGAACTCAAATGGTATACAGTAAGAAGGCACTCTTCTTCTCCACTAGCATGGTACCAGTGACACCATTATAGTACACTAGCATGCCCACCCCTTCCCAGAAGTAAAAGGAGGCCCTTCCTTTGGATGTTAATGCAGCCCAATGAGGAACATTGACTTCTATGCCACCCTGTGATCACAAGATTTTAAACTAATTGTAAAAATGCCTTAATGAACAACTTCAAAAAATCTGAAATAAATTGGTAAAAAAAAAAAAAAAACTGACAAAGAAATATAAGGTATGCAAAGGGACCAAATTATATTTTAGAGATGAAAAATATGATAAAATGAATCATATTTTAAAAAATCTGATTAGAATAGAGAAGACAGAAGAAAAATTCAGTAAACCTAAAAAACACAACATTAAAAATATGCTACATAACTATAGTTCTATAGTTATCTTATATTAGACAAAGTCTCCAATACATACATTGGAGAAAAGATAGCCTTTTCAAAAAATGGTGCTGGGGAAACTGGAAATCCATACGCAACAAAATGAAATTAAGCCCCTATTTATCACCATGCACAAAACTCAACTCAGTGGAACAAGGACCTAGGAATTAAACCAGAAACACTGTGCCTATTAGAAGAAAAAGTAGGCCCAAATCTTCATCATGTCAGATTAGGCCCATACTTCCTTAATAAGACTCCTGTAGCACAAGAATTAAAATCAAGAATCAATAAATGGGATGGATTCAAACTAAAAAGCTTCTTCTCAACAAAAGAAACTATCAGGTGAATAGAAAGCCTACATTTTGGGAGCACATTTTTACCACATGCACATCAGATAGAGAACTAATCTCTAGTACATTTAAAGAACTCAAAAATCTTAACACACACACACACACATGTAAGCTACCTGGTACCGAAAACCGGGAGGAAAAACTCTCGGAGGCAGAGTAAAGCTATTACTACTTTTACTTCTACTTTCTTAGAGAGAGCTTAGAGAGAGAAAGAAAGATTTTTCTTCTTCTTAGAAAGAGCTTAGAGAGAAAGATAGAGCTTTTCTTCTTAGAGCTTAGAGAGAAAGAGAGAGAGCTTGAAAGAGAGAGATTTCTTCTTTAGAGAGAGAGAGAGCTTAGCTTTTAGAGCTTCTTTCTTCTTTGTTCTTTCTTCTTTCTTCCTCGGGAGCCTCGGCCTGACTCTGACCAGGAATTACTTCTTCTATCTGGTTTCTCTTCTGTAACCGCTCTGCCTACGTTCTGGCCGCTCTGATTCTTTTCTTCTTCTCCGACCCGAACTCTTCTTCCGACCGAGCGACTGCATGACTGACTGAATGAATTCATTCTTCTCCTCCTGACTCCGACCGCTTTCACCCGGTTATATACCTTTAGCTTTGCGGGTGCCTCACGTGCATTTACAGGTGCATCACATACATACTTATTATCAGGTGGAACTTATGGCTACCAGCTGACCGCAATAGCCATCTCCCTAATTGGGGCTCCTTCACACACACACACACACACACACACACACACACACACACAAGAAAACAAATAACCCAATCAATAAATGGGCTAAGGAACTGAACAGATACTGCTCAGAAAATGATATACAATCCATAAACAAATATATTAAAAAATGTTCAACACATCTAGCAATTAGAGAAATGCAAATCAAAACTAGTCCTGTCAGAATAGCAGCTATTAAGAACACAAACAACAATAAATGTTGGAGAGGATGTGGGGGAAAAGGCACACTCATACATTGCTGGTGGGACTGCAAAATGGTGCAGCCAATCTGGAAAGCAGTATGGAGATTCCTTGGAAAACTGGGAATGGAACCACCCTTTGACCCAGCTATCCCACTCCTTGGTTTATATCCAAAGGATTTAAAAAGAGCATACTACAGGGACACAGCCACATCAATGTTTATAGAAGCACAATTCATAATAGACTGCGGAACCAATCTACATGCCCTTCAGTAGATGAATGGATAAAGAAAATGTGGTATAGATACACAATGGAATATTATTCAGCATTAAAAGTGAATAAAATCATGGCATTTGCAGGTAAATGGATGGAGTTGGAGAATATAATGCTAAGTGAAATTAACCAACCACCACCCCACCGCCCCCCTCAAAAAAAAAAAAAAAAAAAAAAAAGAAAGAAATGCCAAATTTTTTCTCTGATGTAAGGATGTTTATTCATAATGTGGTGGGGGCATGGGACGACCAGATGAACTCTAGATAGGGCAAAGTGAAGAGAGTAGAAGGGAGGGAGCATGGGGAAAGACAGTGGGATGATATGAAATCACTACCCTAAGTACATGTAGGAAGACAAGAATGGTGTGACTCTGTGTACAATCAGAGAGATGAAAAAAATTTTTTTTCTATATCTGTAATATGAATTGAAATCATTCTGCTGTCATATATGACAAATTAAAATAAAATAAAAAAAAACAATATAAACAACATACCTGATAGGCTGAAGAAAAGAAAATAAATAAATAGCCTCCTCAGAGATCCATGGTACTACATGGTAAGTACTCTTTTTTTTTTTTTTTTTTTAAGTTTTTTTTTAAAAAGATGGAAACAATATCTTTATTTATTTCTTTGTGGTGCTGAAGATCAAACCCAGTGCCTCACATGTGCGAGACAAGCACTCTACCACTGAGCTATAACTGGAGCCCCATGGTAAGTACTCTTATCCAAAATTCTTAGAACAAGAAAATTTTGGATTTGAGAGTTTTTATTTATGTTCTCGAGAATAATGAATTATCTTGCTGATGGAATTCAAGCCTTCACACAAAACTCAAATATGGTTCATATAAACCTCATAAACTAGGTTGAGGGTCATTTTATATATTATTTTGAGGGAACCTACATTTTGACTGTAAATCATAACATAAGATTATACTTGTGGCATCTTGCTGATGACACAAAAGTTTTGGATTTTGAAGCATTCTTGATTTGGAACGTTCAGATTAGGGATGTCCTACCTGTATGATAAAAGGACTGGCACTTGCATCAGCAGAGCTCCAAAGAAGAGAATCTGGGTGGGACTGGAAAATTTATTTAGAGAATAACTGTATTTAGAGAATAAAGGCTAATAAATTCTTGATAGAGATAAAAGGCACAAATAAAATAAACTGACCTATTACAGTTGCACTTGGAAAAATAAAAGAAAAAAATGTACCAGTATTATGTATTAATTTTAAAAATTAAAACAAATTAAAAAATAAAGTGGATGATTTCAAATCATAGGAAAACTAAAACTAACTCATTGTTTTAACTCATATTAGCAATTAACTTCTCTCTGACCATAAATTAAGGTAGTTTAAATATATATAGTCACCTCTATAAGATTTTTTCGGTGCATCTAATGCTATTTCAGTAAAGATAACCATTGGAATTTTCTTTGAATCATTCAGGTAATGAATAAGAGTGTGACAATATACTCCAGTTCTCCCTGGAATCTCATGCCTTACTATCCCTGTTTTCCTGGAATGATTATGTTTTAGTTCTTCACATTTATACTTTTAAACGTGTCCTAGCTGAATAATGAACTATGCTGTCTCCCTGATTATAACTTAACTGCTTGCCTTCCTATCAAAATAGCCATGACTTTGATAAGCAGAAAAAGCTATCTGTTGAATAAGGTATTGGTTTCCTAAATGGTCTTGTTTGACTGAGATATACCCAGCAGCACTCTTTCTTATAGATGTACCAAGTTGCTCGCAGTTTCCTATGATTTCAACCTTCTTTGAATCCTTTTAAAACAAAGTTAGTGGCAAATTCACTCTATGCCTCCAATATATGACAAGGAAAACAAAGATTAGCAAAACAAAATGATTATATTTGTTCTCTCATTGTTACATTTATACAATATATTTGATCTGTGCCCTTTTCTTAATTTAATCTACTGTTACTATTTTATTTGCCAAATTTTTAAAAATAATTTTAACTGATATATAATGCTTTTTTATTTGTTATTTACAACAGTATAATCAAAGGGGCATCTACATTGTGGAATGATTAAATCTATGTAATTACCATAGTTAATGTTATATGAATACAAATGGATACATAGTTCAAGAAAAATATGCTACATGATTAGTTCACATATACTGAGAGCAAATAATATTCACTGTCTTTAAAGTTTTTTATTAATATGATATTATTATTAACAGTCATAATTTTGCTGTACAATAATTATATTGCATTGTTTGTCTTATGTATAATTGTAAATAGGAATCTTTTGATCCACATCTCATCTCCATGTCACCCTGCCTCCCTCGCCACCCAGCCTCTGGCAAGTACCATTAAACTCCCTATTTACATAAGATCAACTTTTTAAGACTCCATATGTAAATAAGACTGTGCAATACTACCTTTCTATGCCAGACGTACTGTACTTACTATATTGTCCTTTAACACCCATGGTGTTACAAATTGCAGGAATTTCCATCTTGGTTATTGTTGGATTCCTGGCAGGAGGCTGCACCTCCCAGGCAGAAGGCCACACCTCCCCAGGTACTTTGTAAAAAGACTACCTTTCCCAGGTGCCCTCGCCACTGCCCCCTGACCTCCGGCAGCCTATGGAGACACTCGCCCCCAGGGGTCTGCCTGACCAGCACTCTGCTATTTAAGCCAGCCCCAGACTGAAACCTCTCTCTGTTCCTGCCTGTCCCTGTTCCCGTTAGTCCCTTCCCTATCCCCCTTCCCTTCCCTTCCTTTCCCTACCCTTGCCCACGTGGCACCCCAATAAACCCTTTTATTTCACTAACACGGTGTTCCTGGCTAAGTTAAATTTGCTCAGCATTTTCTAACAAATTTGGTGCAGAAACCCGGGGAAAAAAAGCACATCTCTAATCAAAGAACAAAGTTTCCTGGGAACACCTTTTCACCCATTCTCCGCCCCTCCATCCCAGAGCAGCGAGTAACAAAGTTTCCTGGTAACAGCTTTTCATTGGGTCAGTAAGCCTCCCTCCGGTTCTAGGGCTTTTAACCAGCCCACGCGCCTCTCCATTTGCACCCCCCCCCCAGTGCGCCTTTGTGCCTCTCCACTTGCCCTCCAGTCCACTTTGACCCCCACGTGTTCGCACGCTTCTCTGGCCGCGCGGTTTGCTCCAATGTGTGTCCCGCTCCCTGGCACGTCAGTCCCAGTTTACTCCTGGTCTATGAGTCTGCACCACGTGGTAAGCCCGCGCCCTTCCCCCTCCCCTCACTGTTGCCACCGCCGCTGCGGTGGCATTGCAATCTGTCCGCCCCACTGAGCCCACACTTGTTCCAAATGAGGCTGCCCGCCACGGCCGCAGCAAGTCTGCGACTGCATCGCCCTCACCCACTTCTTCGTTTCAAAAGGCTGTATGAAGTTTCTCCTCAGAAAGCCAGGACTTAAGATGTAAATCCTGGAGCAAACCTGCAAACTTAGTGGGAGACAGATTACTCTGAGGCAAGAAAGGAAAAAAAAAAAAAGAGTAAACTGTCCTTTTCCTAATTACGGGGCTTTTTCCCCTAAGAGTACAAAGATTTCTTAAAACATTAATTTATCCAATAATGTTGTGTTTATTAATTTTGTTTCTTTTGAGCAAGTAATCTTTTTTTTTTTAAAACTATTTACTTTAGTTGTACACAATGCAATGCATTTATGTTTACGTGGTGCTGAGGATCGAACCCGGGCCGCGCACGTGCGAGGTGAGCTCTCTGCCGCTGAGCCACAACCCCCACCCATGAGCAAGTAATCTTTAAAAGGAATTGAGGATTGTATAGCTGTGGTTGAACAACAACTATTTCACAATATCATGTTGTTTCTTTAGGAGCTAAACTTGATTTATGAAAACATCAATGTAATTGTATATTGTAAAAGCATTTTGCTACTTTTCCAAAAAGGTTAAATACTCTCAAAATTTCTTTAATCCATTTTACATGTGATATTTTGTCAGCTAAAGTATCCTACCTTTCCTAAGATAAGGCTCTGGTCTTACATGCCAGAATGTATGGTCTAAAGAGTGATTCTTGTTGTTCAGAAACAGAGATTATAATATATAACTCAGTCAAAACTCAAGATGGGTTCACAAACTAAATGTGTTTTTACTCTTATTAATTTTATTTTGTATTTTCCTTGTAAACTGTCTAAAAGTTGCATGTTAAGGTGTCGCAGAGGTATTGCTTCAAGAAAACAACCTGAGTTAGTTTAAGCCATCACCTACAGGACAGATAAGGAGCATAAACCCCAGCTAAATGACTGTAAGTTTATAAGCATTGAAGTTAAAGCCCAGTGTTCTCAATTTAAGATTAGCTTGCTGGATGTTTAAAATCAAGATTTTAAGTTAAATTAAAAGGGTCAAGAAAACCAATATTTGGTTCTTGCCCTCAGAGTCAAGTCTGATTCCAGGAGACAGGGTGGTTCTCTAAAAAGCTCTGCAACTCTGGGCCACATAACTTCCCGATCAGAGAGGTTGTGAGACCTATGGAAGAGAGAAAGCCAAACGGTGATCTTGCTTTGAAGAGGAGGGTCCTAAAAAAGGGAGACATCCCTGCTGCTTCCAAGAGAAGCCACATGGTCAAACAAGACCTGGATCCATCCTCATGGAAGGCACTAGCAAAAAAGCTGCTCTCGAGTTCCCCCAAGAATTACTCCCATGGGAATTCAGCTGACTCTTAGCAATAGATAAAGGCAAAAGTCAGTTCGACTTAACTTCATTTTAAACACCTAGCAAGAACAGTTAAAACCAAAATTACAGCCATTCCTGGGCATTTTTTTTTAAAGTGAAGGTAACTTCAGATATACACTTGTATAAAAGAAACAGTTTAACAACAAAGTAACTGCCAAGTTAAAAGTTTTTAGTCAGTTTAAAACCTGCAGATCTTCCTAACCTACACAGGTAGACTTAATATTCAGTAGTATCATTATCTAGCCCTAAGTGACAGAGATAAAGAGTTCTCTACTAGACAGAGGTCATACCAATAAAAAGATGTTATAAGATCAGATGACATTAAGTAGCTTAACTACCATCTTATCTGGATAGACATCTGTAACATTAAATGTTGTGTTTACATTCCCGATAACTGTGTACATGCTAAAGATTTAATTATCATCCTCATGATATACATTGAAATGTTCCAGATGCTGCAACATTTATTCAGTACTCATGTTTTTTTGTTTCTCTAATAGAAGCTCCTGTCCCTGATGACTTTACAACCTTCCCCAGGCTTCAATCTGACCTGACTTCTACAAAAGGAACTCCAACTACTTCCCCCATCACTTAGCCCACTTTCAGCCCGAAGAAACCAGATTCGGTCATCGTCCTATTCCCTTACAGTAGTAAGGAGTTCCTAAAATTAGAAGGGAAATGAAGCCAGAATCTCATAGGCAGTCAGCATATATAGGTAAATCGAGTCAGGTCGAAAGCCAATTTGAGTGAGCCAATTTTGGGAAGTTGGGAAACTGTCCCCTGAGGGATTGAAATGCTGATTCCCTCAGAGCCCTTCTTCCACCCTTAACAACCTGCCCAACCTGTTGCCAAGGTAACCCATCTCAGGAATTGCCCCTCCTTGCAGGGAGCTATCTCAGATCTTCTGCAGAAACGTTTTCTCAGATCCACCCATTCCCCTTATAATATCACCTTCTCCTCTGCAGCCCTCCTTTTCACAACTCCTGAGTACTCTTGCACTCTTTTAAACTTTCTCTCCTCTCGTGGGTATCGTGTTTCCCCATCTAACTTGCTCAGACCCAGGTGGTTTACCTAGGAGCTCAAATTTCCCATCAGTCGAGGGCCATTACTGTAGTCAGAAAGGCTCTCATCAAGGCCCTTCCATGTCCCAAGACAAAGGAAGAGATTCTTTCCTTCCTAGGCCTAGCGGGATATTTCCGTGCCTGGATTCCTAATTTTTCTCTTTATAGCTAAATGGATTGAGGAAAAGTTCTTCCCCAAAGACATTCAGGCTGAGTTTAAGCATCTGCAGCAGGCACTGTCACAGGCCCCAGCTCTTCATCTCCCAGACCTTCTTCAGTCATTCACCCTTTATGTTCATGAAATGAAGGGTTTGGCTCTCAGTGTTCTAGGACAATACAAGGGCCCCACCTTTGCCTACCTTTCTAAACAGCTTGACCCCCACTGTTCGTGGATGAGCCCCCTGTCTTTGGGCTCTGACCACTGCTTACCTACTTCTACAGGAATCAAAGAAGCTGAATTTGGTGCTCATGTCATTATTGCCTCTCCTCGCCATTTAAGGACTAACCTATAAGAGCCTTCAAACTCTCCCATAGTTCAGGGAAACACGAAGGCTGAAGGAGCACTTCCAGTCCTGCTCCTCTTTACACCCAGTTTTCATTCTCCCAGTCTCCTCAGAGCCCCCAGAACATGATTGTATAGAGATGCTACAGGCTTTAAATTCCTGCAAGCCTCTCTTCTGCCCAAACTAATAGGGATCTCCCGTTGTCCTTCACAACAAAGTGGAGACTCTCCCATAGTTCAGGGAAACACGAAGGCTGAAGCAGCATTATCTTCTCCTTCTCTTCTGGCTTCAGTCCAATCTACTACCCAGGCCCCCACATTCCCTTCCATACAATCAATCCTCTCCTATCTCCATTCTCTTTTCCATCCTATTCGAGGGCATAAACCATCTGGAATCGCCTGACTCAGCCTCCGCTCATCTTTTCGACCGCAACATCATTGGATTTAGTCTTAGTGTTCCAGCAGCATTTGCCTCTCAGCTGGAGACGGTTACAGAGGTTCCTTTCCAGCCCTTTGGCCTACTTTGGACTTGAGTCTGTCCTTCCTGTCCGGGACAGGACATGGAAAACCCTTGCGCAAGGTGGCTCATAGTCCTCTGATATCTTGAGAAGGACTCTTCTCATGATATCCCACGTCTGCCTGGCTCTGGTGACGACCAAGTCACAGACCTGGATATCCCTCTAATACTTATTTTGAAAAGGATGCTTTTCAAAATATTGTATTAGTCTTTTGAACTTCTTAATCCATCCCGGCTGACACCCCTCTAAAGTCCCTTAGATAATTGAAAATTTGTTTTCAACTTCTACTAGCGGTCGAAAGAATGGGCAAAGATTCTTTTATATCCAAGCTTTCTTCCTCCTCTGATCAAACCCAATTTAGTTGTGCTCGTTGCACTAGTTACCCAGAATATATCTACTTCCCTTAACATTCCTCGGCATTTTTACATCCCATATCACCCCATGTCTTCAGGGAAGGTAGAGAGTAATAGAACTCTTACTTCCCCTCGCCCTCTTTAGGCTCCGAGTCCTTCCAAAGAAACCTTCTTTGCTATCCCCTTTTGATGTTATGTTTGGGTGACCAGCTCTTCCACTTGGAGTTTCCCCAACTCAAGGACACCTACCCAAAGATCTTTCTTTTCCCATCTTGTCCTTCATCAGACATCAGCTATGGAAGTGCCAAGATTTTATTCTGCCTGACCCAGGTAGACTCACCGCTTCATTCCCATTAACACCCAGTTCTTGGGTATATTTCTCCCCTCCCCAGGACACAGGAACAGTCTCCCTTGTCCCAAAGTGGACAGGCCCTTTCCAGGTTGTGCTGTGCACACCCATGGCTGCTAAGCTTCATGAAACCTCAGGGAATTTGACTTCTTGGATTCATATTTCCAGACTGAAACCAGCTGATCAACCAACTGAAGATCCACAAAAGGACAACAACTACTTCAGTATACTTGCTCTCCCATTCCCACCGATCCCCTAAAAATTTGTTTCTCTCATGTTCCTGTTACCGACTCAAAATAATTTTTCTGTTTTTCTTGTTTTGAACTTTTAACCAGCTTTTTCTTAGAGATTATCAGCTGTTGAAAAAAAAACAACGAATGACTTTCCAACCAGAGAAGACTTAGACTCTTCATCAGCCTGCTCCGAGAGGCCCCTAACCTGCCACCCAATGATCATTATGATGCGCTTCACACTCTCCATGGGCCTCTTCACCGTAAGTCCTAGCTGGTGGAACACAGGCCTATGGAAAACAATCCATCTCACCTTCTTTCCCTTTGTTGCTTCCATAATAGTGTTACCTGCAAACTCTCAAGGCCTACAATTTCTACATGCTCTTAGAGGATAGCCAGCTGACTCCCTCAGTGACTTTCTACAGAAGCCTGGTTTGACACCCTCACCAATCTTTGGCTTCAAGGAAACTTCATCCATCCATACCTGGACAGATTCATCTTTTCCACACCTACCTCCTGGGAATTTTTTTCCACCCTCGAGCCTGACCTTCCTGCCCACATCTTCTCCCCTCATAGCACCCCACGTCGCCCCACTTCAGCTCTGAAGCAGCCAGATTGAAACACGACGCCCCGCTTCCTAAGAAAACAAAAACGGGGGAATGTTGGATTCCTGGCAGGAGGCTGCACCTCCCAGGCAGAAGGCCACACCTCCCCAGGTACTTTGTAAAAAGACTACCTTTCCCAGGTGCCCTCGCCACTGCCCCCTGACCTCCGGCAGCCTATGGAGACACTCGCCCCCAGGGGTCTGCCTGACCAGCACTCTGCTATTTAAGCCAGCCCCAGACTGAAACCTCTCTCTGTTCCTGCCTGTCCCTGTTCCCGTTAGTCCCTTCCCTATCCCCCTTCCCTTCCCTTCCTTTCCCTACCCTTGCCCACGTGGCACCCCAATAAACCCTTTTATTTCACTAACACGGTGTTCCTGGCTAAGTTAACTTTGCTCAGCATTTTATAATAGTTATAATCAACAAACATACCAGTATACATTTAAATCCCTTTGGATATTTACCCAGTAGTGGGATTCTTGGGTCATTTTTTGCCAGAAACTGTAACAAAAATGCTTTTTATATTAGTCATAAAAATTATGAGGAACATAGCTTGGGTTGTGGCTCAGTGGTAAGAGCACTTGCCTCACCTGTGTGAGGCACTGGGTTTGATTCTCAGCACCTCATATAAATAAATGAATAAAATAAAGGTCTATCAAAAACTAAAAATAAAATATAAAAAAATGAGAAACAAAATCTACCAAGATATATGCTATATCTATGTACAAATGTACTATAATAAATTATATACACACACACACATACATGTACATATATAAATGTAAGGCACTAATAATAATAATAATAATAATAATAATACAAGGGAGATCAGTAAAGCAAATATTTCAGGGGGAGGGAAAAGGGGAGGTAAAGGGAAAATATTGGGAATGAGACTAATAAATTATATGCATGTATGAATATTCTAAAATGAATCCCACTACTATATATAATTACAATGCACCAATAAAAACATTTATTATAGAACTTATGGATCCCTCATATTCACATTACTATTAAAGACATGTTCTAAAATTATATTTGAACACTTCTCTCACTGTCTCTCCAAGTATTTTTTAAAAAGACATTAAATAGGTAAATTAAATGTAGAGCTTTGTATTACTCTATTATTACATATAAACTCAATCACAAAAGAAAGAGCATGTGATATAGGGTAAATTCTTCAAATATAGTTTCTTTGGAGTAAAGAATTACTCAGAAGAAATATTTTATTGGTATATTGTCATCATATGCCATTATTTCTGAAAGTAATTTACTCTGAGTCCAGAAAAGATGATGATTTTGCATTTGAAATTTACACAGTTTATTCCAGTGTTTATTAATTCAAACATTCTCTAAATGCCTAGTGCGTGTGAACTAAATCATTTTAAATAAAATGTCCATTTTTCCCCTCTACCTCCACTCCCTCCTACACCACCAACAGGCATTCACCTGTTTATTTTGTTCATAAAAACATAACCTTAGCTTAATTTCAAAGGCTGCTTGAAAAAACATTTTTTAGCTGCTATAAGAAATAATATTCTAAGATAATCATGTTTACTGTAATCTAAAAGAGCTAAATAATGTATTTTGTCAATTTGCAATTAAATGTTTTCAAACTTTAACATATCATAAATGTGAACGTGTCCCATATTTTATAGCCTATTTTAGTTTAATTGATGTTTTTGGTGTCTATTCTCTCCAGTTTTAATAATGGTATGAATCACAACAAACAACAACTTAGAGTCAATAAAAATACAATATCAAAGTGATGAAGAAAGATTATAAATAAATTTAAACATTTAATAAATATTTTAAAAGTAATGCAGAAGATATTTTAGCAAAAGGGAGGATAGTTATAAGTAGTAATGGCTCAGAAGTGTTTTTGATATCTGCTGTTGAAAATAATAACCAGGAAAAGTAAAACAAAGTGTTTTCTCTAAACATCAGTAAATCAAGAAAATGGGGTGTAATGTAGTTCATAAAGAGCTCAGGGGTACTTGTACATGAGATGCATTGCATAGAACAAATGGAAGCCATTACATTCATTGCCTCCTCTATGAATGCACAGATGATATGATGTTTCAGAATCATTAATCCATCACCTCTAATGGGCATTAAATCCCAGTTTGGCTAACAAACACCTATGTTGCGATCATCAAAAATTAATACACCATGGACTGTTTATCCTCTGAATGACATGTCATCAGTAGAAAAAGCTTTTGACATATTTTTCTTCTTCATACATTGTTCTCTTGAAATTTCTCTCATGAATCAGAATTGTAGCCCATTTAGCCCAGAAGCTTCAAGTAAGTAGCAATGCATAATATCCTTCTTTGTCATTTTTGTAGCTATGGTTTCCGTTCATGTGTTTATAATAAATGAGGTAGACTTTTTAAGTAGATGGGTGATCAAATTGGGAATTTGGCTCTTAGTGCTTCCATTCTGTTTCACAGCAAAAAAATAAAAATTCAGTGGAAAATACTGAAGTGAAAAATTCAAATACTGAGTTTTTTAATGAATATGTGAATTTGGAATTATAATCTGTAAATTTAGTGCTGTCAAACAATGGCTGTGTGCTTTTGAAGAGCTTCCCAGATATGGATATGTCTTTGTTAATAGCTAATACTTTTGGAATTTTATATTACATAATTTAAAATAAGTAGTCATGTAAAACATGCTCTCCTGCAGTTGGAGTTACAGAGTGCTGAGTATAAGCAAGATGCTATATTAAGTACTTAATAATTATTTAATCTTCAAATAACTCTGTCATGGAGATAGTTTTAAAAACTTTACAGTTATTACAAAAATAACACAGAAGTTCAGTGACTTCCCCAAGATTTCTGTATTAGTCAGCTTTGTTTTGCTGTGACCTATATATGCAACAAGAACAATTTAGAGGAGAAAAGGCTTATTTGGCTTTGATTTTCAGAGGTTCATTCCATGCTCAGCTAACTCCACAGTTTGGACGCAAGGAGAGGCAGGTTTTCATGGCAGAAGGCCATGGCTGAGGAAAAGTGCTCAGTTCATGACAACATGTAAGCAGAGAGAGATTGAGTAGACAGAGCCAGAGACTATAGAATTCCCAAGGGCATAGCTCTAGTGACCTACTTCCTGCAGCCACACCTTACCTGCCTATAGTTACCATCATTAATCCATTCAAATTATTAATCTAACAGATGGATTAATTCACCAACTAGATTATAGCTCTCATAATCTAATCATTTCAACTTTGAATATTTCTGCATTGTCTCTCACATAATTTCAGGGGGGACACCTCATATCCAAACCATAACATATCACAGTTAAGGAATGAAGTCAATGTGCTTTCACTGAAAAAAACCAAAATGATTTGATATTGAATGTGCACCTACACCTACCTACTATGATAAATTAATTATCAAAGTATAGAAATGTACTCTTCCTAGAGGGCTTTGTTTTCAAGAGACACGTCACATAGGCAGACACCCACATGCTAAGGGTCAAAGAATAGAAAAAATATTCCATGTAAATGGAGTCTGAAATCAAAAGAATGAGCTATTCTAATATGTGACAAACCAGGTTTCAAGCAAAAATTAATCAGATGAGACAAATAAGGCCTTTGCATAATGGTAAAGAGAATATTCCAAAAGAAAGCTATAACCATACTAAATATATATGCCCTGAGTTTCAGTACACCTAATTACACTAAAAACAAAACAAAACAAACAAACAAACAAAAAAAAAAACAAACAAAAAATGAAAATAAACGACCAAAAAAAGCTTCTTGACATTAAATCCCAGATAGAGTCCAATACAATAATACTAGGTGATTTTAACACATCATTATTAATAATAGACAGGTCATCCAAACATGAAACAACTAAAATATTGCTGACCTAAAAATGCCATAAACAAATTGAACCTATCAGACATCTACAGAATATTTCTTACCAAAAATAGTTGAATTTACTTCCTTCTCAGCAGTTCATGGAATCTTTTCCAAAATTGAGTATATTCTAGGCCACAGGGTAACTTTTTTTTTTTTAAGATTTTTTTAGTTGTAGGTGGACACAATACCTTTTCTAATTTTATTTTATTTATGTGGTGCCGAGGATGACACATGGGAGAACAGCACTCTACCACTGAGCCATAGCCCCAGCTCCCAGGGTAACTCTTAATAAACATACACACACACAATTGATACAGTCCTTGCATCCTATCAGATAACAATTGAATTATACTAAAAATGAACAGCAAAAAAAAAAAAAAAAAATCACATAAACACATGCATATGAAACTATACTCACTTAAATGAGGAGAGGAATGGATCACAGAAGAAATGAGAGAAACAATCAATAAATTCTTAGAAACAAAGAGAACAGAGACAAAATATATCAAAATTTCTGGGATATATGTAAACAGTTCTCAGAGAAAAATTTGTAACATGGAAGGCCTACATTAAATTAAGAGAAATCTCAAATAAATAAGCTAATTGTCCTCCTCAAGGACTTAGAAAAGGAAGGTTGAATTAATTCCAAAATCAGTAGAAGAAAAGAAATAATTAAAATTAGAGACAAAATTAATGAAAGTGAGACTAAAAAAACAATGTAAAAAAAAAATCAATGAATCATAGTGTTGGTTCTTTTTAAAGATAAACAAAATGGTAAATCTTTAGCCAAACTAACCAAAATGAAGAGATAGAAGACCCAAATAAACCAAATTAGAGATGAAAAAGGAATTTTCAACACAGACATGTCTGAAAGCCAGAGTATCATTAAAGCAGTTTTGAAAATACATATTTCAATAAAATGAAAAACCTAAAGACACTGACTAATTTCTAGACACACATTAGCTGCCAAAATTGTACCAGGAATATACAGAAAAATGAAATAGACCAATATCAGGTAATAAAATTGAAATAAAAAATCAAAAGTCTTCCAAAAACAAAAGTCTAGGTCCAGATGGTTTCTCAAAGGAATGCTAACACACCTTTAAAGAAGAGGTAATGCCATTCTTTCTCAAGCTACCCCATTAAATTAAAAGGGAGATAACACTCCCAAATACCTTCTTTGAAGCCAATAATCCTGAAATTAAAATGACACAAAGATTCATTAAAAAAGAAAAACTATAGACCAATATCCCTGATGTACATAGACGCAAAAATCTTTAACAAAATATTAGCAAACTGCATTCAAAAACACATCAAGAAGATAATGTAGGATGATCAAGTGTGTTTCATCTGAGGGATGAAAGATTTGTTCAATGTATATGAATCAATAAATGTAATGCACTGTATAAATAGAATTAAAAACAAGAATTAAAGACAAGAATCATATGATTATCTCAATAGATGCAGAAAAACCCTTTGATAAAACCAGCACCATTCATGCTAAAAATGCTGGAGAAACTAGGGAGAGAAGGGAATTACCTTAATATTATAAAGTCTATATACATCAATCTCAAGCCAACATTATAGTGAATGAAAGAAAACTGAAATTATTTTCTCCAATATTAAGAACAACACAAGAATGTTCACTCTCACTACTCTAATTCGACATAGTTACTGAAATATTAGACAAAACAATCAGGTTAGAAAAGGAAATTAAAGGGACACAACTAGGAAAGGAAGGAATCATATTGTCTCTGTTGACTAATGACCTATATCTAGAATACCCAAAAAACAAAAGAGGTCTTCTAAATCTGATAAGTTAATGCAGCAAAGTTGCAAGACACACAATCAAAATTCATAAATCATTTGCTTTTCTATAATCCAACAGTGATTTTGCTGAGAGAGAAATCATCAATTCTATCCTCTTTACAATAACAACAACAAAAAATCCTAGTTAATAAATCTAAGCAAGGAGGTTAAAGATTTCTACATGAAAATTAGGGAACACATATAGAGAAACTCAAGACGACGACCTTGGAAGATGGAAAGAACTCCAATGATCTTGGATATGTAGAACTAATATTTTCAAAATAACCATAGTATCAAAAGCATTATAGAGATTTAATGCAATCCTCATCAAAATACCAATGACTTTCTTCATAGAACTAGAGCAAACAGTCCTAATTCATTTGGGAGAACCACAGACGCAAAATTATCACAGCAATCCTTAGTAATAAGAATGATGCAGATGGCATAATGATATCGCATATCAAATTATACTACAAAGCCATAGTAAAAAAAAAAAAAAAAAAAAAAAGATGAAAGTGAAATCAAAATTGTCTTGGAGACCAAAGGAATAAAACAGAAGATACAGAGCTAAGGCAACATACTTATAGTCATCAGATTTCTGACAAAGGTGTCAAAAATATATGTTAGAGAAAAGACAGTCTCTTTAACCAATAATGCTGGAAAAACTGGATATTCACATACGGATGAATGAAACTAGATCTCTGTCTCTCACCCTTCGTAAAAAGTGAAGTAAAAGTGGATCAAGGACAGAGGAATTTGACCAGAAATTTTATAACTACTAAAAGAAAATATATGGTCATCACTCCATTATATAAGTACTGACTAGGAAGTCAAGACACCTATATCTCAAGTAATAAAACCAAGAATCAATAAGTAAGATAGGATCAAATTAGAAAACTTCTGTTTAAGGAAACATTTAAGAGCAAGAAAAAAGAGCTTACAGAACTGGAGAAAATCTTTGCCACCTACTCGTTTGACAGGAGATTAATATCTAGAACATATAAGGAACTCAAAAGGCTTCACAGCAAAGTGAAACAAAACCCAAGAAAAACTAGAAGAAAAAAAAAAGTAACTAAATTAAATGGGAAAAAAGAACTAAACAGACATTTCTCAAAAGAAGAAACACAAATTTATGGAAAAATGTTCAACTAGCCTAGGAAGGCAGGAAAATTCAAGTCAAAACTACACTAAACATTTTTTCATGTATTTGTTAATCAACAAATTGTATATCTTCTTCTGAAAAGTGTCTTTTCCATTCCTTAGCCCATTTATTGATTGGGTTATTTGTTTTTTTGGTGTCAAGTTTTTTGAGTTCTTTATATATTCTAGAAATTAGTGCTTTATCTGATGTGCATGTATTAAATATTTGTTCCCAATTAGTTGGCTCTCTATTCACCTCACTGATTGTTTCTTTTGCTGAGAAGAAGCTTTTAAGTTTGAATCTATCCCATTCATTAATTCTTGGTATTAATTATTGCGCTACAGGATTCTTATTAAGGAACTTGGGGTCTAATCTGACATGTTGGAAATTAGAGCTTACTTTTTCTTCTATTAGGCGTATTGTCTCTGGTCTAATTCCTAGGTCCTTGATCCACTTTGAATTGAGTTTTGTGCATGGTGAGAGATAAGGGTTTAATTTCATTTTGTTGCATATGGATTTCCAGTTTTTCCAGCACCATTTGTTGAAGAGGCTATCCTTTCTCCACTGTACATTTTTGGCGCCTTTGTCTAATATAAGATAGCTGAAATTATATGTATTAGTCTCTGTGTCCTCAATTCTGTACCATTGGTCCACCAGTCTGTTTTGGTGCCAATACCATGCTGTTTTTGTTACTATTGCTCTGTAGTATAATTTAAAGTCTGGTATGGTGATGCCACCAGCTTCACTTTTCTTGCTCAGGATTGCTTTGGCTATTCTGGGTCTCTTATTTTTCCAGATGAATTTCATGACTGCTTTTTCTATTTCTTTGAAGAATGACATTGAGATTTTGATTGGAGTTGCATTAAATCTGTAATGCTTTTGGTAGTATGGACATTTTGACAATATTGATTCTACCTATCCAAGAGAAAGGTAGGTCTTCCCATCTTCTGAGTTCTTCTATAATTTATTTCTTTAGTGTTCTATAATTTTCATTATAGAGGTCTTTCACCTCTTTCGTTAAGTTTATTCCCAGGTATTTTATTTTATTTTTGATGCTATTGTAAATGGGGGTAGTTTTCATCATTTCCCTTTCAGAGGCTTTGTTGCTGATGTACAAAAATGCCTTTGACTTATGGGTATTGATTTTGTATCCTGCAACTTTGCCAAATTCATTTACTAGTTGTAAAAGTTTTCTGGTAGAGTTTTTTGGGTCTTCTAGGTATATTATCATGTCATCAGCAAATAGTGATAATTTGAGCTCTTCTTTTCCTATCCGGATCCCTTTAATTTCTATCGTCTGTCTAATTGATCTGGCCATAGTTTCCAGTACTATGTTAAATAGCAGTGGTGAAAGGGGGCATCCCTGTCTTGTTCCAGTTTTTAGAGAGAATGCTTTCAATTTTTCTTCATTTAAGATAATGTTAGCTCAGGGCCTTGCATAAATAGCTTTAAAAAAATCTACACTAAGATTTCATCTCTCTCCATTCAGAATGTCAATTATCAAGAATAAAAAAATAATAAATGCTGGTGAGTAATCATACATTATTGAACAATTATTTAGAAGAATGTGAGTCCACAAATTATCTGAGAAGTGTGTAATAATCTAAGGGTCTGACATAATGTCTGTAACAATAAGAAAGGAAAAGACAGAACTATCAAAATACTTATTTAAATTGATAAAACTAAAATTTTCTGTGCTTTTTCAAATCTGATAAAAAATGATCTTAATAAAAATAAAGCAGGACATGTACATATTGAAAGTGCTGCATATCATAATCAAATTTCAGAACACTAAATATAAAACGTAATCATGATGAGAATAATAAAACACCTTATTTATAATTAGAAACTGTGGAGTCTAGAAGATAAAGGATGCCATTTTAAAAATACTAAAAGCACAGAATCAATTTTTCAATATCCAGATCAAAATTTTATGGTATATTAAAACAAAGTAATAACTTTTTCAAATATGTAAAAGGTACAATAGTTTGTTATCAGTAGAACAATCCTAAAATGAATACCAGATTAAGTTGTCAGGGTGAAAGAAAATAATATCCCAATGGGAATTTGACAATAAAAAAATTAAAGAAGAGCACTACACATGGTAAATATGGGTGTAAGTGTTCCAGATAATTATTATTTATTTAAATAACTATCAATTAAGAGGGTAAAATTTATGATGAGGTTTATGACATTTCCATAATTAAAGCATTGTAGCATTGATGAATAAACATACTGTGCTATTTTAGTTTCTTCATATATGTTCTTGTAAAATGAAAATTTGAATAACCTAAATTGAGTTAAATACATATATTTTAATACTTTATCAAGTGCTAAAAACAGATGTACAGCTCGAAAATTCAATAAAGGAAACAAAATTAAATTGAATAATACAAAAATCCAAACAAAGGTATAAGTCTTGAAAAGAAGTGAAAAAAATAGAAAACATACATCAGGATGTTAAGGTTAAGCCTAACTATCTAGTTATTTCATTAAGGTAAGTGAACTAATCACTCTCATTTAGAAAAACGATGAAGAAATCACTCATCACTTCCAATCAACATTGTACTAATGATACTAACCAGTACAATTATATAAGGAAACACTTCACTTAATGATTAAGAAGAAATAAGATTATCTATGTTTGTAATTATCGTACTGATCTTAGAAAATTCAAATAAAATGCAAACTATGAAAGCTAGAATATATATTTTGCAATGTCATCAATGGTAATAGCAATACTCAAAACTCATTTGTCTATGTGCACACTAGTAACAGACATATCGGGGAGTTAAATTGAAAATTATATATGTAAATTGAAATATATATATATAATTTAGAATGAAGTTGACAACTATTAAATACATGGGAATGAATTAAACATGTGCAAGACCACTACATCAAAAACCATTATTGTAGAGACATTAAATATGACCCACAAATGGAAATATATTATGTTAATGTTTACAAAAATTAGATTTAAGATTTTTTTCTGAAAAGTGAATTATAAATATGATGTAATTTCATTTAAAATCTCAGCAGGATTTTTCTTTTGTAAAAACTGGCAAAAGGATTTGAAAATTCACATGAAATGCTAAAAATTTATAATACCCAAGAATATGTTGATGAAAGGAGCCTAATAACATTTGTAACTTATATACATATATTAAAGGAAAAACAAAAAAAAAAAAAATATGTGATGTGCATGACTATTGACCATCATCTATGTTAAAAGACTGAATAGGAGAAATATTTCTCAATAAAGTTGTAGAGTATCTGTATATTTGATTGGAAACAAATTAACTGTGAAACTGCCTTGAAATATGAAAAATAATCTTTCAAAATGGGTAATAGAGCAAAATGTTAAGCTAATACTCTGCATTTAAGGAAGAATTTCTACATGACCTTACCAGTAGGGAAGTGTTTTTACATTTTTTTTTAATGTTTGGGTAGTAAAGTATTTTTTAAATGTTTTGTTAATGATTACAATTGTACATAATAATAGTTGGTGTAATTTTGACATGTTCAAAAATGAATGAAATTTAATTTGCTCCATTTCAATACCCAGTACTACTTCTCTCTCCTCCTCATTCACCAAAATCCCTTATTTTAAGTCTATTGATCTCCCTTTTGGAAATATTTCTTACATTATTAAAAAAACTAAACATAAACATAAAATTTAGTAAAGTACCACTTATTATAAGTGAAAAACTTTATGTAAATTTGAGAGGCAGTATTTGAAATAGGCACATTAATTTGTATCTATAATCTAGAAAGAACTATTAAAACTAATAATAAAGAGACAGAAAACAATTTGGAAAAATACAAGGTCAAAACACCTGAAAAGCAACTTCACAAAATAATACAATTGCCAATCATAACAAAAAGTTGATCAATATCACTTTATCAAGTATTGATATTAAATTATATTAAAATGGGATGCCATTTCATACTCACAAAACTGGTAAAAATTAAAGAGTGATAAGACTAAATGTTAGTAGAGTTCTGGTGTGAATATTAAATTGCACAAAACTTTTTCAGAACTTACTTGGAAGTTTCTAATGAAAATAGACATCAAACCTATGACAGATTGTTTCATTTTGCATGTACATTAAAAAAAAAAAAAAAAAAAAAAAAGAACACCCGTGTCCTGCAAAAGACTTGGATGAAATGTCAGAAATTTTATACAGAATAGCTAAAAATTAAATGCTCATGGACAAGAGAATGGATGAATACTTATTCATCAATTAAAAACTGCTGATGCATTCAATATGGATTAATGAAACAATGTGGATTAAACTTCTCACACATTGAATATGTTTTCTAAATTAAATACATTGATACACTAAACAACATTTATTAATTTTAATAAACTTTAGATTGGTTAGAATGAAGTTTCACACAAAAATAACATATTATGAATCCCTATATATTACATATGGATATGAAAACAAGTATCTGCATAGAAATGTTAGTATATTAATTACTATTAGTGTGTTTTCTGGGAAGAAACTCAATGAAGATCGTGGAGTTCCAAATATTTTTTATCTCCATTGAACAGGTGAATATTCTTGTCACATCCATTAAGAATTATATTTAAATGCACATATTTTATCATAAATTAAATATTACAAATAAATACCAACATAAAAATGTGTAATAGAAAACAGTGATATGGATTTAAGTTCAAAATTTTAATGAATATGTTTATTTATGATCTAGAAAGACAGAACACTATTAAGAAAATAATTGGTGTTGTTAGATAACTTGGGCTTAAACAAATATTGGATTATCTAATGTCTTTAATATAATTTATCTTTTCAGTCAAATATGAGCAATAATCACTTTGTTTCATATATTTTTTATTTCATATATTTCTATAAAATAAAATAATTTAGTACTTATTAAATCTGACACAATATAAATAAGTCAATAAATCTTAATTCTTTTCTCTAAATTTACATGAACATATTTTTCATCTCTCTAATCATTTATGAACTCAACAAATTTTTGTCCTCATCATTATATCAAGATTATTCGTAAATTTGATTTTAAACTTCCATTCTATGGATCATTATCCCAAATGATGATGCCTCTACTTGTATAATTTGCTAATGAAATGTGCTTTGCCAGAAAACATATCCAAAGTATTTTTTCTTTTTATTAGCATATTTGCATTTTTAGAAATATGAAGGAATATGCCTTCAAAATAAATTTTTGTATTTTGTTTTTTTATACCAGGAATTGAACTCATGAGCTCTGAACCATTGAGCTACATCCCAAGCTCATTTTTTTTTTTTTTTTTTTTTTTTATTATGAGACAAAGTCTTGCTAAATTACTTAGGGCCTCACTAATTTGCTGAGGCTGGCTTTGAACTTAAGATCCTCCTGCCTCAGCTTCCCAAGTCTCTGGGGTTACAGGTCTATGGCCAAGATGCCCAGGTCAAAATTAAGTTTTGAAAAACATTTTATTCTTGGTAAAATGTAACAAGTAGGAAATTACACAAATAATAATTAAAAAATGAAATTATTATGAATTAATACTCCTGTAAAGTATTTAACAGCATGTTTCAGAAAATACCAAATATCAGGTAAATAGGAAATAACATCCCCTCACCAACACCCTACCTCCCCACTCAAAAAAAAAAAAAAAAAAAGAGGACCATCATTCTCTGAGCACACCCAAGGCCAGGTGGAAAATTTGCATAATGCAAAGAATAATGGATAGAAATCTCAGAAGAGCATTACCCCAATTGTGGAGCAAAATTAAATTAATTCTAGAATAAACAACATTCAAGACTGACACATTACATACAACAAATTCATGCAAATTAAAAAGTAAAGAAAAAATTCCTACAAGTATGATGAAAGGAGAAAGGTGGGGAGAGAGGGGTGTATGATTATGATTGCTGACATCTCGCTTTTCAGTACTGCTCAGTAGATTCTCATCAATGAAATTAACAAGGAAAATTTGATAGTTATATCAATGAATCCAAAATAGCAAACATTTTCATTATTTTGAGGCAATAAAATTGTGTACAAAGAAAAACTTATAAAAATGAAAAGAATTATTATTAGAATTGTAAAATATGCCTATAAAGTTATTGTTTACAAAGCAATTGTCCAAAAATCGATTGCATAGCATAAAAGTACCTAAGATTTAATCTAACAAAATGTGAAAAGTTAACAGAAAACTTTGATTCAACAATGAAAAATCAAAACTAAATAAAAACTCCAACTTTTAAAAAAAGTTCAAGCTTCATCTGAAAACTTGGGGTTAGTACTGCATAATATTTTAAAGGTCAGTATAAAATATTATTTATTCAGGATATAGATTTCTTACAAGAATATTTTTTTATATTTTATTTATTTTTTATTTATAATATTAGTATGTATTACAATTCATAATGCACATATATAGCATCTTTTTACATACAACTGTTTGTAGAATGGCAGCTATCAAGAACACAAACAACAATAAATGTTGGAGAGGATGTGGGGGAAAAAGGCACACTCATACATTGCTGGTGGGACTGCAAAATGGTGCAAAAGCAGTATGGAGATTTCTTGGCAATTAGAATCACCCTATGACCCAGCCATCCAACTCCTGGGTCTATTCCCAAAGGACTTAAAAACAGCATATTACAGTGACACAGACACTTCAATGTTTATAGCAGCACAATTCATAACAGCTAGGTTGTGGAGCCAACCTAGATGTTCCTCAGCAGATGAGTGGATAAAGAAAATGTGGTATATATACAAAATGGAATTTTACTCAGCAATAAAAGAGAATAAAATAATGGCATTTTCAGGTAAATGGATGAAGTTGGAGAATATAATGCTAAGTGAAATTAGTCAATCTCAAAAATCCAAATACTGAATGTTTTCTCTGATATAAGGAGGCTAGTTCACAGTGTTGTTGGATGGGGGTACATAGGAGGATTAGAGGAATACTAGAATGGTCAAAGGGAAGGGAGGGGAAGGGGGGGAGAAAGGGGGGAGGGGGGGAAGAAAATGTTGTTGAATGAGATGGATATCATTATCCTAAATGCATGATTGAAGACCTGAATGGCAATAATAATTTATTAAATACAAAAGAATAGAGTCCATTCACAAACCTTCATATATAAATATAAATAATGACACAAAGTATCATCGCATAACATTATAAACAAAAGTCTTTTTAATAAATGATTCTGGGTAACTGGTGCTTCAAATAAAAATGTAAATTTATCTTCTTCCTCTCATGATATGTATATAAAAAATAATCATTTCTAGAAGAAATTATATTTAAAGGTGAGGCAAGACATTACACTTTCTGGAAAATATCATTGGACTATTTTAAGGTATTAATTTTTAAGAAAGAGCTTATTAAATAGAAAAAAAACATGTTTAAAGAACCCACTGAAAATAGATTATATTTCAATTTTCATAAAAAAACAATAAAAATTGTCACACTATATGACCTAGAGTGAAAGAAAATATTTTCTGATCCTTCCAAAAAAGGTGCCCATCATTTAAAAAACTTCTTATGCACCATTTACTATAATGTAGACACCCAAGGTATCTGAACAGAGAATCTGTAAAGAAGAATACATGATATTCAATAGATATTCAATAGAATTTCAACTGCACTAATCTCCAGTAAAATGCAAAGCAAATCTGCAATAATATAGTTTGATATGCTCACTGACAAAACTGTATGCTGGTGAGGAGGAGGAGAAATAAGAATGTTTTAGGAGCTACTGGGGGTATATATTAATTCAACTATTCTGGTACTACTTGGTACTATATTCTAATACCCATTACAAACAGTCTGGGATCCAGCATCGTAATTCCTAGGTTATATAACCAATAAAATTAATATACATACACACTGAAAGCTATATGTTTTTATAGTAGCATAATTCTAATGATTTTAAATTTGAAAGTACTTCAGTGTCAAATGTATTGTATTTATGTGCTGCTATACAGCAATGAAGAAAATGTATGAACTACAGCTATACAAAAAAAATAAAGTGTTGGATATCAAAAGCATTAAATTGAGCCTAAGAATCACACATCAAATAAAATGATGAAAAAATAAAATAAATAAAAATATGGTATATATATTTCCTATTTAATAAAGTTCAAAATATAGGCAAAGTTTATGCTTTTAAAAATCTAGATGGTAGTTAACTTTGGGAAGGAGTGAGTTTTTTTGATTAAAAGGTATGCTCATTTGTGTGTGAATGTTCCATTTTTTTTCACTTCAATAGAAATTTTATGATTTTTAGTTGATAAAAAATCCCTCAACCTCACTGTAAAAATTAGTGCTTTTTCTCACTGTATAAAACACCTTCATAAAATTGTTGATATTATTTATTGTTTATTGTTAAATCCAAGTTCTTACAGGAAAAAAAATTGTTCTAATATTTCTTAAGTACCTACTACCGTGTAGTGTTGTGTGTTGTAAGAGGAAAGAAACAGGCAGTGAGAGAGAGCTGCCCTCACTGTATTTTATAGGACTATTTCAGCACTTGTATTGTGCAAGCTGCATAGTGATAATAAAAAGCAAACTGATTTTTGCCAAATTTATTTCAGTTTTAAAATTCTCTGCAGATAATTTGTTCATTTCCAATCCACATTTTTCACTGGGCAATTATATGTACATTGCATGCATGTGTGTGTATCTGACATTTTTTGATACATTTGGCTCACAAAAATCTTGCCTGTAGAAAGAGGCAATGGACCAGTGTTACAAAGCATAACCCTAAGCATGTGCCATTTGATTTCAAATGGTCATTTTTTTTTTTTTTTTTTTTTTTTTTTTTTTTTTTTTTTTTTGCTGTACCTTTGGTTGTCTAGGATTATTTGTTTTATTTTCACCTTTATATTCATTTAAATTTAAAATTTCAAAGACATTATTTTTATTCTTCTCCGTTAGTTCATTTTACAAGCATTTTATAGGCATTTATTCTTTTTCAGGTTTTGTCTTGTTATTGGAAATGGAAATATAAAAAGGGCATTATCACTTTGAAAAGAAGTTTATAGTCTACTAAAACTGGAGTAGTAAAAGAGACAACAGTAGATCACTTAAATTTAATATATAAATGCTAATTATTATAGTAAGTTGAACATAGTTCTTCAATGATTTTTACATTTGCACATTCTCTACTTTCCACTCCTTCTCCCTCCCTCCAACCCTTCCTCCTCCACAAGAAACATAATTGACTTAAATGTGAATTAGTCTACTTAAAGTACATTTTTGGTTGTTTCATTTTTCTTGCCCAAAGACCTTTAGGTTATCACTTCTTTTGTCAAATAAAAGCTAAATAGCTTTGCCTGACATTAAAGTCCATCAGACGATTTTTCAGAAAAATCTTTCAGTATTTACAACATCTATACTAAATGAAAAGTTAACTGTTTGAGGATCTAGCACACTAAGCTTTTTTTTTTTTTTTTTTTTTTTTTTTTGTCCTTCTGTTAGATCATAACTCCTAGACTATAGGAATTGATGTAGTTCTCAATGTTTTCATATATCTGATAATAGTAGGTGCATAATAATATCACCAAATAGTGAAGGGTGTCATTACAAGTCATTCATTAGAGAACAGGACAGAAGTACAAAAATGAAAATGTAACTTTCTTGAAAAACATGTAATAATTTTTTTAAACAAATATCTAAATATATCTTGGTGATAGAAATAAATATGTTTAGATTAGATCGATGCTAAGGCAGCTATGAAAATTCCAACATTGACTTAATACTACATAGCATTTCAAATTAAATGTTCTTTAAGTGTAGATGTATTAGTTATGTCTTCTGTGGAAAACTAGATGCCCATCATATATGTAATGGTGAAACAAACATTTGGGAAGATAGATAGAGGGTGACTCTTTAGAAAAACATCCAAGTCAGTGTTGTCTTTTGCCAACTCAGTACTGAGTACATATTTGTTGTGAATCTTTACTTTGAGAAATGAGGTTGTAAAACAGAGTGAATTAACAGAGCTAATCCAGTCTGATTATTCTTTCAGAAGTGTGATATAGCAATGAAAGCAGTGACTGAAAAAGCAAAATCAGTGACTGAAGAATGCTCACCAAGTAAACAATAGGATGCAAAATAGCAAAAGTTTTTATAATTCCAAACCTATTGTTTTTTATTCTATTTGAGCTCAAGCCTGGTACTGTATTTGAAGGCAACACAATAATTTAGTATTTAACATTCAGAATAATTCTGAATAACACTTTAGGGAAATTTAAAATTCAGAATAATACTTTAGTGACATCTTTAGTAATATTTTTACATTAAGAATTGGTTCATATTTTACTTTTTTTTTCTTAAATTTAAACAACATCATTGACAGCAAATATCATTTATTTAAAGACATTAAAATTTCTGTAGTATATAGCTAGGTTTATCACTCATATTAATTATTTTGAGACCTTAAACACTTCAGGTTAAATTAGAAATTCAAGCTTTTTTCTGTTTCTCCGACATTGGACAATATTAACAAATGTTTTTCATGTGAATTTATTAAATTATTTTAAAGATTCAGACACACCTAATACTTAATCAAATAATAATTTTGTTAAGTTCCAATGTTATCTCTATGTATTGAAGAAATTCAAATGTAAAATAATATTTTTCCTCTAATAACTCTCTTGTTTGGATAACTAAAGAGAGATGAGAGTGATATGAGTACCAGAAATATTATAGGATTATTGATGGTTGACTATATTAATTAGCGAATGTGTATTGATTGAATAGTGAATGACTATAAGCAATGTGCCCATGATGTAATGTGAACTGCTGAACTAAGATAGACTTAAGTTAGTGATGTAAGAGTCTACACTGGGGCATAGTTAGGTACATTCCAGACCTCACCCAGTTATCAGCTGCAAGCACAACTGAACTAGGGCTTTAAAACCCCAGATTTCTGGGGGATGATGGGACTAACAGGACCCGAACAGAAAGACCGAGAACTGCTTTACTGTTGTCCCCCCTGAACCAGACTCCTCTGGTCCAGATCAATTTCTGGCAACCTGGACTTAAGATGTGTAACAGGTAAGCATCTGGGACCCTTGGGTGTAGACTTCATTAGGACTTAGAATTAGGACGTGTGTTTGAAGTGTGATGAACATTATTAATAAAATAGATCAGCTTGAACCTAACTGTGTCTCAGACTGAGTCTATAGAAACCACTCATGAGAGAGACTCAAAGTAATTTAGAAGACACATTGGTAATTTCCAATGGTAATCTTGGTAATTTCCACAATATTTGCTTACTCTCAGAACCCAAACAGGGATACGTTTGATGTTTTTGATTATATGCCAGCAGATAGTACTTTCTAGATTTTATAAGTAAAAATTAGTCCCTTCACATATCTGAAAAGACTTGTAAAATTATATTTATTTCAAATTTATTTTTCCAAAGATTAACTTAAAATTCAAGAGAAATATAAAAAAATGTTATTTTGCATTTAACTCAGCCATCTATATATTGGTCTATATAAACATGATGCTTTCATTTGAAATTATTGTAAGAGTTTTCCAATATTAACCCAAATGCCTATAAAGATCAATTTTTATTCCTCATCAGATCACATTTATTTACATAGTCATTCCTGTTTATATTTGTATACACAACTACAGTATACATATACTATATGCACAACACACATATATGTACATATTAACCCTTTCTTGATGTACTCCTGTTTAGACATACTAATTTAAAACCATTTTAAAAATCTAGTCCACAATCAACTTTCTATGTTTGACTTGCAGGCTTTCTTGCATTTATTTAATATTGTCATTATATTAATTCATTTTCAAGTGAAGTAATTACCTCCCATGGTCCAACTTTGTATTAGTAAATTCTTTTGTCTCTTTGCTTATGGTGAAACTAAAGTAATAATAAAAGTATTATGCATATTAAACAGACCATTTCTAAATGTGCAGGTTCATGTAAGGGATTTTATATATTATACACCTAAACATTTAAAAGATTTAGAGCAAGATATAACTGTACCCTTACCCCTTCCCCAACAATATACCTCACCCCAAATCCATTGCACAGGTCACTCGTTCAACCCAAGTGCAACCAAGAGTCTCTTGGAGAGACCCATTTCCCCTTAGAGCAGTCCGGATGCTTGTTCCCTGAGGGCCTGTGTACCTCTGCTGGGGTTGAAGAGAACAAAACTAGAACTGAATCCAGGATTCCTGAACCATAATGGGATTAGCCTGGCCACACTCCACAGGGAGCTGAGTGGCTGCTCCTCTGTGGCTGGGAATAACTTTATCTATCCTGGATTTCTAGCTAGTTAAGAAGGTGTTCCACATTAAGACTATATGAGCCCAGGGAGGAGGAAAAACACAGCTACAACTGTTGAAGCACACTTTGTGGGTGGTCAGTTTAAAACAGAAGCAGCCAAATTCCCAAAAGTTGAAGCTGTATTTTTCTCATTCTCTGCTACTGACACACCTGGCTCTAATTTTTAATGGTCCTTTGCATAGTTTTAGAGTTTTTAGAGTTATATTAGTACATATTTTAATTATGAGTGTTTAGAAACAACCAAAGGAGACCTGAGGCCAAGGAGATAGTGCCACAAAGGATGTTGAAAACTACATGGCAAAATCATAGTTTAGGAAACAAACTCTTGTGAAGTATTAAATTCCCTTAGTTAAAGACAAGCCTAAATCCTGTGAAAATATGTAGCAAGAAATATTTTCAGTGTACAAAAGTGCTTTTAAAGACTTTTAAAGACAATTATAATAATTAATTGGGATGAATAATAAAAAGAGATATAGTTTATTGTAGCCATTTTAAGACATAGTTCAAAGCTACACTAGGGACTTGATGTAGCAGTGGTATCTTACTTAGTCTGAGTGGCTTGGCAAAGTTAGAGTAAAGGTAGGATCTGAAGGATGAGTTGGTCATGTCAAGAAGTACAAGAGAAGAAAGATATCCAAGGTGGACATATGTTCAAGGTCCAGTGGTAGGTAAGATGTAGTTCTCAAGGGAAAAAGGCTCATACAGAGAAGGCCGGGTAGATTTTAGAATCTCATCTAATCATTTGCTAAGACATTTACAAGCTTTTCTTTTTATCAATTATTTATCTTAATTTGAAGCTCATGCTGACTACTATCTTGCACTGTCATATGCACTTTTCACTTAGCATACATATGTCTATCTAGTTGTCAGTCTAGATCTACATATATTCTACTAAAAATTGCCTGTTATTATGCCATGCTCCTATAGGACAAGAACATCTGGAATCACTAGTCCACTGTAAGTGGCTTTGATTAAATGTTAATATACACATGCAGGGTACTGCTATCACTGTTACGGGAATTTTTTTTTTTCCATTTGACTGCCTCAAAAGAGGGTTCAGTTTTATTTTTTTTTATCTCTTCCTTATTGAAACCTTTTAAAACTTAAGATGCAATTTATTTACCAATCACTAGCTACCCTTATTCATTTTCATCTTCTTTAATGTTGATTCTTGATCTACATCAGTTATCTTTGGACAGTCTCCAATGTAATGCACATGTGAAAGGATAATTAAATGCTTGTGATTCTTTATTTCTGGATTAGAAGTCTTTAAGCCTATTTTAGTAACAGTTGCTGAACTTCAGAATGAAATGTTCATATGTGAAAAACCATATGATTTATATAAAGGAAGGTTGGTCATGTGACAAATTTTTAATAAACAAGCACTAAAAAGAGCTGACTTATAGATCAGTGGCAAATCATTTTCCTAGCAAATTGCCTAGCATGTGCCTGATCCTAGGTTCAATACCCAACACTACATGAAGATAAATAAGCAAATAGTAAAAAGTGAATTGAGTCATTTTTCCATTAAACTTGTCCATGTTTTCTACAATAATCTATTTTTAAAATTTTTTTTTTAGTTGTAGGTGGATACAATACCTTTATTTTTTAATTTATGTTGTGCTGAGGATGGAACCCAGGGCTTCACATACGTGAGACTAGCACTCTACTGCTAAGCCATAGTCCCAGCCCCAACAATCTATTTTCTATCATGTAATTATAACTCTCCTCTCCTGTTATTATTTGTATAGGTTTAGGAGGACACTAAAAAGCAAAACCCAGAACTGGAAATATACAATAGAGAAGCAAAGCCATTAGAGATGCAGGTAACAAGAGTTAAGAGTGTAAAATATATAGTATCATCATGGCCTATATAAGATGACCAAGTAATATGTTCTCAAAAATGGAGTTTGTTCCTTATTTCATATTATTTTCTTTTGTTTCCTAACATTGTATTCTGGTTAAAGTTTTGAGTTTTTGAAAAGATCTTAAATTTAATACGAAAATTATATTTATTTACTTTTTCCAAATCAGTGTAATATTATGCTCAATTTCCTATAGCTGCCTGCTATGTAGTTCAGTGGGGGGAAAAGCTATCTTAACTCTGCAGCTTTGGCATTATTGACCTTGTCAGATATGAAAGGATGACAGAAGAGAACACACATTTTTCAGTGGTATAAGCTGATTTTATTCAGTCAACTTGACATTTAAGGATCATTTCTAATCACATTTAGGTTTGAATCTCTTGCTACTTTTTGTGAGGAATTTCTGAACCTTATAGACTGTTGAACTTAAAAAGAAACTGCCTGGTCCTTGAGAAAATAATACTTGTCAATTAGGAAAAATGAATTGTGATAAAGGAATTAAATACAAACATAAAAAGGGAAAATCCTTATTTTAACTAAGAGAACTATAATCTACCATCTGAGATGTGATGGGAGACAGGGAATCTGATATTTTCTTCACTGTTTTTATTTATTTTTCAAACCTAGGTTGCTCGTGAGTATCTCCTTTGTACTAATTGTAAAACTGGACTTTCTTCTTATTCATCCGTTGAATTCTAATGACATATTTTAGGAGAAAAATCACATACAGACAAAATTGCCTTTCATAATCTTATGAACTCTTTTTAAAAACGATTTATTTATTTATTCATTCATTTTTTTTTTTTTTTGCAGGACTGGGGATTGAAACCAGGATCTCATATGTGCTAGGCCAGGGTTCTACCACTGGAATACATCTCCTAGCCGGGCATGGTGGTGCACGCCTGTAATCCCAGCACTTGGGAGGCTGAGGCAGGAGGATCGCGAGTTCAAAGCCAGCCTCAGCAATGACAAGGCACTTAGCAACTCAGTGAGACTCTCTAATAAAATTAAAAAAAAAAAAAAAAAAAATGGGCAGGGGATGTGGCCCAGTGGTCAAGTTCACTACCTGGCACCAAAAAAAAAAAAAAAAAAAAAAAAAAAAAAAAAGCACATCTCCTAAACTCTTTTTTTATTATTATTATTTATTGTTGTTGTTGTTGTTGTTGTTGTTATTACTTAGACAACATCTTGTTAAATTGCCTGGATTGTTCTCAAAATTGAAATCTTCCGCTGGGGTTGTGGCTCAGCGGCAGAGCGCTCGCCTCGCACTTACATGGCCTGGGTTCGATCCTCAGCACCACGTAAACATAAATGCATTGCACTGTATACAACTAAAGTAAATAAATAAATATTTAAAAAAATTTTTAAAACATTGAAATCTTCCTACCTCAGCCTCCAGATTACTTGAAATTACCATAATGCATCACCACCCTGGGATATACAAATTGCCCTTTAATTTCTAAAACCTGGGACCCCAGAATCTGGAAAGAATATGTATTTTACTTGACTTGTCTCCTTTGAAGTAGTGGAGCTCAAGATTATGTTTGAATTAGATAGTGTTCTACTCCTTTTATTTATTTCTCAGATTCTCATTTTCTCTCTTTTCCTCTTTCCTCCTTTCCTCAAATTTCTACCTATACTTCTACCTCTATCTCAATCTAAATCTATTCTTTTCAGTCATATTTGGCAAAAAAGCAGGTTAAATATGTGTGCGATGTGATTTACTTGTACTGAAAGTATGATGAAATTGATTAAAGTCAAGGGCTGTAATTCAACACTAAAACTTTGGATAAAGTTTACAATTCATCTTTGAATTGTAAATTCATTCTAATTTGTTATTGCAACATATTTTCTCAGCCTCCAGATGCTAGTAAGATTTGAACAGTATCAGGAAGGATTGTGGAATACCCCAAGTTCTATTAATTTGCACTATATTCAAGATCTGAATTAAGCTGATTTATTATTTTAACACTCCCATAGTTACATTAATTTACATTTTCTTTTATCTTTACATTTACCCATGTAAATGTAAATACACATACACACACACACACACACACACACACACACACACACCCCACATGGTTTTATTTCCCCTCAAAGTGGGAGATTGAATGATTCATAAAATAACTTGTATTATTTTTGTATGTTTGAGTTAGAAAAGCCACAGAATAAGATGGATGAAATCTCTAAATTTGAGGCATACTGAAATCATGATCTTGTAAGATTCACTTTATTATATCTAAATTAAAAATAAATCCCAACAAAATCTGTCTCAAGCCTTGGTCCATAAAAATTGTTACCCACAAAAGTAGGTTCCTATCAAGATATTTTTATCAGAAAAATGATATTTCAATATTCCACCAAAACCCAAGAGTCACAAACAATGTTTCACCTACACAACTTCAAGTGAGTCAAAAGTACAAGGAAAATATTCCCGCATTCTCATTCCAAGTTCAATTTTTTTGTTGTTGTTGTTCCACTACTATTTAATTGCCTGCATGATCTGAATTCACCTTTGAATAAGAGCAACTAAAATGTCTCAAAGTTATATTTATATTTCTGCTCGGAAAGTTTGCTCAAGAACTGTTGGTAAAAATATTCCTCCTGAGGACAATGCTTTTTAAATCTGACAAATATTTCCTAAGGCTAAAAGGGTAGCTATAAAGCAAGATAAAACACAAACCAAAGCATTTGAAAATATTTTCATTGAATAAATTAATAAAATAAATATGCATAAATAAATTAAGCAAGAAGAAAACAAATCATAGTAGATGAAGCTCATGGTAGCTTCTGTAGTGTGACTGCCCTTAATCCTTTGCTTTCCAAAGAACATTTAAAATTTCATGTTACTGACATAAAATATATATCTTCTCAATTTTTATAACCATTTTATTCCACACAATTGAAATATGGTAGTTTTAGAGATCATCTAACCATTTGCCAATTCCTTTTGAGCCCCTTGGTTTATCATTAAGATATTCCCTGATTTCTTTCCAGTAGTAATTTACAGACTCTATTTAAATAAATAAAATTTTGATGGTGTGAATTGTAGTTAAAAGTTTTTGTAATAAGTGTCTTATTCGAGTTTTATATATTTTATGCATGGCAATACATTTCAAAATTATTAATTCAGTAAACCTAAACTAATAAGTGAAATTTTTCATTACCTTAACTTTTAAAAGTACATAATTTATAAAATTCTAATAACTACAGTACAAATAAATATGTGTAATATGGATCAAAGCAAAATATTTCCTTTGGATAAAATATCCCATTATTGTTTACAGCTTAAGTGTTCATATCTGCAAAACTTTCCTTTGGATATTTTCAGTGCTTCAAACTATTGTCAATTGGAATAATTTTGAGAATTTCATTATTGTATTTTGTTTTTTTCTAAAAGGGTTAAATCATCCACAATATTCTTTCAAAAGGAGGTTTATTTTTCTTGTGGTAAATGATTGTTTTCTTAAAATAAATGTGAATAAACATTCTAAAATAATGTGATGTTTACATCTACAAATATTAATAAAAACTTAAAATCCAAAGGACCACTTTATTTTGTACATATATTGTAAAAATGGATCCAATTAACTGTATTTTTTTCTTCCAGAACCTAACATGCAATTTTGTGTTTAAATAATCACCTTATATTATGATAATCTATTATTAGAGAAATCTATGATTATAATAATTTATATCTATAGATAAAGCGATGGAAGCTACTTACCTGTCTACAAGATTTCAAGACCCTATTTATACTTCATTTGAAGAAATTAAATACATACTCTATGATTAGGATTATGCATAAAACAGAGAGAAAAAAAGAGAAAGAAACAGGTAATGGAATAGTATGATGATTATAATTGCTTTGTTAATATTAATGTCAAAATATGTAAATGATTCCTAATTCACTGTTGATATTTTTTATTTTATTTTATTTGTGTATATTTACCCCAGGAAAATTAAAGTGTCAAATATTGTTAAATGCATAGATGCATCCATCTGTGGTGATTTGCTCTAAATTCTCATGATTTATTTGCCCTTAAAATTTCCTCCACATTAGTGTTGGAGAGGCTGCCCATGACACAACTGTAGCTAGGCAGAAATTTTGCACAAGTGTGGAAGCATGCAGGAAAACCATTCCATGAAATTTTATAACAAACAAGTATAGAAGTTTTACATTCAGAAAAAAAGGAGAAACAGGAAATTCACAATAAATATACTGTGTATTGTATAATTCTTAGTGATTATAGCTTGACAATATGATAACAAAACATTCTGTTCCCTAGACTAGCATCAAATAAGAAGAAAACATATTTTATAAAATTACTCTTCATTGTGGCATGTAGAGTGTTACATTATTCTGCTGTAGTTATTTCACCAGTGACTATAATGCCTTTGAAATCAGGACATTTCTTTTATGGAAATGTGTATGTCCAAAATAACCAGTACAATGCCTTTCTCACAGCTGATGCTCTATAACTGTCATAGGATGATTTCTAAATTTGGCACCATGAGCAATAAAAAAATCAGGGAGGAAATCTTGTCCTTATTCACAGAAATTTTATAATTTATTGATGAGATAAGGTTCTATTTAAGTTTCAATCACTGCATAAGAAAACATGATCCAATATCAATATGCTCAAGCCTGCACACATTTATAGAAAAAAAGTGAAGAAAAAAAATTATAGACCTTAGAAAGCAATTCTAAAATCCTGATGTAATCCATTTATTTATAGCATGCCAGTCCCCTGATTCCAAAACACAAACTATTAAGACTAATGTTTTGCAAATAGGTAATGAGTAAATGTTGCCTAACTTACAGAATTTATGAGAAACTAGAGACAATGTCAGAAAATAAACAAAAAGAAAGAAAATATAGGAGGTGGATTTAGTCGTGATCACAGTATGATTCAATCCAGCTGCCATCGTTCTTGAATACTTTGTATTTGCCCTTTAACTACCACTAAAACAAGAGATCATACTGACCCTTGATGGCAACCCTGGTATCTGAATTCTGGAGGTTGCTGGCCCCTCACTTGACCCTAGAATACTGCTTTCACCCTATTTCAGACCTCAAGATGCATGTCTGATTGGTCAAATCTAACCATGCAACCTGTCCTGGGTAGTTGGCAGGGTCAAAATGAGTATAGCATTTGAATGTTTTGCTTCCTGTGATGTGACAAGAATTTTCCAGTCATTAGGCAGCCAAATATTAAGATACCTCTCAAGAACCATGTTTCTCATTTGCAGGTAACATCTAGGTACTTGTATGTTTTCTGTACTTGAGGTGTATAGCTCCATACCTTAACATTCTATATAAGTGAGATTTTTATCAAGTTCTAATTAAGAGGCTACGGAATAGTTTAACGACAACATTACAAGGCATAGTATTCCTATTTTTTGAAAACTGGTTCATATTTCCAAAAACAAGGAGGGAAAGCTTTCTTTACCAAAGAAACCAATCCTGAAATGGAATTATTTCCATACTCCTACAAGATCAAAAATAGTACATTGATCATTTTTCTAATCTTTTAGATCGGCATGGTTAAGTCTCATAGCAAGATGCACAATAAAGATTTTGCTTATGGTATGGTATTTCATGGAGTGTTCCTGCCAAATATCTAATACTAAGATTTACTTCTTGTGTGATATCAATTAGTGGAGTTTCAAAATAAGATATAGTCTCAGACATTTTCACATGCAAACATTTAAAATCAAAATTTTAAACTAAGAATAGTTTAAAACTAAAACCTAAGATATTTTTGTAATCCCATTTATTTATGAATTTAGAAAGCAAAAATGCATATATTATGTTTGAGCAGAAAAATAAAAGAGGGTTTCTTTCTTTGTTTTTCAAAAAAGTAGATGGCAAACAACTAATATATTAGAGCAAGACAAAAAAAGCAATTTTGTTTCATATAAGATAGTAGGTCATTGGTTAATATTTTTAAAAAAAAATGCATAAAGAAGGGGTTCCTTAAGCACTGTAGTTTACAGATACATAAAAATTATAGGAATTATTATAACTTTTTTTTACAAAGAAACTGATTCATTTGGGGGAATATGATGAAATTAATTATACTGATATGCTTTGAGAATGCTATTTTTACACGAGTTTTCACATTTGGTGCCAAATAGCTACTCAAATGGCTTAATATAATACAATGAGACTGGTGATAGAAATTCAGAATTGTTTTAAAACACTGAAAATGATTTTATTTTCTCATCTTACTTACCATTTAAAATATACTGTTTTAAAAACTTTCTTTGACCTTTGACCTAGAATTTGCAATATGCATTTATAGCTAAGCCAAGTCCACTTTCAAATGATACTGTGGCACATCACAAGTAATTTAAGTACCTGATTATACTAAATATTCCTAATTTGTTATTGCTGTCTCTTTTATTAGTGATATTATTCTTTTCACTTACACATAAGCCTATAAAGACTTACATGTACGCATAAACATGCATAATCACATTAATACTATTATAATTCTGAAGAGACCATCTGCTGGATAAATTAAGGATAAGAGGAAATTTAAAATTTTACATTTATTTATCCATTCTTTAATAATCTTCATTTCTTCTTGTACATCAAGATTGTGAACTGTATCATTCCTTATCTCTCTGTGCAACTCCTGTAATATCATCACAAGGCAGGCAGAAGTACAGGGAACAAAGTCCTTCAATTTTTGATTAAGAGAGAAAGTCTTTATTATCATCTTCATTTTAGAATTTTCCAAGGCACACAATTCTACATATATGGGGTTTTTTCCCTGGAAAAACTCCACTCTTGCCAGGTATGATGATGCATGCCTGGAATCTCAGCGGCTAGTGAGGTAGAGAGGAGTAACACAAGTTCAAAGCCAGCCTAAGCAACTTAGCAATGCCATAAGAAACTCAGTGAGACCCTGTCTCAAAATTAAAAAAAAAAAAAAAAAAAAAATGGGCTGGGGATGTGGCTCAATGGTTAAGCACCCCTGATATCAATCCCTTGGTACCAAAAACAAACAAACAAACACACAAAACATAGAAACCTAAAAGCCTCCTTTCTTATTGCATATATGGTTTCTAAAGAAAATTTGAATGTAATTTTATATCCTACCTTATTTCAATATTTTCCTCTATCTTTGACATTCTAAAATTTAAATAGGATAGGTCTAAATATAGTGTTTTGACATTTATCCTGCTTTGTGTTCTATTCAATTCATGAATCTCTGGTTTTTAATCTAACATTGTTTGGGGAAAATTCTGAATCATCCTTGCTTCAAATATTGCTTGTATTCCTTCCATTTTTATCGCAGCAGTTAGGCTCTGGTATACTTATTTATATTTTTTATAATTGTCTCACAGTCGTTTGTTGTCCTGATAAGGTATTTTTCTCCTAGTACTTTTTAATTTGATTTTCTGTTTTGGAAGTTCTAGTGTCACATCCTCAAGAGAGATTCTTTCTTCAGTTATATCTAGTCTTCTACTGAGCCCAAAACATCATTTTTATTTTGTTTCTGTAATTCTGATTTTAAACTTTAGCTTTTCTCCATGGTATCTTCTTATAATTTTCATCTAGTTGCTTATTTTATTTTTCAGTCTTGCATATTGTTGATTTTTTTTTATATTTAAGCCCTTAGTATACATAAACATAATTGTTTTAAATTTCTCGTCTGATTATTCTGGTGTTACTGCTATAATTGACTTTGGTCCTAGTCCAGGTGCCAGTCTCCTCAAACTGTGCATTTAACATTTTAAAAGGCCTTGTAATTTTTTCTTGAGAGATGGGCCTGATATAACGAGGCCTTTATGAATGGAGTAATAAGGTCTGAGAGGAGCAGATGTATTCAAGGAAACATAAGGAAGAAAGTATAAGTCTTATGGTTTGATCTGAGTCTTTTCCCTGAACTGGAATTTCACATATACTTTTCAGTTGATCTCCTTTCCACATGAGGAGGGACAATATGTGGGGAAGGGCCTAGAGTTGTATACTTCTATTCCCCATGTAACATTCTAGCAGAAGTGCTGGAATTACGTTTTTCCTTTTCTCTGTGTGACAAGCTATAAAAGGCTGGAGTTTGATATTTATCTCCCCACACATGGAAAGCTAAATGGAGTTAGAGTTGAGTCTTTAACTTCTACCAGAGTTAAAGGTTGACTCTGCTAGCACCCCAGCTGTTTAGGCTCAGGCATATTTTCTCCTGAGCAAAGGCTTTATGAAGAAGAATAAAATGTGCTTATATGTTTCATAATAGCTCCTCCTACTAGATGCACACATGGATTTTTCCCTAATATTCACTCTGAGGACCTAGAAGAGCACCTGAAGGTAAAACTCTCAAAGTGTGAAGGCTATACGATAGCAGTGTTCTCCCAGGGTTTTCTCTCTCAGGCTTGCCCACTCTGAGCCTCCAGCAATTCATCAATTATGATCTAGGCTTTTCTACACTAGATATGGTTTGTTGCAGAAGTTTCTGTTAGTCGTTTCTGTTTGGCAAATTGTGATTCTCTGTATCTATCTGTCTATCACTTCAATTTGGAGAGCAGCAGTTTACCTTGTGAATTCACTTCTCTGACAAATGTAAGAAAACTTACTGATTTTTTCATTTTTTTATGTGTTATTAAGATGGAGTAAATACTTTCAAACTCCCTGTATGCTAGATTGATAACCAGAGTGGTGCTATATACTTTTGTAAAGGTTTAGTTATTGATTGAGTATGTTTAATGAATACAGGGATTTTCAAGGCATTATTTATTTATTTATCTTCTATTTTTGTTGTTTGTGTCTTTTAAGATATAGTCCATTTCACCTGTTTTCAAATGTGTGGGCCAACATTTTTATAATATTCAATCTTTATACTTGTAAAAACACCAGAGTCACTGACTCTGCCATTAGTTCTAATATTAGTAATTTGTGTCTTCTTTCTTCTTTCACTTTTTTTTCTGATTAACATGGAAACAAGTTTATCAATGTTACTGATATTTTCATAGAACAAGATTTTGGTTCTGTTTTATATTTTATTGTTTTTCTGATTTTCAATAGTAATGATTTTTGCTCTAATTTTTATTATTTGATTTCTTTTGCTTCTACTAGACTTCCATTGCTCTTCTTGATCTAGTTTCTTAAGTTGTATCTTTATGTATAGACAAATATATAAATAAAGATATAAATAAGACATCATAGTTTAACTGTCAAGTTCAGGTTAAGAAGCTCTATCTGTAGAGACCTATGTTTCTTAGTTTTTTCTTCTACCCATATGGAAAATGCCACCTTGCCCTAACAGAACAGATTTAGAACTGAATTATGCACAGCAGGAAAGGAAATTAAGTCAAAAGCAAAAAGAAATACACTAGCTAAGACTTTGTCTTTTTAAGAACACATCTGTATATATCTCATTAACAAAGACTGTGCCTCAAGGTCAGCTGTGCTTTCCAGGGAGGGTGGAAATCCCACATTTTTAGATGGGCACATTTTTATGAGATTGTGAAGACTGACTAGGTAATTCATAGTGTATGTCTAAAATCAATTCTCTTAGCAATTGAGTTGTATCCAAAAGCACATATTCTGCTAAATAATTAGAGTAGAAATTTTATAGAAATAAGAGCATTAAATCTGTCTGTAAATAGACCACTAGAAAAGCCAGTAATTGCATCATAGCATCTCACATACTCTATTTTCTGGTGAGAGAAAACTGATTTAACCATATTTAGGAAAGTCTTTGCTTGACAATATTTTATGTATTTATTTATTGACAATATTTTTATATCTGCATACAGACACAGATAATACAATATTTTATATCTATATTTTTTATCTTATTTCAAAGATATTCCTGTATAACACTGTGATCATCTGGATAAACTTTTATAACATAACATCTATATCATCAACTTGTTAATTCATGCAAATGTATTTCCTATATGAGCATGGACCTGTGATGATTCAAACTTTAGGGAGATAAAAATAATGTTCAGACAGCTACATTACTATCACAAAGAACTATCTTTAATTCATGTGTCCATTTCTTTGCTTGCCACTGTATTTCCCAACATACTATAAAGTTTGTTACAATTTAACATATAGTGTATTCTCTGAAAGAATAAAGCCATTTTAGTATACTGTTTTTACTTTAAAGAAGTTCAAAGTAAAACTATGTTCAAATGGAGCATGAAACTATTATAGGACTTTGAAAATGTCTATAACCTGTCATTTTTCTTTTAGCTGTTGACAAATTTGAAGCAATTCTACTAAATAAGAAACTATTAAAAGCGGTAAAGAATACTGGCCACTAAAACTTGCCTTATATATATGTTTATATTTTGTGTTGACAAAAATAATACACACGTACCATAAATATGAATGTATTATATGTACATGTCCTACCATACACAAGCAATGTATGTGTGTTAACATGATTTAACAGAATTAGGTATTGTCATTAAATTATTCACATTTATTACTAAAAGGTAAGGTGAGGTGCATGATTATATTGATTGTTTTAGTTACAGAAAAACAAAGATTTGTAAAATAAAGTTTTAATGTTTCAACTTCACCAAGGTTTAACTTCACCAAGAAGGAAATCAAAGTACATGCTCTTTTTTTCTTTTTTTTTTTTTAATTTTTGCTTACAGGTAAGCTTCAGTCTTAGTCTCATTATTGGACACATGATGATTAATGAACCACCTAAACTCTTCAAAACTCTTCAAATCTTTTATTTTTATTTTTTCTATTTTTTATTTGCTTTAATTCAGAAGAATGATGCTTATTTTTTAAAATATTTATTTATTTGCTTTAGTTGTACACAATGCAACGCATTTATGTTTACGTGGTGCTGAGGATCGAACCCGGGCCACGCACGTGCTAGGCGAGAGCTCTACCGCTGAGCCACAACCCCAGCCCCGATGCTTATTTTTTAAAGGTACAAAGTTAATTATATTTATCCATATATTACTGTGAAAATATATTAAAGTCACCACAAAGCATAAGTACAGTTTCTGATATATAAGAAATATTTTTTATCAGTCATTATCTATTATTTGTACTTCATGTTCTCATTGTCTTTTTATTTTTATACTTCATGGTTTTTATTATTGTTTTAGATGCTAACATATCATTACTTTCATTGACACTCAAAATTTCCACCCAGCAGTTACCTTACAGGGAATAAGATATATTCATAGAAAAATCTAAGATAGTGGACACTTTTATGTCAACTATCAAAACATAGAAACCAAAAGTGTTTACCATGATTAAATTTTCATGAATCATAAATTCATAAATGATCATGCTGGTGATACTGCAGGTTACTGATTACTTTGAGTACTCCTACTTCCTGAATGCTGAAGTATAACACAGAGTAGAAAGTAAGAAGCTTTATTTAAAGGATAGTAGAACAGAGTTCTTCAGGGAAGGGGACCAAAAGGTGGAATGGCTGGGATGAGGAAGTTCTATCCCTTTTATACATCTAAAGTTTTCTTTGTTCTTTTACATTCCTCTCCTGTATCTTGTTCATTTCTCCCCTGTAATGGAGAATGTGGGTGAGAAGGCCAAAAGGTGAGAAATAGGTGGACTGGAGTGGTCAGGAGGAATGATCAGGGCAGGAAGGGAGGCTTAGGGCAAATTAATAAGCAATTCCCCATTCTCTCCAGAGTTGCTTTATTAACAATTCTTTAGGATGGGCAGTATAGGCCAGGCTTTGAGGACATTAACATTTCAATCTCCCAGGTGCAGTTTCCGATTTCCCAGACTCAAATCAGACTCCATTTTTTTTCCATCAGACCTGATTTGCCAGCTACACTAACTACCTGTCTTTAAATCTGGCTTCAGTGGGATTTGAACAACAACAAAAACAAGTCCTTCCTATGGTACAAATCATTATATGCACTAAAAATTAAATCAAATTAGATGTACATAAGAACAATGTAGATTTAACTTTTTATGAGTTCTACCAAGACAGAATGGCAAGACTATTCATTAACATTTATATAAAGCTGAAAATATTTTTATGATTTGGGATTTTTTTCTGAGTGAATAAACTATATAAAAGAGCTTACCTCAGGCTGGGGCTGGGGTTCGGTGGCACAGTGCTTGCCTAGCATGTGTAAGGTATTGGGTTCTATCCTTAACACCACATACAAAAATAAGGACATAAAATAAAGGCATGCTGTCCATTTATAACTACAAAATAAATAAATAATAAAAGAATAAAAGAATAAGAGCCTAAAAACAAATTTTGATTGTTGTTTTATGATTGTTTCTGTTTTTGTTTTGTTTTGGTCTTATGAATCAGCAAACATCATTTGAACTAGTGAATAAATATTGCAGAAAGACAGATTTGTCCTGAAATAAGAAAAAAAATATATTTCAGACCACTAGTACTACTTGAAATTGAGATTGCCCATCCACAGAAAGTAATTAAATCTTATAAGAATGTTTAAACAGAGTTAAACAGAAGCAAAAACTTCCAAATCTGATGCTTTGAATTCTTTGTAACAAAATCTAGATTCCTTTCCTCTTAAAGTCTTTCTCTTACAGTCTACTTCAAGAGACAAAAAAGAAAAAAAAAATAGTCCTCAAAGCAATAACCTAAGTAACAAGATTTTCATAACATAGACACACTTTGATTTGAACTTTTTAAGAAAATATAGTGTAGCAGTTATAACCTCTAGGTACATTAGTATCTCATGAACTTTGTATATATTATCACTTCACATCTTTCATTCAAAACATATAAGATAGGTAATGTTATTGTTATGCAGGTAAATAAAATCAGAGTCATAAAGATAAAGTTGTCTGATGTGGCACAAGGGTCAAATTTCAAAGTTTTTCTTTTTCTTTCTTACTTTTTTTTTTTTTACAAGTAAGCACAATTGCATTATCTGGGAAGCAGGTAGCATAGATATTAACAAATATATGCATGGAACATGGAAGAGAAGTAGGAAACTGTTGATTAATGAGTTAAATTAATTAATGAGTTAAACTTCCCAGAGACTCTGGTATGGGGGTGCAAATGACTGATCCCAGCTACTCAGGAGGCTGAAGCAGAAAGAAAGATCTCAAGTTTAAGCCCAGCCTGGGTAATTTAGCAAAACTCTGTCTCAAAATTAAAAAATAGTAAAGAGGGTTGGGTATGTACCTCGGTGGTAGTGCACTTGCCTCACATGTTTTAGACCCTGAGTTCAATTCTCAATACTAAGAAAGGAATGCATACACATACACACATACACACGCATATATATACATACACACACACACACACACACACACACACACACACACACACACACATATATATGAGAGAGAGAGGGGGGCGTCATATTGTATAATCCCAGAAAAGTACAAAGAGAACTTTTAGTTGATTAAATAATCAGTGAAGAGACTTTTAGACCATAACAAATCAAATCAAACCATAATTTTGGGAAGATTAGGAACAAAATGAAGAATGGAATAAAGTAAAAAGATTAGACATAACAACCACATGCATTTATGGTACTGGACAAGAAGTATAAGAGAATCACTGTAGTCATGTATTAAGAAAGAACTTCTAATAAAATTATTTGTGATGAAAAATGGATAATCTTAATTGAGATTTGTCCATAGACAATGAAAGGAAAGAAAAAGGAAATATTTTATTTTAAAAGAAAATTTCTATTTGTAAAATAACCATATAACAAATATGTGCCTTTTTCTACCTTCAAAAGTTTTTCTGTGATTTAATAGAATAAGAAGAGGTAGCATCAATTTTATAGCAGTTCAAAAGTTCACCAATGTTATGGACAGTTTGATAACTGTAAAATCAAGAACACTGTGCTTGTCACTTAGTTGGAGTTTCTTCTAAAATAAAGAGAAACAGCTAAAGAAAATGAAAGAATGTTAGGTCATAAAAGTCAAACAGGATGTGGAATAAAATTTTATAACTCACCTCCAGTCAGTTCAAATAAAAAAATCAAAGGAAGTAAATGGGAAGATTGTTTACTATGGCTGAAGAATGTCAGTGGCCGGCAGGTTATTCAGAATAATTGGAGATTTACAATGAAACTTGAAAACACATGGAAATACTGTAATAAGCTACTTGTTGGTCATTGGTGTCCCATTTATGCATGCAAGTTATTCTGTTTATAAGGTTTGGCTATATGTAGTTACATATAAATAAGTAAAGGTGAGTATAAGGGGTTATGTATAGACGAATAGTAAAAAGCAGTATCTTTCATAGACAATTCAGAGGTCACATATAATATCCACCAAAAATAGAATGAAATAGAACATCTAATCTAAACTATTCAAGAGGATGGACTTGTGTACTCTCTCCATCTCCTGAGTGATGAATTTTATGAATGATCTGAATAATTGGAATAATATGATGATAAGACACAGAGAATAGAGTTGTACATTGACATTAAATATCATATGAATAATAACACATTGGAACCAGGAAAAGGAAAACCTTAATAAAAGAAAAACTCTTTTCTGCATCTATTTTTCTGTCTGTACTTGATCATGACAGTGGAGACAATTTGTGAGGTCCTAAGAGTATATGCAGTACAATGATAATTCTTGCTTTATTATCTCTGATCTGTTATGAGGAAAAGAAGGGTTTTTCTCCCTACAAAAAATGCTAAAAATCTCTCTTGTTGATGAAATTTAGTGTAATATCCTGTTCCAGTGCCACTTTTGTTGTGTAAGTGTTTGTTCATTGTGGATCATAGCATTTATCTAAATCTCTGGTGAATGTTGAGATATCACCCCAATTCTAAGCAAAATAATGAAAGGTTTGAATATTGCTTATGATGGGGCTGGGGTTGTGGCTCAGCAGTAGAGCTCTCGCCTAGCACGTGCGTGGCCCGGGTTCGATCCTCAGCACCACGTAAAAATAAAGGCATTGTGAATATTGCTTATGGTGCTTCTTCAGTAGAATGAGCATCCCCTAAGCAGTAATCTGACCCAGGTAAAACTATCACTAGATTTTAAAGCAAAGAATATTTAATCTCATAGGCACAGACAACCATTCTCCAAACACCATCATTGAAGGTCTTTTCTGGGACCACTACTGTTACTATTTCAGAATTAGTCATGGATCATTCAGAAGAAAAAAAAAAACATAATAATTTGACTAGGAAATGTTTAGAATAAATAGTTCTTAAGTATAATAGGTAACAGTTTGCCATACTCCAAACAAAGATTATGGCAAAAGCTAATATTAGTGATATAAAGTTTAAAGTGCCATCTTGGCCACCAAAGCTAAATAGTGTACCACAGGATCTCAGATTTCTCAGATATGTCATTGGAGAGGGCATATCTGTAGTTTACTGGATGAGAGAAAGCTGCTGAATAACTTGCTATAAAAGTGCCTATGTTCTAGGAGCCATGTGCTGAAGAATCTTGACATAAACCAGGAATAGTGTACCCCACAAAGTCCCATTGCTGGAGAAGCTACACTGCAGTCAGATTCTATAATAGCCAGGCATAAGGCAAAAGCTTGACAGAAGGAGCATACTTTAATACATTACAATAAACATTCAAATACCTTCATAATATTAGTATTTTGTCATTTCCAAATCTATTGGTTTTTGTTCAAGAAAAACAACAAAGTAATTATTTTAAAAACTGAGTTTATATTCACTTGTAGACTGTAATATGAATCAGAAAGGGAAAACGTGCCTTGATATAATTAAATGTATTGTATATAAACAACCCTGAGTTTATAGCTAGATTGAGTAAGGAGTCATATATAATTTTGTAAAATCAGATTATGTATTTTAATATGGACTCCATAAAGTATTCTATCTATATTGTTTATTGTGTCCCTGACAAATTTACCAACATTGTGTTTATGCTGCATCACTCTTGGATATGTTTGAAATAAACAGACCTATTCTTTCTGAAACTTGACAGTAACAAGTCTTTCATCTTTGGAGTCATAATTCCCCTTTATTTTTTATAACAACATGAAAGTCAGATATTTTTCCTTCATTTATATGTATATAGCAGAAATGGTCTCAATTAAATTTTTATTTCAATGCTACTGTTGTAATTTTAGTTCTAATTGAGTCATCAAAGCCATCTTTATGGGAACTATGAAAAATATGGTGTAACTGATAACCATATAATCTACCCTAATATATCACTTTTTTTTTTTTTTTTTTTTTTTGGTACCGGGGATTGAACTCAAGGGTACTCGACCACTGGGACACATCCCCAGCCCTTTTTTGTATTTTAATAGAGACAGTATCTCACTGAGTTGCTAAGTGCCTAGCCATTGCTGAGGCTGGATTTGAACTCGCAATCCTCCTGCCTCAGCCTCTCAAATGCTGGGTTTTCAGGCCTGTGCCACTGTGCCAGCACTTTTTGCCTTTGTTAAAAACATATCATCTGACTCTCCCATATGCTTTTCTATAAAGATAAAGTTCCAGGACAAACATAGCTATTAATTTATTTCTATGTATGTATCTTATGTTATTTGATTCTGTCCTTTATTTACTGAACTTCATATATATGTACATATATGTTGTAGTTGGACACAATACCTTTGTTTTATTTATTTTTATGTGGTGCCGAGGATCAAACCCAGTGCCTCACACATGCTAGGCAAGCACTCCACCACAGAGCTACAACCCCAGCCCTATTTATTAAACTTTTTACTTTAATTTTTCTTTGTCCATTTTCTTATCTCAGTCCCCAGGCCTTAATTTTAATGTTTTTGTTATCATTTTCAATAAAATCTTTGTTCCTCTTCCTAAGTTTTGTTTTAGTTATTTCATGGAGTTTCTAGAGAACACTGCTTCAGCAATCTCTCTGTGACACAGCTTGAAACTTTTAATGATATCAGTGTCATTCTTAACTAAGCCATCTCCCTTCTGTTCTAAAGTGGCAAAGTATCCACAAACACTGCCAACCTGACTTTTGATTTGTCACAGATGATAAGTAACATCATTAGAGCTTAGAATAAGTGCTTTCTAAAATGTATTTGAATTATACTCTAAATATATTCCACTGATATTTTATGCAATTTTTACTGCATGTGAACTTTAAGATTATAATAATAATTCCCATTAAAAAATGTCCATAAAGATGATCTTTTATGGAGATTAAAATGACTATGAAGCCCTGAAAACTTTTCTTTCAATAAAGGAAAATCTCCAATCTGGTATTCTATAATATGGAAGGTAACTCAAAGGAATACACAATTGTGTAATATCATCCTTCTTCCTTCCATTAATAATATATATCTGCAAGAAAAAAATCACTACATATTTATCTTTTAATTCCCCCTCAGCACAAAACAAGAACAACAAAACTAAAAAGCAAAAAAATCAACAAATTAGTATAAAGTAAATTATATCTTGAAAAAATATGATATTTTAATTTTTCTCAATGACCCTGAAAAATCAGATATTGAAAATCCTTTGTTATTGTTGGTTTAGTTATCTTTCATTATATAAACTTTAACCATACATTTTTAATATAATGAAACATTACACATATTGCACATGCTGTTGTAGATCTTAACCATACTGCCTTGGCCATATTATATATACATCACTGATGAATTTGCACATATTTTGCTTTTTGGTATATAAAGTTACCAAATAAGTATAATGATAAATTTAAGAATATTTCCACCACCCTGCCTCAGAAAAATGGGAGATAAATGAGAAACAGATAACAGAGGATAGATATTCCAATTTTTTTTAAATGTTTATGAAAAGATTTGTAGCTGCTTCCTTTCCTGCTTATATAATAAAACAAAAAAAAATTATACAATATGAGAATGGCTATTACTTTTATGTTTGCAATTTAATTGCCTCAGAAGTATACCATATGAAAAATTAAAACTAACCCAATTGTGTTTAACATTTTTTGTTTTTGTTGTTGTTGTTCCTACTTAGTGAAGTTTGACATTTCATGAGCATGATATAGTTTTATGCAGAATTATCTGTCTATTCCTCAATTTTCCTTAGAATGAAATGGTAAGGTGTTTGGAAAAATGGGACATTACTTTGAGTATACCTTAAAAAATTGACATTAAATATTAATTTACTGAGTGCCAGAGAGCTAGCAAACACTACAGCTTGAAATAGAATTTCTGAATGATATTTTGAATCAATATTTTATCCTGTTCTCCTCATACATTATGATATTATAAAATATATAGTTAGAATGAGACTATAAACAGTGTTCTTTATTAAAGTAAATAAGCAAATTTTTCAATTTTCTCCTAAGTATCTGAGTATTCATTTATATTTTATTCATTATTTATTGCTTTTTCATTTATTTTCTTGTTAGTACATTATAGTTATACAAAATTGTGGGGGTCATTTTGCCATATTCATAAATGAATATAATGCAGTTTTCTTCATTTCAATCCTCACTACTTCATCTCTTTCTCCTCACTCTGGTCCCCTTCTATTCCATAGGTCTTCCTTCCACTTATTTATTATTACTTTAATTGGTACATTTTAGTTATACATAAAATTAGATCATCCCCCTTTGCCCTCCCCCTTTCTTTTTGTAAATTTTTTTTTGTCACTGGACCTTTATTTTATTTATTTATATGTGGTGCTTAGAATGGAACCCAGTGCCTCATATATGGCTAGGCAAGCGCTGTAGCACTGAGCCACAATCCCCTCCCCTTCCCTCCCCTTTGATTCTACTTCTACTCTACTGATCTTCCTTCAGTTTTTGCCTGATGCCCTCCCCTTTTGTGTTTCCTTTTTATCTCTAGCTTCTGCAAATATATACAGAGAACACATTTTACCTTTGACTCTGGTTTTAGCTCTGTTGTGGTTTAGATATGAGGTACCTCTCAAAAAACTTATTATTACCCAATGTATCAATGTTCAGAAGTGAAATTATTAGATCATAAGAGCTAGAACCTAATCAATGGATTAATTAATTTGGTGGATTAATGATTTGCACAGATTATTGGTTGGTAAATGTAGGCAAGTAGGGCATGGTTGGAGGAAGTAGGTCAATGGATACATGCCCTTGGTGATTATATTTTGTCCCTAGCTTCTCTCTCTCTACTTCCAGAATTCTACGAGCTGAGCATCTTTCCTCCACCCTGCCCTTCTGCCATGATCTGCAACATCTATGGCCCAGAGCACTGGAGTTGGCCAACCATGGACTGTATCTCTGAAACTGTGAGCTCTAAATAATCTGTCCCTCATCTAAGTTATTTCTGTAAGGCATTTTGGTCACAGTGACCAAAAGCTTATGAATGCAAGCATTTTTAATTTTTTTAAGTTTTAATTTCTTATATATGACAGCAGAATGCATTGCATTTCATATTACCAAATGCAAGCTTTAATCATGAAGTCGGAATAAGACAAAAAACAAAACAAAACAAAAACAAAACAAAACAGAAAAACAAAAACAACAACAACAACAACAAAACCTGCCACATGGAATAAAAGGAGGATAATAAACAGCAAAGATAAATTATGTGAAATGAATTTTTTCTAAATGAGGTTATAAACCAGTATTTTTGTGTGTGTGTGTGTGTGTGTGTGTGTGTGTGTGTGCTATCAGAACACACAGCTAATAAGAAAGTATGCAAGTTAACAAAAATAAGTCTATGTAATTAGAAATCTTCATGGTCTTTAGTATATTCTAACTAAAGTAATACTAAGTCTTAAAAAGATTACATGTAAAATGTTTTCAATCTCATATATCTTTGAAAATAATACAGAGGAGCTGGAAGTAAAGGTTTGGAACAAATGAAAAATTGAAATGTGTCTTCGTTTCTAAAATATTTAATGAAATAATCAAACTTTTTGACAAAAGAACATAAAGCTCTCTTCATTATATACATTTAACTTTTTCATTTCATGTCAAATTACCGAGTTTACTTTGTCAAAATTATTATGAAGGAAAATATCAGTTTAAAAAATTTTTAAATAACAAAGTTTACTGAATTTAAAAGCTAAAGTACTTAGGAAACAGCATTGCAATTGCAATACTTTTACAGGAGGGAAAAAAAAAAAAAAAGCAGGAAAAGAACCTGTATTTTGATTCAGCAGTCAACTTTAAATGAATCACATTTATTAAAGGACTATATGTAATTCATCTGATTTGCTCTTATAATTTGTTATTAAAGTCAATTTTTTCATTATTGTAATCTTTATATGTTGCTCTTGGTCTTTGCAGAGATAAGCAAGATAGTTGAAAATGACTCAAAGGGCTATTGTTTTGCATGACAATGAGTTATCAGATATAAAGTTTTGTGTGAAACCCCTAGAAGGCTTCACTCAAAGTCACTTTCCCAGTTGAATCAATAGTGTTACAAGTGTCATTGTTGGTAGCTAAGCTCAGACTTTTCAGTATCCACAAATACACCATTTTTTTTTTTTTTTTTGCACACTATTAAGGTTTTTTCCCAAGTCTATTTTCTTTGCTAAAAGAAGAGGCATGAAGTTCCTCCCATGTAGTAGTACCATCATATTCCCAGTATGAGGTAGCCTAACAGTGTATGCTTTTTGCAGATGCTAAGTGATCTGAAACTTTCTCCTTATATTACTTTTGTATTACTGGGTCATTCTCCCTCACCTATCTTGCCATTATCCTCTGCCCTGTAATTAATACTCACAAACTTTGGTATTTTTCAGATAACAATTTAGGTGACTCCATTTAATTGCTAATATGTTCAAAATTTTTTAATGTTTCACTTTGTAATTAAATAAGTTAATTGAATACAAATTGTGAAACATTAAGAAATCAAGTCACATATTATTTATGAATGGAGGTAAATTTTAGTAATAGTGAAAGTGTTTAATTCTACATTACATGAAAAGCATTTTGCATCTAATTTTAAATTAACTGGAAATTTCTTAGTTCAATTGTGAAGTAATTGGTTTTCTAAAGAACTAAATTTTAGTGAACTAGATTTTATTATATATGAATATTAAATTTTCCTTTTTAAAGAATAGTATATTCTCACTAAAGTAATAAAATTTTTAAAAAGATTACACATAAATATTTTTAATCTCACATGTACCAAAATTATTATTAACAAGTATTGAGAAGTTGATTCTATGGCACAAGAAAACAACACCCTGGAGTTTAGCCAGTAATTCATATCTAAAGTCTTAAAAAAATTTATATCCATAAATATATTGATGTTAACTGCCTTAGCTATGATGAACAATGTTTAAGTTACAAACTTTTATAGTTGGTAATATATCTAATATTATTCAAAAAACAGTATGGCACCATGGAAATATTAATAAAATAATGATAAAATATCAAAATATAGAAAGTTTTCCATAAAATATTCATGCTTACAGACATCATGAGAAACAAAAGATTATTTTTGAATATGAAAATTTTAAAAGAGAAAGAAAAGACAAAATCAAAACATAAATAAGAAAGTGAATCATTTTGCTTTATATTTCTCTTTAATCAATCAATATCATCATATTATAGTAGTCTGGTGAAATAAGATTACCAAAAGAGCACAACTAAATAATGTCTTTCAATTACTCAATCTACTTGTTATAGAATCCATGGCTTTTTACATCTCTGATTACCTCAAAACTGGCTTAGAGAACTCCCAACCATTTTGCAAAGAAACAAGAAAACATCAGCAAGTGTCTTCAATTTCCTTTTTCTGCTTTGACTTTAAAAGCAGCTGGGTCTTAATGACTGTTGTAGGCCCTCTATTTTTTGGTTCTATGTTATAACAATCTTCTCATTGGAAAAAAAAAAAAAAAAAAAGGAAAAAAAGATGCTATATTTCTTCTGTTTATTTTAATATGGTGACATAAGAGGCTTCCTAAGAGTAGGGGCCAACCCTTACCTTTGGATTTCTTTCAGACATTATTTTACAGTTAGGGTACACTTCATGCTTTCACTATGAACCTTGCTGTTCCGCTGATGGTGGCTGATTTTAAAATTGATATTTTTTCCCCCATCTTCTCATTCTTACTCCTCTCCCTGTTCTCCTTCACCATAGGAGGAAGCAAGATTAGCTTTCTTCCCATCCTAGCCCATGTCGATGTGCCCTTCAAATCACTGACCACAAGAATGAAGGGATCTGTCATCAAGACACATAGACATGGGTACTGGTGCCAGTATGTCTGAGCAGTGGCTATCTGAAGGCCACCATTTGGACATGAATCATGTCTCTGACAGGCAAACCCAGAGCTCAGTCCCTGAGATTGCCTTTGAAAAGCCTTTTGGTTCCCCTTATAATTGGGGAAGTAGCTCTTAAATACTAGTCTGCTTCTCTTCTCATTTGCTGGCTAATCAATAAAAATTTCTTTTTCTTTTCCTCGAAAACTTATTGTTATTTGGATTGGCACTGGGGACAAAGATTGAGCTTTCAGTAACATCTGCATTTTTGATTTTCAAAACTATGGTAGGGGAAGATTCCATCAAAATAGAAGAAAAATCACTGAAGTAGAGGAAGGGGATTGAGGGTAAGGGAGGAGGTACAGGATAAGGGAAGAAAAGTGAAATAAGTCTGACTTAACTTTTCTATGTACATACATGAAATGGACATACATGAATATATATTTTTATTTTATAAAAATTATAAAAAAAGAGATACTTAAATTAGGTAATAGGGAATCATATGTAAATACTGTTTAAATAAAAATTTTCAATCACAAAAAAAGAAGAAAATTAGTGAGAATAATAATTAGCTTATGTATAATGTAAAAATGGTAATATTTTAAGGGAAATAGGAAGTCTTTCTCTCTCAATGAAAAGTAATAGCGAATGGAAAGCAAGAATCTTGAAAAAGTACAAATGCTGACAAATGTGATCTTGCAACTGAGCTGGTTTATAACCACTAGGTCATGTTAATTATTTCTAAACAATGAACATATTAAAACATTCCTATTAAAATTACTTTATTATTACAAAAAATAAATTAATAGTACAATGTAATTTGCATCAGTCCTTGAGATTTACCACGTGGTATGCTATTGACTATCCTTCCTAATCATGTTGCTATTAAGGACTGATAGCTAGAAAAGTAAATAGCCAGAAATACAAGGAATGTGACTTATTAAACCTGACAAAAAACAAGTTGACTGTAACTTTTCTGTTGGACTTAATACATTTTTTGTCAAGAGATTCATTTCAACATGTAATTAAAACATCTGGAAATCATACCAATGTGAGGCTTTAAAACTTCCAAGAAGCAGTAACTTCTGCAGTGAACTTCAGTTGACTGAATTGTTTATCAGAAACTAGAAAACTTCTGCCAGTAATAGGAATTTTGTTGACTTGTTGGTGCCTTGCCCTGAGGGTCTGACAAAAAGAAACTTAAAATGTCACAGGGCAACTGTATTAAAAATTATACAAAATACACAAATAGTATAACTAAACAGTGATACCTAGTGTGTTTTAGATAACTAAACGTGAATAGATGTATACCAGAGCAACCATAAAGTGAAGATACTAACATAGCATTAAAAGGGGTAATATTTATTGGTTGAAATGATGTTAGGACCAATTAATGCTTGTTATAAATTGTATACATTAGGTATGTTTTTAAGTCAAGCAGAATAATCTGTTTAATTACTTATGTAGTATAAATGTACACCTTTTCTGCCTATGTATGTTTACACAAATATAAAATGACATTTATTTAAATTCCCTCCGTTGTGCTTTATCTCATTAACAATCATTCCAGTGAGAAAAACCTCTTCATAAAGAAAAAAGAAAACTTATGTTTGTTAGGGTTTTTTTCCCAAAAAAAATATGAAAAATAATTACATTCTATTTCTAAAATAAAATAATTTCTTTTTTTTTTTTTCATCAAGATAACCATACAAATATTTGTATTGCCCTGTTTCTTCTATCTGTTGGAAAGCAGGTGCTTGTAAAAATGATGCAAGTTTTTGCTTTCCACAACACACCATAATGATTTCAGCTGAACTTTGCTGCTGTAACTGACATGGGGATTTTCTGAGATTATAGATGCCTGTGAAAAATTCTCCTGAAATGCCAAATAAATCCCCTTCCTATCAGTGACTCTGGACTGGCCTCTGCCTTTAGGCCAGGCACACAGAAACAAATGTGATGAGTTTTACTGTATTAGCACATTCATACTTACTTCATATTGCCAAATTGATCTTCAAAGTACTTATGACAATATATAACCTTATCCCATCTGCAGTAAAATACATCTGACCTGATCTTTTGAAATGTATGGTAATGTCAGCTGCTGCATTTCATGTTTCCTTAACTGATGAGTCTTGTCTGAGATTTTCTACTGTGCTTCAATTTGCATTTCCTTCATTGCATGTGAATGAGCACATTAAATATATTTATTAGTTTGTTAGCTTTCTTCTTCAATTTTCTTATGACTATTTTTCACCCATTTTTTCATTATCTTATTTGTCTTTTCATTTAGCATTTTGAAATTCTTTTGACTGATACAAATTTATCTTTCCTTAGGTTTTTGCAACACAATTATCTTTCTCCCATCTGTGGTTTAATTAAGGCTTTTTCTGGGAAAAAAAAAAAAAAATTTTTTTTCTTTCTTTGTTTGTTTCCAAAACTTCTTCACATGTAAAGAAAGAAATGGCCCACATAGGTTGGATTTTTTCTATTTCTGATAGATGGACTACCCCCGACCTCCCACCCCTCCCCACCCTTTCCCAGTTTTCCATATCCTGAGCAAAGCAACTTTGTTTCATTTTCCGGGCAGGATGTTTCTTCCCTGACAGGATGTTTTTTTCCCCGGGGGGAAGGAGCCAATAGGCTTTGCCCTGTTCCATGGGCAAAGAGACAATGGCATTGGGGTTACTCTGGTGCACCCCCCACCAGAAATCCCTATATAGAGTCCCACTCCAGAGACTCAGAACACAATAGCTCGTGGCTGTTGAGAGGAGGAAGCCGAGAACACAACAGCTCATCCCTGCGAAGAAGAGGAAGCCACTCACACAACAGCTCATCCCTGCAGAGAGTAGGAAGCCACTGCACCAGCCTCAGACCCACGGACGCCATCTGGATGGCAGCTGCCCCAGCTGACAGCTCCAGCCTCCAGCCAGACAGCAGCTGCCCCAGCCAACAGACAGCTCCAGAGATCCCAGCCAGCATGACCAGGCACTCACTTTCCTTTCAGAGCTTGTACACTCCCCTCTCCCTGACTCCCCTCTCCCAGCACCTCTTCGATCTTCAACCAGAGCACCTCTTTGACCTCCACCAGCCACAAAGGCTGTTGAATAAATCTCTTGGATGTATGGCCATCCCCGGTGTAATTTTTGCCCTTCAATTTCAATTTTTGTTTTATAATTGTAATTAAACAAGCAGTGATGTTTTTGTCAGTTGGTAGTATGACCAGGAACTGCCTGAATTATTTTTAATTACTTTTGAGAGTTGTTTCTTTCTTTAATGTTCATGAAGTCAAATAACATAACCTAGTATTTTCCAATATTTGTTATTTATTTCATAACCTTATTCTCCTGCTTAGTTCTCTCCATACAATATGGATGCATGAATAAAAGACATGCCTATCTCAGTTAATCATTTCATTGTGTTGATAAAACATACCTCTTTAATCATGTTTCATTTAAAAATAAATTCTCTCACTTAAAATTGCTAAGTTTTTGCTAGGTTACTTTGTCTTAATATATTGTTTTTCTTAGTTTCATTATTGCAATTGTATTATTTTCAGAAAATCAGCTATATAATATTTTATCTAAAAATGTTTATACTATAATCTGGTGTTTGAGAGTTCAGCAAAATCTATACATAAGTCTACATGGATTTGGCATGTAATTATTGAAGCAAAATAGATTATTTTATTATTTATTTAATTTCTTAATAGTAAAAATTTAGAGTCTAAGTACCTAAAAAGATAATTTGTTGTGTTTATGTGTTTTGTGAAAATAAGATTTAACTCCAGTTACACATAAATGTTTACAAATTGTACACTATGTTCTTGTGGGAATTTAAAAATCTATCACCAATTCCCTATTTTTATACACAATGTGATAAGTTTTTTATTTACTTTTTTTCAATCAGTTTTTCTAAAAGAATTTTCTATTAATAATAATGTTTTAAACACTTCCTATGTGGACTTTATAAAATTATAAAATCTATCTGTGGTTGTTTCCTCATCTGAAAAAGTAGACAATTTAATTAGAGTTACCGGTTCATTGGATTGGTGATTATTTCATGAGATAAAAATGAAGAATCCAAAGAAGTGCCTGCAACATAAAAATAATTGTCAATTAACACCAAATATTATAATTTCACTTGTAATTAATAGTTTCGCTTACCTAGCACCTTGATTTCTCTTTTTTCCTTTGGTTGCTATTTCTACATCTTCAGATAAAGTGCAAGTGTCAATAAACTGAAATGACTGTCATCTTAAATGAAAATGTTTTAAGGACGGGCGTGGTGGCGCACGCCTGTAATCCCAGCACTTGGGAGGCTGAGGCAGGAGAATTGCAAGTTCAAAGCCAGCCTCAGCAATGGTGAGGCACTTAGCAACTCAGTGAGACCCTGTCTCTAAATAAAACACAAAAAGGGCTGGGGATGCGTCTCAGTGGTCAAGTGCCCCTGAGTTCAATCCCTGGTAGCAAAAAAAAAAAAAAAAAAAAAAAAAAATGTTTTAAATGTACTAACAATTGCAATTATTTTTGTAAACTCATTATTCTCAGTAAATAGTTGTAAATTTTTTAAAGCAAAAAGAACAAAAATATTTTCGTACTTCACTCTAGCTATTTGCCCAATGTACCATTTTGCTAGTATGTGTTAAATAAGTTGCATAACGTTACCAGCAATTGAGATGAAAGAATTCTCAACCATTATGTTCTTTCCAGTTAGGTTTTAGGTGGTTGTTAAATCAATCTGTTGGGAAGGATTCTGAAGGTAAATCACAGAGATTAAAAATACCAGGCTGGGGGTCCTGCATCAGAGTGCCTCCAGGCCCAGGCTCCATCCAGTCCAACAGACATCCGCCCCCGAGCAGGAGACAGCAAGGATAGACCTGCCAAAGCTGCTTGAGCCCAGTTCGGCCCAGGTAGTCCCACGGACCTTCACCCCAGTGTGGCAGCCCCAGGTCAGTCCTGCCTACTCCCGCTGGTGTGCGACCTCCACCCCAGAGCAGGAGACAGCAAGGACACACCTGCCAACTCTGCTTAGAGAGCAGGCGGGCCAGGGGCAGTCCTGGGGTCCTGCATCAGAGTGCCTCCAGGCCCAGGCTCCATCCAGTTCCGCCGACCTCTGCTCCAGAGCAGGAGACAGCAAGGATAGACCTGCCAACTCTGCCTGAGCCAAGACTGGCCCAGGGCAGTCCCACTGACCTTCACCTCAGTGGGGTTAGCCCCAGACCACCACAGGAGCTCAGACTCAACCAGTTTGGCCAGTGCCAACCAGTATGAAACCAGCTTCAGGTAGCATACTTTGAGGATCAGTGGCTGGTTTTGATAGTCCAGCGGTAAGGGGAGGCACAGACAACCTGCAAGGGTATTAAAAAATATAGGAAAGAATCTATAATAACTCAGATCTACACTGCAAAAAGTAAAGCAAATAGACATCATGAAAAAACAGGGGAGGAAAATACCCCAAAAAAACCAGGATTCTACAATAACAGAACCCATGCTCAGTGAAGTTGAAGAAATGTCAGAGAAGGAGTTCAGAAGGATCATAATTAAAATGATCTGTGAATCAAAGAATGACCTAAATGAGCAAATACAGGCAAAAATTGACCACTACAACAAATATATAAGAGAGCAAATACAGGTAGCAAAAGATTACTTCAAAAAAAGATTGAAACTCTGAAAAAAAAAAAAAAGTCAGAAATCCTTGAAATGAAGGAAACAATTAACCAAATAAAAAACACAATTGAAGGCATCACCAACAGACTAGATCAACTGGAAGAAAGAACCTCAGACAATGAAGACAAAGTATATATTCTTGAAAATAAAGTTGACCACACAATGAAGATAGTAAGAAACCATGAACAGAACATCCAAGAAGTATGGGACAGCATCAAAAGACCAAATATAAGAATAATTGGGTTAGAGGAAGGCACAGAGTTTCAAACCAAAGAAATGCACAACCTCATTCAATGAGAAAATATCAGAAAATTTCCCAAGCATGAAGAATGAATTGGAAAACCAAATACAAGAGGCTTATAGGACACCAAATGTACAAAATTACAACAGATATACACCAAGACACATTATAATGAAAATGCCTAGCATAAAGAACAAGGATAGAATTTTAAAGGCCACAAAAGAGAGGAATCAGATCACATATAAGGGGAGACCAATTCGTATCACAGCAGATTTTTCAGTTCAGACACTCAAAGCTAGGAGATCATGGAACAACATATTTCAAGCTCTGAAGGAAAAGGGATGCCAAACAAGAATCTTATACCCAGCAAAATTAAGCTTTAGATTTGAGGACAAAATAAAAACCTTCCATGATAAACAAAAGTTAAGAGAATTTACAAGTAGAAAGCCAGCACTACAGAACATCCTCGGCAAAATATTCCATGAAGAGGAAAATTAAAACAATGAGGAAAATCAACAGAGGGAGGTATTACACTAAAGGAAAAAAACAATCAGAAGAGAAACCATGTCAAGGTAAATACCAGAAATAAAAATGGCTGGGAATACAAAACACATCTCAATAATAACTCTGAATGTTAATGGCCTTAAACTCACCAATCAAAAGACATAGATTAGCAGATTTAGCAGATTGGATCAAAAAAACAGACCCAACAATATGCTGCCTCCAAGAGACTGATCTCATAGGAAAAGACATCCATAGGCTGAGGGTAAAAGGTTGGGAAAAATCCTACCACTCATATGGACAGAGGAAACAAGCAGGGGTTTCCATCCTCATATCAAATAAAGTAGACTTCAAACTAAAGTCAATCAAAAGGGATAAAGAAGGACACTATATACTTCTCAAGGGAACCATACACCAACAAGACTTAACAATTATAAATATATATGCCCCAAACAATGGAGCATCCATGTTCACCAAACAAACTCTCCTGAAGTTTAAGCATCAAATTGACCACAACACAATAATTCTGGGTGACTTTAACACACCCCTTTCACCACTAGATAGATCTTCCAAACAAAAGCTGAACAAAGAAACTATTGAACTCAAAAATACAATAAACAACTTAGACTTAACTGACTTATATAGAATATTTCATCCTTCAACAAGTGAATACACTTTCTTCTCAGCAGCACATGGAACCTTCTCTAAAATAGACCATATACTAGGCCACAAAACAACTCTGAGCAAATACAAAAAAGTTGAGATTCTACCCTGCATTCTATCCGAACATAATGGAATGAAATTAGAAATCAATAATAAAATAAGAAATAAAAGCTACTCCAACACCTGGAGACTAAATAATATGCTACTGAATGAACAATGGGTTGCAGATGACATCAAAGAGGAGATTAAAAAAATTCTTAAAGGTAAATGAGAACACAGACACAACATATCGAAATCTCTGGGACACTATGAAGGCAGTTCTAAGAGGAAAGTTCATTGCATTGAGTTCATTCCTCAAAAGAAGAAAAAGTCAACAAATAAATGACTTAAAATTACATCTCAAAGATCTAGAAAAAGAAGAACAATCTAACACCAAAAGTGGTAGAATACAGGAAATAATTAAAATCAGAGCCAAAATTAATGAAATTGAAACCAAAGAAACAATTGAAAAAATTGACAAAACAAAGAGTTGGTTCTTTGAAAAATTAAATAAAATTGACAGACCCTTATCCAGGTTAACAAAGAGAAAGAGAGAGATAACTCAAATCACAAATATATGTGATGAAAAAGGAAATATCACAACAAACACTATGGAAATACAGGAAATAATTCAAAATTATTTTGAAAACTTGTACTTGAACAAAATGCAAAACACCGAATGCATCAACAAATTTCTAGAGTTGTATGATGTGCCCAAACTTAAGCAGGATGATATACATAATTTGAACAGACCAATTTCAAGCGACAAAATAGAAGATGCCATCAGAAGCCTACCAACCAAGAAAAGCCCAGGACCAGATGGATACACAGCTGAGTTCTACAAGACCTTCAAAGAAGAACTGATACCAATACTCTTCAATTTATTTGAGGAAATAGAAAAAGAGGGAGTACTTCCAAACTCATTCTATGAGGCCAACATCACCCTGATCCCCAAACCAGGCAAAGACACATCCAAAAAAGAAAACTTCAGACCCATATCTTTAATGAACATAGATGCAAAAATTCTCAATAAAATTCTAGCAAAACGGATACAGAAACATATTAAAACTATAACACATCATGATCAAGTGGGGTTCATTCCAGGGATGCAAGGATGGTTCAACATACGGAAAACAATAAATGTAATTCACCACGTCAATAGACTCAATGATAAGAACCATATGATTATCTCAATAAATGCAGAAAAAGCATTTGACAAAATACAGCACCCCTTCATGCTCAAAACACTAGAAAAACTAGGGATAACTGGAACATATCTCAACATTGTAAAAGCTATATATGCTAATCCCCAGGCCAACATTATTCTAAATGGAGAAAAACTGAAAGCATTCCCTCTAAAAACTGGAACAAGACAGGGATGCCCTCTTTCACCACTTCTATTCAACATAGTAATTGAAATGCTGGCCAGAGCAATAAGACAGACGAAAGAAATTAAAGGGATATAGATAGGTAAAGTAGAACTCAAATTATCATTATTTGCTGATGATATGATTTTATACCTAGAAGACCCAAAAAATTCCACCAGAAAACTTCTAGAACTCATAAATGAATTCAGCAAAGTAGCAGGATACAAAATCAACACCCATAAATCTAAGGCATTTCTATATATCAGTGACAAATCCTCTGAAAGGGAAATGAGGAAAACTACCCCGTTTACAACAGCATCAAAAAAAAAAAAAAAAAAAAAAACTTGGGAATCAACTTAACCAAAGATGTGAAAGACCTCTATAATGAAAACTACAGAACACTAAAGAAAGAAATTATGGAAGACCTTAGAAGATGGAAAGATCTACCCTGTTCTTGGATAGGCAGAACTAATATTGTCAAAATGATCATACTACCAAAAGCTCTATACAGATTTAATGCAATGCCAATCAAAATCCCAATGACAATCCTAATAGAAATAGAAAAAGCAGTCATGAAATTCATCTGGAAAAATAAGAGACCTAGAATAGCTAAAGCAATCCTTAGTAAGAGGAGTGAAGCAGGTGGCATCTCTATACCAGACATTAAATTACACTACAGAGCAATAGTAACAAAAATAGTATGGCATTGGCACAAAATAGGCTGGTAGACCAATGGTACAGAATAGAGGACACAAAGTCTAACACATATAATTTCAGTTATCTTATATTAGACAAAGGCGCCAAAAATGTACATTGGAGAAAAGATAGCCTCTTCAACAAATGATGCTGGGAAAATTGGAAATCCATATGCAATAAAAAGAAACTAAACCTCTATCTATCACCATGTACAAAATTCAACTCAAAGTAGATCAAGGATCTAGGAATTAGACCAGAGATACTACACCTAATAGAAGAAAAAGTAAGCTAATCTCCAACATATTGGATTAGGCCCCAAGTTCCTTAATTAGAATCGTGTAGCACAAGAATTAATACCAAGAATCAATAAATGGGATAGACTCAAATTACAAAACTTTTTCTCAGCAAAAGAAACAATCAGTGAGGTGAACAGAGAGCCTACTAATTGGGAACAAATTTTTACCACATGCACGTCAGATAGAGCACTAATCTCTAGAATATATAAAGAACTCAAAAAGCTTAACACCAAAAAAACAAATAACCCAATCAATAAATGGGCCAAGGAACTGAACAGACACTTCTCAGAAGAAGATATGCAATCAATCAACAAATACATGAAAAAATGCTCAACCTCTCTGGCAATTAGAGAAATGCAAATCAAAACCACTCTAAGATTTCATCTCACACCATTCAGAATGGCAGCTATTAAGAACACAAACAACAATAAATGTTGGAGAGGATGTGGAGAAAAAGGCACACTCATACATTGTTAGTGGGACTGCAAAATGGTGCAGCCAATATGGAAAGCAGTATGGAGATACCTTGGAAAACTTGGAATGGAACCACCTTATGACCCAGCTATCCCACTCCTTGGTCTTTGCCCAAAAAAACTGAAAACAAGCATACTACAGGGACACAGCCACATCAATTTTTATAGCAGCACAATTCACGATAGCTAAACTGTGGAACCAACCTAGATGCCTTTCAGTAGATGAATGGATAAAGAAAATGTGGTATATACACACAATGGAATATTACTCAGCAATAAGAGAGAATAAAATCATGGCTTTTGCAGGAAAATGGATGGAGTTAGAGAATATAATGCTAAGTGAAGTCAGCCAATCCCAAAAAGCCAAATGCCAAATGTGTTCTCTGATATAAGGAGGCCAATTCACAGTGGGGTTGGGATGGGGAGCATAGGAGGATTAGAGGAACACTAGAATGGCCAATGGGGAGGGAGGGAAAGAGAGGGGGGTAAAAGGGTGAATGAAAAAAAAAAAAAGATGGTAGAATGAGATGAATATCATTACCCTAAGTGCATGTATGAAGTCACGAATCGTGTGAATATACTTTGCATACAACGAGATATTTGTAAAAAAGTGCTCTATATGTGTAATATGAAATGTAATGCATTCTGCTGTCATTTATAACATCTTACAATAAAAAATAAATAAATTAAAAAAAAAATACCAGGCTGGATTGTCCTTATTGTGCAATTCCTGAGAGAATATAATGGTGGTATATATAACATGGGTTTACATCCTTTTTTGCTATAAGTTTCCAGTTGAAAAAAAAAAAAAAAAAAAAAACAGAATGGAAAGTAAGAGGTGACCAAAGTGTATTTCAGAAAAATTGTTGATGAGTGAGAGATGGAAAAAAAAAAATGTTCTGTTTTCTAGGGCATTTAAGAAGAAATGAGTGGAGGCAATTAGTGCCAACACTACTAAATACCACATTTTGGAAAATAATTGTACATAGATGATCAGGCCTGTTATTGGAGTTAAATCATTATTTAGGTGGTCTGTACAAGCATAATAGCACTTTAAATGGGTAGTAAATTTACAAATGGCTCCAATATTTTTTAGTCTTTCTGTTAAAGTTTCACCATTTTTCACAGGTATTTAGTTATGCACAATTAAGTAATGCTTACTTCTACAACGTCAACTAGATTCAAAACCTTTTGCTAAAAAATATCTTCCAAATAACTTGCCTAAGTGTATGGATTGATTTGTTTTCTTTAAAGGATTATCTTCTAACATAATGAATACACTCTGGAGGTTTATAAGTAAGTTTTTGATATATATTTGTCATATAGTATCCAGAAGAAATATAAGATTCTAGTTTTGGTAGAGTTTACAAGAAAACAAATAACAACAGGATACACGTGGAATATCTGAACCACACCACAAATGATATGAGCACAAGAAGGTTAAAATAATAAGTGCATTGGATATTGCTTTCAAGATACGCAAAACTTGCACTCTTCTGTTAGAAATTAAAAATTACTTAATATATGAGTTTTTCTGTCTTCCCACAAACTTGTCATAATCAACCACAAAAGGAATCTTTCAACCACCAAAAAAGCAAGAAAAGTGGAATTTAGATTATAACTTTGCAGTCTGAGTCAAAGTTAAAGTACAAAAATGTAGACAGTAGATGACAAAGAATAGGGATTTGATCTGTGAGTGGGTTGATATTAGAGCAGTTTCAGATTTAAGAAGTAGAGAGAGGAGATGCTGAAGATGTAACTTGGGGTGGGGAATTGAACCCTATCAATGTCCCTTGACAATGAGCAAAGATGGAATTTCTTTTAAATAAGTACTTGATTTTAAATGGTGCCTCCTTAAATACAACTCTCAGGATAAACTGAACTTCATGGGGCCATAGTTTGTAATGTGGTCACTTTCTCAATTGCTTTAGGTAATCTACAGTAAATTAAACCCTGAGATTAAAACTGATGTGAGAAAAAATATTTTCTTTTTACTTATTTATTTTTACTACCAAACCATGAAAAGACAATCACATACTAAAATATGAGATATTGGTATTTGGAATTGGGGTGCAGATTTCAATTTTTATTTATTAACAAAATACCATTTGAATGCATAGGATGTGTGTATCTCTCAAGAAATGTAATTACGTAATAACTTTTCTGAACACTATCTTAAGAAAATGTGATTCAGACCTGTAAGGTGATCTTAAAATAATTATTAACTTGAAAAATGTGAAAAATGAATACCTGGCTTGGGATTTTATGAGAAATATGTAAAAAGTCAGCAAAGAAATGATTTCCTGTCACCTATGATTGTGGTTAAAATGTAAATATTATAGCCATTATTTCATTGATAAAGTTAGAAATATTGTGTGAAACTTGGAGGAGCTTATATTTGAACATGGTTATCAAACTTGGCCATTATAGGTAGGTATTCTCAAGCTACTAATTCTTACCTAGAATGCTCTCAATATTATTCAGCTAATAGTATGACCTTGTAAATTGTGAACCAATATCTCACCCATTAGTTATGATAAAGTCACAATGTATCCTCATAATCTTATTATTTCTTATTTTAAAAATTGAAATAAATGTGAATTACTATATATATATATATTACAAAGAAATTAAGTATAACACTTAGATAGTATTCTTTAATGAAAGGACATAAAATAATCATTCACCTATTGGTATCATAAAACCATAGAGATAATGCAAGGTATATAAGTTTGGTTTTCATATGATGACTTTTGAATTAAAAGGAACATGTTTTCCACTTGCGATTATAATGTTAGTCTCCAATTTAAGTGTAGGAAGCTCTGAATTTGCCATAATTTTTACTTGTGGTATATGATATAAATATTAGGACATACTCAGTTTTAAATAAAAATTATTATTAAATAATTAAAATATTAAAGTCAATACATATCAGAAATTTATTTTTATGTATTTTTGCTAGGTGACTTTAAGTGTGTCCAATTAAGAATTTCTTATTTACTAAAGAAATTTATACTTAATAATTTTTTGAAATTGTAGGAAACTTCTTATATTATTAAGGTATTTTTTCTTCACACCCATAAGTTAAATTTTAGAATCTCTATTACTAAAATGAACAAAAAAATCACCTGTTTTTATTAGTTTCATTATATTTCAAAAATATATGCATGTAATATGAAAATCCTCAGTTCTTATCAATTACTGGTATGAAGGTTCTTTTTAAAAACTCTTTAGCAACAATAAAAAGAGATAATATTTTTGTTTAATAAATATAAATACATTTCTCTAACAAGATTGAAATTTTACAAAAGGAGATAAAAACCACTTAATCCAACATTTGTTTCTGAGTTGATTCTTCACGAAGCCATAGTTAATTAGTATTAAATAAAAACACATTTAAAGTAGATCTTAAAATCATAATCATTTATTTCTGGTCTATAAGTTTGGAGTTTTTTCAAATGCTGCTTATAGTGAAAATAGGAAGAATTTCTGCTCTAGGGCATTTGTATTTGAAAGGGAAGCAAATCTGTACTTTAAGACAAAATGTCAATGATTAATGTTTTGGTGAAATGAAGTATTAAAAAATCAGTGCTTCTACTTTAGACATGTTTCAGAAGTCAAAAAATTTAGTTTCAATTTAGAAGTATAAGAAAAGTACACAGATCATGAATTGTGACACCCAGACAATTTCATTCATGTTATATACCATGTTTCCGTTAGAACTGATTCAGTTTCTGGTAATAAAACCATGATATACACTGAACTCATTACTTATTGGTCTTTATATTAATAAATGTATATTTATAAACTTCTATATGTAAATATATGTAAATAAATATATAAATATATATGTAATATATAAAATAAAGATTGATAAATAAATATGTAAATAAATATATACATATATAAACATGCACATATATCATATATATGTTATATACACAAAACAGATTGAGAACTAGAAAGTAGAAACAAAACAACATATGTTTTCATGTTTAAATTATAGGTTTACATCTGTTTTTCAGTGATGTATAATTTTATTGCAATAAAATATCTATACTTCCAATATCTTTATGTAAGTCATCATTTACCTTTCAAATACCAGTTTGTAATATAATTCAATAATTTTTAAGAAAGCAAGGACAAAAGAAAAATAAAGAAAGGCATGAATACTATGAATTCATTTATTGTTTTAAGCAATATTTTTAATTAAATTATTGCTTATTACTAGCCAAATGCCCCTAGAATATTAATTATTAACTCCAAAACTGACAATATTTTTCAAGATATGCATTTTTATTCCAAAATTGGAATCATAACCATAATGCTTTAGAATGTATTAATCAGATATGTACATCCTGTTTTATTTCAATATCACAGTTCAGAAATTTCAAATCTTCCCTTGAATATAAAGATTGCTGAATTCTTTGATGCTATATTTCAGTCACTGATTTGCTTTTGAGAAAGAATGAAGTGTCCTTTAAATTTTTAAAGAGAATAACAACATTGTAATAATTCTTTTGTAGAGTACGTATAGTGACTCTTTATATCATTTGATCTTAGTAGAGTTCATTAAATTATGTTGATAGGCAGATTTTTTTCTGACACATACAAAAACACATCACTTAAGGAAAGAAATTTTATTTCAAATTTATAGCTTTCATGGCACACATATTAATTTCCTACAATAAACCACCCACAGATATTTGCAAAACAATTCAGTGTATGGGCAAAATAGATTTTATACCTTTGGTTTACCTGTTGATATAGATAATCTCGAATACTCTTGTTGCAGGAAAGACTAATTCTTAAAGAGCCATTTGCTTCAGAGTACATTCAAATGAAGAATATTTTCAGTTGGCAGGTGTTGTTTCTCTTTATAAAATGTATAATTGGTTGTTAATCTAGTTTTTTAAGTGTTCTGAAGTCCTCTCTTATTTAAGAGATGCCAATTTAAATCCATAAATTCAGATATGCAAGGAATATATTTTTGTTAATTTTGTACAACTAAATTCAGTATTCTTTTCTAAACTCCTTTTCTGGTTGACAGTTAAAGTTATGACAGTTCAATTCAAAAACCCTTGTCTCCTCTTTATACTCTACATAAGAAGAGATGTATGGGCTTTGAATAAAGATTTAGGAAATTTACCTGAAGCTATAGGACACAATATTCTATCTGCCTAACTTGTTTTTGTTGTTTTAATTAGTTATACATGACAGTAGAACGCATTTATGCACTGTAATATATCATACATAAATGGGATATAATTTCTCATTTTTCTAAGTGTACATGTTGCAGAATCATATTGGTCATGTAGTCACATATATACAAACAGTAATAATGTCTGTTTCATTCCACTATCTTTCCCATCCCCACATACCCTCCCTTACTTCCCTCTACTTAATCAAAGGTAACACTATTTTTCACTAGTGCCCCCTACCTTATTGTGAATTAGCATACACATATTAAAGAAAACATTTGGCCTTTGGTTTTGTGGGATTGGCTTATTTGGCTTAGCATGATATTCTCTAACTCCAACCATTTAATGGCAAATGCCATAATTTCACCCTTCTTTAAAGCTGAGTAATATTCCACTTAGTATATATACCACATTGTCTTTATCCATTCATCTATTGAGGGGCACCTAGGTTGGTTTCATAGTCTAGCTATTGTGATTTGAGCTGCTATAAACATTGATGTGGCTGATTTTACTTCTTGCACTTTAGGAGACTTGTTAAGGAAGTCAAATCCTAGGCAGACGCGGTGCAGATTTGGGCCTATTTTTTCTTCTGTTAGGTGCAGGGTCTCTGTTCTAGTTTCTAAGTCTTTGATACATTTTGAGTTGATTTTTATGCATGGTGAGAGATAGAGATTTAATTTTATTTTGCTACATATGGTTTTCCAGTTTTGCCAGCACCATCTGTTGAATAGGCTATCTTTTCTCCAGTGAATGTTTTTGGCACCCTTGTCTAGTATGAGATAACCATATTTGTTTGGGTTTGTCTCTGTGTCCTGCATTTTGTACCATTGGTCTACAAGTCTGTTTGGGTGCCAATGCCATACCGTTTTTGTTACTATATCTCTGTAGTATAGTTTAAAAGTTAGGCACCCATTTAAAGCATTTTTTGCTTCTCTTCTGACATGCCCACTTTTTTAATTCAGGGAACCTTTACAAATCCTGTGGGACACAAGCACTGGTCATATATCATCAGCATTGAATTGAATATTTGGTGGTTATTTTTTTCTGTGAGAATATAAGTAATTTCAATCCTGTAATTTTGGAACTCAAAATTCTGGTGGGAGATACTTCTTGCCTGTCTTGTTGTGTTGTGCCATCTCTTCCTCTAGGCAATGGAATGAAAATGTGCTATACACCTCTTCAGAGGAATCCTGGGTTATGAGCTGGAAAAAAAAAGAGCAAAATTATATAGTGATAATACAAATATGTTTTCAAATTCAATCACAATAAGTTATTGTCACTCTTCATCCAACATGCCAAAATTATGCATGCTACTGCTTTTGTGTGTGTGTGTGTGTGTGTGTGTGTGTGGTTGCTTTACACATGTACAGCTCTATAGGTGTTGGTGCAGAGTTAGGTTTTATTATAAATTAAACTTACTCAAACTCACATTAAATACTCAGGAATGTGCTAGGAATATTTTGTTATAGTTGTTGGTAAACCGTCTGAACACACACACACACAATAAGGGATGTGTAGGAATAGGGAACTACCCCTGGTCCTTGAGAGTGGACAAGGGCAGCTGTTGCTCCTCTTGAGGACAGAGTCATCGTATCACTACATCACTTTGGGACCTGAGTTCCTCTATTTTACAGCATTGAGTAGTTCTCTTTGTACCCTGTTTTATTAAAAAAAGCACGTACTTTTAATATGTCTATTGAAAACTTTCTTTCAGTTATATATTCTGCTGTGAAATTGTGGAGACTAATGTTAAATATGATTTTAATGCAAACACCACAGACATGAATAACTACTTTCTTTCACAGAGGCATAGAAAAAATTAAAAGTTAAGAGGAAACTGTTAAAACTTTATTCCCCAGATGTGTTCTGGCTATACTTATTAAAACTAAAATTACTTTGAGTGTTAAGAACAATCCCTGCAATGGAATGGACTCATTCAACCCTCTTTCCTGTTCGCTCTCAAAGTAGTAACCACTTATATCCTATAGACATATATGTGTGACTGCTCATTTACTGGGAGATACTAAAATGTTCCTCAAAAATTACAGACTATTCTCAACTAGAATGAATTATGATAAATTACACAAAATCTTCAAATCCACAGAAAACTAAAATATAATGATGTTTCTTCAAATTAGCAAAATACCACCACGATATTAGTTTATAAAGAACTTTAAACATCCCTTCCCAATAACTAAATGATATTGTTGCTTATTGCTTATGAACAATTTTTGTATGTATGTTTTTCATTTTTAAATCAAATTTGACTTATTAAAATACTTTAAATTTACTAAATTTCATTTGTTATTATTTTTTACTGTATTGCCCTTACTAAATTTCCTTATTTTTTCTTAATTCTTTAAAACGATCTCACTTAAAAAGCATTTATAGTAAAATTCAGCAAACCTAAAAATCAAACATGAAACACCAGGCTATCCAATGGTGAAAGAGAATAGTTCAAACTTGGCTCTAACACTATTAACCCTCTCTTAGCAGTAACCATATCCAACATGATTCATTGTCATCTTTGTTAAGTCTTTCAAATATCAATACATTTGATTCTGATGTTGATGTTCAAACAATGGAATTTGGAGTGTAAACAGAGATTTTTCACTCACATTTTTCATGTTGGAATGTAAACATACAATATTCCTCAATGAACACTGGACAAAAATCCACACTGGTTTGAAAAATATGCATATAAGGTATAGTATGTGAAATAAATTATAAAAATTAGGCCATGAAATCAGTAGATAATCTACTCATAGCCTAAGATGACCAGACTTAATATTCATCAGAATTTCTGTAATTTAGAGAAGTAGTAGCATAAGAAACTAGAACATGGTTTGAATGAATTCTGTTCTGAGTTAATAAAACCCTTACATTACTGGGGCATGTAAGGAAAACATTAGTACTTAAATAAATGACTGTCCATCCCTCCATAAAGTGAATTAAACAGTGGAGTACAATTGGCAATATTGACAGAGTTCAAAATATTAAATTCTCTTTAATCTACATTGACAAATATTTGTACTTTCAGGAATTGCATATGTTAATTGCAGTTCTGCCACTACTTGAAAAACACTGGTAATAAGATAAAGGTAAAATGTTGAGTTACTTTAGTTAATAACTGAGTATTTATTGAACATATGTCAATCACCATTTAAAAATGTGCCAGTTCTGTTTTGATAGGTAATAATCCCCCAAGTAAAATTAACACTATGAATTAGAGAGACAAGATTCAGAAGAGGCTTATAATTTCCATAAAATTATGCTATAATTTAAATAAAAAGTATTATCTCTATGCTCTATGTATATCATAACATATGCTTGTATTATATAGAAATCAGTAAGCATACACAAAAAAAAATGTAATATCAGTGAAAGGGGGAGTTTTAATGGCTGATACATAGTAGAAAGGTGATACACGCTTTACTGTATGTAGACATGTTTTCTGATTTAAAATATCTAAAAACCATGTTCTCAGCACTTTCAATTTAATCATGCCTAAGATTATTATCACATCATGAATAATTATAACAATACTTTGTATTTAATCAATATTTTTGGAACTCAGAATTTGAGATGGATGAGTTAAACTATTGCTTGGTTTTTAAGCAGATGGATAGATAAAGTTGAAACTAACTTATTCAGCAACTGAACATAAGAAGTTATGTTCTCACCGAGCACTAATTTGCCTAAGTTGTGCTTGTTCAGAGTGGGAAGCCGCATACTTCCTGTATTTTTGAAGTAAGACCTTTCTCTACACTACTTTGTACTCATATGATTTAAACAGATCTTGAATGTGTAATTCTATAATCCTATGATTTCTTATATTTACCAAAATTGTCTGTGTAATAGAGTAAGAAAACTACTTTCCTCCTAAGTATAAATGTTTGAATCAGTAAATATGTATGTGCAGAGCAGCTTGAATGTATGGGTAAACACCTGATATTTTAATACGATTTACAGGACATACCCCAATTGGCTTGTCAATTGCAAGTTACATAAAATAGGTATGTAAATCTATAAATAAAAGAGAGAATGTAAAATTCATAAATCCCATTGTTTATTTAATAAGAAGAAAGTCTACTCCTGAGGCAGTGCAAGTTCAATCAGAAATATATTTGGCTTGACTACCTGAGGAGATCTATTAATCTTCCTGCTCCAACCCAATTTTACATTTTACAACCGGAAAACATCCCCCCATGATTAAGAACCTGGAACTGTGCCTGTCAGTTATGAATCCTATAGTGTCAAGAACTTTATACTTCTGGACTCAGGTAGCTAGGATTTATTCCTTTGGAAAAGGCAATAACTATGTAGTTAGCAGAGATTTTGGCCTCATAAATTCTTCATAGCATCATTCAGTGTTATAAAACTCATAAAAGTATTGGGGGGCATTCTGATTTATAATCTGATTCAGCACTAAAGTTTGAGAACCAGAATTCAAATATACAGCATATGGTTACATGTTCATTTTTAAAGACACATGTATAATGAATTCATTGCTTTTAAACTTCTTTTTAATCTGGTATAATTTTAAATCACATGATTTAATTCAGTGGGAAGACTATCATCAGGGGTTAATAATAAATCAGTTCTCTTTCACTGAAAATATATATTCTCATGTTTTATTTCTAAAAGTATGTATGAAATTTATCATTTGTTCAGTGACTATTTCCTGTGGAAACACTATTTAGATGCTGTACACACATAGCTCTCTTTGCTTTCTTATCTTAGTTATTTTATACTCAATGATTTGTGTCTTAGTGATAAATACCATAGTCTACATTTATTGTGTATGGAGAAATATCAATCAGTTTTTTTCCATGCTGTGACAAAAATACCTGACAAGAACAACTTAGAGGAGGAGAAGCTTATTTGGGGCTGTTTCAGAGGTACAATTCATGGTTGGCTGACTCTGTTGCTTTGTGCCTGAGGTTAGGCAGAACAATATGTTAGAATGGCATGATGGTAGAAAGGTATTCAGCACATGGCATCCGGGACACTGAGTTAATCAAGGAGCTAGGGAAAAGATGTATTCCAAGGACACATTCACAGTGATCTACTTCTTCCAGTGACACCGCACCTGCCTATAGTCTCCACCCAGTAATCTATTTACATTATTAATCCATCAAATGGTTTAATTCACTGATGGAATAACAACTCTCATAATCTAATAATTTAATCTCAGAACATTCCTCTGAACATTCCTATTACATGAGTTTTTCACAGACATTTCATACTCTAATTGTAAGAGTCAAAAAGTACTAAAGACAACTTTACATTTTCAAACTGTATGTACTATTATTTGCAAAATACATTTATAAACTATATATACTATTATTTTCTTGGTGTGCTAGTATTCATTTCTGAAGGCAAAATGATTTGAACTTTCAGTAATTATGAGAACAATGAGGATTTGTAGAGCTGGAATTAAAAGGAAAGGGGTTAATACTGAGTTTCAATTATTTTATCTTGAACACTGTACATAATTTAAAAATCATTTAATTTTTGAAGATCAAGAATTCCAACGTGAAACATGACATTTTCTTAAGTTTTAATGGTTTAAATATTACCTCAGTGGTCTCAAATATGATGTACATACCCTAAGAGGTGCACAAGAGAGTCATTAGGACAATGAGAGAAATGACTGGAATTTCTATTCAAATGTCAACATTTTAATAAATATTTGTATGTTTTCAAATATGGATAATATTAGTTTAATAATATATATGTCTTTTTCATTATTTTTTTTAACTGGAAGAATTAGGTGATTAAAAATACATAGAAACTGCCGAACAGAGTAAATAAAAGACACAATTTTAAAAAAGATAAGCGAACAAACAGAAATTAAGATAGTTATATCTCTTAGAGTTGAACAGTAAAGTATGTGAAGTGACATTAATTTGAAATTTCTCATAATATAAATATCACAACCCCATTTATTTTTTTGGTTTCTGCATTCTTATATGAATATAACGACTGTGTCTCTACTACTTTTAGTATTATTTATTTTTTAAATTTTCTTTATTAGTCAATTAAGACTGACATTATAAAATGTCATGGATAAGGTAGCTTAAGAAACAGAAATATATTTTTACATTTCAATCAAGAGGCCAGTACTCCTCAAAGAAGATGCTGACTTGTAAGCTACCTGGTACCGAAAACCGGGAGGAAAACTCTCGGAGGCAGAGTAAAGCTTTTACTACTTTTACTTCTACTTTCTTAGAGAGAGCTTAGAGAGGGAAAGAAAGATTTTTAGAGAGAAAGATTAAAGAGAGCTTTTCTTCTTGTCTTCTTAGCTTAGAGTCTTAGCTTTTCTTGTCTTCTTAGCTTAGAGTCTTAGAGAGAAAGAAAGATAGAGCTTAGAGAAAGATTATTTTTTAGAGCTTCTTGCTTCTTTCTTCTGTCTTCTGTCTTCCTCGGGAGCCTCGGCCTAACTCTGACCAGCCATTACTTCTTCTATCTGGTTTCTCTTCTGTAACCGCTCTGCCTACGTTCTGGCCGCTCTGATTCTTTTCTCCGACCCGAACTCTTCTTCTGACCGACCGAGCTACTGCACGACTGACTGAATGAATTCTCCTTTCTCCTAACTCGGACCGCTTTCACCCGGTTATACCTTCAGCTTTGCGGGTGCCTACAGGTGCGTCACATACATATCAGGTGGAACTTATGGCTTCCAGCTAGCTGCAACAGCCCTTCCTAATTAGGGGTCCTTCACTGACTAATTCCATTTCTGGCGAGGTCCTTCTCCTTGTCTTGTAGTCACCACCTCTCTGTGTTTATATGTCTTCTCTTTGTACATGGATGTACAGAAGAGGAGACAGAGGGAGAGAGAGCACCTTCTCTAATAAGAACACTATCCTATTGAACCAGCATTCCCGGTTATGACTTCACTTCAAACTTACTTACTTATAAATGTTCTGTCTCTAAATGCAGTCACCTTTGGGGCTAAAGTTTCAACATATGAATTAGAAGAGAAAAAATTCAGTAGAGAGAATGATCCAGCAGAGAAGAATAAAATTTTTGCTGAAATTTGTCTTTCAATTTATTTAAAATAAACTTTAAATGAAGCAATGCAATTTCTAGTATGTATGCCCATATTATTTTTTAAAGATTTTTTAAAAGATGGACACAATATCTTTATTTATTTTATTTATTTTTATGTGGTGCTGAAGATCGAACCCAGTGCCTCACATGTGTGAGGCAAGCGCTCTACAACTGAGTTATAACCCCAGCCTCATGTCCATATTATTTTAACCTAGTATACTTAGTCAAAACAAGTATATGTATAAATTTTTATAACCTACATAGGATACTAGATATTATAAGATGACAAATAAATATACTGTAGATAATATATATTTCAAAAAGTCTTTTAATAATAGAAAAAAGTTTGTTAAATTTAAAATAGTCTATAGTGAAGAAAATATGTTGACATAAAAGCAAATGTAATTTTGTCTCTCTAAATGTCAAGGATACATACATTTGCCTTCAATAGAGATGACCCTATTTCTTATGATTTGGAAACTCTCAAAGGATGGGTAACAGTGGCTTAAATTATGCCTTGAGCTAAGGGAGACTTGATTTTCCTCTCCCACTCTCACAGCAATCCTTCCATACATCATCTGCCAAAAGGAAAAGGGAGAGGACAAGCAATAGCCCAAGGGGAGAGAGGCACAATGTTTTTCTCCAGTGCTCTGCTCTTGTGATTTTTAACATTGCTGAAATGTACATTTTGATTTCGGAATTGTTAAAAATACCTCCAACCCCTACTCCACACACCCACAAAGGTAAATAATATCTTATGCTTAGAAAATGAAACTGTCAGCAATCGTCTGTTTTTTGAATCTGGGAAAAGGACAGTAACACAAAATTCTGTCCTGAAGGTGAGATGATAAGTGAAGCAGTCTGCAGGGGAGTTTTTGAAAGCTTATTTTGCAGGCAGTCAGGTGCATTTCCTTCTGTGCAATATAACTGACCTCTGACTAAGTGGTAGAATATTTATAAAAATGTCAACTGTTCCATTTTTCTATTAAACCCTGTTGAGGTGACTCATGGGTTTAGAAAAACAGAATGATTACTGTTTGCAACTACAGCAATCTTGTACAATAGTGCACTCTAGAAACTAAAAATATCTCACATGGTATTCTAATTTAAATCCTTCTATTTTATTATTACCTAAGAATACCTTGACATCTTTAGAGATTTGTTCTTGAGAGAAAGCATTAAAAATATATTACTCAATATAAACATGTTCTATTGACCTAACGGAATATCTTCATAATTCATTGTATTTATTATAAAAATTATCTGTGGAATCATTAAGTTTATATTTCCAAATTTGTTACAATGTATTTCAAATTGTTAAGATGATCGGATTATAATCCCAAAATAACATCATTAATTTTTTTTCTTGAAATAACAAGTATACACAATGATAGAATGCTAAAATATGTAATATATGAAAAAATGTAAATTTCTTTCAAAATATAGAAAGTGTAACAGAAATATGGTGTTTCTCAATAAATATCAACTTTAATTTGCTAATAAGAAAATTTTGCATAATTGTAAATAATAGGAATTTATGGTAAAATTTAAAAATTTTGAGTATTGAATGTTAAGAAAAAGAATGATATTTTATCAATTCTCTTTCCCCTTTAGCAGCCTGTGAAAAGGCCCTAAAATAAAGCAAAAAACCTTTTCATACTTTTAAATGTAATCTAAGAACAAAATAAAAGTAAGTACGAAGGGGATTTTGTTTTTGTTCCTACTTTTTTTGTTTTGGTAAAGAACAACAAATAACATTACCTGAGTCTCACCATGGTCATGTAGTATGCTTGGGAATTATACATAAATTGTTTGGTTAAATTCTCATGACAAAGAAGATAAGAATTGTGATCAAATTTGGACTCAGAGAGATTAAGAACCTTCCTTGAGGTGAGCTAGCTAAGTAACTAGCTATTTCCACTAGGTTTCTTTGATTGAAAATAATAGAAATGACACTAAGCTAATTTATCCCAAAAGGATAAATTAAATATTAAGGCATAGAGCTACATTTCATAATCCATGGGTACAGATCCAATTGGGAATCAATATTTATATCACCTGGTTTGGGATTGTTCTTTGTCTTTTTAACAGATTAATTCTCCTCAGTCTGAAAAATATTTACTTCAGCCTCCCATATTTTCATGTTACAATGTGAGCAAATTTTATATATTGCAGTTGTAGCACTCTAAAGTGAATGGTTCTTTCTGTCTTAGTTCAATAGAAGTGTGCACTGTTAGATCAAACAACTTGCAAAAATGAATGTCACATCATATGACCCTATTCATAGTTGTACCAAGGGAGAATGAGAAGTTAAGAGGGTTATCTATAAAGTTGTTAAATGCGCAGAACTGGCACAGTTCTGAGTTTTAGGGTTCATTGTTTCAACCCATGGGTTAGACAATACTGTGGTTTCTTTAAAAAACCTTTCACATTTTACTTTTACTTTCCATCTACCTTTCGCCCAGATATAGTAACTGTGTTCTACAGCTGTAAATAACAAGTTAGATTGCATAAAAAACTAGATTTTAGAAATATTATTGTGAAGGGAAAATCCTGTAATGTAAAATGTTTGTAAATTACTTCAATGTATAGAGATTCTATTACTATCCTTGCTCTACAGAACAGAGTGTTAATGAGATTCTGAATTATTTTTGTCATTTGGAACTTTTTGAAATCAAGATCAATGGAATCTTGTTTTAGAACAAGATGCATGAAGCTGAACATAGTGGTCCACAACTGTATTACCAGTGACTCAAGTGACTGAGGCAGAATGATCTGAGATTTGAGTACAGCTTCCACAATTTAGCAAGACCATGTCACAAAGTAATATATAAAAAGGCCTGGGAATGTACTCAGGGGTAGAACACACTGAGTTCAATCCTTACTGCATAAATAAGTAAGCAAATAAAAACAAGACACATGAAATGTTAGGATTTGATTAATTCTAAAAATAGGTACAACGACTCTATCTACAGGAGTCTACGCTTCTGTGTGGCCTAAGCACAAGAAAAAATTAAGAAATAGAACATATTTGAATTTTTATTTCAAAACTGGATCAAAGGGAGGGAAAATCATTTGCTCTCATTTTTTATTTACACTACAGATATAGGTAATTTATACTGAAAGTTACTTCATTCTGACACTTCATACAGAGATATACAAATTCTAGAGCATTTTCATGTTAATAAAAAATTTTTAGAGAATAGTTTCCTGCAGTGCTTGGCAAAGTAATGTAACATGGTGCTTGATAGCACCAGCTCTGTAGTCAGATGCAAGTGTGAAGTACTATCTCTATTACTACACACCTCCATGATATTGTTCAAATTAATTATATTTTGTTAGTCTTCAGATACTAATCTGTTAATGTCATAATTAATTATATTTATTATGAAAAATTATCCATGGAATCATTAAGTTTATATTTCCAAATTTGGATCAATTGTTACAATGTATTTCAAATTGCTATGATAATTGGATTACAATCCCAAAATAATATTTCATTGATTTTTGGGGTTTAACACTGGGAATTATTAGTATATGAAGTCAAAAAGTATTACATGTAATTATTACAGTTAAGCAATACTTTATTTTTAGGTAAAACACATTGGCATTTGAATCTCTCCCTGTCCATTATTTATCTTAGAACTTCATGTAATTCCTTAAATAAATACACACATATTTACTTATTAAAATAGTAGGTGACCTGTGCCTGGTCTATTTCTTTTAGCATAATGTCTTCTAGTTTTATCCATGTTCTTGGAAATGCCAAAATCCCTTCTTTTAAAAAACTATTAATATACTTGTCTCTGTGTGTGTGTGTGTGTGTGTGTGTGTGTGTGTGTGTGTGAGAGAGAGAGAGAGAGAGATTTGAGGGAGGTTTTTATTATTATTATTATTATTATTATTATTATTATTATTCATTCTTCTGTCTATACACACTTAAATTGTTTCCATATATTGGCTATTATGAATAATGCTATTACATCTCTACTGTTTTCCATATGACTTACAATTCACATCCTAACCAACAATGCATGATTTCCCTTTTTTTCCATATTGATGCCATCATGTATTCTCTTTTGACTTTTAACAGGCATCCTACGAGTTGCAAGGTGGTATCTTATGTGGCTGTGACCTGCATTTACTTATGGTTAGTGCTGTTGAACATCTTCTTATATACCTGTTGGCCATTTGTATGTATTTTGGGAAGAATATCATGATCTCACTTGTATGTGGATCATGAAAATGTTAAACTCATGGAAACAGATTAGAAAAGTGGCTATCAGGAAAGAACAGGAAGACATTAATCAAAGGATCCAAATTGAAATTATAATATGAATAAGTTCTTAAGACTTAACCTATATTATGGTGACTATAGTTAAAAATAAATCAATGCATACTTGATATTTGTTAGAGATAGTTCTTAAGTAGTTTCAGCCCCCACACAAGAAAAGATAACTATATGAAAAAGCTTGAGTGTGGTAAGCATTTCAACATGTATTTATGTATCAACCATCACAGTGTTTACTCTGAATTTTTGTCAATTATAATTCAATAAAACTAAAAAGGAGAACAAATTGTTTTAAAATTAGATTGTGGTTTTTGAACAACCCTGTAAGATTTGTTTAAAAAACTTATTGAATCACATTAAAATTTTGCATGTTTTGTGAATTGTAGCTCAATAAATGTCATTAAAAATAGTAGATGATCAATACATACTAGGTCCTTGTTAATCAAAGTCAAGATGTGTTATCATCATCAGTGAACTTGCTAGAAATGCAATCTCGGTCCTCACAATCTCTACTAAACCGGAATGTGCATTTTAACAAAACTACCATGCAAATTGTATGATCATTAAAGATTGAAAAGAACCATGTTAGTTCTTCTCTTTCTCATAAAGAGTGTACATAAATGGCTCTTGATAAATAATTGTTGATGTGCTAACCCATATTACCTCAAGTGAAGCCACCAAGTGAGAGCTTATTATGTACTATTGAAATACAGCCATACTCTCTCAGAATTGTTAGATCGTTTAGATGAGTTTGACAGTTCCTAGTTTTGTTAGGCAGTGAGAGATTAAATCAAGAGCAATGCAATAAGTAGACACCAATTTACTTGAAAATCTTTAGAGAAAACAAGGTGAACTCTGTTTATCAAAACTAACCTCTGTTCATTTATTATTATCTAGTTCTCAGCCTCAGCATAATTACCTCAGATACATAGATTACTCTGGAAGAAAAATAGTGGTTTCTTTATCTTGAAAATGTAGATGTCCTTATATGCTAAGCATTGTGGGAGTACTTGATAAATAAAACTTGAATTGTTAAATCAGAACATATCCACTGCTCAATCTAGCTCTGTGGCTTTGGAAACTAACTCAAATTGGATTTAATCATTGGTAAAAGGGGGCAGCAAAAGTTTGTGACACAAAATTCTCCATTAGAATTTAAGATTTCATTCTTATTCTATTTAAATTGGGATGATCACATATGGTTAATTCATATTACCTGTGTGAAAATACAAACATCCATTCTTAACAAATCAAATAATTCAGTCAATTTCATCATTTTAAAAACTGAAATATTATCACTACCTATTTACCTATTGAAATAATATAACATTTTTCTATAAATCTGTTTTAAAGTTCTTGTTTTTTTTTTTTTTTTCCTAATACTAAAACCTGATTTAAAAGATAGAATAATGAAAGAAAGTTTCATAATATGGGTCTATTTCTACCTCTAACCTTACAGATTTGGGTGTGTTAGGTAAGTTTCAAAGGCTGTGATTTGAAATATTTTTTAATAAAATAAAGGAGTTGGACTAGACAAATTTTAATTGGAATTAATTATAATTTCAAAAATTTCAAAACCCATGTGAAACTTCTTTCCTTCCCCCAAGTAGTTTATTAAAACTTAACTAATTTGCTTTGTGAAAATAATTAAAAGCTTTGGTTGTAAAAGGAAATAAGATCACAAGAGGACGGGAAGGTTGTAATGAGCAGAAAATCATCCCCGCTGAAAGCATTTGATTACCAGCTATGTTAGAAACCCTCAAAATGTCTAGATGTACGTCTTTGTCATCAAATAACGAACATTTTGTTTCTGTGACAACTGAACAGAACTTGCCAAATGTTTATTCCATATAATCCATAATATGAGCTGAAATACCATTCTCCAGCTAATAAGCAGTATAAGCCCACACATGCAAAACCTGGCAATTGGACCTTTCCCATATAGTCCCATTACACAGACAATAGCATTCTAGAAATGTAACATTTTTGCCTATATTTTGCAGGTGCCCAAATTGTACGATCTTAAAAAATATTGGCTCACAATATGTAAACATGGGTTTATGACAATTTCATTTTGCCAAAACATTTTTCCTCTTGCCCCATGTATGTTTTGTGAACACAATGGTTCTAAAAAATATATTATTGCTAAGAACATTTTAGTACAACATTTAGAAAGAAAATGAACAATTTTAGGGTGACTTATAATGATGATTTTAGAAAGGGAAAATAATCTTGCATGTCAATGGAAATTATTAAGCATGTACATGTGTTTAGTATGAATAAAATTCCAAATTGAAAGGAGTCAACCAGCCCATGCAGATGGATGCTGTCCCAGCTGGAGAATGTTATTTGGAATACAGACAATTTTAAAAGTTTATGAAAATAGTCTCTTTTACTAGCACTTTACAAAAGGCAAAACAAAATAAAGTCCTAAATTATTATAAATAAAATTTTGGCTCACTTTTACCTGATATAGAGCAATTGACCCACAATATTAGATCAAGAACTCTTGTCAGGATTTACCATAACATTAAACTCTATCTCAGCTTCTATGTTTGGAGAGCTCAATTTATTACCTGTTCAAAATCAAGTGAACAGATGCTGGAAGAGTTTATCCAGGCTACTTCAAAGCATGATACTGGAATATGTGGATAAGTAAAGGAGTCAGTTATTAAAAACATTATCTGTATGGAGGCTACCCAAAAAACTAAAAATAGAACTACCATATGAGCTAGCTGCTCCAATACTCAGTATATCTCCAAAGGAATTAAAGTCAGCATGGTTTAGAGATATGCCATGTTTATTGCAACACAATTCCCAATTGCCAAGTTATGGAATCAGCCTAAGTGTCCATCAACTGATGACTGGAAAAAGAAAATGTGGTACACATACACAATAGAGTTTTATTCAGTCATGTGAAAAACTAAACTTATATCATTTGCAAGAAAGTTGGTGAAAATAGCATCACGTTAAGTAAGATAAGCCAAATACAGAAAGACAAGGATCAAGTGTTTTCCCTCATATGTGAATACTTCAGTTAAAAGGAGAAAAAGAAATAGAGAACGGGTCTGGAGCTGTATGTAGCTCAGTGGCAGAGTACTTGCCTAGCATTATGAAGCACTGGGTTTGATCCTTAGCACTGCATAAAAAAATAAATAAAACAAAGTAAAGCCATAATGTCCATGTAGAACTACAAAAAGTATTTTAAAAAAGAAATAAAGTGGCTTGGGAGACTGAGGCAGGAGGATCACGAGTTCAAAGTCAGCCTAAGCAACAGTGAGGCACTAAAGTAAATCAGTGAGATCCTGTCTTTAAATAAAATATAAAATAGGGATGGGGATGTGGCTTAGTGGTCAAGAGCCCCTGAGTTTAATCCCTGGTCTCCCCAAAAAAATAAAACCAAAAAACAAGCAAACAAACAAAAAGTAAAGAATATCATGAAAACAAGAGGAACAGAGAGAGATTAGGTAATGGTAGGGGGTCGGGGGAGGGAGGAGAGGAGTGTAAGGGGTGGTATTGGGAAGTGAAATTGATTATACTATATGCATGTACAATATGCCACAACGAAACTCATTATTCTGTTCAATTATTTCACAGCAATAAAAAATACAAGAATTTACAGGGTGGGGGAAGACTTTGTAGAGCAAAGAGTTTAAGGGTTTACAGTGTTTTTGAAACATTATCCATATGACTAAAAGGAAAAGAATCATCTGGCTCATGTTAGTAATATACGTCTAAGTGTAAGTAAATGCATTTAGAATCCAACAATCTATTTGGCCCTTTCCTTCTGGTTTTGTGTACTCTCATTTGGTGCCTATAAAATTGTATGCATTTTAGTTTATCTGGTCCTTATGTTTTATCTCATAAATTCATAAATTTTAGTAACTTTCTGTATTTCAAATTTGTGTGTTTTGGGTTATTTGGAGTCAATTTTTTTCTAACCCCACAATAGATACTGGGATACCGTTTCAAGTTCCTTGTCATGCAAACCTAGGAACAGATAGATACCAGCATGTGTAAGATCAAATACTGAATACTCCACAGCACATCTGAAAATTCTGCTGACATCTCTCAATCATTTTGTTCACAATTCCAAAACTTAAAATTCTCTTTTGTAGTAAAACAGGTATCAACACAACCCAATTGGATTCCAATGCTGAGTGTGGAAGTGCACAGCAAGTGTGTAACATGCCATGAACAATATCCCAATGCTAAAAGAACTTTTTAAACTGCAGCACTCAGTGGCCAGAATCGGGAAGACAGAGAACACACGTGTCAACTTAAAATTTCAGAATCTGACAAGGCTTGCTTTGATTATTCCCTGCTTTTAATGGCATAACATAAATCAATTTTTCAAAAATCTCTATTTCAGTATTATATTTTTGATCATTAGTGACCAATTTCTTAACTTTCTTGCCAAGAGCAAGTTTTTAATGTATTAAGTTGCTAGTTCATGTTGAAGCCCTCATTAAAAACAATTATTGTAGTTTTGCATGAAATATTCCCATAGACCATTGAAAGCATGATGCATGGATTTCAGGACATAAAGTATTAATTAATCTGTGTTTTCTCTGAACCAGTTACTAATCAAACAGCACTGAGTAATACTCCTTAATTTCTGCTTTAATTACCCCCTGAAATATCAATATTACCATTTGATGGGTGATGTTATAAGATTAATTAAATAATCTGAGAGAAATTGTTCATTATAGTTTTAAATGCTATATTAGCATTGTTATATATAAAATTATATTTCCTTAGTGGAATCACTAAAATTCAGCAATATTCCCTAATACTGGATTTAAGAATCCCAAACTACCCTTTCTTCAGCATTTGGAGTGATTCAGAAACAACATCAAGAATTTGACCTAGAGACAAAAAGTAAAATGGATAGTAGAAGTCAGAGTAAATAAATAACAAAATAAAATATAATATAGTTACTCCTCATTAATTATGGATTATGAATTTGAGGATTTGCCTACTCACTAAGATTTATTTACAACCTCTAAATCAGCACTCATGATATGTGCAGAATGATTCAGAGTCCTCTGATGCACACACATCCAGCTTCCCGGGATCTAAGGTGAGGCTCTACCTTCTTTTTCAGCTCTCATTCTAAACAAATACCCCTTTCACAGTATACTGAACGCCATGTTTTTCAAATTTTTGTGCTTTTTCTCAGTAACTTTGCTGTTTTTGTGTCTCCTAGCATAGTGCTTAATTGCTATTTACTGTTCCTAAGTACCAGAATGCTGTAATTTGTCCCTCAGAGAAATATGTTAGATAAGTTTGCTTCAGTTTTTGTATGAGCTGAATCGTGTAACGCTCTCTCTAAATTCATATTTTGAAGCCCTAACTCACAATATAACTGCATGTGATCACAAGACCTTAGGGAGGTAATTAAGTTAAATGAGATCATGGGTGGGGCATAGACCTGATAGAAATGGTGTTCCTAGAAAAGAAGAGACCAGAGACCAGAGAGCTCCTCCTTTCAGTCATCACATACAGAAGGCTGTGAGGACCCAAGGAGCACACTTGTCTGTTAGCAGAGTCATCAGCAGAAACTAAAATTGTCAGTGCCTTCATTATGCTATTCTAGCCCCCAGAACTCTGACAAAGTGTGTGTTGTTTAAACCACCAGCTTGTGGTATTTGGTTCCAGCAGCCCTAGGCAACTAATATAGTTATGATGCTGTTGATCATGTGCTCAGTGTAGGGAGCGCAACAATATATATGAAAGAAACTGTCTTAAAACAAACATATAAAGAAAGATTATATTTTGATTGGCTAAGGAAAATGTTATGACTAGGGACTTGCAGCAACAAAATCCTGCACTTCTATAAAGATTTGGTATTTGAGAATTCAGTGTTAATGGAAACTTTATAGAACAAAACAAACAATGAGAATTAATTGTACATAAATAAAGTAGTTTTTTTTTTTTTTTAATGATTCTGTATAGATATACTTGGAATCCCTCCAAAAAATATGGTGCTAGAAGACAAAGATGAACTAAGCATATTTTAAGGTTTTATCTAAATTCCATGAAGTCAAATTTCTTCAGTTTTAGATTTACTATTATTTCTCCAACCAGGACAAGATCATATTATTATGTGCCCAGTTTTGCAAAATGAATTACCACGACCAGAATATACAGGCAAAAAAAAAAAAAGTGATTTCTACATAATTCTATGAAAAATTGTGATTTTGTCAGCTGCAGAAATAAAGATGTCTCTTAGATCAACAAAAGAAAAAAAAAGGTATATTCAAATGCTCTCAGAGCTGTAAATGTAATCATGATTTAGATGATAATGAACATAGCTTTGATTATTAATGTAGTGACCTTCTTCATCTACAGTTGATGCTGGTTGTAATTACCCAGCATCAACTGTGTTGCAAAAATATTAAATTGAAAATTCTAGAAATATGTAATTCATAAATCTCAAATTTCATGGCATTCTGTTTAGAGTGAAATCTCCCAGTATCCTATTCTACTGCATCCAGGACAAGAAGGACCACTTCCTGAAACTAATCTGTACCACAAGCACTATCTGCATATTAGTCATTGAGCAGCCACTGTGGCATGAGCAACTGTTTGGTATCATCATGCATGTTTTCAAGTAACTTATATTTAACTTCAAATAGTACCACTGTGCAGCAATGGAAATGCTGGCAACTTGGATATGCCTAAGATAAGACTTAATGTCCTTCCTTTAAGTGAAAAAGTAAATGTTCTCAACTTAATAAGGCAATAAATAAAAATCATGGGCTGAGCTTGCTAAGATCTATGGTAATAACAAATCTTTTATCCTTGAAATTGTGAGAAAGAAATAAAAGAAATTTATGTTAGTTTTGGTGTCATATCTTAAACTGCAAAAGTTATGGCTGCCGTGTGTAATATGTCCTTAGTTAAGATGGATAAAAGCACTAAGCAATGTGGTTCAGTTCTATGCGGAGTTTCAGTTGTATCACTATTGTTGGCACATACTCAGAAAGTAGGCTTCAACTTATGTACTTTTGTAAATTGCTAATTTACAAAACTACTGCTTAAAATTGATTTTATGAAGTCAATTAAACTTATTCATCTTAAAGAATGTTAAAGTTATTTTTCTCCATCTATATACATATATATATGTATATATATATACACATACACACACACACACACACACACACACACACATATATATATATATTCTTTTTAAAGAATAGCCACATAGTTAATTAGCTGAATGTATTATTCTTATTGACTGAGTATTCAAAATCTGATAAGACAAAAATTTATTTGATTTAATGAGTTCACTAATGAGAAAGATTTGATTACAGTCCCTGTATAAACTTGGTTCTCTATTACCCTATCATGGACAACTGAAATACATGTGTATTATTTTGGATTGTTGGGGAAATCAGTAATTAGAAAACAACAGTTTCTACAGGAAAGTATATGAAAAACCATTCGCACATCTATAAAATTCTAACAGATCCACAATTTCAAGGACTCTGGCACATAAATGGAGCCAGTATATGCAGTGCTTGCCAAAGGGCTTCATTTCATCTCCACTAAAGAGTAAAGATGTCACAGAATTTGACATAAGAACTGGCAGGCAATAGTCATGTTTATAAAGATAAATATTACAAACTCTAAACTTTTGATCATATGTTCATGCATGTCTTCTCTAAATGTGTGACACTGGACAAACCGCTATAGACCTATTACAAGAGATAATGTAGAAAACCATAAAATAATTCACATAATTTTTGGTACATGGTAGATGTTCATAGTTAATATGTTCACTTTTAGAAAAACCTTCTGCCATGAGTATGATGTTACTGATAGCATAATAAACTGTAAACTTTTACAAATACACAGAAATGTGCACATATATGCAGTGGTAATAGCTTCCCACCAAAAATAAAATAGCAGTACAATCTGACTTTCCCTGGACACACCTTAACTTTATCTGAATTAATTCAGAAGTTCTGGGTTTTATTAATGCTCATATTCCTAGATGCTTTCAGAAGAAATCAAGAGTGGTTCCTCTATTACTGATATTGTAATCCCATAACCAAACTATCAAATAACATTCTAATTGAGTTTATAAACAAGATTGATACAATATATATGATCTAGTCAGATATACAATGTTTACTTCATGATGAATTTTGTACCATATCAACAGAATAGTAGAGCACCAGAATACCTGTGCAGAGGATTGTCATATTGCTTATAATTTTATTTCAAAATCTGTATATAAACTAATTTAATCCAGCCTCATCAAGCAGATAATTTCAATGAAAAATATAGCATAAGAATTTGCAAATGTATAACTCAATACTCTTACTAAGAATGGTTTAGACCTAAGCTTCCATTTAGTTCCCTAACATTATTGAGTATTCAAATGTTTGAGCTGACTGATTAAATGAGGATGATTAGCTGAACATTGTTGCATTGTAATATTTCTACTCTTGTCTCAAGTGAGCTCTCTGTGAATGCAAAGTACTTATGAATGTATCATACGATTTATGACAGTATCTATATAATGTTCCTAAAAAGAAGTGTACCTTTGGCAGAGTTAGAGTTGAAATATGCTTACTCAGTAGCATATCAGATATTAATGCTCATCAAAAAGAACTAAAAATTGTGAAAACCAATATGTTCCAGTTAGTCATTTCACAATATGGCTGAGGGAAATTTTTTCTAGATTTTATCTAGAATATGTAGAAATCATATCTAGGTGATGTCTAAAGTGAGTTCTGGAAAACAAAGAGATTTTAATGTTTATTTATTTATTTTTTTAGCTGCCAATGGACCTTTATTTTTATTTATTTATCTATCTATCTATCTATCTATCTATCTATCTATCTATCTACTTATTTATTTATTTATGCTGAAAATTGAACCCAGTACCTCACACTTGGGAGGCCAGTGCTGTAGCACTGAGCTACAACCCCTGCCCCGGAGATTTTAATCTTAGTGAAAACAATGTGAAATATTCAGGAGAAAGGAATAGTAGGAGTGAACCCAGAAATCCTAGCAGAAGAGCCATGAAGAGAAAAGAGGTATATTAGTATTTTACTGCTGCTACAACAAGTTATTTAAATATAGCTTAAGGAAAACAAATTTGTTCTTTCACAGTTCTAGAAATAAGTTCAAAATCATCTTCACTTCACAAGTTTCCTTGCCTTTTCTATCTTCCAGAGACCATCTACATTTTTGTGTGCTCTCCCATCTCAGTAATTTCTTCACGCTAACCTCTGCTTCTGTCATCACATTGCATTCTCTTCTGACTAACTCATCCTGACTCTAAAATAATTGTTTGTATTTATTATACCAACCTGTACAGGATAATCTTCTCATATCAAAAATTAAAAAAAAATATTGTGTATGTTTAGGATACACAAAGTGATGTTGCTTGTGTGTGTGTGTGTGTAAAGAAAAGGCTTAAAAATAGTGGAACATTTTAACATATACATTATCCAGTAGTTATGCATTTTCTGCTTCTATGAGAAGAACAGGTATAATCTACCCATTTAACAAAATTTTGAATACAGGGCACTATCATCAACTATAGTCTCCTGCTACACATAAGGTATTTTGACTGGTTTATCCTATGTATTTGTTAATTTGTATTCTTTGGTCTACCCTTCCCAATTCCAATCACCCACCCAGATCCTGTTAACCACTGTTTTATTACCTCTGTCTATAAATTTGACATACAAACTTACATATATAAGTAGATTTCACAATATTTTTCTTTTTGTGCCTAGTTCATTTCCTTAGCGTAATGTTCTTCAGGTCTATCCATGATGTGACAAATGGCAGGATCTCCTCTTTCCTTAAGACTGAATAATATTCTATTACATGCGTATGTATGTGTTTGTATATTTGTGTATATCTATCTATTTATTTATCTATCTATATGTACATAGGACTGTTCCTTTATTCTTTAATCCAGTGTCTGGCATATAGGTTATTTTTATATTTTGGTTAATGTGCATAATTCCACAATGAAATGTAGTGCAGATATCTTTAAGAATTGTTTTTTTTTTTTTTTTTTTTTTTTTTTTTTTTGTACTGGAGATTGAACCCAGGGGTGCTTAACCACTGAGCCATATCCACAGGTTTATTTTATTTTTATTTTTGAGACACAGTCTTGCTAAATTGCTTAGTGCCTTGCTAAATTGCTGAGGTTGGGTTTATACTTGAGATCCTCCTGCCTCATCCTCCAGAGCTGCTGGGTTATAGCTACTGGCCCAATGCACACAATTCTTTAAGACGTCTTGATTGAATTTAGGGAGTGTAAAAAGCCAGAAGAGGTATTTCTGGACTTATATCTTTACTTAATCACATCTGTCCCTTTTCTTACATAAGGTAAGATTTACAGGTTCATTAAAGTAGGCAATAGATATGTTTTGTGGGTAGATGACCTTGATTAGTTTAACTATACTTAGTTTTTACCTAGAATGATATAATAAGACTTTGGTTCATCCATAATTGAGGTTTTATCTGGCTATGTAAGCATTACCCACATTGGGAATCTATTAAAATACAGACTTGGTACAATTTAAAATTTCTCCTGAGAATTTGAAATCATGCTGTAGAGAGGAAGTCCTAACCAAACAATGAGTACTAATATTTTTAAAATCTTAATTTTTCCAGGTGATTCTTAAGTGGATGGCTTAGGAAATGCAGTTTGAAAAACACTAACATGAACACAAGGTTGATTATAGTAATATTTACACTTTAGGAGGTTCATTAATTTTGGAAAGTTGTGATGTTTGCACATCAGAAAATTCTGATGGTACAAAAGATCGGGATATAGTGGTGAGAATTAAAATAAGGTAGGGAATTGTTTAGGTCATTTATGACAAAATACAGTGATTTAGAAGCTGTGGTTTACTAGACATTCAGATGGCAGTTTTAAGAAACAAAAACAAGCCAAACAAAACTTCAGAATTTGGGAGAGGAGCTGCGGGAATAGTAAAGAAAACATCTGAGATGCATGATTATTCCTAGCTTTAGAAATTATTATGATGTGTTTGAGTAATAATGGCTAAGTTGTGTGATACAGAAAAAAAATTGGCATTTTTTTCATATTTTCTCTATAGTCTAATTGCACTAAATACCAAAGTTTACTATTTCTTTGTTACCTCAAAATTCGAAGTTCACAAAATGAAAAAATAACTTCAACTTGTTTATTCAGTTTTTATCACCATGATTGTTGATTTCAGAAATGCTTTTATTTACTAATAACTAATATCACTGACTCAAGGCATTACTTATATTTATTCCTTTTTAATGAAAACGTCAAGTACTTTTAAATAGCTCTTTCCAATCTTATTAGCATGCATCACTATAGCTACAAAAGTGACAGGGGATAACTTATATAGAAAAATATTTTTGATTTTAAAGTAATTATCAACATAAATAAATTTTGACTCTTTTATTTTCCTTTCCTGTACAAGAAACCAGTTTGAAGATGGAAGAGAAATATATGTGTCACTACCATAAATAGTTTTTTAAAACAGGATTTTGCAGATTAAGGTAATTAATTAGCTTATCACCTCTCTCATCACCTGAAATTCTGAGCAATTCTAAAAATCTTTCAATGATTAAAATTTCTTTTCAAATTCAATTTCACAATAGTAGTGACTTTAAAAGAACAATGGATATCATATTGCTAATTCTACAAAGAAAATGTTTTAAAAATCTGCTGTTTGCTCATATTTAAATATTACATTGTTATTGAATATTAACCCACATATGATGAAAAATACATAAAATTTCATCAAATATCTTTGTAAATTTTAAAATAAATCCTTAAACAAAATGATGCTTATACATTATTTGTTTGATATATAAAGCAAGAAAAATTCATGATGTTAGAAATGGTTCTTGGTAGTTGAACAGATTTGTTAATATCCATATCTGAATTATAACTAAATACCTCATATCCAAGGAAAGCTATAAATACATGTCTTTCCCTTGGTTTTATTATGCTCATGTTACCTTATCCCCAGGTTCTAGAGTGACCATATATAACTTCTTGTCCAATTTGATATACAACAGAGAAAGGGATGAGTGAAGCAAAAGGCAACACAGATAAGATTTTGGAATACTTATATAAACCATGTCTGCTCTATGAAAACCAGAGCATATATATGTTGTAGTTCATATGGATATATCTCAATTCATCATATTTTCATATTTCCACTTCTTTTCCTCAGTCACATAAGGTATGAATTTATATTAATTCTTATCAATTAAAAATCATGTCAAAATTTAAATTTCTTAATAAAACATTTTCTCATAAGGATTTTTCTAAATTATATTGATATACATTTAACATTAATTTTGTGTGAGGTTTTTAACATTACTTTGTTGAGTGCACTTTTATTCAGTTAATTTTAACATGTAATAAGTCACTTAAAATCCAATAGTATAAAATTATAATCACCTATTTAGCTCACATTCTGTGGTTTAACAATTTAAGTTGTTCTAAAGTGGGTGTTTTTGCTGATCTGGACCAGGTCCAGCTGATTTTGGCTGGACTCAGTGAAGCATCTGTTGTCCCCTGCCAACCTTGCTGAGTGTTGACTCCTGTTAAACTGGCTTCACTAGTATGGCAGTTTATGTGCCAAGTGTCCACTTATTCATCAGCAGACCAGCTTGGGTTTGTGCACAGAGCATGCAGCAACACAAAAGGTGTAAGAAGGCATGTGAATAGATGTAAAAGTTCATACATCCAAATCTCTCTATGCATGCACACCCATACCATATACACACACCATTAGTTATCCACAATAGACAGCAGAGTTAATTAGGGACTGATTCCAAATTTAATTATATCCTTTTACTTTTTTTTCCTCATTTGGAACTTTAAATATATTAAAATAATGATAAAGAAAGGAATTTATTTATTTTATCTTATTTGAAAATCTGTTTCTAGCTCTGAGATTAGGATGAAAACAAAGTAAACAACAAAATCCAGATGCTAAAGGAAAGGGAATGTTGACAAAAGAGTTGTGCTTTTCTTAGATCAGAATAAAAAATTCTTACTAATGAAAATTTCAAAGAACCATTGCAATGCAACATCAATATTTTTTTTTTTTTTTCCCAATTGTTACAGCCACTACTTTTTCAAGGAAATAAATGTTTCTAATTTTGTTGCTAATTAAAAACACCTCAGTCCACTTGTATCTGTACATCCCAAAGATTGGGATTTTAAATCTCCACTAATGAAGCTATTCTTAAAGGTCCATGTAGCAGGGATTTTATGTTCATCACTAGCAATGTTATTATTTTTTATTGTTAGTTTAAGCATTTAAGCTTGTTTATTTCCTGGTAATAATTTCTGAATGTTGAATGATTTTCAAATAATTTGAGGTAGGCAACTTAATTATAGGGCAATTTCTAATGTGTGAGATACTGAGTTCAATCTCCAGATCTTCAAAGGATAATAATAATAACTTCAGGCAAAATTACTAAATGGTACTGTTTTGTATACTCCAATCTGAATCCTCCTTTTTGCCTGAAGTTTCTTTTTGAAAAACTGAGCAAAAGAATGAGTTCTTCTTTGAAAGTGTTTAGTGTATGAATTTATAATATAAGTGCATGTACAATTTCTCAATCATTGTGACCTGACAATCCCAGAACTTTCTCTGACCTTCCCTTCATGGTTTACCTGTGATTACTCTAATTATTGTTACCATGATTTTATATTAACCTTGTTCTTTCCATTTTGAGGGATTTTAATATGCTACAAGTTGAATATTTTAGAAGGCTAGTCTCACATTTTAGTATTCTTCCCCATCTGGTACTCAAATGCTTTGCTGTCTATGAAAATAAATGTATTTTAATTTCTTTATTACTGAGAATTATATAAAGGAAAAGTATTCAGATTCTGAAAATCTGTTCCCTTGGTACAGCCTCCTAGCCTCCTGTCATTTATACTTTATATATATATATGGCAATGAAATCTTATGTATGACAATCTTTCCTTGTTATGGGCCAAATGGCATCTTTTGTAATCTTTTTATTTTTCACTGGATTCAGTTGAATGAACAAGTAATGGTTTTCCATTTCAGTTTGTTATTCTAATCCCCTAAATCTCCTGTTCTATTCTACTGACTTTATTAATTTTTTCACATATATTTTCTCACTAAGCCTACAGCACTTTTATGATACCCAAACATTTTTGTTGTTTGCTGGCAGTACAGGTCTCTGTATAATTTGATATTGTTAACAGCCCCAACAGAAACTGTTCTGCTTCCTTGGTTCCTATAACATAATTCTTTCCTAGGTATTCTTTGATTCTTTCTAATCACTTCTTCAGCTCTTCCTTTTTTATATGTTCTACCTAAAATCTAGTCTTTTCCCCTTTTCCTCTGGCTTTCTTTCTTTCAGGGTAATTGTATCTAATCCACATCACTTGGCCAAACTTTATGCTAAATGTTTCCATCTATGGAGCTCTACCACTGGCACAATGATAATTGCATTTTTTTATATCTTTGCAGATGTGTCCTAGAGAGCAGAGTTTCAAATCACAGGTCCATGTTTAAAAGCCCCATATGATTTAGGTATTTGTAAGTTTTCCAGTAGTATTTTCGTATTTGTAAGTTTTCCAGTTATATTTTCATATCCTTCATCTACTTTACAAAACTTCTCACCACGGATAGCTTAGGTTTTGCTGGTAAACTTAAACTCTGATACTGTGAAACAGAGGAACATGTCCAAATCCTATGTACGTTTTTTTGAGCTGCCTGAAAATCTACCTTGACAACATCTCTGCCAATGCCTTAATCTCAAATACATTTATCTTCTTTGAAATAACTTTGCTTTGTCACCTGTCAATTTTAGACAACCAATATTAATTGGCTAACATGTTTATTATAAACATTTGCTATTATATTCTCTGCATTTTTAGTATCTCACTTTGACACCATTACATAATTACAATTTAAGTAGTTATGAATAAAAGTTAGTTGGTAAATATCAAAAGAATACTGCCTTTCTTTGTGTCAGATGGATGTCAGAAATACATGAGGAGGACAATTTATTAATGGTAAATGGACAAATTTTCCAATTCTTAATTTTTCATTATCTATGCATGCAACCCAGAAATATAACTTAATCCATTTTAAAAAGTTGTTGGAATAATGGTTATATAAGAAAAAAAAAAATGCTGGGCGCAGTGGTGCATGCCTGTAATCCCAGTACCTGGAAGGCTGAGGCAGGAGGATCATGAGTTCAAAGCCAACCTCAGCAATGGTGAGGCACTTAGCAACTCAGTGAGACCTTGTCTCTATAAAATACAAAAAAAAAAAAAAAAAAGGTCTGGGGATGTGTCCCAGTGGTCAATTGCCTGGTACAAATCCAATCCCTGGTACAAAAAAAAAAAAAAAAAAAAAAAAAGAAAAGAAAAAGACTTTCTGATTCACAAATATACAATTACAAAAATATTATTCTCTTATTTATAGACATTATGTATGCATATAATACATGAATATAAGATATGAAAACATGATTTTATGTAATTATAAACATATATCTGCACTTTATGTCTCTATAGTTCTCTGAAACCAAGGACAATGGGAAAGGAACTAAGTTTAACTAGCAGTATTACAATTTTCTCCATGAAACAATTAAATTAGAAAATGAAAACTCAGGGGAAAGAGTTCATTATTCCCTCTCATTTAGCTGAATGTTCTAAATCTACTATTCCAAGTTCTAAGAGGGTCATGTAGCTTTATTTAATATAATAATAACCCTCAGATTATTAATATTTTTGACAATACAATTTTATACCAAAAAATAAAGGAGTCCTCAAGTGAGCTTTAAAAACATCTCTCAAGGAATAAGCAGCTCAGCCTTCATGATTTCGATAACAACTGAACTTATATATGAAGAACTTGGTGGCGTAAAATCCTCAAGGAGATCTCTGCTGAGAGATAAGAAAATTAGGTGTTTTTCAAGTAGAATATTCTTACAATGGTGGCAATAAGTGGCCCATCAACCATGGAGTGTTAATGTGAATCAAGAAATTGTCCCCTTAATCTTCAACATGGTAATTTAGAGACAAAAATATAATTGTGAATATTTTATGGTTTAGATATTAGTTGTTCTCCAAAAGCTTATGTGTAAACCAATGCAAAAAAAAAGTTCAGAGATGAAATGATTGGGTTATAAGACTTTTACCTAATCGGTGCATTAATGCCTGATGGGGGATTAACTGGGTGGTTACTGTAGGAAGGTAGGGCAAGTGGCTTACTAGGGCATGCCTTTGGGGTATATATTTTGTCTGTGGTGAGGGGAAAGTCTCTTTCTTTACTTTTCTCCACCACACTCTTCCACCATGTTGTTCTGCCTCACTTTGAGCCCCAAGGAATGGAGCTGCCTGTTTATGGACTGACCTCTGAAACCAATAGCACAAAGAAAACTTTTTATTTTTAAAATTGTTCTTGTCATGTCTTTGGGTCAGAGCAATGAAAAACAAGCTGAAACAGCATATATATTTAAACAATAATAATATGAAACATCAATATAAGTAATTTCATTAAATATAAAATTATAAAAATATTATTCTCTTATTTATAGACATTATTTTATATGCATATAATAAATGGATGTAAGATATAAATATGATTTTATATAATTATAAACATATATCTGCACTTTATGTCTCTTTAGTTCTCTGAAACCAAGGACAATGGCAAAGGAACTGAGTTTAACTAGAAGAGTGATTGTAAGATCAGAGTAGCCAAAAAATGTTACTCCCGCCGGGCGTGGTGGCGCACACCTGTAATCCTAGCACTTTGGGAGGCTGAGGCAGGAGGATAGGGAGTTCAAAGCCAGCCTCAGCAATGGCGAGGCACTTAGCAACTCAGTGAAACCCTGTCTCTAAATAAAATACAAAAAAAAAAAAAGGCTGGGGATGTGGCCCAGTGGTCGAGTGTCCCTGAGTTCAATCCCCGGTACCACAAAAAAAAAAAAAAAAAAAAAAAAAAAAAGTTACTCCCTACTGTTCGCCTGAAAATTTGTTCAATCACACTCCTACCACAATGATAAATTCATTCTTATGAATATAAGCACACTGACTTGTAGTGAGAATTATGAGACTGCATAATGACTTGCTATAATCATTCATAATTTAATTCAGTGATAAAAATCTAGATATTGATAACTTTTATCACAATTTAATTCTTTGATATTGAAACAAAATATTTTAAATTGCTTCATGGAATCTCTGACATTTAAAAACATGATGAAGCCAGGTATGATGGGGCACCCTCATTATTTTAGTATCTTGGGAGGTTGAAGCAGGAGAACTACAAGTTCAAGGCCAGCTTGGGCAACCCTGTATTGAAATAAAAAATAAAAGGTCTGGGATGTAGTTTAGTGGTAGAGTACCCCTTGTTTCAATCCTCAGTAACATACATAAAACACACACACACGTACAAAGTAAATGAATGAATGAATATATAAATAAATAAATAAATAAATAAATAAATAACAGAGCTATGGATATAGCTCAATGGGTAAGCACTTGCCTAACATGTGTAATGGTCTTTTTTTAATGTCAGGAAGATACATTTTTGTATTAAAATAACTAAAAATAAGGATTCTTACCAGGAATTCCTACCAGGATCTGATAATGAATCATAATCCCTCCTCTGCTTTGGTGACTGCTCAAGGAGTCTATTTGCATGTGTGTGTGTGTGTTTTATGCTCAGGTAATTTTTCATCATTTCTTTCTTCTCCTCCCCCACGTATTCTAGGGAAAACATGCTGGTAGTAATGCTATTCATTCCACCTGCTTCGCTGAAATTAAATATTTTTACCTGAAATGCCAGAAAGTTCTCAAATATTCTACATGAACTTTAAAAATATAATTGAAAATTTACAAAGGAAGAAGCACAGAGTTTTTTTTTTAATATTTTTTATTTTGAGACTTTTCCCCCATAATGTGCCTTTTTATTACTTCAGACTTTTTATAATTTGTTCTAACTAGTTAAACATGACAATAGAATGCTTTTTTTTTCATATTATAAATATACAGAGTAAAATTAACTTCTAATTCTTCTAGTTGTACATGATATGGAATTACACCGGTCATGTAATCATATAAGATGCACAGAATTTTGACACATAGTTTTAAGAACTTTTTAGTAACAACATTTGATAAAGTTGTTTTATAGATATTTTAGGCATTAATTTTATTAGCTCTTATTTAAATAATTAATTTTCATTGAAGTTACTATCTTGGCAAGTTTTATAATTAAATTTGGATATTTAACTTGTCTCAAATGGCAGATTTTATACTTGCAAGATAAAATTCAAACTTGATGCATTGCCTGAAACTGCTTTGCTATTACCTGATCTCCTGCTCTCCATTCTCAGCCTTACATATTATTTCAAGTTTAAAAATATGTGACTTCGAGTGTAGTTGTGGTTGTTTATAACTCTGTTCATTTTGTAAATACAACTTATTTTGCCTAGAATATTTTTTCATGCTTGAACTATTCAAAAACATCTGTGCTGTTGCAACCCTGAAATATTAATACAGAAATGCTTTCCAAACTAACTGTGAGATTCTTCTCTATCCCTGTATTCATATAAACACTCCCTTTGTTTAATTCAACTACATTAAATGAGTTGTGATCACAAGGTGAAATACCATCAATTTCTTACCTGTTTTCTAATTCTTTGTGCATATTAGTCATGCTTCTTTGTTTAAAAAATTATGAGAATCTCATAGGGATATTGAGATAAAGTAGGCAATTGTGAAGTAATTGGCAAAGTGCTTGCCATGTAGAAAAAGCTTAGTATGTGGTAGTCATTATGTGACATATTTATAATTTTCTAATAGAATAATTTGAATGTTTTTTTTCAGTTTTGATGATAATTCCAAGATGATTTTTAAGAATAGAACAAAATGCCCTTAAAATGCTCATATTAAATACCTTACTATCCTGTTAGAGAATAATGACCAAAAAATAAGCCAAAAATTGTCCACTCACCAAAACATAGTTCAATCTATAATGGGGGAAAAAGAATTTAAAATAAACGTGGGAGGTGATGCTTTGTGACAATGAAGCTTCTGCTACATCAAAAGGTAAATGATTTTCTTTGCAAGTCACACACCATTGTGTCAGTTACTTTTATCCTCTCAACTTGAGAGAAAGCAATTTAAACATTTTATGTGGCTACTGGTGAGCAAAGAGCATAGACTCATTATTAAGTTAAACATTACAGTAGAATGCTTCTACTCATCCTTCCTCCTATAGATGTTCTGTGAATTCTTATTTATTCTTCAGGACTCTGATCCAAGTCAGCACCACAAAGATAACAACATCTGACCTCCAGCATTTTGCTCATCTTTTTCTTTTAAGCTTTTCATTCCCAACAACCAAGCTGAGGCAGAGATTCAGGGTGTTCTAATAGTACTTTGCTGTTCACACATAAATTTAAAATTTTTATATGCTTTTTATTGACATTGTGTATGTGTGTGCCAGAGATCATTATTTTCTTCAAATAAGACACTACTCTTGCTTTTAAGTTTTGGTCATGTGTCATGTATTTTTATCTTTCTAGCATTCAGCATCCATCACAAGGGGGATAAAAACACAGTAATCAGCTTAATATTCATCTTAGTATGCATGTAAATAAGGATTTTTCTTAGTTTTGGAAAATGTATTTAAAACTCCCAATTCCTTTTATATTTCAGGAACTATGTAGAACATTTGAGTCAATAGTAAAAACTTAACAATGAGGCATTATGAATACTATCAGAACATACTTCCTGTTTTTATATCCATAAAAAAAGGAAGGTGATGCTTTGGTGACAATGAAGCTTCTGCTACATAAAAAGGTAAATGGTTTTCTTTGTGATATGTAGTAACTGTTTTCCTTTTTGAAATATATATATAGCATGTCTCAGCTCTGTCAGTTGCTTGGGTAAACAATGGTTACTCTACTGTACACTCTGATGCTAAGCTATGAAGAATGGAAAGTTAGGTGTATGAAATGAATTTTGACTTTGGGTAATTTCAACTTACAGTGGGTTTATTGAAACTTGACCCTATCATAAGCCAAGGAGCATCTGTACAGCTTCTGCAATGGAGTCTCAAAATCTACTTTATATAAAAAGCTAAATCTTGTTCAGTATTCATAGCTAAGATGCTGATGCATTTTTCCTTGAGGAGACATTCTGCGGGAAACTTTGTGGCTGGCAAAGTTTATGCCATCTTGAAATAAATAAACAGTCCATAAACTCTCTACTAGCAGTCAGCAGTAAACAATCAATCTTTGAAACATTCACTAGACTGGAAAAATCTTCCTGAGACACCAAATAATTTCTTTAAAGCTTGTATTCCACTCATGTGTCTAGCAGAAATTCACTTGAAATTCCCAGTTTACAGACTATGTAATGTCCTACTAGAGCTAGTAAGAATCATTTCAGCAACATTTAGCTTGGGGGCTTATGTTTCAGTCTAGAGCTGCAAAGCCAGTTGAAACAGGTCAAAGTTGAGCATACACTTAGAAAGTCATATTTTTTAATACCTGTGTGAAGTTTTGGTGAACTTAATTCAATTCTTTCTTATCTTAATGATACTGTCTTTGTCCAGTGGAAAATACTAGGAAAAAAAAAATCAAATAATCATATGGAAATCTACATTGACAAATAAAAATAAAGACAAGGAATGTTAACATACTTCTTTTTTTTAATATTTATCTATTTGTTTTAGTTGTACACAATGCCTTTATTTTTACATGGTACTGAGGATTGAACCCGGGCTGCCCACATGCTAGGTGAGCGCTCTACCGCTGAGTCACAACCCCAGCCCCAACATACTTCTTTTTATAGCTATTTGTTGCATCTTCAGATAACAGCAAGCATATTTTGAAAGCATTTATCAACTATTTAGTTTTCTCACATTTAGTTTCTTACTATTTGCATTGTGTCCATTTTAATTATGGATTATTTGCTTTTGTATGAGTACAAATTCTTATTTTATTTTGAGTATACAATATAATTAATGCTTTTTTTGTCCTATGTAATAAAATCTTTCTCTACCTCCATAACAGTTTTACTAAATCTTTTGTTGTTTAACCTTTCAGTTTTGAGACTGTTACACATAAAGGGAAATTTATTGTCAATGTGAAGAAAAGGTTAAAGATAATTTTTCTCTTTTGTTTTGTTTTTACCAGGGACTGAACATAGGAGACCTTAACCATCAAGCCACATCACCTGGCCTTTTAGTATTTTATTTTGAGATAGGGTCTAACTATGTTGTTTGGGGTCTTGCTAAGTTGCTGAGGCTGGCTTTGAACTTTTGATATTCCTGTCTCAGCCTCCTGAATTGTTGGGATTACAGGCATGTACCACTACACCCAATGCTTGATAATATTTTTAATGTGCTGTTAAATTTGGTTTGCTTATATTCTTTTGAGGATTTTTGCATTAAATTTTTCAGTATATTATCTGTAGCTTTCTTTTGTCATTGTGTATTTTTCAAATAATTTGAGAAGAGTTGGTCTATGTTCTCCTTTAATTGTTTGTTTGCTGTGGGGTGTAGCAGTGCATGCCTATAATCCCAGCAACTGGAGATGCCAAGGCCAGAAGGTCATAAGTTCAAAGTCAACCTCAGAAATTTAGCAAGGCCCTAAGCAACTTAGTGAATCCCTGTTTTTAAAATAAAAGTTAAAAGGCTGGAGATGCAGCTTAGTAGTTAAGCACTCGTGTGTTCAATGCCTAGTACAAAAAAAAAAAAAAAAAAAAAAAAAAAAAATTGTTAGAATTCAGCTGTGAAGCCAACATGTCAAGTATTCCTAATTTTTATTTTTTATTTCAGATTTTGGTTACTGATTCATTATTTTTGCTTAATTTTGGTCTCTTCATTTTTTTTTTTTTTTCTTCATGACTCAGTCTTTCTAAGATGTACATGTTTAAAAATCTGAGAATTTCTTCTAGATTATCAAATTTTGGGCATATACTTCATAATAATTTATAATGGTTCTTTTTATTTCTGTGGTGTCAGTTGTAATATTTATTTTTGTCTTTGATTTTATTTATTGAATTCTGTTTTTCTTAGTGTAGCTAAGATTTTATTAATTTTGTTTATCTTCTTGGAAAAAACAACTCTTCATTTTGTTGATCTTCAATACTTTTTGTCTCCATTTCATTTATTTCTGCTTTCATCTTCATTATTTTTTCTTTTTACTGATTATTTTTATTTATTCTTACTTTCCTAGTTCCTTCAGGTGAAACTATTACCATAAACTTCCAGTTAGTACTGTTTTGTATGGCCTATTCTATGGGTTTTGATATGTTGTGTTTTTTTTATTTTTTTCTTTTATTTTATTCTAAGTTATTATATATGACAACAGAATTGTTTTCATTATAATTTAATTCACAAATTTTAAAAATTATCTACTTTATTTCATGATCAATCCATTGTATGGTCAGGGCTGAGGTTTGTTCTCTTAGGCTAACAGCCATTAATAGAAAGCAATGGAAATATCACCCTCCAATCTTTGACCATGGACTTCTTCCAAACAAATAGTCATAATTCTCAAAGTATTTACATTCATCATAGCATGTATAGGAGAGATAAAGCAACATGAGTAAACCTAATATTAAGGAAGCATATAAGATAGGGACAGATTTATAGAAATAACTAATGCGTTACAAAGATTTTCACACACTTTCATAGTCTTTTTTTTAACCATTGAATTTCATTTTATTTGTTCTTTTGGGATATATATGACAATAGAGTGTATTTTGACATATTACACATACCTGGAATATAACAATTATAATTAGGATCCCATTCTTTAAGTTGTACATGATATGGAGTTTCACTGGTCATGTATTCACATATGAACATAAGAAAATTATGTCTTATTCATTCTACTCTCTTAAAGTTTGATTATTCTTTTCTCCTACTTGATCAACTGATATTTTTACTATCAACTTGTGCAGAACCATTTAACACAGAAATCAGCTAATGATTATTCTCAGACTGGTCATTTTTCATAAAATGCAATTGTTAGTGTGTTGGTATTGTGACCTAAGGAGGTATTAGCCCAATCTATCAATACAATGGACTTCAATATCAGTGTTGTCATAAGGAAATAAGAGCTATTTTACAAGGTCAGCACAACACTCTTTTGGCTATTACTTTATTTTGAAAGACAGTTCTTTCCTTCTGGTAGAGAAAAGACATCTTTCACATGGGAATTTTAATCCACAATTTTCAAGAATAAAGGAGGAGATTAGAATGACATTTCTGCAGTCGCTGTTTTTTTCAAGTGACTTTAGCTCAAAATAATTTTTCTACTACATTTCAATACCTATCATTTTATTGTTTGCTTTGTAATTGATATTCCAGTTTTACATTTATCTTACATTGTTAGATTAATAAAAACACACAGCTATTTTTATCAATTAACTTACCTATGCAGATTTTTATTTTCCTTTAAATATTGGCTCCAGATATCACATTATACATTATTCACTTAGTTGACAAAATTTATTATTCAACATTCCCTAAAATGATAAAATCTTATATTCAATTCCATGTAATTTTCATGCCTTGCATAATTATTTTCTTGCATTAAATTTCTTAAAAATCTTAAAAATTATAATTCACTACATGTTTCTTTTTGTTTGGTACCATCAATATTTGGCAAATTTAATTTAATTTTTTTTACTGTACTTTAGTATTCTCCTTTTTGTTCATTTATTCTTGAAAGTTTGCATTTCTCTCTAAATAATTGTCTTATTTTAATAATTTCATATTTTTAGGGAAGAAGAAGAAGGTAGTCTGGAAGCATTTATCACATTCATATTTGAAAGTGATTGAGTACAATTTTTTCCATTTTATTTTAGTTTTTGGAGTCACTAAAACTTTTTGAATCACAGTTGAAAAATAAAAATTGTAATTTGATTTTCTGTTAAAATTCTTTTGGTTTTTCACTTTTGGTTTCTGATCCACAAACATATAAAATGTCTTTTTAAAAGCCTATGCTTCAAAAACATTTAGACTATTAAAATAAATTATGTGCAAGGTATGTAAGAAATAAAGCAGAATAATAAAAAGAACCAGAACCTTTTGCTGTTCTTGCAACTGAAAACATTTGTAACAACAGGCCTTGATTTTCTAAGTAGATGAGATAATACCAAATTTTACACCCATTACTCTCTTGCATTTAAAAAAAAAATGTTCTAGGACCCCTAAGAAATACACTGTTCAGTGTTTCACAATATTCAATTATATAAGCTGAGATCACTAACAGTATATATGACAACATGCAATTATTTATTTCACTAAATATTGTGTATTTACAAATCATATATATTGTTTTAGTTATAAGTAAGAAGCAGACATCTTAAAGCAGATCATAAAGCAAGGAACTGTCAGAATAATATTGAATTTCATGTATACCAGAGCATCTCCCTCATTGAATGTGCTCCTCAAAATAAAAGTTCTTTTGTATTCACTTTCTTTAGTGTAAGTCCACTTGCAAAGCATTCATCTATACAAAGGGTGGTCTCATCTATATTGTATGGAGAGGAACAGGACAATGTTTAAGTAACAAATTTCACTTGAAATTAATAAAATATATGAGGAGATTGTAAGCCACAGGTATGGGTTTTATGAGAAAGGTAAGAAATAGGTAAAAGAAAGAAGAAAAGGGGATGACATTTCAGTTTTTCTTTAGAGATTTTGCATGAAAAGCAGGAATAAAACTAAGTTCAACCCAGAATGATAAAATGAAGGAATAGTATGGTTTATTCAAAAATCATAAATAAAACTTTGGAATTATCAGTCATTAGGATGAAAAGTAGAGTGAAATAGCTCAAGACATTAAAAAATATTGAAATTTTATTCTGTTTTTAATTGAATGGTATAAATGCAATTATTTAGAGGTATTTAGTATCATGGGAAGATAATTCTAGAATATCAGCATAAAAATATTAATGAACAGTGATACTAGAGGTATACATTCCATAACATATTCATGTCAATATTTGCCATTTTTTCTTTCATTTTATGGTTAAAAGGTGTCTCTTACTATGTCAAAATGAATCATACACTGTTCATCTGCCTTATATTCTCCAGAGTTATCTCTTTATGCAACAGATGAAATGACAAGGAAAATTTTGTGTTGCAGATAATTTCCTGTTTAGTTTGATTTCCCTGGCATATTTACTGATGCAAGAAGTAAAATCTGCTCCTTTTGATATGTTTGTATCCCAGGAATGAGAATACACCACCATCTCTTCTTAAAAAGAATGTACATACTTGAAATTCCAAACAAGAATTAAACATATTTATAAAATTGGAACAATCTGCCCATATTTTAAAAAAAAAAAACTTATTGAATCACTGAGTGAATTAAATTTCACTATTCTATATCTAATTATTTCTATTACAAAAATAATTCTTGGCTATGTTAAACACGCAAACTCAAGTCTTTGATTTATAGTTAATTAACTGGAAAAAAATAAAAAGAAAAAAAAAAGATGGTAGAATGAGATGGATATCATTACCCTAAGTGCATGTATGAAGACATGAATGGTATGAATATATTTTGTATACAACCAGAGATATATAAGAATGTGCTCTATATGTGTATTACAAATTGTAATGCATTCTACTGTCATATACAACAACTTTGAATTAAAAAAAAGAAATCATTTACCAAATTACTTGAATATATTTTTGAATATGTGACTATTAACTAGTAACTCATTTCTTAAATCTAAAATAAAAGAGAAAAATGTCTCAAGTAGATTTATGGCGGCAGCATATGAGAAAAATAATAATGTTTCTAATATAATAATTCCTATACACAAAATAAATCCCACTTAACAAGCAGTCTCTCATGTTATCAATTAATTAATTCATGCAGTTATTATATGCCATAGAATTAGCTATATATTAATATTATAAAAACTGACTTATTTATCCTACTTAGGATTTTGATATTTGCAAAATTTATCTTCAAAAACATGTAGTTAGTTTTCTACCAAACACAGCAAAGAAGAATTTAAAAGGATAAATGTGATATTTAATGATTAATCAATAAAATCACATTTATAACAAAATGGGACAAATAGCCAAATTGGATTTTGTTTCTGTGATTTGGAGGCAGAGTTAGTTACTTTGACTAATGCTACCCTCTAAAACTGCTGAAAAGTAGCTAAAATTAATTTGTTATAAATTTAAATAAAACCCTAAATTGACAAAATGATAAGGACTACTCAGATGTTGAAAACTAAGGATAGGCCAGAAGCTAAAGTATAAAAGGGAAGGGAATTTTGCAGTGAGTATGTTTGCTAAATGTAAACATACATTCCTGTGGAGAGAAAAATAGGAGATTTTAACCAATATGGTGAGTCCAACACTGATGATGAGTTGATCTTGATAAAAAAAAAATTTGCACTGCAAAGGTTAAACTAGAAGTATATTTAGTGGACCTCCAGGAAAAGTGCCCCTTTATATCAAAGGATGAAGCAAAGAAATAAGAGTAATAATAATAATAAATAACTTCTCTGAAAATGTGAAAAAAAATTAGCTCTCAAAATGTTTCTCAAAATAAATAAATGAAATCTGTGATGCATAAAATCTTTAATTCTAGTATTCAATTAGGACTACTTAAGAATAAACAGTGGCTAAGATAGCTAACAAAATGAAAGAGAAAAACCTTCTTAAATAGTCAAATCTCTACAGAACTCAATCCTACAAATGCTATTAGGACCATGAGCTCATATTCACAAATTATTATTTTTTTTTAAGAAGTAAAAGCAGAATATAAGAGAGCCAGAGCAAAACAATTGATAAAATAAACAAAGGTATTCACATTATCAGGGACAGAATCCTGATTAAAATTTGAGGAGAAATTATGGCAAAGAAGCAAGTGAGGTGAGAAATAGTAACAGATATTTATAAAAATGAAAAAAAAAATGCCAAGAAATTTCTAAGTTAAGAAACTCAAGGATCCCCTGTGTGACAAAGAAGAGTGAGAAATATGTAATGCAACATATCTTAGAACTGCAATGAAAAATAGAAAACATTTAAAATAATATTCAGGAAATTCAACACTGTTCTCCATAATGAATGTAACACAGAAACAAAGAAATCAAAAAGTTAATTACATAATTTGAACAATACATTTTGCCAACTTAACCATAGAGCATTTTAGCACTATTTAGGCATAATACCTGAGAAAGGACATAAAACAAATCTCCAAATGTATAAAAGAATTAAATCCCTCCAAAGAATAATTTTTGATTATAACAAGAACAAAAAGATTTCTTAGTTTTAACAGATTTAAACCAGAAGTGTAAAACAGGATGATATCTGCAAAATGCCCAAGTATTTGGAAATAAAACATCTCAATTCTAAAATATTCCATGGATTAAAGAAGAAGTAATGAGAGCAACTAGAAAATATTTAAATTGTGTGAAACTTAAAATAAAACCAGATCAGGACTAGTGACATGCAAGTAAAGCACTATTTAGATGAAAATCCATAAAATTTAATGTTTATTTTTGAAAAGCAAAAAATAAATCAATAATGTAGCATGGTATAATGGCACATATTTGCAGTACCAGGCTGAAACATAAGTATCACATGTTCCTGAAGCACCTGATCAACTTACCAAGACCCTGTTTCAAACTAAAAAACGAAAAGAGGCCTGGGGATGTAGCTCAGTGGTAGAGTGCACCTGGGTTCAATACCTAGTACTACAAAAATAAATTGAATTAAAAATAAATACATGAAAGTTTTTTACTTCATAAAGTAGAAAAGAAGAGGAGCACATTAAACAGATTTAGATATAAAATTTATTATATTTCTATATACTGGCACTGAGAAATTATAAATTGAAATATTTTTATGATCAAAACAATGAAATTATAATGAAAGCAACATTAAAGACCTAAGTAATTGGGGACCTAAATAATAAAAACTTATATGTATCCTATGAAAAAGGATATGAAGCTTTCATTTTCCCCAAAATGTTTTACATAAGCAATGCATTCACAAACAAAATTGAAGCAAAATATTATGTAAATATTATCAAACCAGTAAGAGAAGTATATATGGAAAAGTAAAATATGTCAATTTGATAAAGTAATTTTAAACCAAGAACAATTTGGAGGATTCATACCACCTGATTTCAAAGTTCACTACAAAACTATACAGATCAAGATATTGTACTATCTACATGAAAGACCTTTGAGGTCTGTAGATTTCTGGCACAGAAAAGACTTCTGAAAAACCATGCACATTTTTGTAATTTCTAGTTGACAAACCAAGGTAATTCAATGGATAAAAAGTATTCTTGGCTGTGCAATGATATGTGACTGACATCCCAACTATTTGGGAATCCAAGCCAGGAGAATTGCCAGTTTGAGGCTGTCCTGAGCAACATGGGTAACATGGTCAAACCCTGTGTCAAAATTAAAAAAAAAAAAAAAAAATAGAATTATCTTTTTAGTAAATGATGTTAAAATAATTAAATATCCATATCTAAAAATAAAAGTAAAGCAAACTAAATAAATTGAAATAAACACTTCAGCAAAGATGAACAACATATGGCAAATGAGCTTATGAAAATATGCTCAATATCATTAATCCTTATACATATGCAAATTAAAATCACAATAAGTGCTAATCACCCACCTACTAATATATATATTAAAAAAAAAACAATAAAATAAACCTGACTAATGAAAGGATCCAGAGCAGTTAGAACTGTTATGCATCGATGGTGATAATTTATAAAGGATATTGGAGCTTTGAAAAGAGTTCAGCAATTTCTTTAAAGCTACACATATTCTCATTAACAATCCTATATGGAAATAAATAACAGATGTCCCCAAAAGGACCTCTGCCTTGTTGTATTTAGAAGGTTTATTCATAATCATGAAAGCTAGAGAATACCTAAATGTCCATCAACGGGTGATACATACGGAAATTGCAGTTACATCCCTGAAGCTGGGTACTAGTGGGTGGTAGAAGCAGCACACTACTGCTAAATGCAACATTGCACATGAAATGTCAATTCATTAGGTAATTTTAACAAAGCCAGATAGAAGGGGTAAAACTAACATTCCATTTAAATGACTTTCTGCAAAAGGAAGGGTATGAGGAAATACACCTGAGTGCTGATTTTCATTATCTGGGCTTTGGGAAAGAAAATTCTATAAAGAGCACAGGAGGGAACTTTTTGAAGTTCTGGAAATATGTATTTTGATTGTAGTGATGATTATATAACTATGTCCATTTATATAACTAAAACGAGTAGGTTTTGCTGAATTTAAAATCTCAACCTGTCTATACAACACACACAGAACACCAACAGAATGAAAACTACATTAAAGAAAAAGAGAAAAGTCATAAATTCAAAAATAAAATTTGAGAGAAATAATTTTCCAGTGTTCAACTAAAATAAGAATAAAAATGCACAGCACTGATTACACAAATATAATTAATTTTTCTGAAGCTACTTGGGTACTTTTATAAAATAAAAAGTCAAATTTAAAAATTAAGCTTCATGGGCTGGGGTTGTAGCTCAGTGGTAGAGCACTTGCCTCGCATATGTGAGGCACTGGGTTCGATCCTCAGCACCACATAAAAATAAATAAATAAATAAACAAATAAATATATTTTGTCCATCCAGAACTAATTTTTTTTTTTAAAAAGTGTCATTTTCTCACCTAGTTACCATTTTCCCATATTGGCAAGAACAGCTATAATCTAACAAAAATTTAACAAAAATCCTAAATTTCATACATTATTATTAGCCATTCACTTCACATTGTACATTAGATCTTTGGACTTAATGATCCTATTTGCTTGACTATAGCAACCATAGGTTATATATGTATCCTTTAACTTATGCATTAATTGACGTAAAAGTTGTATGTATCTACAGGCTGCTACTTGATGTTTCTATACATGTTTGTATATATTGTGTATTTCTCAAATCACAGAATGTATATCTAACTCCTCAAACATTTAACATATTTTTGTGGTGAAAACTTTCAAAATCCTTTCTTCAATATGTATTTATTTTAAAATGGTGTAGTGTGTAACTTAAATATACACAATAAAATTTACTTAAACTATATAAATTAAACTATTTCCAGTATTTTAAAAACACACTTCATTTGAGACAATTAAATAAGTGAGTTTTTTTTATGTGTCACATTTATAAAGGTTTTGGTGCCATTAAATAAATAATCTTCTTGTATCTTAGATTGTTAATTTCATTAAAAATTAATACATTTTCCCTTTAAAGTAAAGGTCTTTAATATTTTACTAAGGTTGCTGAATTATTTCTCAGATGAGAGTAACTTCAGCAGTCAATTTCTCTAGTGTACTGCTACACTATCATTTTGACAAAGTAAAGAATGTTATATACTAGTTACTTCAATTTGCACTCCTCTCTGCTGAACATAAGTAATTTTTATTAATTGCAGTTATAGTTAAAATGAACCTCACACACACACACACACACACACACACAAAAAGCTAGACAACATTACAAATGGGCACAAAACCATGTTCATTTTTGGTATTAGCCCCAAATCCATGGTCTTAGAACAATATTATTGTATTTATTCCATTCATTCATTTGTTTGTTCAGTACTATATTTTCATAGTTACTCTGTGACAGGTGGGCTATAGTTGTTGACCTAGATGTTACATGCACATTGATTACTAGAACTTCTCATGGGGATTACCCAGAGTAGTAGGATAAAGAAAATAAGTCAGAATGCACTATTTTCCAAACAATATACTTTCAAACTGAGAGAAGCGGCTCATTGTAAATAACCAGGGTAATTCCATAGAGACAAACTGAGAAGTTTGTATAGATTGAGCGACAGTAGCCATTCACCCTTAAGATGTAGGGCCTGAACCAAAATACAGTGTGGAATGAGTCATGTGAAAAATTGGAAGAAAGGTATTACAGGCAGAGGGGAAGCAAACACTGTGCTCCTGAAGGAAGGAAAAGATAACAAAAGAACAAAGCAAAACAGGATCATTTTCAAGAAGCACAGTGAAGGCCTGTTTCTTGAAATGTCTGTGCTACATGAGCTGACATAAGACCTTTTAAATGATGATTCAGAGCTTGGACTTTATTCTAAGTGTAATAATAACTGAAAGAGTTAAAATATGGAACAAATGTGATTCAACTGTGCTTTTAAATATTTTCTCTATCTGTAGTGCAGAAAATAGTTGTAAAGGAAAGGAAAGAATTGGAAAAATTGTTTAGAGGACACTGCAGTGGTTAACATGAGGGGACAAGATTGTTTGCACAAATTGCTGGCCAAGGAAGGAGGAGAGAGTCTCTAAATAATGGTAGAACTCAGCCAACTTGAGGCTGTCATTTCAGACTTTGTAGAGAACATAGATACAGATTTCTAAATTGGGGTTACTATTTATAGATATTTGTGTGGTTTCGATGGTTCCTAAAATACAATTTCATTGAAACTATTATCACAGTGCAATACATTTGAGAGGTGGGACTTTTTAAGAAGTGATCTTGCCCTGAGAGATCTACCCCCTTGAATGGATGAATGCAGTTGTCCTAAGAGCTGGTGTGCTATAAAGAGAGATCCACCTTCTTTTGCTCTTTCTCTCAGATATGATCTCTCACTCATGGGATGCCTTCCTCCATGTTATGAGTTGGGAAGACCTTTTTAAAATGAAAGCTCCAAATCTATAAGTAAATTTGTAAGTTAATTCTATAATCATCTTTGGCAATTTTTTTATTAATGGGTTTTTCTGCTATGTGACATAATCTCTGTACTCTTGTGCATAAACCTCTTTTTTGATAAGGGTACAGATAACAAGTCTGTAATGCTCTATGTGAACACTGAAATAAAGCAAATAATTAGATAGCAGATGGTTGAAGACAGATTTTTGTTTAAGCTAAGATATTACATGTGAGCTAGGGGAGGGAATCAAGAATGATTCATGTAGTAATGCAATAGACTCAGATACATTAATATGAACTCATGTTTCCCTTAATATAGACACAGATGGTTATATATAAAACTATTTATAGACATGTGCATGCACTGATGCACATATATACTTCCTGGGCTTTATGAAGAAGTGGTTAATTCTAAGATGAAGCAGAAAATATTCAAGATGAGCTTTGAAAACCTTGTTATGATAAAGAATCCCACCCTCTAAAATATAAAATACACTTACCTTTAATGACTAGAAGAAAATAGGAAATAAGTAAATGATCTCCCAATGGACAAAGCAGCACAAATCTGAGTAACAAAATAAATAATATATAATGGGATTTTAACCCAAAATATAAGTCAATATCCAAGAGTTCACACAGATATAAATAATGTTTGAATAAATAAATAAATGGGAGAGAAGACCAATCTCCCATGCTGAACTAGTCCATGTAATTTATGTATGCTTTCTGCCTTACAGGAAAGAACATAACTCTCTCACCCTTCAGGTTGGGTTATGCACAGTGACTTCTTCATAAGGATTACAGTATGGAAAGGGAGAGGAGAGGAACTTTACAGTAGAAAAACCTGAAAAACACTACCTCAAGCAGATTATCAAGATCAATCTCAGCAAGAAGATGTCATGCTGATATCCTGGTATCATGGTTATTCTGTTGGCATGATATGATGAAAATAGCACTTTACATATGTGGTTCTTATCTTAAAAACATAAATCTAAATTGCTTAAAGAATGAAGTTTGATAAAAATTTCAGCAAAAAATACAAATTTAAGTCTATGCTATTTTTCTAGGATATCTGTCTAGTCCATGCCATTAGCCAAAAACAAATTCCTCCTTCTAGTACATCTTCATCTCTGTGCATCAGACTTTTAATTTATAACATACAATCTGCCATCTTTAAGAAGGCTTTACTAATCACCTAAAATAGTTGACTACAGCTAACACTCCACCCCCCATCAAATAGCTTAAGACAGTGACTGCCCATAATTGTTATGAGTGTACCCCAGTTGTGGGATTCTTTTGCTTTTACCTGTTCCCCTCATTTATTCTGCAAATTGATGATCAACTGAAGAGCTGGGGGTGGTGGTCCTCTTAGTGTTGGCTACTTTGATTCCCTTCTATTTAGTCTCTTCACTTTTCAAAAGGCAAGCTTGGGCCTGGTGTGGTGGCGCATGCCTGTAATCCCAGTGGTTTGGCATTCTGAGGCAGGAGGATTGTGAGTTCAAAGCCAGCCTCAGCAACAACAAGGTACTTAGAAAATCAGTGAGACCTGTCTCTAAATAAAATAGAAAAAAGGGCTGGGATGTGGCTCAGTGGTCGAATACCTCTGAGTTCAATCCCCACTACCAAAAAAAAAAAAAAAAAAAAAAAAAAAAAAAAAAAAAAAACTTGGACCTACTCACAGGATTGGATTGCCAGGTATTAAAGAGAAAGTAGAAGCACAGGAGGCCAAGGTTCAAACTGTGCAAACTCACTTTTGCAGCATTGTATTGATCAAATCAATCACCGGGAAAGTACACAACTAGATAAAGCTCTTTCTATACAACAAATGAATATTTGACTCACTGTTCAGCATCACAACTCCATTTACCAATATAAATTTCTATGACATTTACCTATATACCATTACTCAATGACATGAGACCAGAAGTCAAATCCCAGAATTATAAACAGTAAAATTAAAAATTTCAGCCAGGCATGGTGGTGCACGCCTGTAATCCTAGCACTTTGGAAGCTGAGGCAGGAGGATCAAGAGTTCAAAGCCAGCCTCATCAATGGCAAGGCACTTAGCAACTCAGTGAGACCCTGTCTCTAATAAAATACAAAAAAGGGCTGGTGATGTGGCCCAGTGGTCAAGTGCCCCTGAGTTCAATCCCCAGTACCCCCCCCAAAAAAATTTTTTCACCTTGAACCAATGAAGTCATTTGACAATCAGACAATCAATCAAATTACATTCAAGCCAATTAGTTCTATTAATGTTTGCTTGTGAATTAAGTGGAAATTTATACCATGGATGGGTGAGAAATTAAACTACAAAAAATGAGTATATGTTTTTAGAGAAGTATTAGAAGGAAGAAACTGGAGTTTTTTGAATAGTAACCAGATTAAGGTATGTTTCCACCATATGATAATATTCTTTTAATGGTCAGAAGTAGTAGTAGAGTGCTAGTTATTCTCCAAGTAATAATTAAGTTGCTAAATACTGTTAACTTTTAATTTTTTTTATATCTAGCAGAAAGACTATTGGTTAAATATCTGAAAGGCTATGCATTAGTAAAAATGAATGACTAGCATAGTGTCACATCTGTCCTTACATGACTGACTGATTATACAAAACTGCTCTTGCTGACCAAGCTGAGAACTCTCATTCATATTAAATTAAAATGAAATGTTGGAATCTAAGAAAATTGAATTGGCTGATGAATAACATCTTGAATGTCTCTCCTAGTGATATGAATAATTATAATAGAATTCTCTGGCACATGGCAGCTTCTTGCAAATTAAAAATGATTAAGCGTGTTTTGTCATGTAGAAAGATAAAATTAACATTAGTTAGCTTGAAAAGGTAGAGATAATCCTTAATATTATTTTAAAAGATATTCTGTTTTTCATGATGACAAGAAGAAAAATTCAAAAATCCAATTCTTTTCAGCATCTTGTAATTTATTTAAAAATTTATTTAAAAATTGTCTTTTATGTGTTCTAAAGCATAGATATACCATTTGTGGTTTACATTCTCATTTTGTACTTTTCTTTTTTTTTGGTTTATTTGTCATGAAAAATAATACATTGGAATAACATGGATAATGTAGGAATGAGCTCTTATCAGGCCCAAGAAATTAGAGATCCAGAGTCGCTAATCATGGCTAATACAGACGAGAATTGATTTTCTCCTTTAACAAGTAGTATTACCATGGTGATTTAAGGTGTAATAAAGTTACTTTCAATAGAGAAAGACAAATTTGGAGCTGAGTACTTGGGCCAAAGTCCTGGTACACTGCTTAATTGGTTGAATGACCTTGAAATAGTCATGTAGTTGCTAATGCTCAGTGAAATTCAGTGAAATTTGGATATTGAAAACACTTTATCATCAAATACTTAGATAGAACTTTAGTTTGCTCTGGAGAAAGGGGAGGATGAAGTATGTTAAAACATCCTGCAAAATCTAAATAAAGCTTTCCTTAAATGCTAGTTTACATTAACTAGCATTACTATTCATAACTATTATATACCCTGTATTTTTGTTTAATTTTCCACATATATACCCTGTATTTTTTTTAATTATAAAAAGCCTGAGTTGATAGATATGAGATAGATTTTAAAACAATTAATTTTATTTTAAGCAAAATAAAATTAATAACTGGCATTTTTGCTTTTTGTTGTTGTTTGTTTTATTTCATTTAGTTTTTTCTGTGTTTTTGTTTTTTTGGGGTTTTTTTGCTGCCAATAAGTGATTGATCCCTAAGATCACACTGGTCAAATGTCTTCTTTAAATAATGTTCTAAATATACATGGACTTGCTGATGGTGGTTCAGTTTATCCTCTTCTTAAGCAGGTGCATTAAAGCATAACTGTAATCCTAGCAATTTCAGAGGCTGAGGCAGGAGGATTAAAAGGAGGCCAGCCTCCTTATCAATTTAGTGAGACGCTGTTTCAAAACATAAAACAAAATAAACAAATAAAAATATCAAAAGGAAAATTTCCCTGTTCTTTCTTAATAAAATAAAAAAAAAAACATTTCTATATCTAAAATAAAAGCTATTGAGGAGAAAAAAGACATAACATTTGTAAAGTAATTTGACTACATTTCTTTAGTTTCATAGAAAAGACATTGTGCTTATTTAATAGTATTTATATGAACAGCCAACTTGAGGCAACAATTTGTTCTATATTTTATCTATTCTTGCTTTTATGAGGTAAGAGTTTTTTAAAAGTAGGAGTTTTATTTTAAACTAAGAATGAAAATTGACTTTAGAGTAAATTGCTTCTCTTGTTATTCTGATACTTAAAACCAAAGAGAGTTTTCTGTCTTTTTTTTTCTTCTGTTTCATCATGTCTCAATATCAATGGCATTTTCATTCTGAACTAAGAATGATGAACTCGACAGTTAATTGATTTTTTTTATAAATGAAAACTAGCAATATTATAAGGCTATTTACACTGTGTTGTAAAAGATACTGACAAATATACTTTTTTTCCAATTTGGAAAGAAAACTTACAGACCAAAGTTTAATTTACACATGTATAATTCCCTTCTTTGATCTTATTTTTATAGTTTTTCTCCTGATAAGGAAAGGTGAAGTGATTTTTCCTATATTAAGAGAGAAGTGGCAAATATGACAATTGAAGTCTGTAACAAATAGTACAGCATTCAGATATATGAATGTGATTTGACACAAGATGTCCAAGTTTGTTTTTTAATCATCTTTACTTTTGCAAAATTTCTTAGAAGAAGTCAATTTTGTTTTTCCAATTCCACAGTCCTTGAACAATTGAGCAATGGATTATAAAGTTGTAGCTACATTTCTTCATTTTCTCATACACCAATACACACAAGTTAAACAAGGTTCTTAACATTCCTTCTCCAATAAAAAAAAATGTGAACCACTCTTTACAAAATGAGGCCCTCCACCAAGGACAGCAGGCAAGCATGAAAGTAGATTTTTTTTTTCATTTTCATTTATTATTTACTAAGAAAAAAGTTCAGAGAGGTAAAATTTTTCTTCTGTTATTCAAATGTATATCTGTCTGTACCTCAGCAATTTAGAGTTTGTTCTAGATTGAGAATTGAAGCTTCTAGTTTAACATATGTGCTTTTGTTTTATATATAACATATTATGTATTTAGATGTAAATAATTTATGTCTTAAATGACATTGTATGTGCTAATGGTAATTTTTTTTGTTTTAAGTTGCATGAAGAAATCCATAGTTTAACTCACAATATTTTCCTTAAAGCACGAAGTTGCAAGATTTTAATTTCACTAATGTTTCAATGAAATTGATTCAGGTACATGAAAATAGGTTAGAAATTATAATTTAAAGCTTTATTATTATTATATTATTAAATTAATTAATATATTATTATATTTCAGTTGTTATTATAATTATATTGTAATGTAATTATATTATACATTATATAATTTTATAATTAAAATATATAATCATAAATATATATTTAACTATATTATATTGTACTATAATTATGCTATACAACTATATTATATAATTATGTATTATGTTATATACTGTAACCACATATTATATAACCATATAATATATTATATACTATATTTAATCTTTTATATTTGTTCCATATCTGGGACCATGGAAGAATGCATTATACAAACAATTGCCATAAAGATGTTAAACAGTGAATGGTGTTACCGAATGTTTTTTCTGCACAAGATACTGCCTGGCCCTACAAAAGAGAACTTTTAAAAAATAGGTTTGGGTTTTGATTTCACCTCCTGTGAGGTAACTGCTGAGCCCTTGAAATGTTTTCCCTTATGAGAGTATCTTTGTTTCCCAGGGGACTTTTTTTTCTAAGCCATATATGTTATATATGTTAGGTATAGTAGGTTATCAGCTCATCCTCTCCAGGTACTACAGTCTAAATTCAGCTACTCGGGTTTACAACTATGTCTGCATGGTCAATTCCCTGTAAAATTTTGAACCAAGACTTCAGTGAACATCTTCGATTGGCAATAATCTGTGTATTGTTCCATATTGTTGCTGGGAAATATAAGTATAATCCTCACAACTTCACTGGGAGGGGAGGAATCTTCATACCTTGGTGTCTCTTGGACTTTGTTCTATGTGTATTTTCCATCTCTGATTTTGATTTTGATTTTTGATTTTGGTCATAATAAACTGTGGCCGTAATAATAATAACTTTTCTGAGTTCATTACAAAACTATATTCATGCTTATGGGTATTACAAATTTTAGCTTATAACCCCTCCTCTAATCCACCCAAAACAACAATAAAAAAGGACAGAAAATGATTTCTACCTTATTTCTGAAGAAATATTTTATATATAATCATCATCATCATCATAAAATATGGTTTTACCAGAATTATTTTTATACATTATGTCCATAAAATAAATATCAGAATATTTAGCAAATGCAATTCCATATTTTGATGTAAAACATAAACTAAAATTAAGATAAAAAATCCTTATTAAGGACATTACTTTTGTCATTGCTCAAAAGACACTGAAATAAATCGTTGTTTATAAAAATATGTAATTTCTATGAGTATTATTTTCTAAAATTATGATTTCACATGTTACTACTCTGTATTTTTTGTTTCAGAGATATATAAGCAAAAGAACACACATGTTGAAGTCTTCACTGACATATTTCACTTGTTTTTCAATTTAAGTGATTTTGGACTCCGACCAGTATTTCCAGTCCAAAGGCAATATTCTTTATTAAAAATGTAAATACCATTGTTTTCTAGTGAAACAAATAATAACGTGGGTTTGTCTTGAATGCTATAGTAATCAATACAAAAATTGTTGAAAGCAATGATTATTTATGATTTTCCACGAAGATGAATACTGTGATACTTTTGACTTTATCAATTTAAAATATTTTCTTTTAATTTGTATAATTACTAAAACATATCAATTGTATGAATTAACCATGGCGTTGCTAATCATACATATATTGTACTTTGACCCTGCCTTCTCTACCTACTCAGCCTCTGCCCCCTCCTAAATTCCCCTTCCCAGTCCCTAATAGTCTTTGGGCCATCTTTTTTTTTTAATTACTTTTTTTTTTAAAGATTCTACATACCCGAGAAAGCATAATACTTATCCTTCTGTGCCTGAATTATTTTGGTTACCATAATGTCTTCCAGTTCCATCTATTTTACTGAAAGTGACAGAATTTCATTCTTATTTATGACTAATACTGTATTGTGTACATGTACCATACATTCTTTATCTATTCTGTTCAGTGACAACTAGGCTGATTTCATGTCTGGACTTTTGCAAATAGTCCTGCAATAAACAGATATTTTGTATACTATCTTCATTTCCTTCAAATATACCCAAGAGTAGTATAGGTAGATTGTGAGATAATTCTAATTTTAATTTTTTTGAGTAACCAGTAAACTTCAGTAGTGCCTGTACTAATTTATATTCTTATACATAAGTGCTTCTTTCTCTCCACAATCTCATGAGCATATAATAGCCATTCTAACTAGGATAAGATGAAATTTCAATGTGAATTTGATTTTGATTTCCTGAATACTAAATCTATTGAGAATGTTTCATATAATTTGTTGCCCATTAGTACTTATGAGAAGTGTCTATAGTGTCTATTCAGATCATTTGTTTATTTCTTGATTGGATTTTTGTTAAGTTTTCTGAAATATTTATATATTCCTGAAGATAACTCTTTTTCAGATGTATAGCTGGTAAAGACTATCTCCTATTCTGCAGGTTGTTTCTACCCTCTGTTCATTTTCATTGTGTCCTTTGTTTTGCAGAATATATATTTTTTTTTTACTTTTATGTAACTTCACTCATGAATCCTTGCTTTTTGTTACCTGAGCTATTGGAATCCTGCTGGAAAATTGTTGCCTGTGATAATATCTTGGAGTGTTTCCCTGAAGGTTTCTTCTAATGGTTTCAAAGTTTCATGTCTTAGGTTAATGTCTTTAATCCATTTCAACTTGATTTTTGCACAGGTTAGAGATTGGGTTTAGTTTCAGTCTTATACATGTGAATATCTCACAACATACTCACTGGACTATATCACTGGGTAGCCTTTCCTGGGTGTATATATTTGTCACATGTGTTTTTCTTCCATTTGTCACAGAAGAGCTCCTAACCTTGGTTCTTGTGTCCCTACAATGAAAATTTAAAGTCAGACATGAAAAAGCAAGAAAAGGGAGCTTAATTGAGTGAAAGTAATGTACATTCAAACAAAGAGCACTCTCAAAGGAGATAGTGGGTTGTCTCTGGGGAGATAATGACAAACGAAACAGTGTTGCTTCCAAATTTATTACTGGTTGATGTTTACAGGAGAACTGGGTTCTACCTTCTATAGTCTTTAACAATTATAGTTGTATCTCCTCTTCTTCAGGTGGGAGAGTTTTTTTATCCTAGTTGGTCTTCTCTGGAACTGTTATTGTGACCATCCTATTTAGGAGAGTTTTGTTTAAAGTCATCCTATGTTAATGCAAGCAGTGGGGTCAGTGGCCAGATGATTTACTTTAGTATATCTGTGCTCCTAAAGAAATTTCTGTTATGAAATGCTTTGAGACATCTATGACTTTAAATCCTAATTTTATAATGACTTCATTAGGCCCAGTCAATAGTTAGTCCCATTGATCTTTCTTTTTGATGTATTTCTAAATTGGCTTCCTTTGTCCCCATCTGTTTATTCTCAGGGTTACTGTACTTGTTGTTCTAAAGGTTACTTGATTGTTTGTTAACGACAATTCAGAGAAGCCTTCTGACACTGTGCTGTTATTGATTCACATTTCACTGTTCATTACTAACTACTACACAACACGTTGACTGAAGATTGGATTTATTTATGGGTCCTCTATGCTGTTCCATTCATTTATGCTTTTTTTTTTCCAATGCCACACCATTTTGTTACAATTATTTTGGAGAATGTTTTGAAATCAGATATCATGATGTCTCCAGCATTTGTTATTTTGCTTTAGTTAGCTTTGGTTATTCAGGATTTTTTTTTTTTTTTTTTTTTTTTTTTTTTTGTGGATACCAAGGATTGAACTCAGGGGCACTCAACCACTGAGCCACACACCAGCCCTATTTTACATTTTATTTAGAGACAGGTTCTCACTGAGTTGCTTAGTGCCTTACTTTTGTTGAGGCTGGCTTTGAACTTGAGATCTTCCTGCCTCCGTCTCCTGAGCTGCTGGGTACAGGCGTGTGCCCCTGCACCTAGTTTATTCAGGGTTTTTTGTGCTTCCATAAGAATTTTAGAATTTTTTTTTTGTAGATCTGTGAAGAATGTCATTAGTATTTTTATGCAAATTGCTTGAATGTGTAGATCACTTTGAGTAGTATGAACATTAAAAATATTAGTTAAACTAGTCCATGAATATGGGAGAACTTTCCACCTCATAGAATGTTTTGGTTTAGATATGAGATGTCCCCCAAAAGCTCATGTGTGAGATAATGCAAGAGAATTTAGACACAAAGTGATTGTGTTATGAGAGTCTTAAACTAATCAGTGTGTTAATCCCCTCATAGAGATTAATTGGTGCTAACGATAGGCAGGTTGGGTGTACGTGGAGGAGGTAAGTCACAGAGGGTGTGCCTTTGGAGAGCTATATATTGTCTGTGGTGAGGAGAGCTCTATCTCTGCTTCCTGGTGCTACTTTCTGAGCTACTTTCCTCTGCCACACCCTTCTGCCATCATATTCTTCCTTACTTCTGGCCCAGAGCAATGGAGTTGGCCATTTATAGACTGAGATATCTGAAACCATGAGTGCCAAATAAACATTTCTTTCTCTAAAATTTTTCTTGTGAGGTTTGTTGATCATCCCATAGAAAAATCTGACTGAATGGAGTATCTTCTTCAATTTTTTTCCTTCAATGTTGTACAATATTGATTATAGAAAACTTTCACATCTTGAAGCTTTTTCCTAGCCATTATTACTTTTTGCCTTTGTGACTATGTTTTGTGGAATTGCTTTCCCCTTCCTGATTTCTTTCCCCAAAATTTGTCCGTTTTTTCTAAATATCTCAATTTATTGGCATAAAGTTTTTCAAAATATTCCTTAATGATCCTTTGAAATTCAGTGGTATCAGTTATGTTTCTTTGTTCTCTTTTTTATTAATTTAGATATTTTCTTTCTTTCTTTTGGTTAGTCTAATTAAAAATCCATCCATTGATTTACCCTTCCAAGAACCAGCTTTTAGTTTAATTGATCCTTTTTATTATTCTTTTAGTCTCTATTTCACTTATTTCTCTTCTGATTTTTAGCATTTATTTTCTTCTATTACTTTTTTGAGTTTGATTTGATCTTGTTTTTCTAAGACCTTGAGAAGCATCATTGACTTGTTTATTTGAGCTCTCTCAGATGAGTGTGTGTGTGTGTGTGTATGATGAGAATATATATATATATACTCTCATTGCTATTGGTATCCATCTTAGTATGACCTTTGCTATATTCCACAAATTTTTATGAAACCTCCTGTTAATCTAATTGGTTTTCCTTTAAATATGACTTAGGCAGTTCTCTTTTTAAGCTTTTAATATTATTTATTCTGTAATTGTATCAATTTAACTATAATGTTTTGGAGAGCTTCTTTTCTGGTCATGTCTACTTGACGTTCTGCATGTTCTACATACCTGAATAAACATATCTTTCCAATGACTTGGGAAATGTTTTTACATTTATTTCACTGAAAAGATTTCCTATAAAACTCCCTTTTTGTGTGACTCACCTTCAGTCTAATCAAGCCTATGCAATCTGATTAGGTGTAGCTGCAACCAATGTAGCTGCCTCACATAGATGTGATGTCATCAACCATTGGGTATTTCTTTCTGCAGCTACTGTGAGGGTTTGTGTCCAGGAGCATAACCTAAACCTCCCCTTGCTGTGCCTGCCTGGGAACATGTCAACAACAATATTTTGTCCCTCCATCATGCAAGAATTGCTGGGTTGTGGCCAGACAGGAGCTTAGTTTCCTTCAGTGGACCTGAGAATGTATTTCATAGGAACAGAACTTGTCCAATATGTGTGAGACCCTGGGCTTGATCCCCAGGACTGGGAAAGAAAAAGAAGAAGGAAGAGATAAAACAAAAACAATAGCAGCACATTAAAAAAAATAGAAATAAAAGAAAAAAAAATGAGAAAGACAAAAGATCAAAATTAAATTTTTAGTAAAATAAAATGAAATACAGAATCTTTGCAGGGAAAAAGCAGCTAAAAAATTCCTCCTCGCCAACTTTCTTGGAAACACCAGTTTGGGCATATGGTCACAGGCTATGCTGATCTAATCTTCTCTCTGGGTCTTCTAAGATTGGAATCTTCCAGGTATGATGGGGGGAGTAGTGGCTCATGGAAGCAAGCAGCTTGTCTCAGCTCTCTCCAATTGGGTTAAAGCAGAATGCCAGCAGTATATTTGCTGTGGTTATTTTTAGTCTCTTGCATGTGGGGATGTGGCAAATGTCAAAGCTGCAACAGATTCCCACATGCCTCTCCAAGTGGGGAGAGCTTTGAACCATGGAATTTTATGCTGGAGAGGGTTTTGGAAACACAAGGACCTGCTTCCCTTGATTCCAGTGCCTTCAAACTTGGTTCTGCATACCACTTGTGTCCCTTCAAGCAGGTTTTCTGAACAGATGATTCTAGAGGCCAGTGCCTTACTCTCCTCTCCCTGTCAGAGCCTGCACTACCCAAAAGCATAAAACTCTGTGTGCTTGCTTCATGGACACCCTTCCAGGCCAAACTGTCTTGTGTAGAAGACACCTACATAGTTAATGCAGCAGGGTATCTACAGAAGCCCTGAGATGTAATTATGTGTGATTTCTGAGCATCCCAATATAGGTACCTTCTAAAGATGGCTTCAGGTAATATCACTCTGAGAGTTTGCTAAGAGATGTCCTGAATTTCTTCTCAAAAGCTAGCTTATGCAGATTCGAAGAAACTTAATTGTTTAAGCTGTTTGCCTGTTAGGTGCCACCTTCTCTGCCATGTGTGACTTTTCCTTTTGTCTTTACTTCTTCTGAGAGGGGAGAACTTCTTCTCCAACTGATGTGCAGGGTGTTATTTCCTAGGATATTACACTTCTCTTGTTTTGCTATTCTGCTTAGTCCTTACATTTTACCAGGTTTTGTTTTCTCTGCACTCAATTTCCAGTGCTCACTCATGGCCAATCCCCTCCTCATATTGTTACACACCCAGCTCCTTTGGTTCTGTTCTGTGGAAGAACAGAAAGTGCTGAATACCTTTATTTTGTCAGGTTGCCTCTCAATCTAAATTCTTATCTACAGACATCATCTCTGTTAATGTCTGAATTGGCTTTATTTACCAGTATTCTCTAAGCATAGTTTATCAATTGTTAATGTTCTTTAACCCTTGTTAATTATTATTCAATGATTTTCCAAAATGCAGATATTCTAAATACTATGTACCATATAATGTTCTAATTATTAATCCTCAAGTGTTATTTTTATTATACTATTTTATTGACATATATTTGCTGTAGATAAAAAAGTGCCAGATTTATTTTCTAGCACTGGCTCAATATTCAAGTTGTTACATGCAACAATTATATGCAATATTTTATTTATTTCTGATGCTTGTACTTTTACCTGTTCCTTTTCCTTTCGCTTTAACTCTATCTGCTATCTAACAGAAAATATCAACTTCTTTTATCTGATCCTTTTGTTTAAATTTGCATGATTAAGAGATATATTATAAATTCACTGTAACTAACATCTCTGTTTCAAGAAAATAGTTGTATAATTAGTTTTAGAAGAAAAAGGTAGATCTCACTTCCAAATGAAATTTGGTGTTCGTTTCTGATAGCTTCCTTCTTAATTAACATTTAGAGGTCTCTCTCATTTTCCTGCTTTATCCCCAACACCTGTCATTTAGTCTTTAAAGTAGAATACAAAATCATCTGTATGGATTGGTTTAACTAGGACTAGACACTTAAGTGTCCCCAGCCTTCCAAATTTCTTTATATATGCTTTGTGCAAAAGGAGGGCATGTTTATTCTCAGTTACCCACAGGTGGGATAATTATTTTTATGCTGCAGAAGTTGACATTAAACTCAGTGGAAATTAAATACAGTTATAACAAAAAATAATAAAACTTTGCTGATTGTCTCTCAGTATATAAGGAAAAATGATTTTTCCTTTTCCTTGTTTTTAAATGGATCATTGTAATACATCCATGACTCTTTAGGAATTCATTAAAGCCAAATTCTTCACCAAGCCCAGTGGAACCAGGTAGCTGGAGAATGTGTTTTTGAAGTCATGACCTAATCTCTGCATCATCATCTAAATCCTAGAGCCAAGATAGTATCCCTGGGGATTCAGCTGATTACTCCTAACCACATCATTCATTGTGTGAACATCACTCACTTTTATAATAACTCAAGTACTGTGCTTCTCTGTATAGTTCAGGTAGTTCCTTCACAAAATATTTTTATACCTGAAGAACACAGGCTCTAGTGACCTACTTGCAACTTTTTTGTTTCTTCTCTTATTTTATATAATATAACAAATTTATTGTAATTAGATACCAATCTTCCTGAAGTTCTCATCTGAGAATAACTTTAAAAACTTCTGTCTTTTGCTGGATGATGTTTTTCCCTATCCCTCTTCTTACATGTCTTTCCTTAGGAAGGATGTCCCTGCATTTCATTTCCTAAAGAACTGGACAATACCAAGTTGCAAAAGTAATGCCAAATATCAGAGACTCTGTAATCATAATATACATGAGAGTTGTAAGGGATAGACATACTGAGAATTTGTAAGACAAGGTAAGTGCATTTGTGTTAGTCCTGTGGATTTTATTCCTCTCACTCTGAAGCTGAACTATAGGAAAGTTCCTCTTTTATTCCACTGTGTTGTTCTTTCTCTGAACAACTACAGGGTATGAATACAGAAAAAACTACATCATCACCTCCCCACCATGCACTAATGAACTGATCCATCCAGGTGATAATATGATGTAAATTGTTCCCTGAAACCTAGAACAAGGATTTGAAAGGAAATTGAGAAAGAATTTTGGGCAGAAGGCAAAAGGTAAATAGTGACAATGAGAATGAATCTTGAGGGGAAAATGTAGAGACACAAGTTTAGGAGACAAGCATTTTTGTGATTTCATTGCTTTTATGAAGTAGATATGCACCTGTGTTTTCTCAATGAATAATCAATTCAAACCCATACAGTATCTTAAAATATTTCTTTGAAATCTCCAGTAGATTAATTATGATCTCATGAAAGCCTCAATAACGAGATCTTTCTTATGTCATATATTTAAAAGTTTTTAAACTTCAACCTATGTTTTATGCAGTCCAGGGAAATGACTCATGCAAGATATTACTCTGAAAGCTATGATTCTTAATGTTTTACCTTATTTCATGAATAAGAAATGAAAATAATTTTCCTTGGAAAGTATCATATCAGTAAATATTTTGAATTAAATGTATAAATTGATGAACATTGCATCATTTACTCTGCCATTGAAAATTTCTTCGAATAACTCAAACAAGATAGTTCAGTCTTACCCCAAAATTAGGGAGTTTAAATACATAATTAGTACATGATTTTAGCATTGCAATTTTGGAAGAACAGTGAAAAAATTGATAATAGTTCCAATTTCTTTAAAATAACAAATTTCAATATTATATTGATATGACTTTTTGTCTTTCATCTTGTTCTTGCAAGAGTTGATTGCTTTATCTTAATATGAGCCTTCTAATTGAAATTATTAATACTAATGTGCATTGTTACTGAAATTGAGTGCTAACTTCTATCCAATATTTATTCCATTTCAATTATATTTTATTATATGGAAAATGATCACTTTATGTAAGAGAACTTCTAAAATAGAAAGGCTTTAAATGAGTTTTTTTTTCCAAAAATAATATAAGATTTGCAGTAATATCAGAGAACCTGATGTGTGCCTGCTTTACAGGATGCTTAGGGAGGACTTCATCTTATTGTGATTAGTGGTATATTTATATTTAAAGAACAAGACCTGAGTCCAAACATTAATAATTTAATGTTTAAAAGTAAAAATAAAAATATGTACTTGGCATTAAGTTGATTTCAATTTTTATTTATATATTATTGTTTACCATATTTTTTCTTTATGTCTTCTTTCTTCTATTACTGATTAATAAAGTGTAAACTCAGCAGTCAAAAAGAAGAATATACTTGATCAAGTGATCAAAATCAGAGTTAATAAGACTATGAGGACAAAAAGAAGGGTTTGGAGAAGAAAAAAAAGACACAGAAATAATTATTTAGGATTCAAAACAGAGCACAGCAGTATATGCCACTGTTCAAGGGGAAAAAAAAACATGAAAATATGCTGAGTTATATAGTTTTTTTTTTCATTTACACATTCATTCATTCATTCATAGAGTACAAACTGTGTTTTAGGCACAATGTTAAGCCTTTTATATACAGAACTAAAAAATGCAGTTGTCTACAGTTGCAGCCACACAATTCCATTGTGGGTGTGACATATGTGTAACAGATTTAATATACACCTGCATTATGCATTAAATTTTTGCAGTCTATAGAAGCTCATCAATTACACAGGCTATTGTTGAGCAGATGCTATAAACAAATGATGTAAAGATAAGTGAGAAAGCACTGACAACTCTGTGACTTACTGAGCCATTTAAAATGAGCAATGAGCCAAAGCAGGAGTCCTACAGAGAAAGAATCAATAATGAATACATTATCATACATATTTCCCTAAGACAAGGATAATAATCATGTGGCATTCACTTCTGTTACTAAATAATTTGAAGGGCCCCTTTTTCCCCTACCCATGGACTCTAATATGCCTATTTCTGACATGAAATAGAAAGAGCTCAACTAGTATTAACACCATAACTGTTAGATTTCAGGTGCTCAGTTCATTTTTCAGGATCCTTTGATCATTTAAACTTTCAGAGTGAAAACAGCAATTGAACCTGAGTTTTACATTAATGCAATATTGCATTGGCTAGAAAAAATGTAGCATTCTTCTAGTTCATCAGTTGTGCTGTATCATTAAAATTTATTAAAAATGAATAACTAAAAACTTGTGTTCTCTTCTACCTTACTAAAAAATATTACTGTTACATTATTAAAAGGATTATTTACTTTTTTTATTCTAAGTTGTTATAAATGACATCAGAATGCATTACATTTCATATTATACTTATAGAGCACATTTTTACATATCTTTGATTGTATACAAAGTATATTCACACCATTCCTGTCATCATACATGCAATTAGGGTAATGATAGCCATCTCATTCTACCATCTTTTTTTGTTTTTTCAGCACCCTTTTACCCCCTCTCTTTTCCTTCCTCCCCATTGGCCATTATAGTTTTCCTCTAATCCTCCTATGCTCCCCATCCCAACCCCACTGTGAATCAACCTCCTTATATCAGAGAAAAAATTTGGCATTTGGCTTTTTGGGATTGGTTTACTTCACTTAGCATTATATTCTCCAACTTCATCCATTTACCTGCGAATGCCATGATTTTATTTTCTTTTATTGCTGAGTAATACTCCATTGTGTATATATACCACATTTTCCTTATCCATTCATCTACTGAAGGGAATCTAAGTTGGTCTACAGTTTAGCTATTGTGAATTGTGCTGCTATAAACATTGATGTGGCTGTGTCCCTGTAGTATGCTGTTTTTATGTCCTTTGGGTATAGACTGAGGAATGGGATAACTGGGTCATAAGGTGGTTCCATTCCCAGTTTTCTAAGAAATCTCCATACTGCTTTCCATATTGGCTGCACCATTTTGCAATCCCACCAGCAATGTATGAGTGTGCCTTTTTCCCCACATCCTCTCCAACATTTATTGTTGTTTGTGTTCTTAATAGCTGCCATTCTGACTGGTGTGAGATGAAATCTTAGAGTGGTTTTGATTTGCATTTCTCTAATAGCCATAAAGGTCCTCGGGGCTGTCTTTGGCTTGTCTGCACTCAAGCAGAGTTGGGCGGGGCTGTCCTTGTGTCTCCTATGCTTGGGCAGAGGTCGGAGGTATTGACCTGAGCCTGACTGCCCTCAAGCAGAGGTCAGCGTTAGTGACCTGAGCCTGGCCGCACTCAAGTGGAGGTCCTCTGGGCTGTCCTTGGCCTGCCTGATCTCAAACAGAGTGCAGCAGGACTGTCCTTGTGCCACCTGTGCTCAGGTGGAGGTTTGCGGGACTGACCTGAGCCTGGCAGCTCTCAAGTGAAGGTCCAGGATTATTTTCATATCCTTTCAAATTATATCATTTAAACTTTTAAGATATATATGATACCTTATATTTTCTCATTCAGTAGGAACATTAAATATATTCAATAAATGGTTGTATCATATAACTCAACTGTATTCACTATCTGAAAATATAAAAAAGGATAAGAATAGTGCAGGTTGTTCTGTTAGTTTATTCACTGAGTTTAGCACTTGAGTTCAGCATGAGATGCCACATTCTCTACTATTCCCTCAGCCCTCAGACAGTCCTTTACACTTTTTATATATTGAGAATCAAGTGCAGGAAGGAATACAACCTAGTGATTAAAAGAGTGCATGTGCATTTTAGATTGGCACTATATTGATAATTGTTGAATCTGAGTGACATGTTCCCTGGTTTTAATTGTATTATTCCTTATGTTACTATATATTTGAAAATTTCCATAATAAATTAAACCTTTAGAAAAGCAGACACTCACATGTGTCTCACAGAGTGATCACTGAAACAAACAAACAAACAAACAAACAACCTTGGACAATAAAACCTGTACTTTTCACACTGTATGCTCTCTAAAAGAAGTCATCCATATCATTCAGTTGATATTTGAAAAATTATGATCTGCTCCATTGTGGTAGAAAATAGTTGTGATGGTTACTTGCTCTTTGTCAGCTTGGCTAGGTTATGGTCTCCAGTTATTTCAACAAAGCCCAATCTCAGCACTCCTGTGAACACATGCTGTAGATGTAGTTAATCTCTATAATCAATAGATCTAATAAAGGAAATTATATTTGATAAAGTAGGAAAGAAGGCTTAATTAGGCAATTGAAAAGTCTTTAAGACTAGAACTGAAGTTTCCTTGAAAAACAAATAATCTGGCCTACATACTGCAACTTCAGGTTATGTGTAAACATCCCACCTGTACTACCTGATGGCCTGTGATATGGTTTTTGGAGATCTGTGGCTAGATCTCAAAATCACATACACCAATTCTATAAAAGTCATGAGCATTTATATGTGTGTGTGTGTATATATACATATATATATGTACATGTGTATATATATATATATATATATATATAAATTGAGTAGTGTGTGTATATATATAAATTGTATAGCATGTATGTTTGTGCAAGTCTTATGTTATAAATTACATATAATATATTTTACAATAAATTATTTATATTATATTTTATAAATTATATGTTATATATGCATATATGTATATATATATATATATTTCTGATTGTCCTTTCTATGTGAAGGTTGTACATCATGGACTCAATCAAGTGCAGATTAAAAACATTTGAAAAAATTATCTATATTGAATATGTGTAGATATTTTATTTTTGTCACTATTCCATAAATAATACTGTATATTAACTATTTACATAGTATTTGCTTTGCAATGTGTACTATAATAACATAGAGATGATTTTAAGTGCACAGTATGACAATTATAGGATATATGCAAAGCTATGTCATTTTCAACACAAAATTAAGTATGTATGGAATTTGATACATTTTGGGGTTCCTTGATCCAAGCCACCCCTGTGGAATGACTCTGTGTGTGTGTGTGTGTGTGTGTGTGTGTGTGTGTGTATTTTACTTGTTCTGTTTCTCTTGCAGAACCTTGAATGATACAACAGTTGTGTTGAACATATTGAGAATTGATATGTATGTTTCTAATATCAAAAGTTTCAAAATATATATGTTCTTAGATAAAAGTATCTTTTTTACATCTCTAACCCTGGAGTCAGGGAAAGGAAGAAGGAAAAACTAAGGTTTGTCCATTGTATATCCAATATGTACTACATTTTAAGTTATTGTTTTAATTATCTAGAGCAAGCATTCTACTCAAGTTTACAATGATGGAATTAATATATTACCTCTAAATTTATATTATTAATGTACAATTGTGTGTACATGCATGTGTGTTTGTGTATCCTTAGTATTGCAAATGGTTTATTGACCCAAAAAGAAGCCTTCAAGTATCCCTACTTGCTCTGCTCTAAAAGCCAAAATGACCTTACTTAAAGTTACAATCAATATAAGTATCAAATGTTATAGGTAGACAAACACTAGCCAAACCATTGTATAGCCAGAATAAAAAGGTGATGCTGACTCTTCTACTGGTAGTCAACACCATTTTTACTGTAATCTCCCAATTCTTACCACATACATTGAAATTCTTTGATCCCATTTGCTTACTTTGGATCACTCCAGGCAGGCATGTTTGCTATGCTCCACTGTTCACTATCATTATTCCTTCAGTCAAAACATAAAGCTACCATAGTCTCCATCTGACCTTCAATTTTAGGATCATGTCCCAGTTTAAGGCTCAACATTATCAATTGTGTTTCCATGTAACCTATTCCACTGACTTGACCAGAATACGTCTATCCATGTAGCTACCACAATCATTTCTTTCCAAAAGTACCTGCAGACTGAATTTTCAGCTGCCCCTCACCCCAGCTAAAACAATATGCTAACTGGACCATTTTAAGATGTAATTATTAATTTCTGGGATTTTAAATTTGAAAGTTTATAAAATCTTACCTTTTTGTTTTCAGATTCACAAAGCTAAACCTCTGAATCTTACACTGTTAGGCTGTAAAGTTTCATATTAACTATAACTGAGAATTTTCAAATCATGCAAAATTTTACTGAAATTTCCTTAAATGTATCAAATGGAACAGTATATAAAATTTAGGGTATTTAAACAATATATTTTAAGTACATACTGAAATGTAAGAATCACCAAATTAGAAAAAGAGAACAAATATTTCAACAAATGAAAAGAAAAAGATGACAAATCTATCAACAACAGATGTCTTTATTTTCTAACTATTTTGCTTTTAAGGTAACTTTTACTAAATCTTTCATAGTGACTAAGAAATGTGTAGATAATTATAAACTTCCATACAGAGTTTTTGTTGTATTAATATTAGGTTTCAATACCTTGATGTATATTTATAGAGTTTGATTTTATATGGAGCTAAGATGCATTTTATTGGGGCAGAAGAATGGGTAAATTTCTAAAGTTACTAATAGGACATTGGAAATATTTTGACATTATAAATATTTGAACAAAGGATAAAAAAAATTTGTAGTTAGAACTCACCGTTCCTCCTAATGATAAGAAATGAAATAGAGACTACATTTTACTTTGGACCATAAATTATTTAATATGGAACCCATTGTCCCAAAGAGCTTCACAGAGAGATTTCACATATTAATGTAGATCTCCTTTCAGCATTGGTAAGCATCAAAATCATATAAAATTTTAAAAAATAAAATGTTCCCTCATGGCAGACAACAATTGGCATCTGGGAGAATCCATAAGCCAACATTTATACTAATTTGGAGTCTGGTTATGATAATTCAAGAAAAAAAATATTCTTTCCTGTTGGCTCGTGCTTTTACTCTAGGTATTTTTCCCTTCTTCTCACTTGGGATTTACTCCCCAACATGTCTCCAAAGTCTGGACAGGATCAAGATAAGTCAAATTATCTTTCACACCTCATTAGCTTTAACAAATACATAGTTGGCACTTACACAAACACCATCATACCCGCTGATCTGTTCCTCACTATATTGCTTTCAAGCTGTTTTTACAGGTGGCATTTAGCAGCACTATTCTAAGATATATCATCGTTTTTACGTCATTGTCACAGACTTGCAAGCACATACCTGAAGAAAAAAAAAAGTTTACTTGGGGAAAATTATAATCAAAATGCCAAAATTTTACATAGCACTAAATGGAAAATAGGAATAGGTTTAAGATCACCAAGACTTTCCAAAATCACTGGAAAGAAATCATATTCACAATTGTTACTGATATTATTACTTTACTCTCAGGTTAATATAAGTTGGAAATATTTGTTAATATACCAAAGTTATGCTATCTTTAAGTAAAGGCCCAATATAATATAAGCATCATTTAAATAAAAAACAATAGCTAGGTGTGATGATGCATGCCTATAATCCCAGCAACTAGAGAAGCTGAGACAGGAGGATCACAAGTTCAATGCCAGCCTCAGAAACAGCAAGATCCTAAAAAGGGATGGGGATGTAGCTCAGTGATAAAGTGCCCAAGTGAAAAAAGAAAATAGAAACACTTTGCTCCCATTAATATATAGCATTTTTATTTAGCTGTTTAGACTTCTGTCATTCTTAGTGTTAACCTATAAAAACTACCTATATTGAGATTTCTCTTTATTAGGTGATAGTAAACGTGAAATTAGGCAAGTTATTTGAAAATACATGAAACTAAATGTAAGGTAAAATGTAGGTCCCCTCTGTAAAAAGAAAAGGCAATAATGTCATTACTACAAAACAAAGTCACTAAGGACTCACCAGGTAGAACTCCTCAGCTCCCTGGTAGAACATTTGGCTAGCCATGTGAGCTCCTGAATTTATTCACACCACTTTACAAATTAAGTACTAAATGTTCAACATCCTTAGCAATCAGGGAAATGCTAATCAAAACTACACTGAGATTTCATCTCACTGATGTTAGTGTGGCAATCATCAAAAACACAAACAACAACAAATGCTGATAAGGATGTAGGGAAAAGTGTATACTCATACATTCTTTATGGGATTGTAAATTACTATGACCATTTTGGGAAGCAGTATGAGAAATCATCAAAAGACTAAGAATGGTAACACCATATGACCCAACTATCCCACTCCTTGTTATTTATCCAACAGAACTAAAATCAGCACACTCTAGTGATACATTTACAGACACGTTAATAGCAACACAATTCACAATAGCAAAGTTATGGAACCTGTCTATCTGTCCACCAAGGAATGAATGGATAAAGAACATGTGGTCTATATACACAATAGAGTTCAAAATCATCCATTAAAAAGAAATTATGTCATTTGCTGGTAGATGGATGGAGCTGGAGAACCTCATTCTAAGTGAAATAAGTCAGACTCAAAGTCAAGAGTTGAATTTTTTCTCTCATATACAGATTGCTAAGGAGAGATAAGGAATAAAAAATGGAAATATCATGCAAATAGGGAGAATGGTGGAGTAGGAGAAAGGGATCGACATGGAAGAAGGAAAGGTGGAAAAGGAGTGAAACTTGGGAATAAAATTGATGGATTATCAATGTGCTTGTCTGAATATATCACAATGAATTCTACTTTTATATGTAACTGTAATGTATGAATTAAAAAGAGAATAAATAAATAGAAGTAAGTCCAGAAGAGCAGAGGAAGGAAAGTAGGGGAAGGGAGTCAGGGAGAAAAGTGGAAGCACTGGGGAGTGAGATGGAGCAAATTTTAATATATGCCTTTATGAATATGTCAAAGTGAATCACTGTAGTATGCAGATTTTAAGTCCTTTGGGAATAGACCCAGGCTGGGTCATAGGGTGGTTCCATTCCCAGTTTTCCAAGAAATCTCCATACTGTTTTCCATTTTGGTTGCACCATTTTGCAGTCCCACCAGCAATGTATGAGTGTGCCTTTTTTCCCACATCCTCTCCAACATTTATTGTTGTTTGTGTTCTTAATAGCTGCCAAGGACTTAAAATCAGCATACTACAGTGACACAGCCATCTCAATGTTGATAGCAGCACAGTTCACAATAGCTAGGTTATGGAACCAACCAATATGACCCTCAGTAGATGAGTGGATTAAGAAATTGTGGTATATACACACAATAGAATTTTGCTCAGCAATAAAGAAAATAAAATAATGGCATTCATAGGTAAATGGATGAAGTTGGAGAATATAATGCTAAGTGAAGTTAGCCAATGTCAAAAATCCAAATACCAAATGTTTTCTCTGATATAAGGAGGCAGATTCACAGTGGTGATGGGTGTCGGGTACATAGGAGGATTAGAGAAACACTAGAATGGTCAAAGGGGAGGCAGGAGAAGAAAGGGAGCAAAGGGGGGCATGGAGGGAGAAAAAAAGAAAAGGTGGTATAATAAGATGGATATCTGTGTGGACCTTACACTGCTTTCTGGCTGCTTGTCACATTACCACGCCCTGTTATAGGACCTAGGCTAAGCAGGGGGCGTGGCTGTGAGAACTGAAACCACCCTAAAGATAGGCCAATGGCTCCACCAATGGCATCCACCCATGATCCTTATGTGTCCCTATGATCTTTCTGTTGATTGGCCCATGTCCTATATAAGACCATCCAACTTCCTCAATAAACCGAGTTTTTGGCATTGCTTTCTACCAAAACTCCCCGGGTGTGGCGTGGTGTCCATCAATCAGGCGGGGGTAAAGACACTCGGCGACTTTTGCCCGTTAAGTCTATCTTCGCCAGGTAAGCTACTTTAACTCTTTCTGCTGGCAGAAGGAGCCCCCTTTTAGGGCCCAAAAAGGGGGGTAGCTTTAGACCTTGGCCCCATTAAGAAGTAACGCAGCAATCCCGACAGTTGGCACCCAACGTGGGGCACGAAAACAAAAAAAATTATCGATAGGCTTAACAATCGGTTAGAGACGCAACATCTCTCTGGCAAAAGTATCCTCTAGAAAATGAGGCAACCATATATCTTTCTCTCTTTCTCATCCACTTTCTCTCTCTTTCTTCCTCTCCCTTTTTGGGAACCTCTACGCAAGTAAACCTGCAATTTTTGTATGTGCCTGGTGGGGGAGAACAGAAAGATGTCCGGGAAAAACACGCTCACTAAAGGGAGCACCAGCCTGGGTGCAGAAAAAACTCAGAGCAAGCCCAAACAAACTTAAGAACAAAGAACAGCTGCCCTGTGCAGCACCATGTGGGTGGCGACCATATGGGGTCGCTAGGGGTGTACAGACGGGGGGCTGCTGCCGCTGCCACGTGGCCCCGGGCTTTCATCCCAGGTACATGGCTGCCACCATCACCGGGGCTCAGAGTTCCGTGGCTCAGCGAAAAGAAAAAGTGTACTGCTGCAAGGCCCGGGCTTGTGTCTCGGCCTGCCTGGCGTGCAGCTTGCAGATTGCGTCCAAACCGCTGGGGGCGGGACTGGGTGTGCACGGGGCCTCGCCAGCTGGGACGCCTCGGGGCAGCCCGGCGCAGTGGGGTGCGAGGGGGAGCGAAGGCAAAAGCGCTGCTGCCTGCAGTCGGAGGCAAACGAAATCCAAACCGGAGTCGCCTGCAGGGCCAAACGTACGTGGGCACATCCGGTCGTTGCCTGGCAACGGGCTGCCAATGGTGTGTAAAATGGCCGCCCAAAAGCGCCGCCACCGTCGCACTGTTGACGTCATCTCCTGCGACGGCGCATGGCGGGACACGCAGGTGGCCAGCACATCTCGGCGGGACCAATACAGCATTCATGCTGCACACCGGCTCCCGCGGGGTTCCCTGGGTCAATGGCTGGGGAGGCCCGTGGGACGAGCCAATTCGCTATGGCTGGGGCGCCAGCTTTCTCCTGCCTGTGCAACGCGGTCCCTCTCGACAGCTGCGAGCAGCCTGTGTTCTTTGTCTGAGCCCAGCGGCTACATACAGCCTGTGTCCTCTAGATCCCTTCACTGGCTGGCTACAACGCATGCTCAATTCTTCATCAAGAGAGGTTCCTCCCCCCCAACCCCCACTCTGGCCACTGCGCCCTGCCTTACAGAGGCAAAGCCCCGGGGACACATGCCGATAGCCCATCCTTCTGTCAACAAGGTTCAAACTATACCTCTTTTTAAAATCTTAGGAGCTAAACTTAAATTAGATTCTGTCTGTCCCCTTACTCTTTGGTAGAGCTGTGGGAGCTCTTAGGGAAACTCAACTGGTTTAGGCCTTAAAAAAAAAATGCCTTAGGCGAAGGCACCTACTCACAATTGCAGTCCCTCACCCTTCCAGACCTAAATCAAGACTCACATTGAAATGCAAATGGAAAAGTAAGCTCAAGCCCCTAAAAAAAAAAAAGTTAAAATGTCTTTTTACCAGCCTTTCATTTTTCTAAGACTTTTTGAGCTCATAATTCTAATTTTATACACCCATATTGATATTTTGGTTATATTGTGTGTACACTTGTGTTCTGTTTGTATGTTTATGTGTGTAGACTGAACGCTCATGAAAATTTTAAATATGGATCCAAATACCTTTAACTCACATGATTTAAAAGTTCTTTACCATCACAAATTCTAAAGCTGGACCTTCGCTCTGGAACTCCAAGATAAAATGCCATCCAAGGAGATGCGCACCTTGGAAAAGTTCAAGGCCCCAAGATGTGCCTTCTGTTTTTAGATTACTAGAGTGAACTGCCACATAAAAAAAAATAATAATAATAACAATAATAATAATAATTCCTAGTTCTTGCCATCTTATGTCATGTCTTGTTTTGTATTCTATGGTTTTTCTGCCTTTTTATTGTGTCTCTTCTCTAGAGTAAATGTAAGAAAAGTAAATTTATAAGTAACTTTTTTTGTTAGACATTAATTTTCAAGGCTAAAATACTGTTAAATATGCATCAGATAACTTCTTAAATTCCATTGTGCTAGGTTCCAGGCAGGAGGCTGCACCTCCTAGATAGAAGGCCACACCTCCCAGATACTTTGTGAAAAAGACTACATTTCCCAGGTGCCTCAGCCTGTCCTACAAACCTGACTAGCAGATGCCCTGGCTTTCACCTTCCCTGCCCTCCATTGCCATTTTTGTTCCCTACCACGCCACGTGACACCCAATAAACCATCCCTTTTCAACACGACGTTCCAGGGTAAAAATTTTATTTAAGAAACAGGGATCAACTTCAAAATTAAAACACCTGACTAAAAATTAAAGAATCCCACCATACCTGAGATAAGATAAGGCTCTGTTCTTACATGCCAGAATGTATGGTCTAAAGAGTGATTCTTGTTGTTCAAAAACAGAGATTATACTATATAACTCAAAATCCAAGATGGTTATTACACAAACTAAATGTGTTTTTAAGTTTGCCTGTTAATGTTTTGTACCACAGACCCCAGCTAATAAAGAGTAAATGACAACTGTAAGTTTATAAGCATTAAAGTTAAAGCCCAGTAATCTTAATTTAAGATTAGCTTGCTAGATGTTTAAAATCAAGATTTTAAGCTAAATTAAAAGGGTCAAGAAAACCAATATTTGGTTCTTGCCCTCAGAGTCAAGTCTGAATCCAAGAGACAGGGAGGTTCTCTAAAAAGCTTTGCAACTCTGGGCCACATAACTTCCCGATCAGAGAGGTTGTGAGACCTATAGAGAAAAGAAAGCCAAACAATGACCTTGCTATGAAGAGGAGGGTCCTGAAAAAGAGAGGCATCCCTGCTGCTTCCAAGAGAAGCCACATGGTCAAGCAAGACCTAGATCCATCCTCATGGAAGACACTAGCAAAATGGAAAAAAAACTGTTCTCGAGTTCCCCCAAAAATTACTCCCATGGGAATTCAACTGACTCTTAGCAATAGATAAAGGCAAAAGTCAATTCGACTTAACTTCATTTTAAACACCTAGCAAAACCAGTTAAAACCAAAAATGCAGCCATTCCTGGGCATTTTTTAGAAGTGAAGGTAACTTCAGATATACACTTGTAAACAGTTTAACAACTAAGTAACTGCCAAGTCAAAAGTTTTTAGTCAGTTTAAGGCCTACAGATCTTCCTAACCTACACAGGTAGGCTTAATATTCAGTAGGATGATTATCTAGCCCTAAATGAAAGAGATAAAAGAGTTCTCTACTAGACACAGAGGTCATGCCAATAGAAAAATTTTGTAGGATCAGATGACATTAAGTAGCTTAATTACCATCTTATCTAGATAGACATTCCTGATAACTCTATAAATGCTAAAGATTTAAATTATCATCCTCATGGTATACATTAAAATGTTCCAGATGCTGTAACATTTATTCAGTACTCATGTTTTTTGTTTCTCTAATAAAAGCTCCCATACCTGATGACTTTACAACCTTCCCCAGGCTTCAATCTGACCTGACTTCTAATAAGAGAACTCCAAACTACTTCCCCCATCACTTCGCCCACTTTCAGCTCAAAGAAGCCAGATTTGATCGCCGTCCTATTCCCTTACAGTAGTAAGGAGTTCCTAAAATTAGAAGGGTAAAAAAGCCAAAATCTCATAGATAGTTAGTATCTATCTTCACTCAATGGCTTATTAAATCCTCTCCACTTAAGGGTTTAAAAATGCTTTAACCCAAGTTAAAATAAAACAAAAATGGAGAAACAGCCCCCATGATCAGTTAAAAACAGTGATGCTTAAATTTTTCCAAGCATCAGCCTTTGACTGTCTTTCAGAGACATTGGTCCAACCAGACACCCTACCTATGTGTCTTTCCAATTGGAGAACCAAGCCCTATTTGGGTACCTGCTAGGGACCTCAAATACTGCCAATAAAACTGACTACCCAAGAGCAATGCTCTTGAGGGGTGATTTTTTCCCTTTTTCCAAACAAAATGACCTAAAAACGGGATAAAAACTCTCCAAGAGCTACATGCTCTTTCTTGAGGGAAAGGATTTTAGCTTAGAGAAAGATTTTTCCCTTTTAGAGTCTTAGAAAGAAAGATAAAGAAAGATAGAGCTTCTTAGAGAAAGATTTCTTCTTGTCTTCTTAGCTTAGAGTCTTAGAAAGAAAGATAAAGATAGAGCTTAGAGCTTAGCTTAGAGAAAGACTAGAGCTTCTTTCTTCTCTCTCTTCTTTCTTCCTTCTTCTTTCTTCTGTCTTCTGTCTTCCTCAGGAGTCTCGGCCTAACTCTGACCAGTCATTACTTCTTCTATCTGGTTTCTCTTCTGTAACCGCTCTGCCTACGTTCTGGCCGCTCTGATTCTTCTGACCGACCGAGTGACTGCCCGGCTGACTGAATTCTCCGTTCTCCTAACTCGGACCGCTTTCACCGGTTATATACCTTCAGGTTTGCGGGTGCCTACAGGTGCGTCACATACATATCAGGTGGAACCCATGGCTTCCAGCTAGCTACAACAGCCCTTCCTAATTAGGGCTCCTTCATATTCCTTCCCTTTAGTTTTAAAAAGGTGCTTTTGTTCTATTTTCTCTATTTTATTTTCTCTATTTTCTTTTATTTTCCCTACCTAGCTTTTCACCTTTTATTTTTGAAAGGGTGGATATTTGAGCCCTTTTTGAGAAGGTGCTGTGGCTTTAAGGAAGCCTACTGCTGAGGAGCAGCTAACGCACCTAGTTAAGCACAATTGCATAAGCGGCTTTGACTTTTTTTTTTTTTTTTTTTTTTTTCTCTTCTTTATTTTTTCTTTATGGCTTTCTTGCCAAAGCTCAATGGCTTTTTTTCTGCATGGTTTTTACCATGCTATTTAATTCTCTATTTTCTTTTACGCTCATGGCTTTTTTCTTTATACTAAAGCTCAAGGCTTTTTCTCTATATTTTTTATGGCTTTTGGCCGGCTCGCTTCGGCTTTTTCGCTGGCTACTCTGCTTCAGCTTAATTCTTAACTGGCCTCAACTGAGTCAGAGGCTATGCTCTCTTGTTTACTTCTCTTTTTGCTGGTCTCAACTGAGTCTGGCTTCTTCATTTTTTATGGCTTTTGGCCGGTTCGGCTTTTCGCCGGCTACTCTGCTTCAGCTTAATTCTTAACTGGCCTCAACTGAGTCTGAGGCTATGCTTTTTCATTGCTCTTATTTCTTAGCTTTTCTTCTCTGCCTGCCGAGCCCCGGACGGACCACCATTTGTAAGCTGCCTGTCACGGCCAGCCACGGCGCCGCCACGGGAGGAAAATTCTCGGAGGCAGAGTTAAGCTTTTACTACTTTTACTTCTACTTTCTTAGAGCTTAGAGAGGGAAAGAAAGATTTTTAGAGAGAAAGATTAAAGCGAGCTTTTCTTCTTAGCGTTTAGAGTAGAGTAGAGTAAAGAAAGATAGAGCTTAGCTTCTTGTCTTCTTGTCTTCTTGGCTTAGAGTCTTAGAAAGAAAGATAAAGATAGAGCTTAGAGCTTAGCTTAGAGAAAGACTAGAGCTTCTTTCTTCTCTCTTCTTTCTTCCTTCTTCTTTCTTCTGTCTTCTGTCTTCCTCAGGAGTCTCGGCCTAACTCTGACCAGTCATTACTTCTTCTATCTGGTTTCTCTTCTGTAACCGCTCTGCCTACGTTCTGGCCGCTCTGATTCTTCTGACCGACCGAGTGACTGCCCGGCTGACTGAATTCTCCGTTCTCCTAACTCGGACCGCTTTCACCCGGTTATATACCTTCAGGTTTGCGGGTGCCTACAGGTGCGTCACATACATATCAGGTGGAACCCATGGCTTCCAGCTAGCTACAACAGCCCTTCCTAATTAGGGCTCCTTCATATTTGAGCCCCTTTTTGAGAAGGTGCTGTGGCTTTAAGGGAAGCCTACTGCTGAGGAGCAGCTAACGCACCTAGTTAAGTCAACAAATTGCATAAGTCTGGGCTTTGGACTTTGACTTTTTTTTTTTTTTTTTTTTTTTTTCTCTTATGTATTTTTCTTTATGGCTTTTCTTGCCCAAAGCTCAATGGCTTTTTTTCTGCTGCATAGTTTTTATCCATGCAATTTAATTCTCTAATTTTCTTTTTACGCTCATGGCTTTTTTCTTTAAACTAAAGCTCAAGGCTTTTTCTCTATATTGTTTATGTCTTTTGGACCGTCTCGCCTTCGGCTTTTCCGCTGGCTACTCTGCTTTCAGCTTAATTCTTAACTGGCCTCAACTGAGGTTCAGAGGCTAAGCTCTTCTTGTTTACTTCTCTTTTTTGCTTGGTTCTCAAATGAGTCTGGCTTCTTCATTTTTTTATGGATTTTGGCCGATTCGGCTTTTCCGGACCGGCTACTCTGGACTTCAAGGCTTAATTCTTAACTGGCCCTCAACTGAAGGTTCCACAGAAATGAAAAACCCATGATGGATCCTCCGTCTCGTTGTGATTGGACTTCTCATCATCTCTAGCCTGATGTTCATCATGAGCACTGTTGCCTTGGACTCTCCCTTTGTCAATATTTCAACTCTCTGCGACAAGAGAAGAGGGACTACTCCTGAGAGAAAAGTGCTTTTTCGTTGCCAACTGTCCAGACTTTGTTCTAGACGGCTTCCTTTAGACTAAACTAAATAGGTCGGCTTTAGCTTAAGCGGTTACTTCCTCATGCTAGACTTTATATCTGTCTAATCCCTATCTTCTCCTTTTTTTGTGAAATCCCTGCCTGTCATTTTCCTTGTGTTCACCTTTGGGCCCTGTGTACAGCTTGGTGGTCTGCCAATAATGCCTTCAACGATGCTGAGTGAGAACCCTACAGACTTGGCCATGGTCCTTAACAAGATGCGGAGGTCTAAACCAGCCATCTTTGAAAAGCCTTCCCAAAGATGACTGTCCCGTCCCATGTCTTTCCCCTGGCCACTTGCTGGCCCTGGGTGTGTCCACCTGATGGACACCCCATTTTTTAAAACAAAATGGGGGAGCCCCATTTTGAAAAAAAAAAAAAAAAAAACGGGAAAATGTCGGGACCTTACACTGCTTTCTGGCTGCTTGTCACATTACCACGCCCTGTTATAGGACCTAGGCTAAGCAGGGGGCGTGGCTGTGAGAACTGAAACCACCCTAAAAATAGGCCAATGGCTCCACCAATGGCATCCACCCATGATCCTTATGTGTCCCTATGATCTTTCTGTTGATTGGCCCATGTCCTATATAAGACCATCCAACTTCCTCAATAAACCGAGTTTTTGGCATTGCTTTCTACCAAAACTCCCCGGGTGTGGCGTGGTGTCCATCAATCAGGCGGGGGTAAAGACACTCGGCGACTTTTGCCCGTTAAGTCTATCTTCGCCAGGTAAGCTACTTTAACTCTTTCTGCTGGCAGAAGGAGCCCCCTTTTAGGGCCCAAAAAGGGGGGTAGCTTTAGACCTTGGCCCCATTAAGAAGTAACGCAGCAATCCCGACAGATATCATCATCCTAAATGCATGATTGAAGACTTGAATAGTACAAATATACTTTGTATACAAACAGGGTTATGTAAAAAGAGGCTCTATATGTGTATTATGAATTGTAATGCATTTTACTATTACAAATACAACAACTTTAAATTTAAAAAAATGAAAAAAATGAAGGAAAAAATTGAATCACACTATTATATATGATTATAATACACTAGTGAAATCAAGAAATTAATGAAATAACAAACTCCCATTCATTCTCTTTGATTGATTAATTAATTCACTAAATAAATAAATTCAGTGTTTATCATGTAGATGCCTTGGAAAATAATAAACCAGAAGACCCAGGCCATTTGATATTTACTTTGTTAACCAGAGGGTTAAACATTGGAAATGAAATTTGTGAAGTTGGGTCAAATTTCCATTTTAGGGGAAGGACAATAGTGAAAGCAAACTTTGCTTAGGAATGATAGACTTCATTGTCCTGGTCCTGTCCTGAGACTGTCACCATTTCCATAGATGATTACAAGGTTTAGGTCTTACCATGACTAGGAGTCTGACAAAGAAATTAAAAATAAATCTGAATAGAGACTGAGACTACAAAGAGATGGCCTTCTCCATGTGTCACACCTCCTGCCTTTCTCTTTTGCCCTCCCAAGTCTTTTCCTCTGAGATTCTCTATCTTTAACAAAGAAGGAGAAGATGATGGGTAAAATGTTGCATGACCAGCAGCATCTCCTTCAAAAAGGGAATTTGGATCTATAGACATCATTGAATCTAATTAAAGGAAATCAACTGCTCCAGCAGATAAAACTTTCTGGACTGTTCATATGATCCGTCTATGTTCCTTTTGTATTAAATACTAAATGTGAAACTATTTGCTTTCCTCATCAGGCAAAAATGCCCTTTATTTGAAATGGTTTCCTGCCCAAAATAAAGAAATAAAAATAAAGAAGACAAGTGAAACATTATGAAAAATTGCATTGCTAAATTGGCCTAAGAAAAATCATCATGTGGGAAATAAAAATAATTAAGATCATATGGCCCTATCAAACATTTCAGGCAAGTCTGACTAAAGTTAGACACTATTAAAAAAATAAAAAGTAATAATGTCACTGCTTGTTGACAATGCTGTTCTTTTCCATTGAAATTTATCTTATATGCTGGCTAAAAATGTGGGGGTTTTTTGTTTGTTTGTTTTTGTTTGTTTGGTTGGTTGGTTTTTGTCATTGAGTGGGGAAAAAACAAAAATCTCAAAACATTTCCAAATTCTACCACTTAAGGATTTATCAAATCTCCATTGTCACTGTGAAACCTCCCCTAACTCTGTTATCTCCAAAACATCAAGTGCATGTCCTTTTGCTTTCTGGAAAGAACAAGTCATTTTTTGCATCTGTGAGTTGGTACTTTCAGAGAACAATCAATTATTGATTGTGTGAGATTTCATAAATAAAGCCAGATGTAGACAGGTTATTAATCATTCATTGCTGGTTCACCTTGAGAGAAAAGAACAATGATAATACAAGCAAAACATAGTCTATGTTTTCTGTTGATTCCATTCATATTCAACATATGTATGCTCTACCATTAGTCCATAAGGATTCTTGCACTACCAGCTGAGTTATTTGGAAAATCACTTAAAGAAACGTGGCATTCTCTTTGTCAGGAACTTCATGTACCTACCTGGGTTTCTGTACATTATTCATTTTATGTAGTTATATAAAAGTAGTTATATAGTTCATCTGACTGAGATCCAATCTCGATCACCTTACCTACTTGCTATGTGACCTAAATAAGTTTTTAAATAATTTTTTCTTGTTCTTTTTCTTATGTCTGAAATGGTGTTAATATATTAAACTATTTAAACTATTGTTACAATCACACACACACTCACACATGCACCCACAAATACACTCTTCAAGACAGGGTTTAGCCAGAGAAGGAGAAATGGTATGGGATACTTACATACATATTGATAGTAGGGGATATTACATGCATACCAACATAACAAGTTGTGAAGTACACAAATGTAGACACTAGTTAAATAGTTCCTTTAAGCCTATTATCACCACATCTGTTGCTGGAACATTGGTGCTATCGAGTAGGTGATCAGAAAGGGAAGCAGAATGTTTACTGTGTCAGATCAAAAGCAGGTAGAAACCACACATGGAGCTGTAGCTCCACTAAACGTGGTATCTGGTCACATCCCCTGACCTTGACAGTAAAGGCATCCTGCATAAGCTTGGACCCTTTGACACAGAGTTTGACACACAAACCTGATATGGAAATAAAAGAAACTGAGGGGTGAACTTAAGGAGGAAGAGCAACTGATGCTTCTATCAGTAAGTTGACTCAACTCATGAGAAATGTTCTTTATGCAGCCTATAACATGGCACTGCTTCCCTTTAGCTTCCTAAATATACACAAGAATCTTCTAAGTGGCATTCTCTAAAGAGAAACGTATAAGTGAATTGTGGGGAAATGTAGTTTACCCAAGCCAACATCACATACACACACATAACACCATTTATACAAATATACTCAGGTTTTCCTTGAATATTAGTATCCATAATATTCATTTGTGTCAGCTTTGTTTATTTACAGTAGGAAATTAGTAAGCTTCTGATTCAGAACACTGCTTTCAGTAAAGATTTTAAGAGTACAAAGTGATGGAAAAGACAACATGCAAAATTGAAACCAAAAGTAGTCAGACTTAAAAAAAAAATAATTTATTATTTTAAAACCTTTAAAGTCACCAAAATGTATGGAAAGTAGTTTTCTTATCTTGGTGCAACTGGAAACAACTCTATTTCTCTAACAGTTATGTGGTATATACGCACAATGGAATTTTACTCAGCAATAAAAGAAAATAAATTAATGGCATTTGCAGGTAAATGGATGAGGTTGGAAGACATAATGCTAAGTGAAGTTAGTCAGTCTCAAAAATCCAAGTACCAAATGTTTTCTCTGATATAAGGAGGCTAGTTCATAGTATTGTTGGATGGGAGTACATAGGAGGATTAGAGGAACACTAGAATGGTCAAAGGGAAGGGAGGGTAAGGGAGGGAGCAAGGGGGGAGGGAGGGGGAGAAAAGAAAAAAGAAAAAAGAAAAGGTGGTTGAATGAGACGGATATCATTTTCCTAAATGCATGATTGAAGACCTGAATTGTACGAATATACTTTGTATACAAACAGTTGTATCTAAAAAGATGCTAAATACATGCACTATGAGTTGTACATATTAAAAATTATAAAAATAAAATTTAAAAAAAAGATAAAAAGTGACCAAGAAATTCAACCTTCTGTTCATATAAAAAGAAATCAGGAATGTAGCTCCAAATTCTCTAAGCACTTATTTTCTCAATCAGCTTTCAGGTTAGATTGTATTTTGAAATAAGGAATCATTTTGCATATGAATTCTATGCAGAAGAAATTTTGTCCTTGTTGAGAATTTCCTTTACTTTTCTTGAGGGATTAAACCTATTAGCTGCTCAATTATGTTCATCTTTGGGTGAAAAAATATGAATGCAGTTACTCTTAGAATTGGTCTAACTGCTTAATCTTTAATTTTCAGGATTGTTAGTTTTATTCTTTAGTTACCAGTAATAGATTTTGTTGTTTTCAGCTTAACTGAGTAAAAAATCCATCACTAAAGAAATAAAATCATATACATTTAAAGTGTACAACATGATGATTTTTATATGCATATATTATTAAATAACTTCCACAGATTAATTAAACTGTGCATCATCTCCTTATAGCAACCTGTTTGTGTGACTACTAGCAACTTTCTGGGTTCTTGTGTTATCAGAAGAGTCCATAAAAGTACATTGACACAGAAACACATCTCTTTTTCCTTATGCTTAAGCACAAGGGAGGAAGCACATATGAGACAGAATTCTCAGGTTGACTCAAAACAAAGAACAAAGAACGAGGGTTTACAAATTTTGTGGCATGTATGGGGCAGGCAGATACCCTGTCCCTTGATGTCAGGACAAGTAGCAGTGGAGTTTTAGTTGTGCTGGCACTTTTTCGTTTTGCCTCTTCATGTGGTGCATGTCTCGTTACCATATTAATTCTTTATCTTGGGATGTGATTTTTACTATACTAATTAAGTAAAGGTAACTGTAGGTTCTTTAGTGGCCATTCTTCTCATGCATTTGCCTTTTACAATCTGGAATCAACATCTTGTCATGGACAGAGTCTCTAATATTTTCAGAACAGGGCAGACTATTGCCCTGTCTCAGTGGTTTAATTTTATTGACCCTGTCTTGTCTGTCTCTGCCTTTTTGATATCTCTGCTGACCAGACAGTCTCAGAAGGCTGAGCTGACTTACTGAACTCCCTCCTCTAGGTTCATTATCTTGATTCTATAGCCTTGAAGACCCTGCTACTTTTTAATTCCCAAATTTCTAGTATGTCTATTGACCCCATTAGACTGAGAGCTAGCTCAGCTGTCTCATGATCATGTTTAACATCTACTTTTTAAGCAAAGTTCACTAATATTGACCATAGTTGTCATGTTGTAATTGAAAGTGTGTGTACTTTGACTATCATCTCCCCATTTCTCTTATTCCCAGGCCTAGGATACCATTCTCTCTATTTCCACAAGTTTGGCTCACTTTTAAGATCCCTCATATAATTGATACCACACAGTAATTATATTTCCCTGTGTGGCTAATTCCATGTGTCCAACGAAACTCCAGTTTATTCATGGTGTCTCAAATAGCAGTATTTCATTCTTTACAATCCTAAACAAAAATAATCCATTGTTGTGTGTATATGCTTATATTTTGTATAACTATTGACAAACACACAGAGCTTATTTTTATATATCTTGGATATTTTGAATAATGCTGCAACAAATGTGGGGATTACGTGTTTTGGGGATACTGATTTTATTTCCCTTGCATGTACACCCACAAGTGGGTTTGATACAATATATAATTGTTTGTTTAAACATTCATTTATATGTTTATTATTGTAGGAAATAAACTCAGGGCTTTGTACATGCTAGGAAAGCATTCTATCACTGAGCTACACCTTTAGGACTCTGTTTTTAGATTTTTGAGGAACCTCTGTTCTATTTTACCTAACCACATATGAATTTACATTCCCACCAACAGTGTAAAAGGGCTCCCTTTTCTCTGCATCCTTTCTGGCATTTGCGCTCTCTTGCCTTTCTGATAGCAGACATCTTAGCACACACAAAGTAACAACTCTTCATAAGATTTTGTCCTTCAATAGTAATATATTATTTAGTTACATCTCCTATTTTTCTCTTAAAATAATACCTGCTTCATTTGTGTCTTGGGATATTTGTGGACTTAAAGGAACTGTTTAATTACAAGCTCTGAATAGTTAGAGAGTTTAAATATAATCTAAACAGTATCAACTGAAACAGTTTTTTTTTTTTTTAATTTAAAGTATTTACAGTATTATTTAATCTCTGTTATGGAAACCAGGATATGAAATATGAACTTTTAGAAAACTAGAGAAGACTCTTTGTTAGTTTTCCTAGCATTATACCTTGAAACTATTACTTTAGAAAGAAGCATGATATCAAGCATAAAGCTGGCTATAGACAGAGAGGGGGATCCTTAGAGTTATATGGATGCTGCAAGAGTGCAATACAACAGTGAGTGTGAGGAATTTTGAGGAAATATCTTTCTTCAGTGCAGAATTTGTCCTGAGAACATTGAAATCTCTTGCTTAGTGTTTCTTGAGTTCTTGAATCAATTGGTAGTAGACACAGACTAATTTCTGGGACTATAGTAGGGATAATAAATCAGAAAACATTTTTCCCAAACAATACTTGCTTCTAGCAACTTATAGGAAATATATTCTTAACAAAGGCCAGGTTTGTTGAACTCTGTGTGAGAAATAAGTAAACAACACGTTCAAATAGATAAGGGTCATTTTGGTCAAAACAGGAGGTTACTCAAGGTCTTCAGTAATGTTTTGTTTATTTCTTGAATATAGCATCTTTCAATGAGATTTTTTGTGTATGTTTCCAAACTTTTTCTAAGTTGTTAGAAATGTAAACTTTTAAATGTCTTCTTAACTGTGAAGCTTAGGTATATCCACCATCTCTCATATTTAATTGTTACCATTATATTTTCAGATAAAGCATGGTATCTAAATATAAAGCAAATAAATTAAATTACAAATGTTTTTTTATACTGATTATTAGGAAAAAAGCATAAAAATGCTTCTCATATTGAACCATTGCTTGACAATCCCACCATATGTCTTATTTAAAGAACAAAACTTTAGAACACCTATTAATATTCATAGATTAAAAATGACAATTGCCACAGAACAAGAAAAAATGAATACAGATGCTTTCTGTAAATAGAAATTTTCATTATCAAATAATTTCAACTATGTTCTTGCTTACAGAGGTTCTCTCATGGAAGGTTCACATATATAAATTGGAAAGTAATGGTTTAAAAGTTAAAGTTATATTGCCTATGAAATTCAACCAAACTTATTAAAATACTCAAATAATTGATTTTTATGGGATTCTGTTTTAGTAATATCTCATTATACTATTTTATATGTATGTAATAACTTTGATGTTATTGTAGACCATTCCCAATGTATATGTCTATCATTTTAATCTCTATGGCATCCCTAACACTCAAGTAATCTTATCTATAGCCCCACACAGTAAAAATAAGGGCTCACAAAATGAACTGAAATGAAATTGTTGAATGTCATATAGGATTTCAAACTTCTACAAATAGCTGGCCTAGCATGTGTGCAGCCTGGGTTCGATCCTCAGCACCACGTAAAAACACATTGTGTACAACTAAAAGCAAATAAATATTTTTTAAAAATTCTACAAATGTGTATTTTTATCATATTTGCTTATAATAAGGCTGTGGGGTAAACACTTGGTCATAATAATGAATGTCTCCACTGTTTTTCTTCATTTTATTTTGAAATTCAAGTGCATAGAGTCAACTTAATGCTCCTCCTTAAACCATAGCATAATATGAACATTGGTCTTAGCAAAACCCACAATCATATATCATTTATCTGTGCATTTGTGCCAGTATTCATTTTTCCAATATCATTTTTTATTAAGATTATTATATTAATGTCTATTTTGAAAGTTCTATGTATATTTAGAAATTGCATCTTGCATCCTGTTTTTGTATATTTATTTTAGTAATTGACTTCATTGCACATATATATATATATTATATATATATATATATATCTAATTATATGCACATATATGTGTGTATATATATATATGTATGTATTTAAAAAAAAAGTATATCTGCACAGAGTCAAGGTTGGACTTTAGCACCCATATGATGTTCCTTGAATTCCTTCAACTATAGGGAGCATAGTTGTTCTTGGGCATGAGCTTCTGTACCCTGAAATCCATGCCTTTTTAGTCCAGCCAGGAAGTAGGAATAGCATGGATACCAACAATGCTACTTTATGAAATAAGGAGAATTCCCTGATAGTCAAACTCAACTTTATTTAGGATGCCCTATATTCAAGGACACTTCTACTCAATCATGCAGCCATATCTTCTTCTATACACAGTGTCAGACTTGTGTTCCCTCATGGTTCTCTGGACCCTGCCTCCAGTCCCTTCTAATTTTTCTCTTGTGGGTCTTCTAATAACATATTTTGCAAGCTTGATTCTATTTTAGTGCCTAGTTCTCAGAGAACCGTGGCTAGTCTAGTGATGGATTGTTATTTTCATTTAGCATAATTTGAAAATTAAGCTCAGAGAAACTTTATGCATCATCAAAGATAGAAATTAACAGATTTGATATAGTATTAAGATACACTCTGGAAACAGAAGCAGCTCTGCTAAAAGCCTAGTTTTTACCCATTGAGAACCATGTTAAATTCTGACCTTTCATGTAATGAACTTTTATATTTTAAATAACTGTAATAGTTTACTTGGACAATAGAAAATTAATATAATTATCCATAAAAGTTAATCTGAAATATATCAGAGAATTAAATATACAACAGATGAATGAATAAAGAAAATGTGGTATATATACACAATGGAATAAAAAGAATGACTCTATGACATTTTCCCATAAACGGATGAATATGGAGATTATCATGTTAAGTGAAATAAGCCAATGTCCAAAAACCAAAGGTCAATGTGTGATAACACACATCAAAGTGGGGCAGAGAATAGAATTGAGAGGATTAGACAAAGGGGAATAAGGCAAAGGGAGGCGGGATAGGAATAGGAAAGACAGCAGAATAAATATGACATAACTTTCCTATGTTCACATATGAATATACAACAGTGAAACTTCACATCATATACAACCACAAGAATGAGATTCTAATTAGGATAAGTTATACTTTATGTATGTATAATATGTCAAAATATATCTACTGTCATGTATTTATAAAACTAAGAAATTTTTTAAAACACCAAAACACATATAAAGAAACATAAAGGCAAACATTTATGTATTTGGAAAGGGAAATATTTCATAGAACATAATAGATCTATGAAACAAACAAGAAACAAAATTAACAAAGTTAGAGTTATCCAAATTAGAAATGTTTGTTCGCCAATGGTCACCATTAAGAAAATTTAAAATGCAAATATAAGTTTAGAAGAACTTATTAAAAATGCATATATTTGACAAAATTATAAAGAAATGACATCAAATCAATTAAAAATAGCAAAAATGTTTATAAAAAGAATTAAAACCAAGAACCAATACTTGGGATTGCATCAACTGAAAAAGCTCTACATAACAAAAGAAGTATTTAAGAACATAAAGGATGGGTCTACAGAATGGCAGAAAATCTTTGTCAGTACTCCTCTGATAGGGGATAATAACATTTAGAATATATTAAGAACTCAAAAAAAACTTAACACCAAAATTCAAATACCCCAATCAACAATTGTTCAAAATAATAAAGCAGACATTTCTCAAAAGAAGAAATACAAGGGAGACACCATCCAGGCTCCGAACAGCAGAGAAACAAGCCGCAGCCTGCAAGCATTCCAGCTCGGCCTGCCCACCTCAGAGACTCCATCTCTGCTTATAGGGCAGGGAAACAAGCCCAGTCTGCAAACATTCCAGCTCAGCCCACCCACCTCGGAGACACCATCCCAGCTTGGGAAGCCTGGGGAATAAGCCACGGCCTGCAAGAGTTCTAGCTAGGTACTCCATCATGCTTTCCCAGCTCGGCCCACCTTGGAGATGCCATCCCTGAGGGGGACAGAGGGGAACAAGCCCCAACCCGCAAGTGTTCCTGCTAGGCCCGCCTACAAGCATTCCCAGCTCTGCCCACACACTCAGGAGTCACAGGTATTCTTCACCTCTGGGAACATGCTCTGGGCCCAGGAACAGGGAATATTACATGGGGATACCTATCTTTTGCTTCTCCTACTAACACCCTAATTCCCATGATTACCCTCTAACTAGTCAAATACCTCTGTCTTCTCACATCCTACCTCACAAACGTTTTAGCCAACACGTAAGCACCCCCTTCTACCATTAAATACTGTGAACCACCACACAAAAATACTTACGAAATGGTAGAAGATAATTGATCTCATCATTTATTGTTAAAGTGTCAAAATTGTAAATATAAAAATAGAAATTAACTGATATGGCAATATGTTGGGCACTTTGACTGCTGTAATATTGATCTTTCCCTTAAAAGTTATGTATCGGGTAACCTGTAGGGAGGATATAAGACAATAAGACAGAAAGAGGAATACCTCAGACTTACACTGCAAGAGAAAAAAACAGATATCATGAAAAAACAAGGGAGGACAATGCCCCAAACAAACCAAGATACTACAGCAATAGGATCCATAGAAAGCACAGTAGGTGAAATGTCAGAAAAGGAGTTCCGAATATACATAATTAAAATAATTCGGGATTTAAAAAATGACCTAAGTGAGCAGATACAGGCAACCATTGATTACACCAACAAAGAGATAAGAAAACAAATACAGGTAGCAAAAGATTACTTCAAGAAAGAGATAGAGAATCTGAGAAAAAACAAACAAACAGAAATACTTAAAATGAAAGAAACAATAGGCCATTTTAAAACTCAATACATAGTATCACCAATAGATTAGATCACTTGGAAGATAGGACCTCAGACAATGAGGACAAAATATATAATATTGAAAATAAAGTTGACCACACAGTGAAGACGGCAAGAAACAATGAACAAAATATCCAAGAATTATGGGATAACATCAGAAGACCAAATATAAGATTTTTTGGAATTGAGGAAGGTGCAGAGAATCAATCCAAAGGAATGCAAAATCTCTTTAATGAAATAATATCAGAAAATTTCCCAAACAAGAAGAACGAATTTGAAAACCAAATACAAGAAGCATATAGGATACCAAATGTACAAAATTACAACAGATCGACACCAAGGCACATTATAATGAAAATGCCTAGCATACAAAATAAGGATAGAATTTTACAGGCCATAAGAGAGAAAAATCAGATAACCTATAGAGGAAAACCAATTTGCATCACAGCAGATTTTTCAACCCAGACCCTCAAAGCTAGGAGAGCCTGGAACAACATATACCAGGCTCTAAAAGATAAGGGATGCTAACCAAGAATCTTATATCCAGCAAAATTAAGCTTTAGATTTGATGATGAAATAAAAACCTTCCATGATAAACAAAAGCTAAAAGAATTTACCACAATAAAGCTGGCACTATAGAACATGAAATAGAAAAAGAGGGAACCCTTCCAGACTCATTCTATGATGCCAATATCACCCTGATTCCAAAACCAGGCAGAGACAAATCAAAGAAATAAAACTTCAGACCAATATCACTAATGAATATAGATGCAAAACTCCTCAATAAAATTTTGGCAAATTGCATACAAAAACACATCAAAAAAATAGTACATCATGATCAAATGGGGTTCATTCCAGGAATGCAAGTTTGGTTCAAAATAAGGAAATGAATAAATGTAATTCTCCACATCAATAGACTCAAAGATAAAAATCATATGATCATCTCAATTGACGCAGAGAAAGCATTTGACAAGATACAGCACCCCTTCACGTTCAAAACACTAGAAAAAAATAGGGATAACAGGAACATACCTCAACATCGTAAAGGCCATCTATGCTAAGCCCAGGCCAATATCATCCTAAATGGAGAAAAGCTGAAAGCATTTCCTCTAAAAACTAGTACAAGACAGGGATGTCCTCTTTCACCTCTATTATTTAACATAGTTCTTGAAAATCTAGCCAGTGCAATTAGATAGATGAAAGAAATAAAAGGGATACAGATAAGAAGAACTCAAGTTATCACTATTTTTAGAAAATGTGATTCTATACATAGAAGATCCAAAAAAACTCTACCAGAAATTTTCTAGATCTAATAAACAAATTCAGCAAAGTGGCTGGATATAAAATCAATACCCATAAATCTAAGGCATTTCTGTACATCAGCAACAAATACTCAGAAAGAGAATCTAGGAAATCCACACCTTTTACTATAACTTAAAAAAAAAAATACTTGGGAATCAACCTAACAAAAGAAGTGAAAGACCTGTACAATGAAAACTACAGCACACTAAATAAATAAAATAAGAAGATCTTAGAAGATGGAAAGATTTACCTTGTTCATGGATAGGTAGAACTAATATTGTCAAAATGACTGATCTACCAAAAGCTCTATACTATACAATTTCAATGCAATCCCAATCAAAATCCCAATGTCATTCATCATAGAAATAGAAAAAGAAATCATGAAATTCATCTGAAAAAATAAGAGACCCAGAATAGGCAAAGCAATTCTTAGCAAGAAGAGTGAAGCTGGTGGCATTACTATTCCAGACCTTAAATTGTATTACAAAGCAATAGTAACTAAAACAGCATGGTATTGGCATCAAAATAGACCAGTAGACCAATGGTACAGAATAGAAGACACAGATACTAACCCACACATCTACAGTTATCTTATATTAGACAAAGGTGCCAAAAATATACACTGGAGAAAAGACAGCCTCTTCAACAAATGGTGCTGGGAAAACTGAAAATCCTTATGTAATAAAATGGAATTAAACCTCTCTCTCTCTCCATTCACAAAACTCAACTCAAAGTGGATGAAGGATCCAAGAATTAAACCAGAGACCTTGCACCTAATAGAAGAAAAAGTAGGCCTAAATCTCCAACATGGTGGATTAGACCCCAACTTCCTCATTAAGACCCCTTTAGCAGAAGAACTAAAACCAAACATTAATAAATGGGATGGATTCAAACTAAAAAGCTTCTTCTCAGCAAAAGAAACAGTCAGTGAGGTGAGAGAACAGAGAACCTACAGAATGGGAAACAAATCTTTACCACATGCACATCATAGAGAACATTAACTTCAAGGATATATAAAGCTCTCAAAAAACTTGACACCAAAAAAAAAAAAAAAAAAAAAAAAAAAACCACAAACAAACAAACAAGCCAATCAATAAATGGGCTAAGGAACTGAACAGAGACTTCTCAGAAGAAGATATATACTCAATCAACAAATGTATGAAAAAATGTTCAACATCTGTAGCAATTATAGAAATGCAAATCAAAACTATTCTAAGATATCATCTCACACCAGTCAGAATGGCAGCTATCAAAAACACAAACAACAATAAATGCTGGTGAGGATGTGGAGCAAAGGGCACACTCTTACATTGCTGGTGAGGCTGCAAATTGGTGCAGCTAATTTGGAAAGCATTATGGAGATTCCTAGGAAAATTTGGAATGGAACCACCATTTGACCCAGCTATCCCACTCCTGGGTATATACCCAAAGGACTTAAAAATAACATACTACAGGGACACAGCCACATCAATGTTCATAGCAGCACAATTCACAATAGCTAGATTGTGGAAACAACCCCGATGCCCATCAATAGATGAATGGATAGGAAAACTTTGGTATATATACACAATGGAACACTACTCAGCACTAAAATAGAATAAAATCATGTCATTTGCAGGTAAATGGATGGAGTTGGAGAAAATAATTCTAAGTGAAGTCAGTGAATCCCAGAAAACCAAGGGTTGATAGATTCCTTTGCTATGATGATATTGAATCATAGTGGCAAAGGAAGGGGGATGAGAGGAATGAAGGAATGTTAAATAGAAAAAAAACAGGGGGATGGGGAAGGAAAGGGGCAAGGTGATAGAAGCAATGGCAGAGAGAGTTTGACATCAATATACTAAGTGCATGTCTAAAACCTCAAATGGTATGACAATACTTTGTGTAAAATCAATGACTTGGAAAACTGTGCTCCTTATATGTAATATGAAAGTAATTGCACTCTAAAAACATGTATAACAAATTAAATCAAACTAAAAACAAAAAGAGCAAGGACATTTCTATAGTTGTTAAGAAAAACTGGATTTTGGTTTTGGTGGTGGAGGAGTCTAATTTTGATTTAAATTGAGATAAGCTGCCAATAAAAATCCAAAAACTTTCATTTTCTCATCTACAACTTTATAGAAAGAGGAAAATGTGTTCTGAGTATTTTAAACATTCATAGCTGATCATATAAAATTTGATTTTAAGTTACATTTATAACTCATTTGTATCAAAACTATTTTAACATATGAGTGCTTTTTCAAATAAATGGAGTAGAATTAAAAAAAAAAAAAAAGGTGGTGCTCTATTGAGGAGATCATAGAAGACTTAAGGATTGGGAGATGTGGTATTTCCAGATGGAAGCATCAGTCAAAATGTGTAAGAGATGCTGTGGTGGAGAAACACTGATATTTAAGAAATAATAGAGGACAGATCAAATTGGTTGAAATATATGGTGCATGCAGTTATTAGAGGGAACTACATGTGATAACCTGGAAGTCCTTAAATACTGGACAAGTGAGGCATGGCATAATTCAGTGGTCAGTGGAGATTCATTGAAAATATCTGGGTTAAAAATAGATTTTTGAGAATGGAGAAGGAGGAAAAGGAAAGTAAAGGCACTGGGAAAAACTGACCAAATTAGATTGTTATATTGTGTGCATGTACAAATATGTAACAATGAGTTCTACTATCATGTATAATTATAATGCACCAATAAAAAAGGATTAAAATTTTAAAAAAGAAGAAATACAAATGGCCAACAAATATGTGAAAAAAATGGTCAACATTATTTGCAACCTGGAAAAATGCACAACAGCACTAAATTGAGATTTCATCTTACTCCAGTTAGAGTGAAGTCATCAAGCATATAAATAATAATACTTGTTAGGAAAAACGTACACTCATGTTATTGGTGGGACTGTGAATTAGTACGACTACTTTGGAAAATAGTATGGAGATTCCTCAAAAGACTAGCCATGAAACTACCATATGGCCCAGCTACCCCACTCCTTGGTATTCATCCAAAACAAAAATCAGCATACAATAGTGATACAGGGACATCAATGGTTATAGCAGTGCAATTAACAATAGCCAAGTTTTGAACCTAGGCAAGGTGCCTCAACAGATGAATGGATGAAGAAAATGTGATATATATATTCTCAATAGAATTTTACTCAACCATATAGAAAAATGAAGTTATGGCATTTTTAGACAGATAGAATTGGAAAAACATCATGACAAATGAAATAGAACAGAATTTCAAGGGTTGGATTTGTTTTCTTATATGTGGAAGCTATTGCAAAATAATAGAATAAAAATAGTAAAGTTGAGGCATGAATCCCATGAAAATAGAATGGGTATCAGTGGAGTAGAGAAAGTGGATTGAAGGGGGTAAGGGAGGATGAACACAGGTGCAAACTACAGAATGATAGTGACCCAACTATTCTAGTACATATATAAACATGCCAGTAAATTTCACCTTTATGTTTATCTATAAGCCACCAATTAAAAAATGAGATGGATATCATTATCCTAAATGCATGATTGAAGACCTGAATGGTACTTATATACTTTGTATACAAACAATTGTATGTAAAAAGATGCTATTTATGAATTGTAATACATACTATTATAAATAAAAAAGAAAAAAAATAAACTGGAAAATGTAAGAAAACACACACACACACACACACACAAAAAGAAAAAAAAAACCCAAAACAATAAATAATTAGAAGACCAATACAGCAGAGAAAGGAGGACCTCAAGGCAGAAGAGGAAAAAGAAGTAGTATTGGAGACTGAAATGGAGCAAATTAAATTCTACACATGCATAATTATGTTAAATTTAATGTTGCTCTCTATGTTTTATTTTATTTTATTTTTGGTACAAGGGATTGAACTCAGGGGCACTCGACCCACTGGGCCACATCCCCAACCGTTTTTCATATTTTATTTAGAAATAAGGTCTCACTGAGTTGATAAGTACCTCGCCATTGCTGTGGCTGGCTTTGAACTTGCAATCCTCCTGCCTCAGACTCCCAAATGCTGGGATTACAGGCGTGCACAACTGCACCTGTCTCTATATTTTATATATAGATATATGTATATATAATGATGTTGCTGCCTGAAGCGGAAACCGCTTGGAGCAACGAACGCCGCAGGAAAATTTGGAGGCAGGATGAAAATGAAAAAAGGTCTTTTATTCTTCTTCTCTCTCCGGCTCCAGCAATCACTCCAAACGCTCTAACTCCAACCACCACCTTCTTCTTCTTCCCACACACACTAACCAAACTCACCCAGTTATATACATATAGCTTTAACAAGGACACGTGCTTATAGCTCGAGCTTACAGGTGCGTCACGCAGTGTTCACAGGCATACAAAGATTCTTTGAATAATGTATTACTATCAGGTGGAAACTAGAACATCTTTTATGGCTCTCAGCTAACCACAATCTTTAGCTATCTCCTTGATTATAGGCTCCTTCATAATGATAATGCGTTACTAAAAATATTTTTAAAAGACAAAAAATGCCCAATAATCACAAGAGAATATACTCAACTTCATTTAACTTTCATGGAATTGAAAAAGTAAAACCACAAGCAGAAACTACATATAAATTGGTGAAAATTTAAAAGAATACAACCATTTTGAAACATGTTATTTTCTTAAAAGGCAAGGGGAAAATAAACTAACCTTGTACTTACCATAGGATCCAGCCCCTTTTCATAGACAATTTCCCAAAATACAATAAAACGTGTGTGTGTGCATGCATGTGTATAATATAAATGTATAAAATAAAAAATATATATATATTTTATATATCTGTATATGTGTGTGTATATATGTATGTGTGTGTGTGTGTGTGTGTGTGTGTATATATATATATATATATATATATATATATATATATGCTCCATGTCAGTCCCCAGCTACATAAATACTCACACACAAATGTGTATAGTAACTTTATCCATAGCAGACAAAACTGAAAATAATATAAATGTCCACCAATAAAGAGACAGATATAATGTAATAATTTCATCAAATTGTAAAAAGGAAGTAGCTATTGTTCCCACATAATGTCAAATGGTTGTGCTTACTAAAAGAAGACAGAAAGATAAAAATGTCTGCTGTAGAATGCCATTTATATTAAATAACTGATCTAAACTGATAGAAACTAATCAGTGTGTTCTGCTGCCTGAGTTGAGGTTGATAAAGTCCCTATAAACTTGATGGTATATGATTATAAAAGCCCCTCAGCTATATATTTTAAAGGATGCAGTTCATGGTTTTCTCAATAAAGTTGATGTGGAATAACTAAGAATGGACCAAGGTGAATAGTAGTTAATTTGGGGCAAAAGAAAATGGCCAACAAATATGTGAAAAAGGGAATAGCTAGATTGAATTACAACACAATATGTCAGGGTACAAATTTTGTTACTAGAAATTACTAATTTCAAAACATCAGAGAAGCTATTTAACTTTCCCATTTTCAGTTTAGTCATCTTTAATAACATGGTGAAATGACCTGACAGTATTTTAAAATGTAAGTGAGATTACAGGTTAAGATGAGTATTAAAGAATCTTTTATATCATAGGTACTTCCAACATTTTTTAAAACTAGTATTTTTTACAGGAATGTTGACACAAATTGTAAATGATTTCAGACATCAATTTGCTTATACTTTGTGATTTTACATAACTTGTTACTTAAAATATAAAAAAGTTAGTGTACTCTCATCATAAAATCCACTAACATTTTATCTATGTTTAAATGAACTTGTGGATCATTCTGCTTTTCTTTTAGTCCTCGCATTCTTAATTTTCTCACATTCAACTCCTAAGATCTTATTTGCTACTAATAGCATGGAATGTAATTAGTCACCTTGGTCATTATCATGATAAGTGTCAGTCCTATATTATTGGGCTCATACATTAGAGTCTTCAAGGAGTTGTAATTACAAGATCACTTAATTAAAGAAAGGATGGATATTGTGAGTAATCTATTAAGAAACTTTTGCATTTCCATTTTATCTGCTTTTGCTCAGTAAACCTATTTCTGCTTTTAGAACACAATTATCCTATGAACTCAATTTATTATATCTTACAGACCAGATTTATATTTTCTCTCTTATTATTCGCACTCAAAGGGGCATCCACTAAAATATTTTTCAAGGGCTAATTTAAATAGCAACTTTTCTTGAAATTTTCCCTAGTGTTCTCTACAAGAAGGAAAAAAAGTGACATGATTTAACTAATAATACCTTAAGATAAATAGCTAACTTATTTCCTTTATTAAGGAAATTATTTAGAGAAGCAAAATTACCTGTCTGAAGGAAAATAGCCACATCATGTTAAAGCTAGGACTGGAGTTCATTTTGTCCAGTATAATCGAGTACAATATTTAGTCACTACACTTCATTGACATTTTTAACATGTGATGAAATAATACATTAATTTTCTTTTTATTTATTTTGTTATCTAGTATATACACTTTTTTGAACATAGGAGTTGATATTGTAAAAGAAAAAGTACAAATAATTATTTTAATAACATCAGTTCATTTCACTTTCTTTTTGTCAATCAGACATGAGCTATCTGGGTCTCATTGGCTAATGGTCCTGTCCTCTTTCACATGTGGTTTCCATTTTGCAATCCAAGATATCATCAGTCATTTCCGAATTTGAATGGATGAGGATTTTAAAAGGAAACACTTTTAAATAATAAATTCTCCTTCCTCCTAGACATATACACATTTTAATGAATGCTCAGTGAGGCCTAAAGTTACTTAAATTAATTAGTTAACTGAACTCAGAAAACATGAATACATATTATTCCTTACTACTATTTACAACTTTCTAAAACTGTTCTTTTGTATGTAGCTTATTATTGTTGTTGTTGATGGTATTTTAAGTAACTAGACCCATTTCTCATCAGCTAAAGTTGATTGCAATTCCATTCATTAAACAAAAATGAATCCATGTGGAAGACAAGCAATGTCCCTCAGGGTGACCATGCAACAGTTAATCACACCCCTAGTACCATTTTGTCTCACATCCTGATGGTGGGATGGTCACAGCTAGGTGCATGAAAGGAGGCTAATAGTACCACCAGATGGTTGATCCTTGCATTATGACAAGAAAGAAATGAAGAATCCAAAATGGCAAACATCTAACTGTGTCACAGAATGCTTTTTATCAGGCATATTCGATTTTTTTATATTGCAAACTATTGAAGAAATTTTGCACAAAAATGTAACTTCCTTACACTTTGTTTCTTTGGGGGACATGGGGCAGGTACCAAAAATTGAACCCAAGAACTTTTAACCATGGAGCCACATCCCCAGCCAGTTTTTTTTTTTTTTTTTTTTTTTTTAATTTTCAGGCAGGGTCTGGTTGTTAGGGCCTCACTAAGTTGCTGAGTCTGGCTTTGAACTCTCAATCCTTTTGCCTCAGCCTCCCAACCTGCTGTGATTACAGGTGTGTACTACTGCACCAGTCTTTTTCTCACATTTCTAAGTTAACATAAATCATTATATTAAGTTCATATAGTTGTAAGAGTTATAAATTATAGCATGTTAGAAATATTAATGTTAAATAGTGCATTATTTGTTTAAAAATTCTTGATAAAGCTCTCCTTTAGTAGTCATGTTTTATATCATTTTTCTCCTTAAAATTTTATTTCTTTTGCATTTTCCCCATACAAGTATATTCTAATGTGTTTATATATGCAAGCATTTTATTAACAACCTTCTCTAATCTATTACAACCAAAATATACAGAAAATGACATTTTTTTGTTATCATATGTCTTAAAGTTCATTTTTCCCCTAAATTTACCCTAATCATTATTATAAGTACTTAGCTACTTATAAGTACATTTATTAGCCATTATAAGTACATTATAATTATTAGCATAAATACATAGCAGGTAAAATTGTTATGAATTATTATAACTTTAATTATAAAAATGTTTTAAAATGTCTGATTTAGATGGATGAGTTATTCTTTCTTTTAAAATTATCTGTGGATTAATATCACCCTTTGTTTGACCTAGGCATAATTTAGGATCAATATAATTTTTATTTTGTATTTTTTACACACACATAATTGCAATTCATTGTAACAATACAGACAAGAGTAGGAAAAATGTTTATAAAAAGCAATGTCACTCAAATCCTTGGATACCTACATTTAGATATATTGTCTAAGAAATTATTTTGAATAACCTAGCCACTGAAAAGTCTATCGGGTTCTTTTTCAACTAACTAAAAGCAAAGATTCTGGAAACCACATTATACACTAAAATATGTATTACCATCCATCAGTGTGATTTCACTTTTTGGAGACTAAGCCAAAATTTTTGAATTGCCTTCTTTTTTCTTTATCCACTGTCCTGTATAACTTCTAAACAATACAGTAATGCACAATTATGATAGTAAGAATGGACAAAAGTTAACCATTGTTTTGAAAAGAGGATGAGGAGATTGCATGAGGAAACAAAGAATGGAGGAACACTGGTATATTCTCTATGAAGACAGTTTATGCAGGCATAATTATAGGAATTCATGGTTGGTAATAGTTCTTAAAATAACTTAGTCCTGTGTTCCATCAGAATGTGTAATCTCAAGGTCCATGTATCCTAATTTGAAGATCACTACTTTGTAGTGTACTATTTGTTTGCTGTTTTAATATTCCAAATAGTGTCTTTCCAAAACTTTTCATGCACAACACATACAGAGAGGCAGGCAGATGTGAGTGTGCATGCATGTGTGTGCATGCACACACACACACACACACGTCAACTAGCAAAGGAGTCACTGTTTGCTATCTTATAGTCTTATAGGCCTGATACTCCAAACAAAATTTCCAACTATCAAGTGAACCTTTGTGTTAAAGAAAATGGCTCTTGCTGGATGAAGTGACGGATGCCTATAATCCCAGCAGCTTGGGAGGCTGAGACAGGAGGATCCTGAGTTCAAAGCCAGCCTCAGCAATGGTGAGGCGTTAAGCAACTCAGTGAACCCTGCCTCTAAATAAAACACAAAATAGGGCTGGGGATGTGGCTCAGTGGCCACCCAACCTGTCTGCCACCCCCACCAAAACTAAAAAAGAAAAGACTCAGTATAAGTTAAAAAAATAAAATTAAATTAAAGCAACACTGCTGGGTAAAATGTAATGCACAAGTGTTGGAAGCCATGTATAAATTTTGGGTAAGTTTGATCCAATAAGGCAGGGAAGCTGCTTTTCTGGGAATTCCTGGGTGAAATTCCCTGGTTCCAGAAAGCCCAGATAATCCTGGCTCCTTGCTTTAGTTCACAGCCCTAGGATCAAACACTGCTGCCCACTTCTGGGCATAACCTGCAACACACCAAATATCTTGTTTATCCTGAAGGAACTCCTTACCCACCCTCTTTGGTCAGTACTGCTATAAATAAAACAAGCACAGATTTTGTCTTCTTGTTAGGGCTTAGTTCCATGAGGTCTGCTCAACCCATCACGACCCTGTTTTGAAAATATATAATTCTTGCCTTTTTGTCTTTATTTCTTAAAATATTACTTTAATAGTTTTTATTTTGCAACCAGCCCATCCCTAGACTTTGCCTGAGGTGGTCAAGAGATGAGAACATGTTTTCAGGATTCTCTCTGCCTTTATTTGGATTGCATATTGAATTTATCATTTTCTCTTTTATCTTGTTATTCAATGTTAAAATGGGAGCAGATAGATTCACACTTGACCTTGGGCTACAGTTATAGCCCAAAACAGATAGTACAATTTATATTTATCAGAGTCATTATATCCTTTGATTAAAAAAAATGTGGTAAAGAATTACTTTGAGTTATATATTTCAAACTCCCTGATAATAGCAGACTTTCTACAATTCAGAAATTACTATTTTCAGGGTCAAGATCTTTAAGTATGTCATCTCACAATCAAATAGCCAGGGTCTGTGCTTCCCTCTGGGCCATAGTTCAAGGTCACATGCTCAACTCTTGATAAATGTGAAAGTGAGTTAGGAATAGGGGGCTGCTCAGTAGACCCTGGTAATCTATCAAGCCCACTGGTTCCTTATCTTTGCTTTACCTATTGGTTATCTTGTAACATGTGTTCTTTTAATTAAAAGTAATACATCTTCTCTTGTTTTAACTGACAAATATGTCTTTCCACAAGGAACAGAAGGTAAGGGAATAATTAAAAAAAAAAATAGGAACATAATCCCTGAGTGGAAAACTCTCTATGTGCTATGAAAAGATTAAAAAATTTAGTTGATCCAAAATATTATAAAATATTTGATGAAAGAAAAAAATATGTTACTTTGGTTGGTTCATTTATTACTTTTTATCCTAATTACTTTACTTTTTCAAGACATACTTGTTGACCCAGGACTTACTAGATATTAAGAATTTATCAGTTAAAAGAAAATGACAAAACCCCTGCACCATGGAGCTTAAAGTAGTGGAAAATTCTAAATGAATTTGTGGAGACAGTTGAGAAACTAATGAGAGGGTCCATAAATTAATGGGTTTGTATTTGCTAAAAGCCATATTTCTAGAATAAGAAGTCCTTATAATGGTAAAGAGAGTGCTATTATATAAAGGATAAAAGAGAAAAAGTGATACATAAAGTATTTTCCAGACAGTCTTAAAATATTTTATCTATATCTATAAGCTATTTTAGATCAGGTATTTTATTTGAACAATATTGAGTATATATTTATATAATAAACCTTAAACATTTTCAGTTCTATATCACAGTATTTTCATTCCTACTATTGATGATCTTGCATAATATTCTCTGAACTTCCTTTTTTATAATATGCCATATTAAAATATTAAGTCAATACTACATACCATATGTAGCTGCTGCACATCAGTGTCTTTGGAAGAATATATTATAACTGTGTCATTGTATCATTACTGTGATCACAGTTTTTGTACTTAAATATATTATCTCATTTCAAATAACATTAAATGAATAAATAAAATGAAAATAACAAGTTTTTGAAAAATAAACATTTAAAGCGGGTAATTTATATGTAAACTTATTCTTTAATATATTTGTGTATGGAAGCTCAATGTCATATTATAAAGATCACATTGACCAAGTTGTGGTGATGCACGCCGGTAACCCCAGCTACTCTGGAGGCTAAGGCAGGAAGAGTGCAAGTTCAAGGCCAGCCTCAGAAACTTAGCAAGACCCTGTCTCAAAATAAAAAATAAAAAGGACTGATAATGTGGTTCATTGACAGAATACAAAAAAGAAGATTATATTAATTTTTAAACTGATAGCACTTTTAGGGAAATTTTTCCCTTAAAAGTATTTTTCAAATTTATTTTTCCAGATTTTACTTGAAACTTAAGTGTTTTATTAAAATAGTGACTATATTACATAATTCATCTGAAAAAAGGCACTATCAGGCTAATTGTAATTAGTTCAAGGTAAGAGGAAATATTTGAAGTATTTAGGCAATTCATTGGATTCTTTCTGTCTTCCACCTAAATCATTTAATTTGGTTGTTTTGTTTATTCTTTAAAAACATTGATGCATCTTTCTTCCTTCCTTAGATAGGGGAAAACTTACACTTCGGTTAAATTAACTAAATACAACTAAAGGAAAATGCATTCCCTTTCACTGAACATGGAAACTGAATCTTCACTCATTCCACCATCTGGGAACATCAAGCCTATTGATCTCATAGTCAGCTTTGCACAAATAGAACTTGACTTTGAACTTGCTAGCTAGTTTTCAAAGTTTGATCTGATACGTGAAGTTCATTCTCATAGAAAGAGATGCAACAGCATCCATCAAGTAACTAGGTAAATTTTAGTACTGCTTCAAATTGCTTCTCCCCTCTGTGAATTCTGTAAAAGGTTTTTGTACATCAGTACTTCTCTTTTCCAGCTTAATGTGATGTGCTTTATTGCATTAATTCTTGACATTCTCAGTCTCAAGTATCTTGTAGTTTCATTAGAGTTTAGGTAAAATCAAAATTTACCTACTTATAATATTACTTTATTGTTTTTCTTCAATCAAAATCAATTATTTAAGTGAATAGTGTCATTCTAGTACAATAAGATACAGTCTTAATTACCTTAATACTTTCTTCATAAGTTTATTATCAGCTTGACATGACCACAGTCTCCATTTGCCCTAGGCCATAGTTCTTTCATTCATACAAATTAAAATCTCTGCTTTGCCAGTTATGGCTCTAGAGAAATAATTATGTATAGTATATAGTCTACAACAAATGATTATAATGAATTTCAAAAGTATATTTCAAAGTCTGGTTGAACTCTGAACATATTTCAATAAGAGAAAAATGTTGAAATTCATGGCTAGAAAACAAATTATATTTTAAAAATATGATTTAATGCATAATATAGTCGAATGCACATTTGCTATCAAAATCGGTACTTTGTGCATCACTGAAATGTAAACTTTTTTTCACTGAAACAAATATCTATCCAATTGTTCTTAAGGTACATATTGTACTTACTAAAAGACCTGCCCTGTAAAAAGTCAAACAAAGGTCATATTCAAAATGTTATTCTAACATATTATGTTAGAGTGTTTTGTTTACTCTGAGGAATAAATACTAAGATATGCAGAGAAGGAAGAGATGGTAACAGCATTGTAAGTATCTTACTGACATAGTCATTTTGGATTTTCCCACAAAATCTACTAATATGGAAATAGTTACAACAATTACTACCATACACGCAAACAAATATGCAAATAGACAAATGCACTATATTTACCTGTTGGAAATATTGTTTTGTAGTTACTGGAAATTTTTAAAATACATGTTGCAAGTGCAAAAATGCTTATGAAAAAGGGTTAAGCAATATAGCAGCAATCAGATCATACACATAAACATTCCTATTCAGTTCAAAATGTGGTATGAATAATATCTGTTTCATCCAGGATCACCCTACTTGAATCTGCTACATCTTATTTACCAAAGGTTGGCAAGAGAGTCAGAGAATGTTTAGCCAACAGGTGCTAAGTTACAATTTTACATGTGAATGAGTGCTGGAGATCTATTCAAAGTACAAAGAATATATATACATCAATAATATGCTATTTCTAAAAAGCTATTAGAAAGAATCTTGAAAATGTTAACCATAAAGAAATGATAAATGTTTCAAGAGATATTTATTTACACAGTTTTCCACTATTATAATTTCCAGTATTTTTCACTATTATGTTTTTCACTCTTTAATATACTTATCAGAACTATTTTGAATGTATTATTAATTTTACATGTGAACAAACTCTGAATTTCATTATTTTCCAATTACAAATTTATTTCATCTCAATTTCAATTTCACTCTTTGCCATTCTGCTTGTAATAGGGAGCTAGAATTTATAAGCAGGTATGTCTTGTCAGCTGCACAAAGATTGGGCAGCCTAAAGAATACTCAGATATAATCTCTTGCAGTGAGTTTCAGTGGCAATATCACATGAAATTTCCTAATCAAGTTTTTTATTCTTATAGCTATCTTCCTAATAGCTCAGCAGCACCCTTTGGGAAACTTCCTAGAGTTTCTAGCCCACAATGAACAAGACAGACTCTAATGTCCTACCAGCCTGATCTGCTTGCACTACCACAGTGAGCTTTTCTGCCCTCCTTAGGCTACAGGCACACCAACTACAATGAGATATTAGTTTCAGGAATCTGTGGGACCAAAAGTAATTTTCCATGAATACTCTGTCAAAGACATGCCTATAGTGACCCATATATGTAATATTTATTCATTCTTTAAACTTCTATTTTACATTAGAACTAAGTATTTTATTTATCCGTAAGTATTCATTATAAATTACTCTTACTATTCAAGTGTACTATGTGGTTTTTATCTTTTGATTATACTGTGACTGGTACCAAAGTGATAGTTGTAGAGGTATCAGGAAATAAATACACAAAAAGATGAGATCTTGGAATGGATTTGGTTGTGTCCCTTGATTTTAATACACTGCTCAGTTCTTTGTTAACTGGAATTAACTATTTTTAAAATATATTTTTTAGTTGTAGGTGGACACAATACCTTCATTTTATATATGTGATGCTGAGGCTCAAACCTAGGGCCTCACACATGTAAGACGAGCGCTCTACCGCTGAGCCATAGCCACAGTCCCTGGAATTCACTATTAAAAATGAATTTGATCAAAATAAAAATTATTAATTTTTTTTCTAGTAGCTACAGTTCTGATGTTGCTCCCCAAAGTCAGAAAAAAAAATGTAAAAACAGAAATCAAAGAGAAAAATATTGAAATTTTATTGACTGATGAATGATAATGTCTGTTAGACCGATGAATTTATTCTCATCAATTTTCTTCCTTTCTTTCTTCCCTCATTCTTACCTTTATTTCTTGCTTGCTTTTTCTTATAGTAAAGTGCATTAAACACAGGATGTATATACCAAGGAGCTACATTCCCAGTCATTTTTAAATTTTATTTTTGAGACAGGATCTCACTCAGATGTGAAGGCCAGCCTCAAACTTGTGATTCGCCTACCTCAGCCTTTCAAGTCACTAAGAGTTCAAGTGTGTGCTATCCCACCCTCCTCAGTCTCATCAAGTTTCTATGTATAAGTTAGGTAAAGATTAAGAAAAACTAAAACTTAGACTGGAAACATCTGGTTGGCCCAGTGGAAACTAGTTACCTTTGTTCCTTCTATAACTCTGAACCTTACCTCTTCCTATGTCTGAAGACCCTGGGCTTCCTTTGTTTGAAAATACTTAGTTCTTAAAAAGGAATGGTTATCTTGTGCATTGGAGGTGATTTATTTGGTTGAATGAAACTTACTGAGCAGTGACCTGAATATAATGAGCTTGAGATGCTATGGTTTGCCTGCCATGATGTGAATGAGGAACTCCAAGGGCTTCAGTATATAGAAAAGTGAGAGTTGTGATGTATTTCCTCTGTTCCAACTAAATTGTACTTAGAAGGTACAGAATAGTCCACCTTAGAAGGTACAGAATATGTTATAATATAGGGCATTTATTCATTAGCAAAGGAGCACACACAACTTTCAACACCTTCAATTTTCTTTCCTGTTTAGGCCACATATGACCATTTGAAATATTTCTTAGAGTGGGTTTACTGATTTTCTATTTCAGTATAGATTCCCAAAGTAGCAGAGTATAAGTGTCAACACTTCATTGTTCATGTGAAGATGAGCTTATTTACTGCAGAAGATTACTAATAAGGAGAAAATCTGGGCTAGAAGGATAGTTTTCAATAAGTAGATATGACATTAATAAAATAAAATAGACAATAGACGGGCAGCCAACTAGTACCATGGTATATATACAGTACACCCCCTCACGAAAAATTGCCTGTAGATACTAAGATATTGCAGGTTACTGAAAGATATCAATTTTGTTCAAATCATTCTTATTACCAAAATTATATTTGTACAAAGGTAGCCCAATTATATACTTTCATATGTCTAAATTTTGTACTTACAATTTTCAGTAAACCTAAACATTTAACTTGATTATTTCCTGGGAGCAAGGCATTATAGGTTTCTTATTATAACAGTACATCTTAAAATTTCTATATAACCATTAAAACAATAAAAATAAAAATAAATAAAAATAAAGCCTGTCTGGTATAGACCAGGGCTGCACATAACAACTAGAGTCAATATGGTAGTTCAATGTCATAAAAGAAATATTAGCAATAGTCTCTGTTTCAAATTGAACTCACATTCACTGATTATCTTTGATGCATTCATCACTAGCATGTATGATCTCAATTGTATATAAATAGTAAAACCTATAGATTCTGTGCTTATGTATGGTATTTGGGAAGGTAATTTTAAGCAATAAAGTGTAATCATTTTATATAAAATTTACATATATTATATGCACACACTACATATATGTAGTATGAAATATTCTCATTATATGCATCCATTATATTGTAATTTCATATATGTGCATGAGAATGTATATTTTCAACTCTGCAATAGCTTTGGTCTGTATTAACAAATATGGAACATTTTGTTATCTAAGGAAGGGGGAATAGAAGTGGGTGATAGATCAAAGCAAAACAAAAAGCTGTAAGAGAATATTTTAAAGAATATCCATGAACTTTGAAAATAAGTTCAAATAAAAATAGTATATAATTAACTGGATACATAAGATGTATCAACACTTGTGTGACAACTACTAAAACAAACAGCGAGTCCATTCAACTACTGTCTGGATAACAAACGACTTTTTTGTCATTTACTTTATTCCAACTTGCATCTGAAGTCAATACAATGAAGAGTAAAAGGTTGCTAAGGTGTTTATCATGTGAAATTTCCAATTCTAATTCCATACACGTTGTCTCACATTCTGATATAGTAGTTACAATTGCTTGTTAATATAGGGTTTATTTATTTTGTGTTTTTCCAGTCAGATGTAAGATTAGTGACTAAATTTTACAAAAAATTGCAAACTGTGGTAATACTTTGCATAATGACTTGTTTGAGGAAAAATAATATGTTTTATCCATTTATTGTGTATATTTTATAAACAATGAGGTGGACACATTGGAACTCTTGAAGTCTTTAAAAGTATACAAGATTTTAGTTTATTGGAATTAAGAAAGCTAAATTTTACTATAATTTATTAATTTAACAAGAATAATAATTAGTATTGAAAGTCACAGTAAAAGTAATTTGAAATGGTGAACTTAAAACAAAATATTTTTAAAACTTTTATTATACTTTCCTTTCATAAGCTGTTTGTCATTGTAGGAAGTATTTCCTTCTGTTTGCTTTTTTTTTTTTTAAGGTAAATGAATAAATAAGTGAATAGCAACAATCTCTTATATAAATTTATATGTTATTAAAACATTCTTTTTGTAGAGAAGTTTGAGTCATTCTCAGATGGTATTGTGTCATCTTTGAAAATTTCTTTTCTTCAGAAAGAACCCTTCAAGACCTGAGGTTTTTCTCTAAAGTAATTTTGTGAAGTGACCAAATCCCCTTATTTTAATGGACTGTATCAGCCTCCTGGGAATTTTGAATGGAACATTAACTTGTCCCTTTATAGTTCTAATCTCAAATAACTATTCTTGTCCTCTTTGAAGAAGTCAGCAATTGTGAAAGTATTTCTTATGAGGAATTTTCCCCATTTGGTGGGGAAATTGTTTAAAAAGCCATATGCTTTTAGGTTATTTAGTCTGTGGAAAAAAAAAAAAAACACAAATGTTTTTTGAGAAGTAGTTATATATAGGACTCCTATTGGTAGTTATTTAATAATTTCCAAATAGTTGTTTTCCTAGTAATTAATATGTTCCCAAATATTGGCAGAATGTCTATTCTATCTCTGAGTACTAGCTGTTGCTATACATGAAAATAAATGTCCTGAAAATACAAAAGCATGGAAATATGACATCCTGAATGGTCAATAAAGGAATATTAAACATTTGCTGCTAAGTCACAATAAAAAGGTGAAAATTAATGACCTGAAATTGGGCAAAGCTTCATAGGGGTATGAAACCAAGGTGAACCCCTGGGCACAGTGCAGTAGCAATGTCCTGCGGGAGAAGGAACCAGGACATAGAGTGAATCAGATCTCATTTGTTATCAGAAGCTATCAGGACGGACAGAGCTCCAAATAGCAAAGATCCAGATTCAAATTTGCTTTACTATGTGTGTAATAATGTATTATATAAAGAAATTCAGTTTCAGTAGTAAGAGTCTCAACGTGTCTTTACACCTCATTGCCATATTTCTGGTGTCCCTTACAGACTCAACAACATACAGAAGTGGGAAAATAAAAATATTAGCACTATTCCTTTAAGAACACTCTCTCCTTTAAGAGACATGACGTGGAAGAATACACTGAAATTAATTTTAGAATAGATATTTTAAAACTGGAATATACAAACCAATTTATGTGAAAATGACATTAAAAATTAAAAAGTATTCCCATATGGCACCTTCATAAAATATTTGCTGGTACTTTAGCATGTTTGTATGTCTTTTCAGCTTTTAAAAAAATAATTTTCCTTCATGCCAATGGATATAGTAGTTGAATGACATCAGTCAATTGGATGGATTCCACAAATCACCAATTTTACTTGCTTCAAGACAAAAATATGAAATAACAAGAGAACATAAAAAATTCATTCCTACTGTCTTTATATTGTCCAAAAAATGAGAGATAATGGTCTCCACAGCAGATGAAGGCATTATTTTTTTTTTTTTTTTGCAAGAACTCCCTGGCATTTATTTTATTTGCTTGTATGTTATTTGTTTAAATACGTATGTTATTTGTTTAAATAGTTGTTCAATCAATGACTTGAACTGATGTAGCTTTAGGTCTTTAACTGAGTATTATGCCATTATGTGAAAACATTATCTAGCTATTTGTAAAGGCAAATTGCTTCAAAAACATCATTTCAGTTAGCCCACAAACAAATAATATGCAACTTTTTAAAAAGGTAAAAACATCAAATATTAAGAACATGATGTTTTCTGGATCATTTGACAAATATTCTTATGCTATAGAATGTTTCAGTATTAAGACAAAATAGTATGTTGGAAACAAACTTTAATAGTAAAAGTAATCACTATATGAAATAAAAGTTATACATAGAAATATATGAAAAGCAGTGCTTTCAAACTGTGTAAGTAAATGCATAAAAGTTATATCAATAAAAATCTACAAGTTCTTATTATATAATATGGAAAGCAGATGGAATGAAAACACAATCTAGCCTCATAATTTTCTGTCATTCCCAAATAAAAATGGCTGGATACAAGCTTAATATAATTTTTTAAATGTAAAATTTATTCAGGGTATCTGAAGCAGGAAATTTGTTACTCTTAAAAATCTCTTGACATGCCATTAACTGTTATTTTGAGATTGAGAGGAGATTTAGAAAATGTGGGGATTAGTTAAAAAGAGGAGGAACAGATATGTTCCATAGATGACATTGTGAAAGGACCTTATAGATAATGTGGAATCATGAAATTATAAGACAGAAATAAGGAAAGTGTGAGTGAAATTAGGAGAAAGGAAGACATTGAAAAAAAAAGGATGTGGAGAAATATAGGTGCCAGAGCATGTAGGGCCTCATCACATTAGCTGATTTTGGTCATGAATTGAAGTGCAATAGGAAGATATCAAAGTGCCTTAAGCCCAGGGATATTGTGATAGGACTTGCACTCAAAGGACATGGGTTGTCACATTCTGGAGAAGTGTTCAGAAAGAGATTTTGTAAGGAAGGCAGACAAAAAGCCGTTGCGGACCCCCTCATGAGTGGTAGCAGTAGACATGGAAAAGAAGGAATTGATTTAAGAAATACTCCAAGTACCCGAGTGTTAGAGAGGAATCATCTCTGAGAGGATTTGGACACACAGGCCAAATAATGACACCTAAGTCTCTTGGTTTCTGGAAAGGAATGAAGAGTGTCATTCTCTAAGAGAAATAAAACTTCAGAAGCATTAGATTTGGAAGGAAACATTACAAATTTGATTTTAGACCTTTAATTTCTAAGTGTCTGTGCTTCAACATTGAGCAACTAAGTTTACTAAAAAAAGAAAATAAAATCATACCTTTATTTTTCTGTACTCAGCCACTGCATTTCGGAGCTCTTCACGTTTACTCCTTAGGATTCTTCCCATCTCATCCTGTAATTTCTGTGCAATCTCATATACACATAGCTGCAATTACTGTAAACATGCAGATGACTCACAAATTTATAGTTCGAGTTAATAGTCTTTTCATTTTATTCTGTATTTTCTCCTTAGGCAATCACACATATGGAGCCTCAATTACCACAGAGAAACAAATGACTCACAAAGCTATAGTTAATGTTTGTACCTCTGTCTCCATAATGAGACCCAGATATGTCCAGTTCTTTCTTTATATTTCCATCACAAAGTCACCTAGAAATTTAAAAATTAAAGACAAGATGATTTTAGGAAAAAACAAGCAAATATTAACAAGACATTTAGAAATGTTTAAAAAATTACTCAGGAAACTGATGCTTGAGCCTTATTAGTGAATTTCAAGAGGATTTGAAGCGTTTGTTGAAAATGGAAGACAGACTTTATTGGGTCGAATAATGAATAAGAGATGAGAGAATGGAGACAGTAAGTACTGAAGTTTGCTTTTGATAGAATTTATTACTTTTTTAATAAAAGAAAAGAGACAATGTGCAAAAGCCAATAGCAAATATGCCATTGCAGGGGAAAGGTTGATTATGAAAGAGAAAAAAAGATATTCAAAAGTGTAAATTATCTAAGATGGTAGGAAGGGATAAAAGTGAAATCAAATAAGGAGGAATTAAGATTTGCTCAGCTACAGACATAGAACTTGTGTTTTAGCAGGTGTGGGGGAGGCTAATAATTTGCACTTATAACAAGTTCCATGATGATGTTGTTGCTGGTGAATGGACCACAGTTTGTGAACCAGTGCTATGGAGAGTGAGGGGTTAAATTAAGCAAAGATGTTGGTATTTCTGGACTTTGTTGAAAACTAATCTTAACACTAATCTGAAATTGTGATCATGAATTTATAGTGTTATCACCTATTCCAATATTTGATATTTCTCTAGCAATGCTTGGCTGCTAGGATGCTTACTCATCCAAAGTATAATGTATTGAGTCCAGTCAGGGATTAGGGTTCAGTGGAAGGTAGGAGAGATGTGAATGGATGGGTGATAGATTTTATAATTTTTAACTGAAATATTTTAAATGATTCTGTAACACATTATGAATCAATTGTGAATTTTTTTTTAACATTTGTCATTATACAATATATTCGGGAAATAATTTCTTACATTAGAGATATCATAGAAGGCCACAAGATTGATTTTTTTTAAGAGGCAGGACTTATATTAAATCAAATTGGGTCTATAATATACTTTTACCTGTTTTACAAATTGTTCTGTGCACTGTTTTCAAGCCTATTATAAGTAGCAGCTTTTACTTGTTTATTTTAATGACACATCACATCTTCAGGGTTTTTAAATGGAAAAAGCTACTTTGTGTGCATTTTTTCTTATATTATTCAAAACACAAACAGTGAAATAATCGCATTCAAATTAAATCAGTTCTATAGTATTAGTTGTTAGAAATAGAGGAAAACTGCAATTTTCTTAGCTAGCATCTTCCATCGGTATTAATTAAATGTATTTTTAAACTGGTACATTAAAACAAAAACTATTCATACTAATAGTTTATCACAGCCTTTTTCAATAAATTGTATCATGCACAAATCAGTTTAAGCATATACATCTATCAAATATTTATCATGGTGAAATAATCAAAGGTCCTTTCTTCTAGCTTTTCAAAACATATAGCCCTTTAATATTACCTAGTAGTAGTCATGCCACTGTGCAATAGCACATCAGAACATTTTGTTTCTAGCTAACTGGAACTTAGCAGCCATGGATTAATCTCCTTCTGGTCCCTGGTCCTTTTCCCCTTCCTATGCCCTGATAATCACAATTCTATTCCCAGTTTCAATAAGATCGATTTTTTTAGGTTTCACAGATGAATAAGATCATGCAGTACTTTTTTTCTTTGCCTGACTTACTTCACTTAACATAATGATTTCTAGTCCTATCCATATCATCACAAATGCCGAAATTTCTTCATTTTTATGGTTGGATAACATTTTGAATAGCATTCTGTTGTGACTATATACTGTTTTTTTCCTCATCTATTCATCAGCTTAAGGACACTGAGGTTATTTAAATTTCTTGGCTACTGTAAACAATGCTGCAGTGATCACATGAATGCAGGTATCTCTTTGACATAATTTTACTTTGGAGAAATACCCAGTAATACCAGGGTCTTTCAAATCTATACTAATCATGCTGTCTAAATGTGAAGTTAATCATTAAAAAATATTTGTGGTTAAAAAAAATCCTTGTAGTTAATTTGTATGTACTATTTTAGAGATATTTTCAACAGAAAAACTTACTTCTTCCTGTCTGATTTTAAGATAAAAATTCACAACAGTGCTATCATGACCTTAATATAATTAGTTTTCAATATAATTGTCTTTAAAGCAGTGGAGGAAGAACTGCCATGTCAGGCAAGGAAAAGTTGATATTTGCCAAAACTGTTCCACTCCCACCTATTCTAATCATTGAGTTCCATATAAAATTATTGTATGTGACATAAAAATAGGTTCAGGAGACTTAAAACAAGTGATTGAAGAACAGTGTATGAGAGAGCAGCTCAATGGTCACTGAGGGTTGGTCAAGTGAAGGGCTTATCAGAGTTCCTTAAGAGAATTTAAGCAGGTAGTAAGTAAATTGATATAGAATGAATGCTTGTTTTCCCCACAAATTCCCAAAATCATACACTGAAGTCCTAATCTACATAGTGATGGTATCAGATGTCATCATAGGTTATGAGGGTGGAGCCCTTAAGCATGGGATTGGGCCCTTATACAAGATGCACAAGAGAGGCTTCTAACCGCTTCCAACATGTACATACACAGAGAGAAGACAGTCCATGAGCCAAGAACTGGACACTAATTGTAATGGTGACTTGATTTTGGACTTTGCATCCTCAAGCACTGTAAGTATATTTCTGAAATAAATAAGCCACCCATTTACTGTAGTTTATTATAGATATGCAACAGAACAAATTATATTTAGTATATACATTACAGTGAGCATGTTATTATGTCTCCTAGTTCCTTCATCTACTATATAGCAGTGCTATATAGTATGAAGCAAGCAAATACTTGTAAAGAAAACAGTATATTTACTGGTGTCTACTATACTCACTCTAAATGTTAGCTACAAAATATTTTTTCAGTAAAATATTCTTTCATTAACTTGCTGCATTTAAAATGATCATCAACTTACATGTAATATTTTTACACTCAAATTATTGTTGTTCTCTGGAAGACTCTAATGAGAATATATATTTAAATGAATATTCTACATATATAATTATAATTGTCTATATTCAAAAGAAGTGGTAAATGACCATTACCTACTTGACATATAGAACATTTTTATTATTATTTTTATATGAATGGTTATCACAATTGCTTAGTGCCTGGTATTGATATTAATAAATGCTCTTAAGAAAAAAAAAACTTAAAAATTCAAAATAGCGTTGTTTTTTTTTTTTTTTTTTTTTTTTTTTTTTCTTTTTTGTGGTGCTGGGGGTTGAACCCAGGGCCTTGTGTATGTGAGGCAAGCACTCTACCAACTGAGCTATATCCCCAGCCCAAAAAATTCAAAATAGTAAGAAGAGAATTTCACATTCACTGTGAAGGCATTACTTACATTAATATGTATAGGAATATTGTACATGCTTTCTATTGAATTTTCATTCAGTAATAGAAAATCATGTACCTTTATATTAAGCATAGGAAGGAGGCCAGAAGACAATTTGGGGATTCTTTAGTAGCAAACTCCAATAAAAATAGTCTTCTAAGGCCACAGAAATAAAATCATTCTTTAATATGTGCTTATCTCTATGATAACATGTAAAACCAATTATTCAAATATTTGTTTATTTATTTATTTATTTATTTATTATTCTAATTTGTTATATATGACAGCAGAATGCATTACAATTCATATTACACACATAGAACATAATATTTCATATCTCTGGTTGTACAGAAAATATAGTCATACCATTTGTGTCTTTATATAGGCACATAGGGTAATGATATCTATCCCATTCCACTATCTTTTCTACCCCCATGTCTTCTCCCTTCCCTTCCCACCTCTTTGCCCTATCTAGAGTTCATTTAATCCTTGCATGCTCCCCCCACAATCCCATTATGAATCAGCATCCTTATACCAGAGAGAACATTCAGCATTAGTTTTTTTGGGATTGGCTAACTTCACTTAGCATTATATTCTCCAGCTGAATCCTTACCTGCAAATGCCATGATTTTATTTGCTTTTAATGCTGAATAATATTCCATTGTGTGTATATACCACATTTTCTTTTTCCATTCATCTACTGAAGGACATCTAGATTGGTTTCACATTTTAGCTATTGTGAATTGTATGGATTAAACATTGATGTAGCTGTGCCCCTGTAGTAGGTTGTTTTTAAGTCCTTTGGGTATAGTTTGAGGAGTGGGATAGCAGGATCAAATGATGGTTCCATTCCCAGTTTTCCAAGGAATCTCCATACTGCTTTCCATATTGGCTTCACCAATTTGCAGTTCTACCAGCAATGTATGAGTATGCCTTTTTCTCCACATCCTTGGCAACACTTATGGTTGTTTGTATTCTTTTTTTTTCTCTTTTATTCGAAGTTGTTGAATATATAACAGTAGCATGTATTACAATTCATAATATACATATAAAGCAACTTTTTACATAACACTGTTTGTATACAAAGTATATTTATACTATTCATGTCTTCAATCATGCATTTAGGATAATGATATCTATCTCCTTCTACCAACTTATACCAACTTATTGTTTTTCCCCTTCATCCCCCTTGCTCCCTCCCTTCCCCTTCCTCCCCATTGACTTTTTTAGTGTTCCTCTAATCCTCTTATGTTCCTGGACTCAACCACACTGTGAATCAGCCTCTTTATATCAGAGAAAACATTCAGCATTTGGATTTTTGAGATTGGCTAACTTCACTTAGCATTATTCGCTAACTTCATCCATTTATCTGAGAATGCCATTATTTTGTTCTCTTCTATTGCTGAGTAATACTCCATTGTGTTTATATACCACATTTTCTTTATCCACTCATCTACTGCGGGGCACCCAGGTTGGTTCCACAACCTAGCTATTGTGAATTGTTCTGCTATAAACATTGATGTGGCTGTGTCCCTGTAGTATGCTGTTTTTAAGTCCTTTGGGAATAGACCCAGGAGTGATATGGCTGGGTCATAAGGTGGTTCCATTCCCAGTTTTCCAAGGAATCTCCATACTGCTTTCCATAATGGTTGCACCATTTTGCAGTCCACCAGCTATGTATGAGTGTTCCCTTTTTCCTCACATACTCTCCAACGTTTATTGCCTTTTGCCCCACATCTCCTCCAACATTTATTGTTGTTTGTGTTCTTAATAGCTGCCGTTCTGACTGGTGTGAGATGAAATCTTAGAGTAGTTTTGATTTGCATTTCTCTAGTTGCCAGAGATGTTGAACATTTTTTCATGTATTTGTTGATTGAATATCTTCTTCTGAGAAGTGTCTTTTCAGTTCCTTGGACCATTTATCAATTGGGTTATTTGTTTTCTTTGTGTTAAGATTTTTGAGTTCTTTATGTGTTTGAGAGATTAGTGCTGTATCTGATGTGCATGTAGTAAAAATTTGTTCCCAATTAGTTCATTCTCTATTCACCTCACTGTTTGTTTTGCTGAGAAGAAACTTTTTAGTATGAATCTCTCCTATTTATTGATTCTTGATATTACTTCTTATGCTACAGGAGTCTTATTAAGGAAGTTGGGGCCTAGTTCGACATGTTGGAGTTTAGAGCTTACTTTTATTTCTATTACTGGTCTAATTCCTATATCCTTGATCCACTTTGAGTTGAGTTTTGTGAATGGTGGGAGATTAGGGTTTAATTTCATTTTGTTGCACATGGATTTCCAGTTTTCTGCCTGTCGTGAGATGAAATCTTAAGAGTAGTTTTGATTTGCATTTCTCTAATTGCTAGAGCTGTTGAACTTTTTTTCATATATTTGTTGATTGATTGTGATTGTATATTATCTTCTGATAAGTGTCTGTTCATTTCCTTGGCCCATTAATTGATTGAGTTATTTTGTTGTTGTTGTTGTTCTTTGTTTTTTTTTTTTTTTTTTTTTTTTTTTTTTTTTTTTTTTTTTTTTTTTGGTGTTTAGCTTTTTGAATTCTTTATATACCCTAGAGATTAGTGCTCTATCTGATGTGCTTGTGGTAAAAATTTTCTCCCATTCTGTAGGTTCTCTATTCACCTCACTGATTATTTCTTTCATTGAAAGAGCTTTTTAGTTTGAATCCATGCCATTTATTGATTCTTTATTTTAGTTCTTGCACTATAGAAGTCTTATTAAGGAAGTCAGGGCCTAATACAAAATGATGGAGATTTGGGCCTACTTTTTCTTCTATCAGATGCAGTGTCTCTGGTTTAATTCCTAGGTCCTTGATGTGCTTAAGTGTATGATAACATGTGAAATCAATTATTCACATATTTGTGAGGATCATGAAGTTTGAATCCCAGTTGGCTGTATCCTGATAAATAATGCTGTTTTAGATAGAATTATATAGTTAAGACTAGATAGTTGAAATGGTTCTGAATATATGAGTAATATATAAACATTGACTTTGAGGCTTCTGTAACACCATTCTCAGTATATAATACTATTGTTGGATTTGTAGGCACATATAAAAAGAATTGTTTATATGAGAGCCAACATTCTAGAAGTCTCAGGCCCTAGTCCTCAAATTTGAATACTTTTTTTTTCTAACCCTGCATATATGCAAAGTTAATCAGGGACAAAGGGATAATGCACACTAACCAAACTCACAAGAGACTGATATTAAAAATATAATGCTATATTATTGTTTTAATGATAAGTAGAACTGCCAACCAGATAAATATACTAACACATGATAAATACTTAGCCAAAAAATGGGAAGTCAAATATGAATAGACTGCCTCATAAATATGAAAAAAAAAAAGAATACAATAAAAATAGTAGTATAAAAAGCAACATCTGTTGTTGTGAATTTTAGTGATCACTGAATATTTATGTGCTTATCAACATCCAGTCACATTTGCAATTAGTTTGCAGCCATGGTACATGTACTTTTAAAGAATTATTAGCACAAGTACCATGAAGTGCTTGAGGACAAAATCTAAAAGTTATAAACATATCTCTTTCATATTTATCTTTCTTCTTAGAAGCAATATTTAGGTCACAGGATGAAATCGTAAAGCCACATGTGAGAAAACCCTGGAACCATGATTATTGCATGTAGAGAAGGAGTTATCAGACTTACAGATTTGTGCCACTAAGATACAAATATGAATGATAATATGCTTATCATAACACATTCTAGAATCACCTAGCATAATCTTTTCAAACAGAGCATGATACATGTAATCCTTCATCAACTACAAATCCATATTAACACATTTCCCTTCCTAAACTTCATATATACATCATACATACCTCAAAAAATGGAAAATTTATAAATAGGTTAAAACACCAGTTTGCATATGAGATGTTATTTCCATAGTTGGTTAATTCCACCCATTGAGTATTGTTGGTTTGCTTTTTTTTTTTTTTTAATTCTGCCTTCATAAGTTTTAGCTTTCTTTTGAGAGTTAACTCCCTTGCTGTCACTTACCTTATCTATTGAAATAAATGTTTGTCTATTTTGAGGATATGCTTTTGAAAGTGTCCAGTGTTAATTAAGAGTGTAATCTAAAAATAATCAACTTAAGTGGCATTTTGGTAATTATTTTTCAGAGTTGGAACACTTGAGTAATATCTATATTACATCAAATACATTTAAGGGCAATGATTCTTACACTAAATTATGTGCTTTTGTTTCATGAATTTTTTGCCTTATTTTTTAAAATTTTATCTCAATCCAAATGATTATTTTCGCTAGATATGTCACATTGACTTACTGAATGTCACTATACATGTAAGCTAAATATTTAGTTTTTGTCTTAACATAAAGACTATTTTTAGAATTAACCTTTTCCAAAACTAAAAATCTCTAAGCCAGAAACATATTTACCAGAATGTCAACTGATTAAATGCTGTCACTAAATTTCAGTGGACCTGAGGAGATGATTCATGAATATAACTTTTATTGTTCAAAAATGTTTATGCATAAGGGTATTTATAGATTATTACAGTATAAAACACAGGATGACTCACTTTCATATAACTCATTTTCTTCTTAAATAGCATATTTTATATTAATGTATCTGTGTACTTGCATACATATACATTATATACCCACACAAACATAGTAATACAACATACAGAAACATTCATACATACTTAAGCAAGGGTTTTATAGTAGTTTATAAAAACATAAATTTAGGAGATATGAAGGAGTGTGTATATACATATGTATATATACATGTACATACATATATATATAATTTTATATACATTTCAATAATGCACTACTTTCATTTATGTCAATCATAAATTTATACTTATTAAAACAATGTCAAGAAAGTTAAAAATGACAGATTATGCTTTCCAGTGTTTAAGTAATTCAAACATTTCAATTTTGGAAGAATTAAATCAAGTTATTGATCTAATATTAAGATCTATATTATAATGAATCTCCATAGGTCAGAATATAGTAAATTAAATATTATCGCTCCTCTGCTCTGAAAGATTTTGTTTCCTTACTTTCTCAGGAAGTGATATGTAAAACTTGTGGCAAAACCTGTATCAATGGGTGGCAAAATGCTTGCAAAAATTCATTATCTGAGGCAAAGGTATGCCTTGTGAACTTTAGCTAGAAAATGAAAGTACTACAAAATACTATTAACATTAGTAAGAAAAACTTTATTATACTCTGTTATTCCCAAAACAGGTGGTTTCGTGTGCATTTCTTCATTTAATCCTTAAACATTACACTACTTGAAGAAACTTCCATTATTTCCAGTTTGGGGTAAAAGAAACTTAAATACTATATAAGAGAGAGTAATCATGGGTGAGTAAATGAAACCAATCTTCCTGTAGCAGAAATGGCATATTATTGACAGTTTAGAGGGAGCAGGTGAGGAAAGACTCAGGAGGACTAAATATTTTGCAAAGTAGTCTGTAATTCAAATAATGAAGTGGACAAATAGTTACTGATGCTAGTCAAGCCATTTTTCCAAAGTTTTGGAGTACTTTTACATTCTTAATATTTGCTTAAGAAAACAGCTATGATAAACATCTTAACAGTATGAGGGACTTACTTTAAGACTACAGACATAAACCCATGAATTTCTTCCAAGGGGAACAAAAATATAACTCAAAGAATATATTTCATCAGTTCATCATCACAATTTTTATAGACAATCATCACCAGCACCTTAATAAGTCACCTTTATAGAAATTCACACTTGCACATATAAATTAATTTTTTATAATTTGGTTAAAGTTTTGAGGCAACAATTATCTGCACTTTTTAAAGAAATTGGGTGAAAAAAGATGACAGAATAGGAAATATTGTATAAATATCAATAATATAATTTTTAAGGAATATGCACAATATATTACCATTTTCTTCATCCTTAGTCACATTTCACTTACATTTTGTAGCCTTCACTGTTAGATCTCTATCAAAATGTCACGAAGGTGACCAACAATCTAAAAATTACATGACAAATTTCCAGTCTGTTTGACAGTGCTGTTGCTTTGGCTTTCAATACCATGTGCACTGTAACCTCAGAACATTTAAGGTGACATAGATTGTGCACAATATGTTTTCTTTTTAAAATGGGATTGTATTTGAAATTAATAAAAACAACTGTTAAAAAAAAAAACAAACAAACAACAACAAAAAAATAACAGCATGTGAAAAACCTCTAAACTGAATGATACCAAATATTTCTGAGGACCTTGAAGGAGACTCTAATAAACATTATCAAATACTAAGTTTGTGGATTGGAAGATTCACTACTGTTAAGATGTCAATTTTTTAAACACACAATTAAAGATTCAACATAATTCAAATCACATTCCAGAATTTTTAAATAGATATTGACAAGTTGATTCCCAAATCTATATAGAAATGGCAATGTAATCTTATAAAAAAGAACAAAGCCAGGTGCAATGGCTCACTCCTGTAATCCCAGCTGCTCCAGGGACTGAGACAGGAGGATCACAAGTTCAAAGCCAACCTTAGCAATTTAGCAAGGCCCTAGGCAACTTGGGGAGACCCTGACTCAAAATAAAAAGTAAAAAAGGATTGGGGATGTGACTCAGTGTTAAAGTTCTCATGGGTTTAATCCCTGGTACCATTCTTTTTTTAAAATAAGTAAAAATAAAATAATGATGTGAAGGAGCCCCAATTAGGGAGATGGCTATTGCGGTCAGCTGGAAGCCATAAGTTCCACCTGATAATAAGTATGTATGTGACGCACCTGTAAATGCACGTGAGGCACCCACAAAGCTAAAGGTATATAACCGGGTGAAAGCGGTCGGAGTCAGGAGAAGAATGAATTCATTCAGTCAGTCGTGCAGTCGCTCAGTCGGTCAGAAGAAGAGTTCGGGTTGGAGAAGAAGAAAAGAATCAGAGCGGCCAGAACGTAGGCAGAGCGGTTACAGAAGAGAAACCAGATAGAAGAAGTAATTGCTGGTCAGAGTCAGGCCAAGGCTCCTGAAGAAGAAAGAAGAAAGAAGAAAGAAGCTCTAAAAGCTAAGCTCTCTCTCTCTCTCTAAAGAAGAAATCTCTCTCTTTCAAGCTCTCTCTCTTTCTCTCTAAGCTCTAAGAAGATGAAGAAGAAAAAGCTCTTTCTCTCTAAGCTCTAAGAAGATGAAGAAGAAAAAGCTCTATCTTTCTCTCTAAGCTCTAAGAAGAAGAAGAAGAAAAAGCTATCTCTAATCTTTCTCTCTAAGCTCTTTCTAAGAAGAAGAAAAATCTTTCTTTCTCCCTCTAAGCTCTCTCTAAGAAAGTAGAAGTAAAAGTAGTAGTATCTTTACTCTGCCTCCGAGAGTTTTCCTCCTGCGGCGTTGTGGCTGGCCACGACAGGCAGCTTACAATGATGTCTATACCTACACAATATGATTTCAAGATTTACTAAAGAGTTGCAATAATAAAGATGCTATGACATTGATAAAAAATCTACAATCAATTGAATGGGCTAGGAAAGTCAGAAAAAATAACTAAAATTATGTGTTTGATTTTGGATAAAGTCACCAATCTAATGAAGAAAAGAACAAAAATAAACAAATGCTATTAGAATCATTCAATATCTCTATGAAATAAAATTTAAAAAATAGACCTTACCCACTTTCTCATATCATATTGTGAAATTACATGAGGTACTTAATGGGATGATTGTAATATCCTATATCTTAATTGATTTAGTGTTAACATAGGTATATGGATTTGTCAAAACTCAAAAATAGACCTGTAAGATTTATGTACTTCACAATATATACATGTTATCACAAAAATACAACAGAAATATTTGCCTCTGTAATATCTGTGCCACAGTATTTGAAACATAAAAATCCAAATGTGTTATTTCTGAGGAATGTAATCAGAATAGCATTTAACAATACATGTATTTTAATAAAAGAATCTAAACTATGCTTGAATGTTCATTGAAAATTCAATTTTCCACATGTTTATGAATTTCAAAAATGAAATCTAGAATGAAACAAAGACTCATACAACAAATATTAAATATTCTAAAATGTATGGTTGAAGCTGGAAGTGGTGGTGTATGTCTGTAATCCTAGTGAATTGGGAGGATGAGAGGAGGGTGGCAAATTCGAGACCAGTCTCAGCAAATTAGCAAGGCCCAAAGCAATTTAATGAGACATTGTCTCAAAAAGGGTTAGGGATGTCTATCAGAAATAAAGTGCCTCTGGTTACATTCCCCAGTACCAATAAATAAACAAATAATATGTAAGTAAATAAATTAAGTTGAAGGTGTGGGGGGGGAAAAAGACAAAAATTGCAAAATCATGCCTAAAAGAAGAATAAGGATCATACTTTCCTTATAAACATATAGGATATGCATGTTGTATTTGCAATTTATTACATATAGACAATAGTATTTCAACTTCCCACAACAGATATTACATAAATATTTTTAATTCAGGAAATATAACCCATTTATAATGTTAAAAATTCCTATTTTTTCCTCTCTGGAAGTGCATCAATGTCTTAAACATCCAGATATCAATGTATAAAGATAATACACGTACATAGAAATTCTTCCTTCAATTTCCATCCTCCAATCCTCCTCCTTTTCTTTTCCTCTTTATTCTTTCTTCCTTTCTAAAAAAGTGTTCTAACCAATATTTCAAACTCAACCAAAATAAATATGATAAATTAAATAAAATGAATAAAACTGAAAAGATCACTGTATATTTCTACATGCAAAATTTCACATCTCATTTTCACAAATATTTATAAAAAGAAAAAAAAATATTGAAAATACTGAAGATTACTTTCACACTCCACTTGCAATTTATTAATTTTATATATGATATAGGATTTTAATAATGCTATCTTCTTAACTTTCCTACATAGATAGAAAATCTACCCTGAGGTCTCTTCTGTTTAATTGCCTTGTGACTTTAAACAATTGATTCTTTCTTTTTAGTTTCTATCTTGGAATACTTAACATTATTCATTCATTTTTTTTTCTTACTCAAATTTATGCCTCTGATGTAGAAAGAAATACTGTAATGAAAAATTCAGCTTTTTTCATATTGTTCACTTCTCATCATAGTGATTGCTATATACGGAGAGGTTAATGGCTTATCTAGTAATTAACTCTTTTTATACAAAACTAAATTGGAAGTTTTATTTAGTTTTATACAAAACTAAATCAGAAGTTCTGAAATTTAAAGTTAATTTTGAGGATAGTGTAAAAATATGTTCTATTAAATGTGAAAAAAGTACTTGGAATTGATAATGTCAGAGCAAGTGTTTTTAAACTGCTAGTAGAAATCTGTTTTTCTAATAAAAATTAATTTGCAAAATTAAGCATACAAATTATTTATTAAATTTTTTTTCAAATTTATTTTTTATTCTAAGTTGTTAGAAATGACAGCAGAATCTATTACATTTCATATTATACTTGTAGAGCACATTTTTACATATCTCTGGTTGTACATAAAGTATATTCACACCATTCGTGACTTCATACATGCACTTAGGGTAATGATATCCATCGTATTCTACCATCATTTTTTTGTTCTTGACCCTTTTGCTCCCTCCCTTCTCCTCCCTCCCCATTGGCCATTCTAGTGGTCCTCTAATCCTCCTATGCTCCCGATCTCAACGCGACTGTGAATCAGCCTCCTTATATCAGAGAAAACATTTGGCATTTGGCTTTTTGGGATTGGCTAACTTCACATAGCAATATAGTCTCTAACTCCATCCATTTACCTGTGAATGCCATGATTTTATTCTGTCTTATTGCTGAGTAATACTCCATTGTGTGTATATACCATATTTTCTTTATCCATTCATCTACTGAGGGGCATCTGGGTTGGTTCCACAGTTTAGCTATTGTGCATTGTGCTGCTATAAACATTGATGTGGCTGTGTCCCTGTAGTATGCAGTTTTTAAGACTTTGGGTAAAGACCAAGAAGTGGGATAGCTGGGTCATTAGGTGGATCCAATCCAAGTTTTCCAAGGTATCTCCATACTGCTTTCCATATTGACTGCACCATTTTGCAGTCCCACCAACAATGTATGAGTGTGCCTTTTTCTCCACATCCTCTCCAACATTTATTGTTGTTTGTGTCTTTAATAGCTGCCATTCTGATGGGTGTGAGATGAAATCTTAGAGTGATTTAGATTTACATTTCTCTAATTGCCAGAGATATTGAACATTTTTTCACGTATTTGTTGATTGATTGTATATCTTCTTCTGAAAAATGTCTGTTCAGTTCCTTGGCCCATTTATTGATTGGGTTATTTGTTTTTTTGGTGTTAATATTTTTGAGTTCTTTATATAATCTAGAGATTAGTGCTTTACCTGACATACATGTGGTAAAAATTTGTTCCCAATTAGTAGGCTCTCTATTCACCTCATGGATTGTTCCTTTTGCTGAGAAGAAGCTTTGTAATATAAATCTATCCCATTTATTGATTCTTGATATTAATTCTTGTGCTACAGGATTCTTATTAAGGAACTTGGGGCCTAATCCAATATGTTGGAGATTAGAGCTTACTATTTCTTCTATTAGTAGTAGTGTCTCTAGTCTAATTCCTAGATCTTTGATCCACTTTGAGTTGAATTTTGTGCATGGTGAGAGATAGAGGTTTAATTTCATTATCTTGCATATGGATTTCCAGTTTTCCCAGCACCATTTGTTAAAGAGGCTATCCTTTCTGCAATGTACGTTTTTGTGCCTTTGTCTAATATAAGATAATTGAAATTATATGTGTTAGTCTCTGTGTCCTCTATTCTGTACTATTGGTCTACCAGCCTATTTTGGTGCCAATACCATGCTGTTTTTGTTACTATTGCTCTGTAGTATAATTTAAGGTCTGGTATAGTGATGCCACCTGCTTCACTCCTCTTGCTAATGATTGCTTTAGCTATTTTGGGTCTCTTATTTTTCCAGATAAATTTTATGACTGCTTTTTCTATTTCTATGAGGAATGTTATTGGGATTTTGTTTGGCATTGCATTAAACCTGTATAGTGACTTTGGTAGTATGGTCATTTTGACAATATTAGTTCTGCCTATCCAAGAACAGGGTAGATTTTTTCATCTTCTAAGGTCTTTCATAATTTCTTTCTTTAGTGTTCTGTAGTTTTCATTATAGAGGACTTTCACGTCTTTGGTTAAGTTGATTCCCAAGTTTTTGTTTTTTTTTTTTTTTTTTTTTTTTTGATGCTATTGTAAAATGGGTAATTTTCCTTTCAGAGGATATGTCACTGATATATAGAAATGCGTTAGATTTATGGGTGTTGATTTTTGTATCCTGCTACTTTCCTGAATTAATTTATGAGTTCTAGAAGTTTTCTGGTGGAATTTTTTGGGTCTTCTAGGTATACAATCATATTGTCAGTAAATAATGATAATTTGAGTTCTACTTTACCTATCTGTATTCCTTTAATTTCTTTCGTCTCTCTTATTGCTCTGGCAGCATTTCAATTTCTATATTGAAAAGAAGTGGTGAAAGAGGGCGTCCCTGTCTTGTTCCAGTTTTTAGAAAGAACGCTTTCAATTTTTCTCCATTTAGAATAATGTTGGCCTGGGGATTAGCATATATAGCTTTTACGATGTTGAGATATATTCCTGTTATCCCTAGTTTTTCAAATGTTTTGAACATGAAGGGGTGCTGTATTTTGTCAAATGATTTTTCTGCAACTGTTGAGATAATGATATGTTTCTTATCTTTGAGTCTATTGATGTGATGAATTACATTTATTGATTTCCATATGTTGAACCATCCTTGCATCCCTGGAATGAACCCCAGTTGATCGTGGTGTATTTTTTTTTTATATGTTTTTGTATCTGTTTTGCAAGAATTTTATTGAGAATTTTTGCATCATTGTTCATTAAAGATATGGGCCTGAAGGTTTCTTTTATTGATGTGTCTTTGCCTGGTTTGGGGATCAGGGTGATATTGGCCTCATAGAATGAGGTTGGAAGTGCTCCCTCTTTTTCTATTTCCTGAAATAAATTGAAGAGTATTGGTATCAGTTCTTCTTTGAAGGTCTTGTAGAACTCAGCTGTGTATCCATCTGGCCCTGGGCTTTTCTTGGTTGGTAGGCTTCTGATGGCATCTTCCATTTTGTCACTTGAAATTGGTCTGTTCAAATTATGTATATCATCCTGCTTATGTTTGGGCAGATCATAAGACTTAGAAATTTGATGATGCCTTTGGTGTTTTGTATTTTGTTGGAGTACAAGTTTTCAAAATAATTTCAAATTATTTCCTGTATTTCTGTAGTGTTTGTTGTGATATTTCCTTTTTCATCACATATGTTAGTAATTTGAATTTTCTCTCTCCTTCTCTTTGTTAGCCTGGCTAAGGGTCTGTCAATTTTATTTATTTTTTCAAAGAACTAACTTTTTGTTTTGTCAATTTTTTCAATTGTTTCTTTTGTTTCAATTTCATTAATTTCATCTCTAATTTTAATTATTTCCTGTCTTCTACCACTTTTGGCGTTGGATTGCTCTTCTTTTTCTAGAGCTTTGAGGTGTAGTTTTAAGTCATTTATTTGTTTACTTTTTCTTCTTTTGAGGAATGAACTCATTGCAATGAACTTTGCTCTTAGAACTGCCTTCATAGTGTCCCAGAGATTTCGATATGCTGTGTCTATGTTCTCATTCACCTCTAAAATTTTTATATTTCTTCTTTGATGTCATCTGCAACCCTTTGTTCATTCAGTAACATATTATTTAGTCTCCGGGTGTTGGAGTAGCTTTTATTTCTTATTTTATCATTGATTTCTGGTTTCATTCTTTAAGGTCTGATAGAATGCAGGGTAGTATCCCTACTTTTTTTATATTTGCTCAAAGTTGTTTTGTGGCTTAGTATATGGTCTGTTTTAGAGAAGGTTCCATGTGCTGCTGAGAAGAAAGTGTATTCACTTCTTGAAGGATGAAATATTCTATATAAGTCAGTTAAGTCTAAGTTGTTTATTGTATTTTTGAGTTCAATAGTTTCTTTGTTCAGCTTTTGTTTGGAAGAGCTATCCAGTTGTGAAAGAGGTTTGTAAAGTCACCCAGAATTATTGTGTTGTGGTCAATTTGACTCTTAAACTTGAGGAGAGTTTGTTTGATGGACATGGATGCTCCATTGTTTGGGGCATATATATTTAAAATTGTTAAGTCTTGTTGGTGTATGGTTCCCTTGAGCAGTATATAGTGTCCTTCTTTATCCCTTTTGATTGACTTTAGCTTGAAGTCTACTCTATTTGATATGAGGATGGAAACCCCTGCTTGTTTCCTCTGTCCATATGAGTGGTAGGATTTCTCCCAACCTTTCACCCTCAGCCTATGGATGTCTTTTCCTATGAGATGAGTCTTTTGGAGGCAGCATATTGTTGGGTCTGTTTTGTTTTTTTTTTTTTTTTTTTTTTTTTTTTTTTTTTTATCCAATCTGCTAGTCTATGTCTTTTGATTGGTGAGTTTAGGCCATTAACATTCAGAGTTATTATTGAGATGTGTTTTGTATTCCCAGCCATTTTTGTTTATTTTTGGTATTTACCTTGACATGGTTTCTCTTCTGATTGTTTTTTCCTTTAGTGTAATACCTCTCTCTGTTGATATTCATGGTTGTTTTTCTTTTCCTCTTCATGGAATATTTTGCCGAGGTTGTTCTGTAGTGCTGGCTTTCTACTTGTAAATTCTTTTAACTTTTGTTTATCATGAAAAGTTTTTATTTGTCCTCAAATCTAAAGCTAATTTTGCTGGGTATAAGATTCTTGGTTGGCATCCCTTTTCCTTCAGAGCTTGGAATATGTTGTTCCATGATTTCCTAGCTTTGAGTGTCTGAGTTGAAAAATCTGCTGTGATACGAATTGGTCTCCCCCTATATGTAATCTGATTCCTCTCTTTTGTGTCCTTTAAAATTCTATCCTTGTTCTGTATGCTAGGCATTTTCATTATAATGTGTTTTGATGTATATCTGCTGTAATTTTGTACATTTGGTGTCCTGTAAGCTTCTTATATTTGGTCTTCCAATTCATTCTTCATGCTTGGGAAATTTTCCGATATTTTCTCATTGAAGAGGTTGTGCATTCCTTTGATTTGAAGCTCTGTGCCTTCCTCTACCCCACTTACTGTTGGATTTGGTCTTTTTGTGCTGTCCCATACTCCTTGTATGTTCTGTTCATGGTTTCTTACTATCTTCATTGTGTGGTCAACTTTATTTTCAAGAATATATACTTTGTATTCATTGTCTGAAGTTCTTTCTTCCAGTTGATATAGTCTGTTGGTGTTTCCTTCAATTGTGTTTTTTATTTGGTTAATTGTTTCTTTCATTTCAAGGATTTCTGGCTGATTTTTTTTTTTCAGAGTTTCTATCTCTTTTTTGAAGTAATCGTTTGCTACCTGTATTTGTTCTCTTATATCTTTGTTGTAGTGATCAATTTTTCCCTGTATTTGCTCATTTAGGTCATTCTTTGATTCACAGATCATTTTAATTATGAACCTTCTGAACTCTTTCTCTGACATTTCATCAACTTCACTGAGCATGGGTTCTGTTATTGTAGAATCCTGGTTTGTTTGGCGTATTTTCCTCCCTTGTTTTTTCATGTTGTCTGTTTACCTTAATTTCTTGCAGTGTAAATCTGAGTTATTACAGTTTCTTCCCTGTATTCTTATAATACCCTTGCAGGTTGTCTGTGCCTCCCCTTAGCGCTAGACTATCAAAACCTGCCACTGATCCTCAAAGTATTCTACCTGGGGCTGAGTCCACGCTGCTTGGTGTGGGTCCAACTGGTTGAGACTGAGTTCCTACAGTGGTTTGAGGCTAACCATGCTGGGGTGAAGGTCAGCGGGACTACCCTGGGCCCACCTGAACTCAAAGCAGAGTTGGAGGGTCTGTCCTTGCTGTCTTCTGCTGGGGCAGAGGTCGGCGCGACTGGCTCTATTTATTGAAATTAATCTTTAAAATTGAAGACATAAATAAGCATGAGAAGGAAGCTGGAGACTTAAATCAATTGCATATGTAAATATGTAGATACAATAATTTAACTTTCTATTTCTCTTATTATCTATTATTATTATGCAAGATTTATTTGTTTTTAATATGGAACAATGATTTACTTCAGTAGCTCAAATTTTCATATATTTTATAATTAAGAAAAAATAAGAATGTTAATTTTCATTAAAAAAATATTTGTATTTAAAGGTTGCCAAGTGTAATGGACTATATAGGCAGTAGTCATAAAAAGCAGTCTGAGGGCTGGTATAAATGAGTAGCTTACTGCTTAGCCACATTAGCGGGAAGATATATTTTGAGTCAGGAGACAACATAGATCAATAAACATTAAAAGAATACCTGTACAAGTACAAATGAAAAGCAAAGCTATGTAGAAATAATATGTCAAGAGGAAAGAAATAAAACCAGTTCCAGAAACATGGGGGAACTGAAAATAAAGGTTACATAAATTGCAAATGGGGAAAAATAATTACTGTAAAGCATGTTCAAAATATGGCTTAGGAAAAGAAAACAATTAAAAGTATATAGATATAGTGTATCAAAATTTGTAAATATTCAAAACAATCTTACTAGGATAGCTTAGTACTATAGTAGGAAAGACAGGATAAAAGGATAACTTGTTACATTTTATATAATGTGCCTGAGTAGTTGATAAACTAGAAGCAATCTATTCAGCCTCAATGTTTTGTGGAAAGGACACATAATGTGGAAAAAATAAACTTGAACCAGATGGACTGGACAACAATAGAACATTTTATAGACTTCCAAGAAAATAAAAATAACGGGTAAGAAACCACAGCCTTGACATGAACATATCCCTTAATTTGATAGAAGCAGAAATTATTAAATCATATATTCCTAGCAAACATAAAAATTACATTCACAATAAGGACCAATTGTTCTTAGCCATGTGGAACCAAAATTAATTTCTAAATTATGAACAACCAGATTGCAATAAGCACCCCTAATATTTAGGAATAGGTAGAATCAGATAATTGAGTTTACTGTTATAGATATTAGGAAAAATGTTTAAGGAATATAAATTTTGCATATTCATAATATGAAATGAAAAGATTCAATAATAATGTTTTATATTTTTAAAAAGCATTTGAAAAGTTATTTTAATAAGTTTAAAAAATATTCTTAGTCAAAAGTTTGACCATTATAAACATAGATTAACTTTATCTGCCCTTTTTTTCTCCATGTCCCCAATTACCACTGCCCATTCAACTATTCATTTTCAAAAGGGCAGGTGATGTAATTTTCCCAGCTTTTCAAATTGTATCTTTCCACTGTAGTTATCAAATCTCAATTGTAAAAGTTGTCAGAAAAAAATATAAAATCTAAAACTATATTGACATTAAGAGAGAACTGTTTATTTTGGCATAGAATTAAAGAACCCTAGAAATATTAGTCTAGATAAATTTAACACAGATAAATTGAATTAAGCACATAATTAATCTACAAAGTATGGTGACCTTGGCAAAATTTTGTTTTACAGATGTTTTCCTGCCTGGCTAATAAATGTACAAAATCTGGATTTTTGAGATATGTTTCCGTCATGAGGAGGCCATGAAATAAAAACCAAAAGACAACTGTGATCTAGTGATGCCCCTTCAATAATGTCATGGATTGAAAATGATGGGTTAGGGCATTTTCATATTTTAACAATTATTTTGATAATACCCAGAGTTGGATCAATATAAATGTCAAAATATGTTGCTGCATGACACATTATCACATATGCCAAAGAATGAGGAGTACCTGATGAAATGAGTAGGAACCGATCTGTCTAGAAAAAGCTGGAGGTAAATAAGAATGCACATTGAATACACTAAAATCTGTGTCTAGAGAAAAGATCTCTATGGAGGTTTTCCCAGCACCATTTGTTGAAGAGGCTATCCTTTCTCCATGTACATTTTTGGCACCTTTGTCTAATATAAGATAGCTGTAATTAAATGTATTAGTCTCTGTATCCTCAATTCTGTACCATTGGTCCACCAGTCTGTTTTGGTGCCAATACCATGCTGTTTTTGTTACTATTTTCGTTATAGAGGTCTTTCACCTCTTTCGTTAGGTTGATTCCCAGGTATTTTATTTTTTTTGATGCTATTGCAAATGGGGTATTTTTCATCATTTCCCTTTCAGAGTCTTTGTCGCTGATGTACACAAATGCCTTTGACTTATGTGTATTGATTTTGTATCCTGCAAGTTCCTTAATAAGAATCCTGTAGCGCAAGAATTACTACCAAGAATTAATGAATGGGATAGATTTAAACTAAAAAGCTTCTTTTCAGCAAAAGAAACAATCAGTGAGGTGAATAGAGAGCCAACTAATTGGGAACAAATATTTAATACATGCACATCAGATAGAGCACTAATCTCTAGAATATATAAAGAACTCAAAAAACTTTACACTAAAAAAACAAATAACCCAATCAATAAATGGGCTAAGGAATTGAGAAGACACCTCTCAGAAGAAGATACACGATTAATCAACAAATACATGAAAAAATGTTCAACATCGCTGGCAATTAGAGAAATGCAAATCAAAACTACTCTAAGATTTCACTTCACTCCAGTCAGAATGGCAGCCATCAAGAACACAAGCAACAATAAATGTTGGAGAGGATGTGGAGAAAAAGGCACACTCATACATTGCTGGTGGGACTGCAAAATGGTGCAACCGTTATGGAAAGCAGTATGGAGATTTCTTGGAAAACTGGGAATGGAACCATCCTATGACCCAGCCATCCCACTCTTGGGTCTATTCCCAAAGGACTTAAAAACAGCATATTACAGTGACACAGCTATCTCAATGTTTGTAGCTGCACAATTCACAATAGCTAGGTTGTGGAATCAACCTAGATGTCCCTCAGTAAATGAGTGGATTAAGAAAATGTGGTATATACGCACAATGGAATTTTACTCAGCAATAAAAGAAAATAAATTAATGGCATTTGCAGGTAAATGGATGAAGTTGGAAGACATAATGCTAAGTGAAGTTAGTCAGTCTCAAAAATCCAAGTACCAAATGTTCTCTCTATATAAGGAGGCTATTTCAAAGTATTGTTGGATGGGGTACATAGGAGGATTAGAGGAACACTAGAATGGTCAAGGGAAGGGAGGGTAAGGGAGGAGCAAGAGGGGAGGGAGGGGGGGAAAAAAAAAAGGTGGTTGAATGAGACGGATATCATTTTCCTTAATGCATGATTGAAGACCTAAATTGCACGAATATACTTTGTATACAAACAGTTGTATGTAAAAAGATACTAAATATATGCACTATGAGTTGTACATATTAAAAATTATAAAAATAAAAAAAAAAAAAAAAAAAAAAAAAAAAGACATGAAGTCTGAGGGCCACACAAGAGTATATTTGCAGGGTTTTAAGATGATCATAATCCAGAACAGCACACTGAGTCGAAAATAAGATGGAAAGTAAAATTATTAAAATGATATTACCTTGGGATGAAAGTAAAGAAAACATTTCAAAAAAATGAGAAGTTTCAAAGTGGGTATTAGTAAAATCAAGAGGAAATTTGAAAGTTTAGTATTAGATTTAGCATCAAGAATATTTTATAATATGAAATGTAATGCATTTCGCTGTCATTTATAATAACTTATAATTAAAAATAAATAAATAAACAAAACAATATTTGAAATGTTTTAAACTTTAAAACCATTTATTTCTTATTAATTGTGTAATGTTTAGGATAAAGAGATTTGCTTTAAAATTATACATTAGGGAACTTCTACTTTTGTGTATAGCGAAGTCAATTGCAACAGAAGAACAACTAAAATATCTATATAAATGGGATTTTATATTTCAAGATAATAACTGATACAAAAAGAACTCAAGTGGCCAATGCAAATCTGTGAGACAAAGAAATTTGAGGAAGATGAACCAACATTCAATGAAATTTTGTGACTCTTGCCAAAAGCCAAGACAATGGGAAAGTTCTAAAAGACAAAGTTTGGTAATCTCAAGTGTTATAGAGAAAAAAAAATAGGACTAGGTGTGTTTTCAATCCCTAACATGTGGGTAGAATTGTATAAAAATGATTTGTTACTCCATTATAGCTGCTTTGGCAAAATTCCATAGAGTGAGTATCATATAAACAACAGAAATTTATTTCTCACAGTTCAGGAGGCTGTAAGCCCAAGAATGAATACAGTGCCTTCAGATTCAGTGTCTGTTGGAGTATAGCTTCACATTATAGAAGTGCCTTCTAGCTGTGTCCTCAAATACTAGAGGGAATGTGGCAACCATATTGGCCTCTTTAATAAGGGCACTAACCCAACTCATAAAGACCTTCATATCTAGTCAGCTCCCCAGAATCCCACCTCCTTATGTCATCACATTGGTGATTAGGTTCCAACATACACATTTTGGAGAAACAAAAACATTCAAAACATAGAAGTAAATATAAGAAATCAGTGCATATTTACACCAGTCGTCCATTTGAAGCATTTGCCAAATTTGTGAATTATATTTAAAAAACAAAGGAAACCACAAATCCCCTAATAAGGCACATAGTTTCTCCATTTCATACACAGTGTTGAGAGAAATAGTTATCCTGTATAGTAGGACCTGGGACAGACTAGAAATGGAATGAATCTTGCCACAAGTGCTACCATAAATACTGATGTCAACCAAGACTCTTTTTGAAATGAAGGTGGGTTTCACCTAACTCACTTCACAAGAGAAATGGAGTGAATAGGGGAATCATAAATGTTTTCACAACTATCTCCCCAAAAAAGAAAATGGGAGAAAAGCTCTTATTTGTATGTTTTTCAGATTTCTGTAGTGCAAATATTCCCATGATGGCTGATTTCAAGTCACCAACCATTTCACCAAGATGGTATAATTCAACATAGATTTGCAAAGAAATCCACTCAGTTGGCTCTCATGAGTTGATATGAACTGGCTCCAGCACACACATCAGTGGAGTCTACCTTCTCCTTAAGGACACAAATTACAAGATTTGTAATATTAATTATATTTTAGTGGAAATTCTCAATGATATATATGAAATTATACTAAAATAAAATAATAAAACAGTAAAATAGATACATAGATGAACTGTCTTTGGCAATAATCATATACAAATATTTGAAAAGCTATATTTATTCTGCTCAATAAAACTTGGAAGAAAAAACAGGTTATGTATCTTCTTGCTTTGATTAATTACTCAGTCTAAAACTCAGTTTGATTAATCATTCAGCAGAAGTAGGATTTAAAGAACACTGATAATAAACTAGCCAGAGATTTCAATTTTCTATAATTTTTAGCAATTTTATTTTTATTATTTATTCTAGCTTTAATTAAAAAGCCCATTTTTTTCATATTTTGATATATCATGATCAGTGCAAGACTATTAAGGCAATAGAAATTTTATCTCAGAATATAGTTTATTTATCAAAATCCTCCAAATTAATTGCTATATTTTAAACGTTTATTTTCTAATCTATTTAATTATAAATGCCAGCAAGGTTATTTCCTGGTTAATAAATTGAATTACAAAGCATATTATAATCTTAAATTCATAAGAGCTGTTACAATATTTAATTTTCATGTTTTGTATGTTCATTATAATTATCCATAATGGTAGTATTCATTGTTACATATTCATACATAAATATAATATAAAAAGTATTGGGGAATGACACCATATTTAGCTTGTATGTTGAAAACTCATTCAGGCTCTTAGAATACAGTGGAATTGAATAACTAACTTAAAACAAGAATAGCTAACAACTTTTAGCATTTACTATGATAACACACAATGTTCTATACTACCTCATTTAATAACTAGTTTTATGTATATTGTTACATATTCTGTCACAAAATAAATACAAGTTTTCTGAATTAGAGCCTTAAAATTATTACCACTTAGAGTGATAACTGTATCAGTTTCCCATACACAATTCTTCTCATTCTGAGGTGAAACAATGGAAGTCAGCTATTACAAATCTGTGAATAATGGGATCTGTACCATAGAAGAAGTATCCACAAACCACAAATTTGGCTTTCATGTAGAAACTAACTGTTGTATGCCCCAGCAAGAGAAATTATATCTCTAATAAAAAACAAAAATTTTGAAATATAAATGATCACATGAAGGTTTTATCCACCATTGAAATATAAATGCTTTTATCTAGGGATATAAGTCACTATATTTACCTGAAGTTCCTTACCACATGTACCATTATCATTTAATTTCTAACACTTGTTCTTTTTAACCCAAATGATAGATTCTAGGATCAAGATGTATTTCACTGATATATGGAAGTTAATCCACAATAAAGAGGGAGAAAGAAAGGAATAGAAATTCAGTGGAGTAGACATAGGAGAATGATGATAAGGGAGGAAAGATGGGATGGGGAAAGAGACTGGGATAAATCTGACATAACTTTAGTTATGAATGTACCACAGTGAATCTCACCACCATGTACATCCACAAGAAATTAATGAAAAAAATAACTATAGGTGAATGGAAGAAAAATCAGCATAGAAAAGGAAAGGGAGCATGTATGGGGGAGGAGAATGGAAAGGGAGGTACTAGGATAAAATTAGATCAAGATATATTCCATGTTTTGATAATTATGTCCAATTAGATTTTCTGTCATGTACAACTAAAAAGAACCAATAAAAAGATTGAAAATATTTCTATAGCTTCCTTATAATGTTTTCTAAAATAATATTATATGGAACATATTTCCATTATGCTGAAGAGAAAAATATCAATTAAATCCATTTATTTCATGAAAGAATATTTAGAAAGTAAAGTATGTAAGATTCAAATCTGGGAATATCTGACTACATGAACAGTGTATCTATGTTCCACACAATGCGAGGTTGTTCTTACTACACCTGGGAATGATTTACCAAGAATTAAAGAATAATTTTGACAAATTGTATCTTAATTTACCTTTCCTTCACATTATCCTCAAATAATCAATTCAAAAAGTAACTGGAAATATCTTTTCAGTAAAATGTAGCATATTTATTAACTATATTTTACTGAAAAGTCTTGAGGATAATATCCAGAAGAACAAAAAGGAATAAATGCCGGTATCCACACAAGTCTAGTCTTTGTTTCAGGCTTTACAAAATCTTTGTGACACACTTTGACCTATGCAATTATTTCCTATGGAAAACTTTCCCAAATATAAATAGCTGTGTGTTGTTTATGTCAATTTTGAAATGCTCACAAACATATACAAAACATCAACATAAATAATTATTATTACTGCTTTTTGCATAATTTCCTGTTTGGTATCATTGTGTGCATTACTACTTAGTTTTTAAATTAAAATAATAAAATATAAAACAATAGCAAGTATTTCCCATTTTAGTTTATACTTACATTTGGATAATTCACATTTAAAATTAAGACCATAATTCTTAGTCACTATTACTGTATTTCACATTTGTAATTTATTATTCATTATGCTTATACTCCATTCACTTTTAGTATGAAATTTGAATAGTTTTCCATACACATGCTACATCATTGCTGTTACTTTCTAAAAACACTTTCTTGGTGAAATGGTTATTTTTCATTTATATTTCTAACTGTTCAAATAAAAATGTATGTCATGATGTCTTTTTGGTAACAGTAGTGCTAAATGAAAATTATAATATTCGTTTTGAATTTATCATGAAGTAAAAACATGTCTTCATAGTTCCTCATTTGCAGTATGCCTCATTTGGGCCCTGAAGCACAGGTGTTTATTAATTTAAAAACCTTTATCATATTCATTACCTGACATATAATTGGTGATCATATCCATGAAAGCTATTACCATTTTTCAGCATCCTCAGGCATATTTCATCTGATGTAAATGATCAGAAGTTAAATGTTTTTAATGAAGCATTAGCACTTAGCTTGGACTCCTTTCCTCTACGTGGAATGATTTCAACTCAATTCTGCCTGTCCTGAGGAGAACAAAAACTCCAAAAGGAAAATCAGCCAACTCCATGGGAAGAAAATGAAGCCTTTTGAAACCTGCCTCCCTAAAAGGATTGTACATCTTGTAAAAGAGTTATTTAAGAAAATTAGATCTGTAGTATTGGATGCTGAAATTTAAAATGATGTAATTCAGGAAATAAATAATAATTTGTCTTTGAAGAACTCAAAATATCATTTTACATAATAACAGCATAGTTTTGCAAATCATCTACTATGCACTAATTTGTGCATCTTTATATCACACCATACTATGGATATTTGGTATAGTTTAATAACTAGAAGATATTCATCTAGAGAAATTCAAAATAATTAAGTTACCAGCAAGATATATTTTCATTTTCACTATATTTTCATACAGTTACCAGCACAGTATATTTTCATTTTTAGTGTGGTAATTGATGAATCTAAATGTTTGTAAGAGATATATTATTTAATATTCATAGGGGACTTTCAGGAAAGAGAGATCATCACACAGAAAATCAACAAAGGAATGTCAGAATTAAATTATGCCCTAAAACAAATGAAACTAATTGACATCTTCAAAACACCTCATTGAACAATTACAGAATACACTTTCTTCTCAAAAGCTTATGGAACATTCTCCAGGATAAATCAAATGATAGGGCACAAAACAAGTCAAAATAAATGTTTAAAAATTTAAATCATACCAAGAATCATTTATGATCCCAATGCAATAAAATTGATGTCAATATAAGTAACAATCTGAAAAACTATGCAAGTACATGTAAGTAAACAAAATTACCCTTAAACAATCAAAGGATCCAGGAAGAAATCAATAATGGAATTTAAAAATTTTCTTGAGATAAATGAAAGTGTAGATACAACATAGTAAAACCTATGATATTCAGCAAAACCAGGACGAAGAATAAGTTTATTAACAATCAATATCCACAACTAAAAAGCAAAGAGGTCCCAAACAACCTACAACTGCATGTCAAGGGACTAAAAATACAAAAACAAACTGAACTCAAATTAAACTCATTGGCTCATTGGTAGAAGGAAAGAAATAATAAAGAATAGAGCAAAAGTGAATACAATAGATACTCCCTCTTCAAAAAACAACAAACAAACAAACAAACAAAAAAGCAATACAAAACATGAACAAAACAAAGACCTGGATCTTTTAAAATATAAAATAGACAAACCATTAGCTAGAATAACTAAGTAAAGAGAGCAAAGACCTAACTAATTTTTAAAAGGGAGACATTATAAATGACACCAAGGAAATGCAAAAACACCCTAGAAATTATTATAAACAATTACATGCCAACAAACTCGACAACATGAAATAAGTTGACAAATTTTTGAACAAATATCCTTACCAAGATTGAACCATCAAGAAATAGAATACATGAATAGACCAATAAAAAAGTAAAAATGTTGAATCAATGATTAAAAAAAAGTCGCAAAGAAAAACCTAGGACCAAATGGCCTCACTGCTGAATTCTACCCAACATTTAAAGAACTAGCAACAATTCTTCACAACTTATTCCAAAACACTGAAGAGAATGGTAATCTTCCAAAAGCATTCTATGAGAGCAGCACCACCCTCATATCAAAACTGGACAAAGACATGGCAATGTTCATGATCATTTTATATGAAAAATGTCCTCAGCAAAACACTCGCAAACTAAGTTAGGAACTATGACACACGCCTGTAATCCCAGCACCTCTGGAGGCTGAGGCAGGAGGATCGTGAGTTCAAAACCAGCCTCAGCAGAAATCAAGGCACTAAGCATCTCAATAAGATGCTGTCTATTAATAAAAATTAAAAAAAATTAAAAAAAAAAAAAAAACAAGAGGGTTGGGGATGTGGCTCAGTGGTTGAGTGCCTCTGAGTTCAATTCCCAGTACACAAAAAATATAAACAAAAATAAACTGCATCCAAGGGCATATTAAAAAAAAAAAAAGGAGTTCAGCAAATAATAATAAATGCTGGAGAGGATGTGGAGACAAAGGAACACTTTTACACTGTTGTTAGGATTATAAATTAGTACAAGCACTATGGAAATAGTATGGAAGTTTCTCAAAAGACCAGGTATGGAACAACAATATGAGCCAGCTCTACCATTCCTCAATATCTATCCTAAAGAATCAAAGTCATAATATATTCACGCTCATGTTTATTACAGCACAATTGACAATAGCCAAACTATGGAACCAGACTAGGTGACCATTTCCAGAAGAATGGACAAAGAAAATGTGGTATATATACACAATGGAGTTTTAAAAGAAAAGAGAAATTCTGTCATAAAGAAAAGAGAAATTCTGTCATTTGCAGTAAAATGCATGGAATTGAGCCCATTATGTTAAGCAAAAAGACCAAAGTCAGAAAGTGAAGCATAATATGTTTTTTTCCTAATGTATGGAAGCTAGAGAGGAAAAAGGAAAAGAAAAGGTGGTGGGGGTGATCACTTGAAAAGCGAAAGGAGATTAGTAGAACAGAGGAAGAGGACCAGAGGATAGAAACCAGATCAGAGGGTAGAATTAGGGGAGGGGAGCAGGGTCAAGCCCTATTGAGGAATACTGGCTAAATTATTTTTTATATTGTGTGTATGAACTAGCATGTGATAAAAAATATAGCCATATTATGTACAAGTATAATTTGCCAATGAAAAAGGGCAAAAAAAATCATTCATCACAATCGATTGGGTCCCAAGCATGCAAATTGGCTCAACATTTGCAAATTAATAAGCACAAAACACCACATAAACAGAATGAAAGACAAAAATATCATCAGAGGTAGAAAAGAAACTTGATAAAATTCAACATCATGTCATGATAAAAATGCTGAATTAGGTGTAAAAGAACCCTACCTCAAAATAATAAAGGTTGTATTTAATACATCAACTGCTAATATTAATAACATAACATGATTAGAGAAAAACTGAAAAATTTCTCTCTACAATGTGGAACAAGACAAAGGCAATCTTTTTATCACTTTTAATGAACATAGGACTAAATGTCCTAGTTAGAGCACTCAGGCAAGAGAAAGAGATAAACAGCACCCATTTTGGAAAAGAGTAAGTCACATTATTTGCTGATGATATAAAATTATATATGAAAAGCTCCAGAGACTCTGTAAAGATAAAACTAAAAATTAAGACATACATTCGAAAAATTGCAGGGATAAAAAAGAAATCAATCAATCAATTTGGTGTTAATGCTATACTCCATTAATAAATTATCTAAAATTCAACTAAGAAGCAGTTTCACTGGGCATAGTGACACATGCCTGTAATCCCCAGAATTTGGGAGACTGAGGTAGGAGGATCGCAAGTTGGAGGCCAGTCTCAGCAACTTATAGAGGTCCTAAGCAACTTAGCAAGATGCTGTCTCAAAATAAAAAAAAAACTAAAAAGGCTGGGAATGTAGCTCAGTGGCAGAGCACCCCTGCGTTCAATTCCCAATAGCAAAGGAGAAATAGAAAAGAAAAGAAAAAAAAAAAAAAAAAAAGATGCAATACTATAAACAATAACTACAAAAAATAAGATATTACTTAGGAATAAATATAAGGAAAGAGTAAAGATTTCCACAATAAAAGTGATACAACATTGATGAAAGAAATTTAAGGGTACACACAAAAAGTTGTGCATCCTGTGTTCATGGATTAGAAGAATCAATATTTTTAAATACCCATTACACAATCAACAGATTCATTGCAATTTCTATCAAAATACCAATGACATTCTTGCAAAATTGGAAAAAAAAAAAAAAAAAAAAACATATGCATGGAAAAAAAAATTAGTCAAATAGCAAAACCCACCTTGAACAAAAACAACAAGGCAGGAAGAACTATACTACCTTATTTCAAAAGATACTACGAATATGCAGCCATTTCAAATCAGCATGTTGTTGGCATAAATACAAAACAGAAACCATGGAGTAGAATAGAGAGCCTAAAAGTAAACCCATGCATCTGTAGCCAACTGATTTTCAACAAATGTGCTAGAGAAAGAGTGGAGAAAAGGCATGCTTTTCAATGGTTCTATGAAAATCAGATATACACATAGTATCTCTTGCCAGTTGCAGAAATAAACTGGAAATGGAATAAGTTCTAAAACTAAAAAACTATTACAAGAAAACATAAAAAATAAATAGTTCAGGATGGGCAAGAATTTTTGGACAACCTAAAAGCAAATGAAACAAAATTTTAAAAAGACAAATGGAATTACATCAAACTAAGAAGCTTCTAGACAGTAAGGAAAAAAGAGAACAGACAACCTACAGAGAGAGTGGAAGAAAAATAGTCTGTAAATTTTAAATTATACATTTGACAAGACAGTGATATTTAAACTATATAAGTAATTCTAAATTCAATAGCAAAAACAACAACAACAACAACAAATAAACAAACAAAAAAAGGTGACCACAAAAAGGGCAAGAGACCTAAATAAACATTTTTCAAAAGAATATATACAAATGGCCACTGGTATATGAAAACGTCATCATCACAAATCTTCAGGGAAATGCAATCAAAAGAAAAATGAGGTATCACCTGACTCCAATAAGAATGGCTTTAATCAAAAAGACCAAAGCTAACAAGTGCTGGCAAGGATGTGAAGAAAGGAAAACCTTGCATACCACTGAGAAGATTGTAAATTCCTATGACAATTAGGGAAAGCAGGATGGAGATTTGAAGAAAAATTAAAAATAGAAACACCATGTAATCCAGCAATTCCTTACTGCATATGTATGAAAGGAAAGGAAATGGGTATGTCAGAGAGGAATCCCCATTGCATGTTCATTGCAACCCAGAAATGGAAGCAACATTGGTGTCCATCAACTGAGGAATGGATAAAGAAAATGTGGTACATATTCACAGTGAAATGCCATTCATCCATAAAAAATTATAAAATCCCACCATCTGTGACAATACAAATGGAACTGAAAATCATTATGGTACGTGAAATAAGCCAGGCATAGAAAACAAGCATTGGATGATCTCACCCAGATGCAGAATCTGAGAATGCTTATCTCACAGATGTTGAGAGTAGAATGGTTGTTATCAGAAGATTGTGGAGTTAAGAGGGAGAGAGGGATTAGAATAAGTATATCAATGCTACAAAATTGCAGTTAGGAGAAGGAACTTCTGTTGTCTTGCAGAGTAGAGTGAATTATATGAAAAGTAAACTACTGTATATTTCAAAAAGCTAAAAAAAATAATTTCAGTATTTTCTTAATAAATATATAAATGTTTAAAGTGATCAATATGTTTACTCTAATTTAGACATTATACAGTGCACATATGTATCAAAACAGCACATTAATTTGTATAGATTTTATGTTTTCATGAATCAGTTAAATGTACTTAAATAATTATTCTAAAAAGTAGTCTAAAAAGAAATATAGAAGTCTGTAAATTCAGATTAACCACTTTTCTGGAATCTGATTAGAAAATATATCATGATTAGAAAAATTAAATTTTAAATGTTTAAATATTTGTAATAAGTGATATACTCCTATTTATATGAATATTTCCCAAGAATTTCATCTATCCTGTTTCCAAATTAAATGTGTCTTAAATTTTATTCTCTAAAGTATTTTATCTTAACTATCAAAAGATCTTTTATTTTAAATTTTAAAAGAGATGTTTTTCAAACATAAGTAAATTTTCATGAACAGAAATATCAGTGGAAACCTGAGATATAGAATTATTAAATATGATCATATGATTTATTTATTTACTTTTAAAAATTTTCTTGAGGTGCTAGAGTTTGAACCCAGAGCTTCATGCCTACTAGGCAAGAGCTCTACACTAAGCTACATCCCAGCCTTGACAGTATTTAACAAGAATTGTGTAGTCCACGGGCTGGGTTTGTGGCTCAGTGGTAAAGCACTCACCTAGCATGTTGGAAGCACTGGGTTTGAACCTCAGCACCACATAATACATAACTAAATAAAGTAAAGGTATTGTGTACATCTACAACTAAAAAATAAATTTAAAAAAGTGTAGTCCTTAATACTTGGACTTACACACAAGAATAATGAGCCCTTCTAAATTTAAATGCCCTTAGAATCAAGTAGTTCTATTAACACATCTAAATTTAAAATAAATTTAAAATCCAATAACTCATATAGAAAATTGAGTTAGTGCTACAGATTCTTTTTGGTAAATGAAGAATTGAGTCAGGCATAATGTGATTACAAGACATTTGAACAACAGAAACAACTTCATGGGTAATGAAACTATTGACATTGAAATAAAAATAGAGTTAAGTTATCCAATCAGAATAGCCTGAAGAATCCAGGCAGTAACATAGATTTTTAGACAATGTCAATCAATATCCACCAATCTCGAAGTGCTTGGAATGATGAGATTATTACCTTATTGTGCTAACTTCCTGTCCTTCCAGTCCAGATAAATATATAACTAAGTATAGAAAAATATATAATTTTCTTAATTTCCCTTGTTAGTATCATAGTGACTTGTTTCCATTTTCCATAATTTTAATTTAAAATTCCTTATCAATATATATTCTTTCTTGACTCTTACAACTAATACGCAATAGAGATTACTGCATAATTTGGATAAGAATACTCACAATACTTAAATAATAATAGACAAAAAACTAGAAGTAGCCCAGCTATCCACTAAGATTCAAATGAAAGAATAAATTGTGGTAAATCTATATATGATTCTCAGAGATATAAGAATGAAAACCAAAAGAGAACACCTTAAAGTAATTTTATGGATTTGCTGTTTTCTAGAAATTTACTAGTTTGCACAGTGTGTTGCCATGATTAATATCTTAAGTTTTATAACATCTACAAGTTTATTATAATATTTGTTGGATAATGTTCTTGGGAAATTTTATAACTGAAATTTGTAAAAAGGGAAATAAATATTTAAAATGTGAAAATATTATAAAAATACTTAAAAGCAGGTGAATTTTATGGTGACCTCAAATGTTTATGAATGACTGACTAAAACATGTTTGCCAAATTCACTACTCTTAGTATATAGACTAAGTATTATTTATCTAGGTTTTAAACTTTGTTAATCTCATAAAATTGAACTCTTTAGTATTCATTTCTATTACCAAATCCACCTTCTAGGACATCAAAATAAATGAATATAAACAAAACTTAAAAATTTCCTAAATAGAGCAGCAATCAGTAAACACAAATCACACAAATCAGGTTTGAGGTAAGGAGAGATCGCATTAATGATCATTCTAATGGTCCACTATATTTTAGAAAATAATATACAGGATAAGTTTGTTTAATGTTTGGTGGGTGGCAAAAATTTCAGAATTCTACTTCTTACTTTTGGTGCCTTTGGTAAATTATGCTCATAAACAATGCCTCCTTTCTTGGCATGGATTCTGCATTATAGCAATTGTTTTTCAAATGTACAGATTCTAATTTGCTCTGTCTTACAGTTAAATGCTTAGATTTCTTTTTCATTGGTTCCTTTTTTATTACTTCCAGTTTGTTCCTCTCCTTGTCTTTTATATGTTGTAATAAATAAATGCATGCCCCAAGAGGGCAATCTATTTCCCTTAATTATCACTACCTCTTTTATTATTTTTATAAAAGCATATGCTGTATCATAATAACAGTAATGATAAAGTAACCTTAATTATTCACCTAGCAGCAGACTGGAAAGAAAATCTACAAAGGGGGAGGAGAGAGTCTGAAAGGTAAGCTAATGAGATCATTATCAGTATGTTTCGCTGTGTTTTTGCATACTTCCCACCTCCAAGCTTTATAATTTCATAATGCTCCATCATGAGTATGGGTTTCTATATTCTCCAGACAAAAGTTGTTTCTCTTTGCAATTATAGTAAAAAAGAAGCAGCTTTTCAACCGAATTGCTTTAACATTCCTAAGGCTCCCTGGACTCCTGTTAGCATATCTTATTCTTAGTATCTGTAGTAAAAGCCCAATTCTCCCTTTTTTCATACATTTGTGAATTTTCATTACTTACTTGTAAACAATTAAATCACAGAGTAAGCAAAAGCAATCGAATGATAGTGAAACAACCACTACTAGAACACAGTATTAAAAATTGAAAATGAACACAGTTTAGCTTTCCAGCTAATTTAGTTAGGTATCACCCTCAGGCATCAACACCATTTATCACAATCACTACAGCCTGGAATGGAAGCACTATCACTAGTAGTTTTTATGAAGAACTTTTTTTGGTCTTCTTTGCTCAGAAAAATAAAGCAAGAATTTAACATTCTTTATGTGTAAGTTTTTTGTGGTTGACTCTAGGGTCATATTAACCTTAATATTGGTGTTTAGAAGTTATAATACAAATATGTGATAGGAGTTTAGAAGTTATAATACAAAGATGTGATGTGGAGGGAAATTACTCGTGGCTCACAGATTCCTAAAAGAGATAAAAATCATGAACTCCTAAACCATATGTTTACGTTGAAAAATAATTGATCTATTTTCTACCTAGACAGAAAGGAAAATGCTGTCACTTTTACTTAAAATGTAAAGCAACTTTTCTCATTAGTTCTCTTAAAATGTTTCTTATCATGTGCTGGATGTAGAAATTTTCATTCATTTTCAATAAGACACAGCTACTAATACATTTGAGTTAGAAACAAAAACATTCAATCCAGAACATAATTAGATTTTCACAGTAGTCAGAATAAGCAGTTATTGATATTTTTAAACAATTTATAATAGTTATAGAATGGAATTATTAAGCCAAATTTGGAAAAATCCAACTGTCTAGTTTTGTTCTCTTATTTTTCAATGAAGATGCTGAAAGAGAAGAAATAAGAGACTTCACTAAAGTCTTTTGACAAATTTAATTATAAACTGGAAGTGGTGGTGCACATGTATAATCCCAGGAACTCTGAAGAGTGAAGCCAGTCTTAGCAACTTAGTAAGATTCATTCTCAAAATTTTAATTAATTAATTAATTAATTTAAAAAATAATAAAGTGCTGGGGATATAGTTCAGAGGTAAAGCACCTCTGACTTCAATCTGCAGTGACCCACCCTACAAATTACATTATTTTGATTTGGGGCCCATTATTTGATGTTCATTCTATTTCAAAATGTATCCTTATTAAAGTGCATGAAAAAACACTTTGACTATATCCCAAACCCTTTGATATAATTAAAGTGAAAGACCTCAAAGACAAGTATCAGTGGTTAACATTCAAAACATTATCCAGATAAATTGTTTTTCATTAACCAACTTTAACTCTTTTTTCAGCATTGTTAATATCAAGATAGATGTCAGGGGTAATAGTCAATGTGCCAGTAGTCAGCTGGTACCATTCACGAGTATATTGGTTGTGAGAATTGTATGCACTCACCTGTGATTTGCTGTTTTTTAGGCATTTGACTCTTCCCAGTTGAGGCTTATCCCTTCATGAGCAGATTCATAGCATACTCTCTCCCCAGTTTGGTGTTGGTTTGTTTGCCTGTCTCTGACCTTTGCATTTTAAAATGTATGTTCTCTGAAGAGAAGCAACTTATTTCTTGTTTTATTACTAGGGCACAGAACATGGCAGTATTACAGTACATAGCTTGGCAAGTAACAGCTTCTTAGCAAACATTTTAAAGAATGAATGATTTATTGGCTGAATTCTTCATTCCAGTGTATGAAGTTTCCAGAAGAATAATATTAATTAACCAAAATTCAAGGTTAAATGCTTTTAGTATAATAATTTTATGCCAACTAAAAATAACCAATTCATGATTCAAAATACAAATTTTAAATTTTGAAAAGGAAAAGATATTATTGCACTTTTATAGTTAAAATAATATTGATTTATACAATGTTTAATTTCAAACAGTCTACTTCTTATTTTAAATACTTTTTATGTGATGTGTTTGATTTTAATGGATAAGTACCTCAGTAATAGTAAGTTTTCTTCACAGAAATATAGGTAGATTTAATATTTTTCAGTCACATCATTGATTATTTTATTTTTTTTAAACACAATGTTTTCATATTAAAAAATATGGAACGCTTCACAAATTTGCATGTCATCCTTGCGCAATGGCCATGCTAATCTTCTCTGTATCGTTCCAATTTTAGTATATGTGTTGCTGAAGTGAGCACTTTGATTATTTTTGATGAATAGATTTATATCACTAATTTTTTTTTTTTTTTTTTTTTTTTTTTTTACCATTTAGAGTAATTCGATATTTCAAGCCACACAATTCCATGGTCATGGTATACAATAGGTTTTGGCACACATTTCCATATTTCTACAGAAAAGAGCAACCTACTTCCGTGAATTGATAGATACCTTCTCAAGTTTCTCTTTTAACATTATCCCCTTTCTAGCCTTTATTACTGTACTGCACAGGAAAAGCTGGGCATCACAAAATGTCAACAAGGAACAAAAGTGCATACTTTCACATCCACATATAGGACAAATTGTGTATGTGTCTCTCATTTTCTCTGTTTGCTTCATTATACACTTATGGAATTTAATCTATTTCTAGATAACAACACTTTCTGTTTTATTATCCTTTATTTTCTGTAAAAGTCCCTTTTTCTGAGTTTACATCATTTCATTATCAATATTTATGAACATATGAATGCACAAAACTACTGCTGCCACTGAAAACTATTCAGGATAATACATAAATAAAGACTGCTAATAGTAGAAGAATAAGGTAAAGATTGTCTAATAAACATATTGGATATCTTGCCAGTATATATTTTATGTCAATAACTAAACAATCCAATGTCTGATTACAAAATGAATCAGATTATCCATCATGGTTGACATTGTCATTATGAAATAATGAATATTATACTAATCCATAAAACTTATAACAAAAATATTCAATAAATAATTACTTTGCTATGCAAAAAATTTCCCTCAGTGGCCTTAATTCTGGGATATATCTTTACAATGAACAGTGGTGATTTTAAGTCCATGTTGTTCCTCTATAAGGGTTATTGTACTCAAGTGCAAAGCATATTTTTATGAGTTGACTGTTCATAGTTGCTCATGCTTTCAATTGAACAGTATTACCCAACTCTTCCATAAATAAAAACATTGATATAGAATCCTATAAATTTATGGTGCCTTGAAATACACACTTCAGTAATCAGAATGATAATTCTAGTAACTGAAATTGCAAAATTTTTTTATTATATTACTACTTTCTAAGGGGATTTGCTTTGATTTTGGAACTTTTCAAAAGTTCCTACGCAATAGTCGTGCTGTCTAGCACATCTTGGTAGTACTAGGTCATCACTGTTTCGGTATCTTATAGCATTTTGCCTTTGTGATGTGAACATAGTCTGAAAGAAAAACATAGCTATTACATTATTATTTGAATATCTTCACTGAAGTACATTCTTATTCATTTTCTGTGTAGTCTGCTACTCTCTACTTCAGTTCTATCAAATTATTGTGTCTATTGATCCAGAGCCTTAATACAAAATAACTATGACCTCTTGAATTCTGGTCTTTGATGATGACCAATTTTTCAGTCACATTTGTGAGGAGGCAAATATATTAAAGATATTACTTACAAAAATATTTGTTTAAATGCACTTAAATAAAATGTGAATCTCATGCTTAAACATACTTCAAGATTTCCTAATAATCTGGTTTGTTGCTTTATATTAAAAGTACCAAATCTGGGGAGAACCTCATTTAAAATGTTCACCAACCTAAAAGAATCATTATTTGTATTTAATTTATGACACCATTTTCCATCTCAGCTAAGACCAGTTTAATGTGAATATTTATATAATGAATCTCATTTCTACAAAGTTGATGTAAACATTGAATTAGCAAGTACAGAGAATCATTGCTCTTGAAGTGAATAAACTGTTAGGTTTCTGAGATGCTTTAGTCACAACATTGTCATCAACTGCCCAACATATAACTATTTCCTATATGTTTCTGTTTAAGGATACTAACATAATATACAATTTGCATAATAATTAATTCCGTGGTCTTTTAAATAAGGGACTCTGGAGGACATTTGAATTATTATTATGCATTATTATTAGTATTATTAGCATCAGGTTCATCTGCCAATGTACTTTTAAAACAAGTCAGTCTCATTAGCACTGAAAAAATCTACATGTCCCTATATTCCTAGTCCTACATAATTTCCAATAAGTATTTTTAAAAATTCTTCTACAACCTCTTGATCTGCAGGACATTTGCAGCTGCAAGCTTGTGATTTTTTATTCTGTATTATTTTATGAAATATGCAGCTATCCTAAGTTATTATCTGAGAAGAGTATAAAATATTCCTGACCTTGGATAATATGTCTATAATATTCCTTAGCTTTTAGACTTCTAGTAATCCTGTACACAACACTTTCTTTAAATCAGTCATCATCTCATGAATTCAAAAAAACAGCCTTTTTTCCTTTTTTTCAGTAGCTTCATCAGGAATTGTAGATATTACTTTTACACTTTGTGTAACAGTTACATATAGACAAGAGAGTGTCCTCTTTATTTTCCTTTGTTGTTGACTATTGTCATTGAACAATTGGTCAATAGTACTGTAATACATGACTGAATGAAGCTTATTTGAACTTGTATTTACTTCATATGAAAAGTCATATTCTTCTTGGAACTTGGTAATGCCAGGTAGTATTTCAGCACTATGGTAGGGAGCCATTTTCAATAATGATATAACAAGAACAGAAAAAAGAAAGTGGCACCAAACTGAAAAAGAAATGGACACTTGTTTCTACTATATGAGCTCAAAAGAAAAATAGAGTGAAGCTTTTGTTTAGTCTTATCTGGGAAGGTATGTCTGGTGGCTCAATTCTTTTTTACCCCTTTGTACTTGTCTATGAGTGACCATGAGCATACCATGAATATTGATTCGGAGTTATAAACAAATTAAATGAGTAAGAAAATTACAAATACAAAATCCCTGAATAATGGATTATCACTTGGAAAATTCCATAATACATGATTTTACTGGTTTTATCTTTAATAATTATTTCTTGTGTTTGTGCTAGTGAATTTCTAATAGGTACATCAAAGAAAGCTAACATTAATTAACTTGTCCTTCTCTTCCTTTAATCTTCACCTGTTTTTCAACAATGAAGAGAACTCTTTCCACACTTAGCTTTCAGAGTTCATTCATCCATATAGAACTATTTGTCCCTGTGAGACATTAGTTCTTCCTTTGATGTTGGAGTGTGAAGACTTCGGGAGAGCCAGTTGGGAAACAAACAAAAAAAAAGATACAAAAAAGAAATAACATAAACCCAATTTGTGCACACACTGGAGCCCATTAAAATGAACTGGAAGCCATTTCAGTGTTCATCGTCTCTGACAATGATGGCATGGGCATCCCACATAAAAAGGCCCTGCCTTCCTCTCTCTCTGCCGATGCTCTTGGCTCAGCACCTGTAACCCTGCGGCTCCTTTAACACTTCCTAGTTTATCTGTGACCTAGTTATGTATCATTTTGTTAAGTGTGTGTGACTGGAGTGTTCCAGACAATAAAGGTTAGGATTGAAATTACGGATCTGTTGTTGCCTGGCTGATGACACCAGGTGACCCACAGGTATTCAGTAAACCACCACCAATGGATGAGTTGCAATCTGTGGATTCACCGTTACTCAGTAAACTCTCACATTGTGCATAGACACCATACATTGGGTCTGCATTAGTGACAGCTCACTCCTGAGAGTTGGGCTGCACAATTGTTCACAGAAATTTCTAGTAAGCTGCTGTTCTTCATCAAGGATCAAAAAGCACACCTGGATCAGGAATCATAGAAGATGTCCCAGTTGTACAAGTTCAAGTACTAGAATGCAGCATATATATGTACAAAGGTGCCCAGTGTCCTTGCTGCATGCTGCATTCTGCATGTAAAGATCAGTGGAGCTGCTGCTTGATTTCTGTCCTCCCTCTTTTTGTAAAAATGCCTCTTGTGACCTGCTCTAATCACAAGCATATAGGAAAATGAATTCTAGTAAAAGTAGTTCAGCTTAATTAAATCCACACATTACAAAGTCAATGTAGTCCATGTTTGACATTTAGTGTTCAAAAATGTCTCTGTAAACCCAATAAAAATAATAGGTAGTACTCCCTCAAACATGACACAATTTTTCAGTGATTATAGACACAGGATTTGGTAGTAATGAGAGAAAATCCTCTATAATCACCTGTTTTCCAGACATATTATTTTGAACTCCATTGTATAGTAGCAACACAGCATTGCCTTGATTGTCAAGATCTGTCACTGTAATAAGGTGTCCCACTGAATCTCATGTGTGAGACTATGGAAGAAAGTTAAGAGGAAAATAATTGGACTATGAGAACTTTTATCTATTCAGTGCATATTCCACTGACATTGATTAACTAGGAAGTGAACATTGGGAGGTGGGGAGTGGCTGGAGGATGTAAGTCACCAGGGGCATACCTTTGTGGTTTATATTTTGTCCCGGTGAGCAGAGCTCACTTTGTTCCCTGTTTGCCCTGTCCTGAACAGCTTTCTCCCCCTGTGCCCTTCTACCATGATATTCTGCCTCAACTCAGGGCCAGAACAATGGAGTTAGCCATCCAGGGACTGAAAACTCTAAAACCATGAGCCCTAAATAAACTTTTCATACTTTAATTATTCCTTTTCTTTTATTCAAAGTTGTTGTATTTGTAATAGTAGTATGCATTGCAATTTATAATACACATATAGAGCCTCTTTTTACATAACACTGTTTGTATACAAAGTATATTCGTACTATTCAAGTCTTCAATCATGCATTTAGGATAATGATATCCATCTTATTCTACCACCTTATCTTTTTTCCCCTCCATCCCCCCTTGCTCCCTCTCTTCCCCTCCCTCCCCTTTGACCATTCTAGTGTTCCTCTAATCCTCCTACGTACCCCAACCCAACACCACTGTGAATTTCCCTCCTTATATCAGAGAAAACATTCAGTATTTGTATTTTTGAGATTTACTAATTTCACTTAGCATTATATTCTCCAACTTTGGTCATAGACATGAAAAACTTGATTAAAAAACAGTTTCTCAGTAAGGATAGCCATCCCCTTTTCTTCTCATTGATTGATTAGCACAAGGACCTCAAAGTTGTCAGCTTGCAATTTCAATTTTCAACTAATAGAATCATTATTTCATCACTGACATAAGTATTTTTCGTTTTCATTTGTGGATTTCTAGACCATTAGAATCTGAAGTAATAGAGACAGGAAAACATTTTCCCCCAATGGATTATTTGAGGTAATAGAGAAGAGCTACAACAGCCCCCCGCACCCTTTGTGGTTTCATTTTCCCTGATTTCAGTTATTCAAAATGTTTGTAGTATAGACCAACATTATGTCATAAATATCTACATCATTCCCTCTCCTCATCTCATCATATTAGTAAACATTTTATTATCTCACATCATGATAAAGAAGGGTGAGCATAACTCAATAAGATACTTTGAAGAAAAGAAAAAAAATATCATAATTGTATTACATTATATCGTGATAATTATTCTATTTTATTATTATTGTTACTAATCTCTTACTATGCCTAGTTCATAAATTAAACATCATAGGAATGTATGTATAAAAATAATATAAATGAGATTCAATACAATACATGTTTTAAGGCATCTACTAGAGGTCTTGAAATGTATTCCTTGAGCATAAAAGATTATCTAGTGTGATGCTTATTTTCACCCTTAATTCATATATCTGTGAATCTTGACTTTGGGGAAACATAACCCTATATAGATTCCTGATATAGAGTATATATTCCAGCCCAGAGAACAGTGTCCTGGATCTGCAAGTGTTTGAAATGGAGATAAAACCATAAGTAAGAATCCAAAAGTCTGTTGCACTATTTTAACAAGCCAGCTGCTTCAAGACCATGGTGAATGTGTGCATCCAATAAACTCCATGAATCTGGGGTCATTGCCAAGATTCATTTACTTGGAAATTATTTGCTTGGTCAGAAGTAATGCAGAACCAAGATAATGAATGTGGCAATCTGAAAGTCTGAGGTTATTTTGGCAGAAGTACGGAAAACAAGAAAGCAAATTCAACCCAAGCAGAGTGGTTTTTGCCTCAAATCCCAGCAATTCAGGATGCTGAGGCAAAAGGATGGCAAGTTGAGGCCAGCCTCAGGAACTTATAGAAACTCTGTCTTAAAACAAACTTTTGAAAATTCTGACATATAGCTCAGTACTATAGCACCCCTGAATTCAGTTCCCAGTACCACAAAAATGGGGGGCATCCAGAATTTTGTCAATGTCCAGAATTTTTGCCTACTCTAGTGAGAATGAAATATCATCTCTTACACATTAGAGCTAACTTCAACTCCTAGGAAATTCTGCCATGTCAGGACTAAGTATTAATTTCTGCTGCAGGCATATTGGCTTTCAACAGTGATTAAAACCACTCCATCCCTAGTAAATAGAAATCCAACACACTGATCCCATGCATAACCACTCTCATAGTTGCCAAGTTCACTTGGCTCGTATGCCAATTAGGCAATGGAATGATTGCCTCAGAAGAGGGTGACAGCCATTCACATTGCTTTTCTCCATACCACCAATAACTCTCTCATATACAGTATTTATTTGTCTATTGATATTTATTTTCTATTTCTCCACATTAGAGTATAAACTCCAATGTGAATGGGATTTATCAATTATATTGTTCACTACTATAGCATTTCCAAGACATAAAACATTATTTGATACATACTGTATATAATCCAAAAACACTTTTAAAATAAAAAAAAAATAAAATTTTATATGGATTTCCAGTTTTCCAAGCACCATTTGTCGAAGAGGCTATCCTTTCTCCACTGTACATTTTTTGCACCTTTATCTAGTATAAGATAGCTGAAATTATATGTATTATTCTCTGTGTCCTCAATTCTGTACCATTGGTCTACCAGTCTCTTTTGGTGCAAATACCATGCTGGTTTTGTTACTATTGCTCTATAGTATAATTTAAAGTCTGGTATGGTGATGCCAACCTGCTTTACTTTTCTTGCTAAGGATTTCTTTAGCTATTCTGGGTCTCTTATTTTTCCAGATGAATTTCATGACTGCTTTCTCTATTTCTTTGGGGAATGTCATTGGGATTTTGATTGGAATTGCATTAAATCTGTATAATGCTTTTGGTAGTATGGACATTTTGACAATATTAATTCTGCCTATCCAATAACAAGGTCTTGAAATTAAACCCTTATCTCTCACCATGCACAAAACTCAATTCAAAGTGGATTAAGGACCTAGGAATTAGACAAGAGACAATATACACCTAATAGAAGAAAAAGTAAGCTCCAATTTCCAACATGTCGGATTAGGCCCCAACTTCCTCAGTGAGACTCCTGTAGCGCAAAGTTAATATCAAGAATTTATAAACGGGATAGATTCAAACTAGAAAGCTTCTTCTCAGCAAAAGAAACAATAAATGAGGTGAATAGAGAACCAACTAATTGGGAACAAATTATTAACACATGCACATCAAATAGAGCACTAATTTCTAGAATATATAAAGAACTCAAAAGTCTTAACATCAAAAAAACCCACAAATAACCCAATCAATAAATGGGCCAAGGAATTGAAAAGACACTTCTCAGAAGAAGATACACAATCAATCAACAAATACATGAAAAAAATGTTCAACATCGCTGGGAATTAGAGAAATGCAAACAAAACTACTCTAAGATTTCATTTTACTCCAGTCAGAATGGCAGCTATTAAGGAAACAAACAACAATAAATGTTGGAGAGGATGTGGGGAAAAGGGCACACTCATACATTGCTAGTGGGACTGCAAAATGGTGCAGCCATTATGGAAAGCAGTATGGAGATTCCTTGGAAAACTGGGAATGGAACCATCTTATGACACAGCCATCCCACTCCTGGGTCTATTCCCAAAGGACTTAAAATCAACATACTACAGGGACACATCCACTTCAATGTTTATAGCAACACAATTCACAATAGCTAGGTTGTGGAACCAACCTAGATGCCCCTCAATAGATGAATGGATAAAGAAAATGTGGCATATATACACAATGGAATTTTACTCAGCGATAAAAGAGAATAAAATAATGGCATTTGCAGGTAAATGGATGAAGTTGGAGAATATAATGCTAAGTGAAGTTAGTCAATCTCAAAAATCCAAATGCTGAATGTTTTCTCTGATATAAGGAGGATGACACACAGTGGTGTGTTGGGTAGGGGTAGGTAGGAGGATTAGAGGAACACCAGAAAGGTCAAAAGGGAGGGAGGGGAAGAGAGGGAGTAAGGGGGATATGGAGAGGGGGGGGGGGAAAGAAGGTGGTAGAATAAGACGGAAATCATTATCCTAAATGCATGATTGAAGACTTGAATGTACTTTGTATACAGTGTTATGGAAAAAGATGCTCTATATGTGTATTATGAATTGTAATACATGCTACTGTTATAAATACAACAACTTTGAATTTTAAAAAAATGAATAAATAAAAAAGAATATAAAATAAAATAAATTTAATTTTAAAATAATTTTTTATAAATAATTTAAATGTGATTGCTATTTTTATTTCTAAGTTATAGATAAGAAAACTAAGTGCCACAGAAATGGTATGTCAAACATTGTTCACCTATTAAGTGTTAGAGCTTCCTTCCACACCCTGTTTATAAACTGTAACTGACTAATTCTGACTTATCAAATGTGTTTTTTAACTAGTATGATATATTTCCCCTTGTTTGAAAATATAGACTTCTTGATGAAGTAGAACACTGTCAGTAAAAGTTTTATGTTCTGAAATTTCAGTGTAATACATAGACATCCTGAATGGACTCAAAACTGACTAATTTTTGTATCATTTGCTTTAAGAAAAGGTGATCCATATACTCAGTATCTACCTGTGGAGTATTCCAGTCTAACAGAGTTAAAGAGACAAAAATTTGGATTTCATGGTATGCCAAAAATGCAAGACAATGGTAAACTATCTGTACAATTAGTTAGGGCTCCTATGTAGTTACTCTGCAGTAAGTGAGATAAGCTACAATTAGTCAGAGTTAAAAGAAAATCACAGCCAAGTTACTAGTTGGCCCGTGGTTATTGTATTAAAATGAGGTGCGACTCCTGTGCAGAAAGAATATACCATCTGATGTCTCTGTAAGTTTTTGTTGATGAGGTCTTGTATTCATCAAAAATTAATGAAGTATTTAAAAAATTTGCTAAAAATAAAAAAAATAAACAATAAAAGCAGACACAGAAATGATTAAACTATAATAATTCTCAAATATAGACCTAACAAATAGGTCTATGAAGAATAGGTAAGACTGATTTTGCCATTGGATGGTAAACTATGAAAACAAAATCAAATGGAATCTCCCTACTTTCTTTTTGTAAAGTGTTTTCCCTCAGTTTGGACTAGCTTCCACACATCAGAGAAAACATTTAAACTTTGACTTTCTGGGTCTGGCTTATTTCACTTAGCATGATAGTTTGCAATTCCATCCATTTAGCCTCAAATGCCATGATTTCATTTTTCTTTATGGCTGAGTAATAATCCATGTGTATATATACCACATTATCTTTATCCATTCATCTATTATGAGGACCTAGATTGGTTCCATAGATTGGCTATTGTGAATTGTGCTGCTATAATCATCGATATGACTATATACCTATAGTATAGTTATTTTAGATCTTTTGAATATATACCAAGGAGTATGATAGTTGGGTCACATGGTGGTGGTTCCATTCTTAGTTTATTTAGGAATCTCCATACTACTTTTCAGAGTGGTGACACTAATTTGCCGTGTGATAAACAGCACATAAATGTACCTTATTCAAAAATACAAGAGAAAGCAGTACAGTAGAAGAAGGGGATTGAGGGGAGGGAGGAGCAATGCGATAAGAGAAGAACAGTGAAATGAATCTGACCTACATAGTAAACTATGCATATATATATGAATATACCATAGCAAATCTCACCTTTTATTCACAAGGTAATAATTTTAAAAAAAAATTATAAGTAAATAGATCAGTACAATATTGGGAAAGATACTCTTATATACTATTTTAGGGAGACTGCATTGATAAACCACTTTGGAAGATATTTTCAAATATTGTCCAAAGCTGAATAAGCTCATTATCTCATAATCTAGCAATTCAACTTATATGTGTATAATTAAGAAAATGCATATGTATGCTCACCAAATGACACATAAGAGTATTCATGAAAACATTTTTTAATTACATGCTTAAAAACATTGCTGACAAAAGACCACAATAACAAAAAGGAAAAAAAAATCTATTTCAATGATAATTCTAAAGAAAAAATTTAAAGGTAATTTTATCCATGAGCTTAAAATAATGAAAAATACTACTTTTTTCATAAATTAAAAAAAAACAACTGAACTACCATTATGTCTTCAATCAATGTAATAATTAGGAAATTTCTTACAGATATTAATGGAAAATACAAATTATACAAAAAAGGCTTAGTTTTCATTTGAAAATAAGTGTTGACACATCTTCTACCTCTTTTTGTTTAGAGTGTTTACCCTAGAAAAACTGTAATTATAAATTCTTTCTTTCTCTTTGAAGTCTACATAAATCTTTTTGAAAGCAAAATAAATGCAATTTTTCAAAAACTTAGGAATGCCTTCCTCTATAACCCAAGGACCAACTTATTAAAATGTGATCATCCCTAACACCCTATTTCTATGGGAGGACAGGAAACTCACTTCAGCAGGCCACCTGGCTCCCAAAGTACCTCTTGTCTTAAAAATGTGAAAAGTTTATTTATTCTTGGGATAAAGCCAATTAGCAAAGACAGATGGCCAACCCAATTACCAGGTGAATCTAGGATGAACTATGTATGAAAAATAGTGCTGTCAAGACCTCTTCTGAAGACTAGCTGCTGTTTATCTTGAGAACATGTATATAATGAGTTGTATCTACTTGATCTGTAAAAACAAAACAACAACAACAACAACAAAATTTCTATCTAGATTGTGATGTGCATCACATACCACATTATGGTATAATGTTGATTCAATGTGAAATTGTTTTCTTTCTCTTCTAACTGGATAGTACATTTTGGGGAGATTGAGAGAAGATTTTGTTAATAGTTGTATTTCCCTGATCATATGGTAAACACACACACACACACACACACACACACACACACACACACACACGAATTTATAATTACAAGTTTTCTAGGGTAAACGCTCTAAGAAAAAGAGGTAGAAGATGTCTCAGCCATTATTTTCCACAGAAAACTAATAAAAACTAATAAAAATTAATATAATTTTTATTAATTTCTTCACAAAATGTGATGTTTTTGTTTTTATATGACTTCATCTCATTTAAATATGCAGTGAAGCAATTTTGAGTGCAAGAATTATTCTTTGGAAAAAGTAGCTCCTATAGGGCTGGGATTGTGGCTCAGCGGTAGAGCACTCGCCTAGCACGTGCACGGCCCGGGGTTCGATTCTCAGCACCATGTAAAAGTAAAAACACATTGTATACAACTAAAGCAAATAAATAAATATTAAAAAAGTAGCTCCTCTACATGAAATTTAACTTTGTCAGTTGTCTTACAGACTATGTGGCTTCAGATTCAACCTTCATGAAGGACTCATGAATACAGGGAAGAGAAAATCCATGCACAACAAATGAGAGAAAAGAATAAAAAAGTACATCATGCTTTTACTATCCAACTATTCTCCATGAGCCAAGCATAAAAGTCTCCCAGGCTGATTATTGGGGAAATTTGACTGCAATGTGGAAAAGTAGAATATTTACAAAACAACACTAGTAACCACAGCGATGTTACCAAATTTCATCTTCCTAAACAAGAAAAAAACAGATGATTCAATGACTTTTAGTCTTCTAATAATTTGGTGTGGGGAGTACAATATCCACTGAATAACAATCTTATGATGGAAGCAATCTCTAGGGCCTATAATTAGTAAGGCTCCAGATTTCTTCCTCTAATAATAAGAACCAAGTCAGATACAAAGCCTGAGCTCAGAACTGAATTAGAAACCCTTTGAATGCAAATATTATGCCTATTCAAATATTTTAAAGTTGATGTCATACAATTTATTGACTAGTCTGAAGTCTGTGTGGTATCTCCAAGCACACCATTTATTTACTTTATTTGCTTATATCACTTCCTCTAGTCATGTTCACTTAAATCTTTTTCTCAACCTTGCATCTTGGCATTGTGTGCAAGAACATCAGAAGACTGGTTTCTAAAACTTTATTTTCATATATTATGGTGCATCCTCCAATCTAGTGCTAAATTTTAATCTCCATTAAATTCAAAGTGTCATTCACCCTCTTCCCTACTATTGTCAGACCCAGTTAATATACTTGGGCCTGGTCTGTGGCTCCCGACAGTGGACAGTGATAGGAATGTGTATTCTTTCACAACACCTTCGGTGCCTAACTTTCATCTACTAATTTTATTACTTCAAGGTGGAACAGAGCTGAAAATTTCTGTACCAAGATAAGGGCTATTAATATGGATTTTGAGAAATTTTTGTACTTATCTCTTGGCTGAATCAAATATGATTTCCAAATGCTGACTTTTGGGAAAGGTATTAGTGGTTCTCTTAAAGGTAATTTATAAGATCCTCTTGGACCTTCTAACCACCTTCTAACTCAGTCCATGTGTTCTCCAACTGATTTCTTGGGTCAATCCTTCAGCTTTTGTGACAGTGATGATCCCAGATTCCTGTTGATATCTCCTTAACCACAAGGTAGATTTCTTGAGCAATATGTTTTATGACGGTGCAAAGCCAGTTTTCTTCCATAGCAGGGGAATGATGCAGGGGAACTCAGAAAGCTGATGGTCCTACTGTTGCCCTCTTTCACATTTGGTAGTTTTCAAGGGAAGTATGCCTTCAGACTTCATCAGCCAGGTGCCAGTCTCTAAGGACCACCTTCCCACTTCTGGTGATTTTTTTTATTATTATTATTGAATTGCCAAGAATCTCTTGTTCTTTCACGTCTAAAACTATGCAACACATGCAAAAGGCAAAGATAACAGATTTGATGGCCAGTGACTCATTGAGGGATTCTTCTTCCTGCTCATGACAATCTAAGCCACGCTAAAACTTAAAAATCTCAAATAAATGGTGAATAACAAAACACAAATATTCTGAAATATTTTTACAAAATGCAAAGCCCCTGATAGATCTAGTCCACTTGTTTTCTGGAACTAGACAAAGACAAGATGGCTCTGGTGGCTTATTTAAGGGGGTACATCCAAGTTTGGGATAAGATTTCAAGTGCAGACTTTTGCTTCCTGATGCCTTGCAGTCAGCAGGTTGATTGACATCTTGGCAGGTCACAACCATCTCAGGTGCTGTGTGGGTTATGGCAGAGTGGAATAAAAATTCACATTGTCCCTGGAAAATTGACCAGATAAATTGTCCACTGGTCATTCCCAGACACCAGATGTCTCCATCCACTAGGCTTCCATGAGCAGTGACCCACATGTAACCCATGGATGGCTCAGGACACAAAGGTATTTTTGAAGTTCATTCAACATTTAATTAGTGTTATGTTTATTTCTCCTCTAATAAACCACATTAGTCACCTTTATGTCACTCTGACAAAATACCTGACAAGAACCCATGGTGGAACTACTTCATGACTATGGGTCTGAGGTGAAACAGAGCAGCATGACAGAAGGGCAGGGCCCAGGCAGCTCAAGACATGGCAACAAGGAAGCAGAGAAAAAAGGGAGAGACAGAATAAGGGGGTGGTAGGACAAAGGAGCAGAAGATAATATAATCCCCAAGGACATGACTCCAATGACCTCTTTCCTCCAGCCATGTCCTACCTGTCTACATTTTTCACACATTAATTGATTTAAAATTATTACCCCATCAAATGGATTATCCATCAATTAGGTGGCAGCTCTCACAATCTAATCATTTCACCTCTGAACATTCCTACATTGTCTCACACATGAGCTTTCAGGGTACACCTCATATCTAATCAAAACATAAACCATCAGAATCTCTATGACCATTTCTTATAAGTACACTTTCATTTGTCTTGAAATATAGTGTTCTGTCCTTCAAATTTAAGAAGAAGAAGAAAAGAGAAAAACGAAAATACTCAGCAGAGTACCTATGAATTTAGATTCCCTTTTCAAAAGTTTTTTTTTTTTTTTTTTTCTTTAATGATTTTCTAGATTTTTCTCACATAGGCTATTGAGATTGTTAATCACTGGACCATTTAGTTACTTACTTTTTTAAAAAAAAATTTAAATTTGTTCTAATTAGTTATATATGATATGTATAACTACATATGCATCATATGTAGGTGGAATATAATTTCTCATTCTTCTGATTATACATGATATAGAATCCCGGTCATATATATATTCATAGAGAAATAATGTCTGATTCATTCTATTTTCCTTCCTACCCATATACCCCCTCCCTTCCCTTCACTCCCTTCTACCTAATCAAATGTAACTCTATTCTTCCTTATTGCCCGCCCTAATTGTAAATTAGCAATTGCATATCAGAGAAAACGTTCAGTCTTTGGTTTTGGGGGATTGGCTTTGGCTTATTTCACTTAGCATGATATTCTCCAGCTCCATCCATTTACTGACAAATGATTGGCTACTTCTAATAAGCTTTTTAAATATTTGAAAATATTCCATTTTAGAGTGTGGGGACATGTGTTTGTTAACTTTATGTTTCTATGGCCAAAAAACCTGAAAGAACAACTTAGAGCAAGAAAAGTTCATTTTGGTCTTGAAATTTTATAGATTAAGTCTGTGGATGGCCAACTCCATTGCTCTGGGCATGAGATGAGGCAAAACATAATGGTGGAAGGGCATGATGGATGAAATCTGCCCATGTCATGGTAGCCAGGAAGCACAAAGAGAGAAATAGAAAGGGGCCAGAGTCAGATACAGTCCTCAGTACCATACTCACAGCAATCTCTCTCCTTCAGCTATGTTCCACCTGCCTGTGGTTACTAACCCAGTAGTCCATTCAAATTATTAGTCCACCAAATGCTTTAATCCATTGATAAGGTAAGAGTTCTCATAATGTAATCTTTCACCTCATAAAGCAGTCTTTCCAGGCTAAATGGCCTAACACATGAAAATTTTTGTAGACCTTCCAGGTCCAAACCATCATAAGGAACATATTATTAATTATTTTTGACCTTGAGGATTTAACTAAAATTTTTAGAGCAAAAGAAAAGTCCCCACTTTACATTTCATTCTGCTTGGAAGAAAAATATCACAGTCAAGAACTATCTATTACAATGTATTGATTGATCACTAGACACATCTTTCTCCTCAGAGAAAGTGGAGTCCATGAAAATGCTTTGCATTTTTCCACACTGTAGCACTTAGATGATAGCAATTGATGCCACTTTCTTTTGTGATTTATCTCTCCCTATTTATTTATCTCTTGCTCTATATATAAATTGGGTTTTTCTCCAAAAAGCAAACAATGGTGACTAAAATTTTAAGAAATTGTCTTATTAGAAACAATGCTTAAAGAATATGTGTGCGATGACCTCTTCACATTAAGCTTTTGAGTTTAAGAGAAAAGTGTGGTAAGTCTTATCAAATACCATTTCATCAGTTACTTAAAGTAGTAATGATACAGAAGGCAATAACAGTGACATGACTTGTCATCAAGTAAAGTTATAGTTAAGGGATTATTTTTCTGTGTAGTTGCATAAAATTTGTATGATCACATAATAGGCATTAGAAGTACTATAAAACAAAATGTGTTTTTATTTTCAGTTCAAAATAGAGGATTATCATCAGCTTATAGATTCTTATTGTTATCGTAACACCTCTGACATCAATTTTTCTATTCTATACTCTCTTTTTCTTTATGTTGTTATAATGAAAAATCAGATTGTGTTATGGTATCAGTTGAAAAACTGAAGAATTCTATGTCAATAAGAAATATCAGTCATTTGAAATTTAAAACACAAGATTTCTTTTCACATTCTATGTTTTCTCCTGGAGTTATCATGAACTTTATTGTTTTTTTGTTATCATAATGTACTTACCATGGCTAATATACTGAGTTGTCCAAATGATATTTTTTCATTTCTTTTTTTATATGTATTTTTAGTTGTAGTTGGACACAATAGCATTATTTAATTTATTCATTTTTACGTGGTGCTGAGGATTGAACCCAGTGCCTCCTCACACATGCTAAGCAAGTGCTCTGCCACTGAGCCACAGCCTCAGCCCTCAGATGTTTTTCTTACAGTAGATAATGATGAGAATTTAGCATGGTATTTTTGTGGAAAAAATATTTTCTTCTTTTTTAATGTCTCCTTCAAATGTAATCTTAATATTAAATTTCATATTCATCTTTGCTGCTTCTGTATGAATGTTAAAAAAATTGATTATTTATTTGCTGGGAAATAAGGATTAGTGGCCAATCATCAAGTTAGAGAAAGGAAGAAAAGAACTGCTAAAATTTCATCTATAATGTATAATTATATCTTGAATTTAACCTAGCCCACATGCAATATTTTTATGGTAACAATATTTAATACAACTATCTGAAGGTCTGATATGTACAAAATATTATAGTACTATATTAGGTAAAATACTTTCAACTTTTTTTGGAAATCTCTTCCTTTTCCCCATTTTCTTTGTTTTAATAGCATGCATTGACGTGTCCATTAGCAGTTTCATTCCCAAAACTTGTTTCAGTGAATTCATATTACATTTACTTCATTAAATTTCATTTCACTGTGAGCTTAAGTTTTCCATATAGAAATTTAGTTTGCCACTATAATATTTCAATTTGATGACAGTAAACCCTAAATGTTAAAAAGAATAGCTGAGTCGTTATTTTATGGTTTTATGCTCCCAATTCATGCTCCTAGAACTTCTAAGCTGCTTAGATTTCACAGGTCGTTAGCACCATCATGAGAGCCTCTGCTGTTGGCTATATCAAAGAGACATTTAATTAGTCAGAGATATTGAGGTTTTAAAACTGTCTAGTGCACATGTCTATAACCACTAGGAATGATTTTTATGTAAGGTTTTTCTGTTGTAGGCAAATAGAGCAAATAGGGTCATGTACTCATAATTCAAATAGAGAATATACCATTGAAAAATTTGATTATTGCTTCCATAGAAAACCAGTTTCATATACCACATTGGATTTTCTATAATATTAAGAAGTTTATATTGAGTGTTTGGGAAATATAACAATATCAGCAACTGTTCTGTTTGCTGTTTGAAATAATCTTAACATTTTTGTGCATAATAAATTTGTTTTAGGGTGCTTTCTCAGCCCACACTTTCTTTTTTTAATTTATTTTTTTATTCTAAGTTGTTATAAATGACAGCAGAATGCATTACATTTCATATTATACATACAGAGCACATTTTTACTAATCTCTGGTTGCATGCAAAGTATATTCACACCATTTGTGACTTCATACATGCACTTAGGGTAATGATATCTACCTCATTTTACCATCTTTATTTTTTTCTTCACCATTTTGCCCCCTCCCTTTCCCTCCCTCTCCACTGGCCATTCTAGTGTTCTTCTAATCCTCCTATGCTCCCCATCCCAACCCAACTGTGAATTGGCCTCCTTATATCAGAGAAAACATTTGGCATTTGGCTTTTTGGGATTGGCTGACTTCACTTAGCATTATATTCTCTAACTCAATCCATTTACCTGCAAATGAAATGACTTTATTCTCTCTTATTGCTGAGTAATACTCCATTGTGAGTATATACCACATTTTCTTTATCCATTCATCTACTGAAGGGCATCTAGGTTGGTTCCACAGTTTAGCTATTGTGAATTGTGCTGCTATAAACATTGATGTGGCTGTGTCCCTGTAGTATGCTGTTTTCAAGTCTTTTGGGTAAAGACCAAGGAGTGGGATAGCTGGGTCATAAGGTGGTGCCATTCCAAGTTTTCCAAGGTATCTCCAAACTGCTTTCCATATTGACTGCACCATTTTGCAGTCCCACCAACAATGTATGAGTGTGCCTTTTTCTCCACATCCTCTCCAACATTTATTGTTGTTTGTGTTCTTAATAGCTGCCATTCTGACTATTGTGAGATAAAATCTTAGAGTGGTTTTGATTTGCATTTCTCTAATTGTCAGAGAGGTTGAGCATTTTTTCATGTATTTGTTGATTGATTGTATATCTTCTTCTGAGAAGTGTCTGTTCAGTTCCTTGGCCCATTTATTGATTGGGTTATTAGTTTTTTTTTATTTTTATTTTTAGACAAAGGCTCCAAAAATGTACATTGGAGAATAGATAGCCTCTTCAACAAAAGGTGCTGGGAAAACTGGAAATCCATATGCAAGAAAATGAAATTAAACCTTTATCTGTCACCATGCACAAAATTCAACTCAAAGTGGATCAGAGATCTAGGAATTAGATCAGAGACACTACACCTAATAGAAGAAAAAGTAAGCTCTAATCTCCAACATGTTGGATTAGGCCCCAAGTTCCTTAATAAGAATCTGTAGCACAAGAATTAATACCAAGAATCAATAAATGGGACAGACTCAAATTACAAAGCTTCTTCTCAGCAAAAGAAACAATCGGTGAGTTGAACAGAGAGCCTACTAATTGGGAACAAATTTTTACCACATGCATCTCAGCCCACACTTTCTAAGCCCTTATAAAAAATTCCTTCCCTCTGAACTAGTTTGTACCTTGGCAGTTAGCCTATACTATGAGATTCGCACCTTCACACAAGTGAATTGTCTTGACACCTGGTTGAAGTTACAACCATCCTCAACTTCTTTCTATAAATTTGGGATTGAGACAGAATAATTTTAGTTTGTCTCTATTATGCATTTTAAACTGATAAGAACGACTTTCACATGTGTGAGAAAAGCAGAACCAAGAGACTGACTTGAAATTAAGAGGCAGGTACCTCATGTTTTGATTTAAGATCTTCTGATTCCTGTTCCTGGTGAGGGTTAACTCTGCTGCCCAACATCATGTTTCACATGAATGATCTAATTTGATGAAAATAAATTTGCTCCATCTATGCCTTATTTCTATAATCGCAATGAGTTTCTAGTAGTACTATCAAAAAGAGCTTTGGTTATTAAAAAAAAAAAAAAGAAAAGAAAGAAAAAGAGCTTCAGTTATATCTTCATGGTTCAGTATGAGTAGCCAGTTTATTAGGGACAACACCAGAAAAAAAAAAAAAAAAAAAAGTGTATTTGTTGTAGCAAGATCAGAGCTTACTTAGAATTAAAGAATATTAGATTTGAAATGGATGTCAATTTTTATCTAATGAAGTCATCTTATTTTCAATTTCCCCAAACAAAAAACAAAGAAATTAAATTGCAGATGTGGTAAATTTGTTTTTCTTCTTTGTATAATTAAAATGTATTTCATTATGACTATAAATTTGTATTTAACAGCTTTCACAGATATAATACTTTGCTTCCTTTCTTGAAAACATATAAAATTATATTTATCATTGTCACATAGCTAATTTATACTTTGATTTCATACATATTATTTACCTCTTTTAAATAACCACTCTCTTTATAAAATGTAAATATTAAAACCCTTTCAACAACTCACCAACTGGAAGGGACTGTGGTGAAGACTGAAGAGTATTATTTGTCAATGGGTAATGTGCAAGAACAGAATGACTTTCATATAGCCATCTGGGGTGACAGAAGGCAGGTAGCAATACAAATTAACTGAGTCTCCACAGCAATTCAAGAATGAAAAGAGAAGGACAATAAGTGCTCAGTTTGAATCCAGGTAGATCAAAATGTATTGATACAAAAGTGCACCTGCTACTTGTAGTAGAGGAAAAGAGCAAGTTAGCAAAATCTAACTTTATGGATTTTAATGTATACATTGTTGTGTATATATATATATTGTGTGTTTTAAATTTTAAAAATTTCTGCACATGGCACTTTGAAAGTTGCAACTATAAGAGGAATTCATGGCAAATGTTGCAGTTCTTATTAATGAAAACTAAAAAAAAAAAAAAACAGTGGAAGTTATAGTCACATGAAATAAAGAGGATAAAAATTCATTTGAAAGAAGGAAAGATTCTGTCATTAACAATTCTATTATGTCCTCAATATGAGAAAAAAGAGAAAATGAAGAGATTGAGATGTCAGTATCTGTCACTTCTTATATGCCTCTTATATGACTTTTGGGGTGTGATCCAGTATCCCAGCCAATTCTATGTTGACTTTGTCTCTGTTCACAAAGTTTCAATCTGAAGTTCACAGTTCTTGTTAACAGCCTTTGGATAATAGGATGTCTGAGGAAACATTTGTCTCTCAGGGATAAATAATTCAGAAGTCAGGGAATTAATGCTGCCCATGAAAAGACTATACTTTAAAAAAATTTTTTTTAAAATACTTTTATCAATAAATGTAGGAAAAAATTCACAAAAATTATTAAATACATAAGAAATTGAAATAACAAAAACTATACAAAACACTAGATATCTCTATAACTGTCTCCATATATATAAATTGTACATAAATGTAATAAAGATAAATGCAAATATATATTTGAATATGCAATACACATATAAATGCTCTATCTAGTAACTGGAGGAATTACATAAACTTTTTAAATTATTTATTTATTTGTTCTAATCAGTTATACATTTAAGCAGAATGCTCTTCGATCCATTGTATATAAATAGAACACAATTTTTCATTTCTCAAGTTGTACACAAAGTAGGGTCACACCATTCATGCAGACAAATGCTGTATGGGACCAAAAGGATGAACAATTCTCATTTTTGTTCTCTTGGGAGACAATTCTGAAAACCACTGTTTAAGGCTCCCTATAATCACCCTTGAGGAATAAGCACCGGTGGTAGCACTGGCCAGTTTAAAAGTACACACTTGGGGCCTGGGGTTGTGGCTCAGTGGTAGAGTGCTCCCCTAGCACATGTGCGGCCCTGGGTTCCATCCTCAGCACCACATAGAAATAAATAAATAAAATAAAGGTATTGTGTCCAAATAAAAAATAAAAGTGCACACTTCTTTTGGTTTATCTCCCATCTCTGTTTAACTGCTTGTATATTTCACTTGGGTATATGGGATCACTTCCAAATAAACAATAATCTGCTGTTTCAGGCTTGACATTCCAAGAAACCCAGACTGAGAAAACCAAGACCCAGAAGTATGCCTAGAAAACAGACATTTACAAAGGAATTTTGGAGTGAGATCATGCACTTATCAATCAAAATCTCCATTGCTGATTAGCATAGGGATAGGACCAGATAAAACCCTCATTACAAATCCATTAATTACCAAGGATCTTCCTGGTGTTGTGATGTCATGTGTATGGATAGGTGAAGGGCAGATTATCACATAAATATTATACTTGGACATGGAGAAGCACTACTATTTATAACAATTATTTAATTGGAGTATCTTTTCAAACTGTCTTGTTACTTTGAGGGAAAAAAAACGAACAAAATGCTTAAATCAATCAAAAATCAACTCAGCTCATACTTTGAAACATACTGGGTCTCCAGGGAAACCTTTGGCTAGATCTACGTGGAAAATAAGGACAAACAACTCACTGTAAAAGCAGAAATAGGTTAAAAAAAAGTGCTGGAAATCTTTGACAGGTCACTATGTCAGACTTAGGACCCAAGCATTTAATATAATTGCAGACTGAGGACTGGTATGAGGTTGAAAGCTTGGTGGAAACTCTGTTTTTCAACACCTACAGCTAAGAAAGTAGCACAATGTGGGAATCTTAAAGAATGTAGGCAGCATATCTCATACTTGGAAATGTCTCTTCAATCCATTATTAGAGGTCTCTGCACACTACATGTATTGACTGGACTAAGATTATAAACATGACAGAAAATACAGGTGTGTGCACACTTCTTGACAACTTGATCTATGTGATCCAGCAGATCTGATGGAGCTAAAAGTTTAAGTAACAAATAATAATGATGCACAGAATGTCTATTAGTCCAGTAGGAAATTTTTGGAACAGTTTTCTATAGTTCTAAGTAGGACCATCATTTCGTGCAAAAAAAAAAAAAAAAATTCCATTTGAAAAAGTAACTTCTGGCATGCATGAAGGCCCTCATAATAACGGAATGCCTGAAGAAAGGATACAGAACTGTTCATTGTGGACTTATATGATCAGATCTATTGAGTGTTAAAGGTAAACATGCATAGTAGCTAAATATTCCATACTGGAAACATATATTGAAGTACAGGCAAGAGAAAGACAAGGCACAGGTAACTTTCATAAAATTGCGGGCACTTCCATGGCTGCTTCTATTGTATAACTGCCTCTCTTTCAACTTACCTTCATGTTGTTAAGGTTAGTTCCCTATAACCAACTGACAAAAAAAGCAAAACCCCAAACCTGGATTCCAAGTAGCCAGTATATTATTAGCTACAAATATGCAGGTGGTGTCAAAGCACTGAGATTACAAAAAAAAAAAAAAAAAAAAAAAAAAAAAAAAAAAAAAAAAAAGAACCATTAAACTTAAAAACAAAAACAAAAACAAAAACAAACAAACAAACAAACAAAACACACTTGGTAGAGAAAAGATGCCTAAGGACTAAGATATACATGAATACCTCACCAGTGGTGAATGGCTTAGTTGGCTAATAATCCATTTAGAGGAAGCAATCCTAGAAGATCAGAGACAATGTTGGCTGGGGTCAAACAGGTTCATGGGCCTATCACAGTGAGATAGAGTGTGCAGATATTTTGTTTCATATTAATGCCAATGAGAAGTTATCCAAATTGGGAAAGACCCTGGAGAACTAAGTAGATTTTATCCAGCCTGTCTTCCCATCAGCTCCAGTTTAGACAGAATGAGTACTGAATAATGACCTTGGTGGCATGTATGGAAGTTCTCTTGAAATTATGAGTCCTCTACTCTTCAACACTAATTTTACCTCTCACACAGCTGAATTCTCAACCTGCTCAAAAGAGAAATCAATGCTATACCTTAAATATGTAATCACTCTTTAAAGGGGTTGTCAACCATACAATGATCTGATTTCATCAGAACCATTCCACCATCTATGGGGAACAATGCATCCTTACTGGAATTGACAAGTACTCAGGTAATAGATTTGCCCTCTGCCTGCAATGCTTTTACCCATATCATCATAAAAGGACTGAAGTAGGGCCTAGTGTCTTGCACAACACTGCTTCTGATAAAAGAATAGATTTATGATGATGAGATTCATTCATCACTCAAGGGAAATTTTCCTAATAGACTCATGAGGTGACTTAAGCAGCAGTTCAGACATTTCTTTTGCACTAAAAATTGTATTTCTGAGCTCTAGACCAAAAAGATAATTGCAAATATGAAAAAATCTTAACTTTATTATAAATAGTGGGATATTTAAGTTTATATTTATGAATGTTTGAGATCATGGGATTATAAGATTATTACTGAATCAATCTATGCCAAAAAAGTTAGAAACTGATAGTTTGAAATGTTAATTGTACTTGTAGCAGTCTAGTCTTTTATACCTGTTGCTATAATACAAATTGTATTTAGTATATATTATTATATTTATAATAAAGATAAATATTTTTAAAAAGTGAAAATAGTTAACGTATCTGTCACTGGAAAAAGGGAAATGAGTATAATCTCTCCAATGTTTATATTGTTTGGACACTGAATGATGTGATTTGCTCATTCTTTCGTAAATATTTTGAATGTAGTGACCACTATACTCTTCCATGGATAAAATGTGAAGAGTAGCTCTTAGCTTAAGAAAAAACATCTAAAGACTTTTTAAAATTTATGCACAATGATGAGTTTAGTTAATGATCAATATGTATTTTGTCTTTGTTTATAAAGATCTATTTCAATAATGTATCCAAGTAAGATATATCTTACTACCTGAAGGCCTCTCCTCAGGTCTATCTCAGCATGCATTACTCTCAGTGGAAAGAGGTGTGAGGCTAAAAATTGTCACTGCTCTCTGAATAAGAACCTCAGAAATTGTGATTGTGTATGGATACTTGAAAATTTAAATTTTAACTTATTACTCTAATAGCCATCATATGTTCTTGTTATAAATTATTAATCTCTCTCTCATCTCTCTGATGTATTAAACTGTATTTTAAGACATTTCTCAAAACAGTACCCTAATCTGTTGCTAGAAATGAAAGAATGAGGGGCTGGCTCAGCAGTAGAGCACTCATCTCGCATGTGTGAGGCCCTGGGTTCAATCCTCAGCACCACATAAATAAAATAAAGGTACTGTGTCCTCCTACAACTAAAAAAAAAAAAAAAAAAAAAAAATTAAAAAAATAAATTAAAGAATGAGGACAAATCAAAGATAATATTTAAATTATTTTGTTAAATTTTGCTTTTAATAATAGTCTCAGGAAAAGGGAACATAGGTGGGCACTACCTGTAAATGCTTGATAAATGAATGGGTAGGTGAAATAACAAATACTTGAATGATTAAATGAATCCCATTAGGTAAATGGCCAAGACAACAAAAAGGACACAGTGTGACTGCTTCATAAATTAATTGTGTTGGAAAAAAGGACTGTAATCAATCTATTGATAACATTATAGGTTTATTTTATTTTATATTTTATTATTATTATTATTATTATTATTATTATTATTATTATTTTTTTTTTTTTTTGGTACCGGGGATTGAACTTAGGGGCACTCAACCACTGGGCCACATCCCCAGCCCTTTTTTGTATTTTATTAGAGACAGGGTCTCACTGAGTTACTAAGTGCCTCGCCATTGCTGAGGCTGGCTTTGAACTCGCGATCCTCCTGCCTCAGCCTCCCAAAGTGCTGGGATTACAGGCGTGCGCCACCGCACCCGGCACATTATAGGTTTATGATATCTTACTAAAACTGAAATAAGGATGGCTAAGGATTAAGATATTTTAGGAAAAGTCTTATGGAATATCGAAAATATTAATATTTTATGGAAGATAAAATATTAATATTAACTTAAAAGTGAACAAAGAGGATACATAAAATTTAAAAATAGACAAAAGGGACAATTACATAAAAACATAAGGGAACAGTGACTTCTGTAGCTTTTTTCAGCATGTTTTGCAAGATCAAATTAGAATTATGAGGCCTGTTAGTATAACACTAGTGGCACTAATCATTTACAATTTAACAACAAAATATACCAATATATGACCAAATATCATTTATACTTTATTGAGTCAAACTATCAATCAACTATCAACACCTAGCTATGTGCAACAATATATGCTCTGAGTAGAGAAAATGCATTCATGTGTCACATATCTATAATGCCTGAGATGGTTATTTTCTACTATGTCACATTGTGTTTCTCCAGAAATGAACCAAATATTTTAAAAATAACCTGGTATTATAAATTTGAAATGTTTCTATCTGTATTTTATTTATTTATTTATTTTAACTCATCTATTAATATTATGACTGACAAATATTATGAAGCTAGGCATATAAATTAAGTAATGCAATAATGTAACACTGCTATCATGTGTGGTGGCACACGCCTGTAATCCCAATGACTAGGGAGGATGAGGCATGCAGAGCACCTGTTTGAGGAGACAATCAGCAAGTTAGCAAGGAGGACCCAAGAAACTTAATGAGAACCTGTCTCAAAATTTTTTAAAAAGTACAAAAAAAAAAAAAAGAACCAAAAATGTGTCAGTAGTTAAACACCCTTGTGTTCAAACCCAGGTACCAAAAATAATAATAAAATAAAATGATACCACATAATATGTATGCTTGTGCTCATCCCAAATTCATGTGGAAAATTAATTTTTAGGGCAGTGGTGTTGGCAGATTGGACATCTAGGAAGGGATAAGTCATGAGTATGGAGTATACATGAGTGGGCTTAGTGTCCATACAAAGAGGTCCATGAGATTTTGTTGTCCTTTCTAACATGTGAGGATTCAGCGAAAAGGTATCACCTCTGAAGTACAGTAGTCCTCACCAAACACTGCATCTTCCAGAACCTTGATTTTGGATATTTAGCTCTAGAGCTATAAACTATAAATTTTTCTTGTTTATAAAGTACCCAAACTAAGATATTTTATTATACTTCTCCTTTGTTATACTGATATATGATATAAAGCTCCAGTATTTTAAAAATTAATATAGTACTTCTTAGGAATAAAACAATAATTTGGGGCTTAGTTTTGCGTTAGTGATAGAACACTTGTCTAGCATGTGCAAGGCCCTGGATTTGATCCACAGCTGTGCAAAAAAAATTAATTACATATATTTTGTGAATATGGGACAACTTCTAGACTATTACTTAAGCACAAGTTTATTAACGCGATTATTTTAATAGCACCTTAAAATAGGTTTATGCTTGGAATTAAAAATTACTTATTTTCAATCCTGAGAAAACAAAATATTATGTCTATATATCTATCTTTCTATCTCTCTATATGTTTATGTATATGATCATTAAATATAGTTATGAACACGTTTGTTTTACAAAAACAGTGGTATAACACTCAAGTGTTTAGTTTTCTGAGAAACAAAAGTTAGCAAATGTAGAAATACACAAAAGTAACACAGATTATCAAGATTTAACATAATTGTTTTCTCCTAAAACATACATTTATTTCAGCTTTATAATGATGGTTTTAATGCACAAATCCATTCTTGCTAGTTTTTACAATATGTCATTTAAGTGTTGTTATGCCCCTTTATTGATGTAGCAGTAGCATATTTTTTTAAAGTTTATAATAGCTATTTAACACTTAAATGGGCATAACATCAATGTTTTGTATTGTGCAAAATTTCATGGAGGAAATCATTTTGGAAAATATTTTCAAACTAGATACAGATAAAAATCACAGAAATTCAGTGCACATTTTTTAGACTAACTCAAAATGGTATAAGCTTACCTAGACTTTGCAATGCAGTTAAATATTACTAAATAATTGTTAAAATACTGGAATGAGATATAGAAGAAAGAATTTGCTATAGATAACTATAATATTTTTGGGCTAGCTTCAGAAAATTTCAGGTTCTGATTTAAACAAAGTAGAAATGTTTAGGTACATATAAATTCTGTTATTTCAAGTAATTTACAGACCCTCAAAGGCTTATTGTCCCTTGGCTACAAAAGGTTTATTTGGAAATCCCAAAGGTGCCCAGTGTCAACTTAGTGATGAGGTCATGGGCTTAATCCACTGATCCACAAAATGTGGGGGAAAATTCCATAACAGTAAAATTTTCAATGTCCTTTTGAGTAAATAACTGACATAACACAATATGACAGGAAATGTCACATTGCTGACACCATCTACTTACTTTGTCACCTTTCAAATATTAGTTGACTTATGATCATACTGGATTAACTCAGATGAGAAATAACACATTTTTAACTTAAAGTCATTCTGTACTTTTCTATTTTTGTTTCTTTAAAACATACAAAATAATGTACAATAAAATGAGTAACATTGTAAATAATTTTCAAAGAGGAGATTTTTTTATTGTTGTTGTTGTTGGTTTCTGAATTTCTTTCAGTTGCTTTCAAAGACAGTTATGTATTATTTGTATTCCCTACTCTAGTTTTCCTCTTTGATAAAGAAATTTTTTGATTTCCAAATATTTATTTATTTTCCTCCAAAAGCCATGTTTTATAGAAGAGAACACAATCAATTTAGAAGTCCACAATCAAATTGTGTATTGCCAATTTGAAAGAACTGGCAGCTATCTTCTGGATCTAAGTTGCTATTATTGTCCTTTTGTTACAAGTACAGCCTTACAACCAAGGTGACCTCCTCTCAGGCTTTTAGGTCATGAGTAAAACAGACTTTCTCTCTGGGTCTCAAATTCATCATTTTCAACAATATGGTAAACTTATATTAGAAATTCTATTTGTGATAAAGACAGGAAATTAGAACTGGCTGTATCCTTCTACCTGAGGCACTGAAAAAATAGTGAAAATATACAAAATATTGAACACCACAAAACAAAGTAAGTCTTATCTGAGAAAAAGAAGAAAAAGTAAGTACATTCTACAATTTTTCTAAAAATTTCTTCCAGCTTTGGAGAGAATCCCAAACCGTGGCACAAAGATTGGGAACCCTAGGTGAAACTAACAATAAACATACAAAGCTGAGAGTTTGGAGAGACAACAAGTCCACAATTCTCAAGTGGATATCTGAAAAAGAGGACTCTGTGAAGAAAAATATCCAGAGATATCAGAAAAGCCCCCTTGAGTCATCATAAAGGTAGGAATCAGTGCATGTATGTGTAGGAACTACTTGAGGCCAGAGGAAAAAAACACTCAAAATGATGAGAGATAACAGGGATAAGAATTCACACCAGGCCTGAAATAAATCACGTGTTCTCACTTGCCAGAGTATAGAACTCCATAATTCATTTACATATGCAGAGTAAAAGTTTTACCCTTGTAGTGAGACAAAGTTAATTCTAGGTCAAATGTTATGTTTAGCCTATCTAATCGAACCTAAAAAAGAACTAAAATAGTCAAAATGTTTACAAAAATTTACATGCTTCTCAAATATGCTTAGTAATTTTTTATTTACATGAAATAAATAAATAAATAAATTTTTTATTTACATGAAATAAATAAATAAATTTTTTATTTACATGAAATAAATAAATAAAACCTAAAAGCAAGAACTAAAATAGTCAAAATGTTTACAAATAATTTACATGCTTCTCAATCATATGCTTAGTAATTTTTTATTTACAGCACATGAAAGTGAAAATAAAAATTCAAATATCCATAAAAAAGGTAAAATAAACATTGTTTTACACCACAAAAATTTAGTTTCCATAAAAGCAAGAAAACACGACAAATGAGAAGAAAAATCAATAATCAAAATGGACTCACAAATAGTAAAGATGAGCTTATAGAGCATGTGGAGAGTAAGTGAAGTTTGAGACAACTTTAAGCAACACAATGTTTTTAAATTCCCAAATAAGGAAAATTAAAACAAAACAAAACAAAACAAAAAAAACTATTTACTGAAATAATGACTTAGTATACCCCATTTTAAATAAAACCTATAAATGCAGAGATATAGCATCTTACCAAAACCCGGAGAAAGAAGACATAAATGCACAGAGGTAAATCAAATCACTTAAAACCAATAAGAATGAAAAAAATTAAAAAGCTTGAAAAACTTATAAGGTTGGTAATACCTTTCTTGGGTAGTACATACCAATCCAAAAAAGAATAGAGTGACTATTTGAAAATAATTATAAAGAAATAGCAAAACAAAATGAAAACCATATAAAGAAATATCCTGGATTTCTGACCACATTTTTTCCCCCAAAAAATGAAGGCTAACTACTTTCTTGAAACACATAAAACACTTTGGGAGGCTGAGACAGGAGGATCGCGAGTTCAAAGCCAGCCTCAGCAATGGCGAGGCACTTAGCAACTCAGTGAGACCCTGTCTCTAAATAAAATACAAAAAAGGGCTGGGGATGTGACCCAGTGGTCAAGTGCCCCTGAGTTCAATCCCCGGTACCACAAAAAAAAAAAAAAAAAAAAAAAAAAAGGAAACACATAAAAGCTGAAAGAATGAAACCTCAGCTTACTTGTACTACAAGAAATGTTTAAAATAATTCCATCAAACTGAAGAACAATTGGTTGATCAAAATGGCATTGTAATTGTACACAAAGAAACAGGGAGTTCCAGAATCGAGAACTACATAAGTAGTTAGAAATTTATATTACTAAGATCTCTTCAATAAATGATTAATACATCTATAACTGAGGTAGAAATAAATTATGTGCAAACATACAGAAAGAACTGAAATAAATGGTTGTGACACTATGTGTGAAATGTCTTGATATCACAGAAATGCAGATCATTATTTGCTAAGATGTATGAAGTTAACAAAGATAGAATCTTAAAAAAAAAAAGTTAACAAAGATAGAATCTTAAAAAAAATATATTTAATATACCCAAAGAACAAAAAACTGAGTGAAGAGCAAAAAATATGGTACAAAGAGAATATGAATAGTAAAATAGTAGACTTACATCCAAACACATCAATGGTCAATTGCATTGTGAAACGTACAAACACTGAAGTATAAAGAAATTTGATTTGATAAAATGGTCAAACCCAACTATTTGCTATGGATAAAACTTTCAATTTTAATATAAAATGCAACAGGTTAAAATTTAAAAATTGGAAAGATTAAAATATGGAAAAAATGTAAAATGGAAAATTCTTACATAAAGCAAAGTAGATTTCAGAGAAAAGAATGCTTCCAGGAAATAAAAGGGTTATTTCATAGTGATAAAGGGATAAATTCACTAAGAGATAACAACTGTCTTAAATGTTTATGGATCTTATATCAAGATAAAAATTCAAGTGAAGCAAAAATTTAAGAGAACTTCAAAATAAATAGACAAGTATACAATACAATTATAGATTTGAATATTTCTCTCTCAATAATAGATATAAGTAGTTAAGAATAATTAAGCTTGCAAAGGCAAGAAAATCAATATGAATCAACTTGAACTAATCAAACTTTATCAAGCCTAGTACTCAGCAAGAGCAGAACACATTCTTTTCCAGGACACTTGGAATCTTTTCTGATATAAACCACATCTGATGTCAAAAAACAAATTTCAATAAATGCAATAGGATTCAAGACATTCAAAGAATGTTCTCTGACCTCAGTAAAATTAAATTAGAAAATAATAACAGTAAGATCAGAAAAACCTTAAATATTTGAAAAGCAATGCAAAAATCCCATGGTTTTAAATATCCCAAAGAAGACATTAAGTAATAAGATATTACTTTATATAGAATAAAATAAATGTACTGCATATCATAAATTGTGGGATGATACACACAGCCATATAGAGAAATGTACAGCAACAAGAGCTTATGCAGCAAACAATGACAGTTTTGAAATCAGTAGCCTCAGTTTCCTGTTGGAGAGAATAGGAAAAGAACAACTAAAACTAAAAAAAGAGCAGAAAAAAGAAATTAATAAAGTTGAGAATGAAAATCAAGGAATAGAAAAATAAGATAAAACAATAAATAGTTGAATTTTAAGAATACCAAAAACTGACAAATATCAAATGGACAAATGAAAAAATAGAAGACAAATGACAAACATCAGTAATAAGTGATATAATTATGAGACATTAGAAAACAATAAAAGAATACTATGAACAAATGTATGCAATAATGTATGCAGCATAGAGGAAATGAGTGGAAGCTTTACCAAAAACATATCCTAGAGAGGTATGCATGATGGTACATACTCAGGAGGCTGAGGCAGGAGGATAGCAAATTCAAGGCCAGTTTGGACAACTTAGTGAGATCTTGACTTAAAATGAAAATGACAAGGGCTTGGATGGAGGTGAATGGTAGAACACTTATCTACTTTGTGCAAGGTTCTGGGTTCATACCCCAGAATCAGAAAAAAAAAAAAAAAGAAGAAGAAGAAGAAAGAAAAGAAGAAAGGAAAGAAGGAAGGAAGGGAGACAGGGAGTGAGGAAGGGAGGAAAGAAGGGAGAAATACTAGTACAATATTTCACTATTGAAGTTTTGTATAATTCAAATAACTTTATCTTTAGCAAGAAATTGAAGTTATATTGAAATATTCCAAATCAAAACAACTGAATTCAAATCCAGCAATATATAAAGAAAATACTGCATCTTGACTAATTTTGATCTCAGTAATCTAAATTGGTCTTACACACCGTAATGTCATAAAATTCACCATTTTATCTGATTATATGATCATCTCAATAGATACAGAAAAACATTTAGAGAAATTTAATACCATTTCACCCACCCACTCTGAGCCAACTATGGACAGAAAAAGAACTTTCTCAACTAAACAAAGAAATATTACAAAAAATATTTACCTATTCTTTTTCTTCATGATGAGACAATGGGACTTTTCCCACAAGAATGGGGAGAACAGAACGCAGACATTATCCATCTCACTAATACCACACAATATTTCACTAAAATTTGCGCAATGAGGTGTGAAAATTAGTTCCCAAGTATTAATAAATGTATCCCCATTTGGAGGATAAAAAGTAAAAATTTTATTTATTTGCAGGTAACATCATCATACATATAGAATATCTTAAAGATTCTATTTAAAGAGTTTTACAGAAATATTCTGTAAGTATAACAAGGTATAGAATACAAGTCAGTTTTTTATAAAAATCAGTTATTTCATATATATTGTCAATTACCAGTCAGAAATTAAAATTAAGAATGCCATCTCGGTGCAGTGGCTGTGGCTCAGCAGTAGAGCTCGCGTCTCGCATGTGTGAGGCCCTGGGTTCAAGCCTCAGCACCACATAAATAAAATTAAAGGTATTGTGTCCACCTACAACTAATAAAATACTTAAAAAAAAAAAGAATGCCATCTAAAATAGCATCAAAATGTGATATATTTATTAAGAGATCTAATCTAAGAGGTTCATAATTAGACATTACAAAACATTGCTTTCTCATATTACAAAAAATTAGAATTTATCTCAATATATTGTACATCTTGCATATTCCAAAATATTGCAAAAAATTAAGGAGACATGAAAACAAAATATATGTTAGAAAATTCAAGAACATAAGATACTAATAATTATCCTAAATTTGATGTATAGATTCAACACATTATTATTAAACAATATCACAATGGAATTTTTTTTTCTTCCTCAGGTTTTACTTCCCTTTCTCATCCTCCAAATTCCTTCTTCTGTTGCACCCTGTACCATCTCCTTTGCCCTTTTTATTCTTTAAAAAACTCATCATGAGAATTACAGGTATGTGTTGGCACATACCTGTAATTCTAATGGCTTGGGAGGTTGAGGCAGGAGGATTGCAATTTCAAAGTCAGCCCCAGCAACTTAGTGAGGCCCTAAGCAACTTTGTGAGACCCCACCACAAAATAAAAACTAAAAAGGGCTGGGGAGGGGCTGGTGCTGTATCTAAGTGGTAATGCACTTGCCTGGCATGTGTGAGGCACTGAGTTCAATTCTCAGCACTGCGTATAAATAAATAAAAGTCTATCAACAAATAAAAAAATATTTTAAAAAAGGACTGGGGATGTGGCTCAGTGGTAAAGCAACCCTGGGTTCATTCCCTAATATTAAAAAAAAAAAAAAGATACATCATGAATATACAACAGTGAATCTTAAGATCAAGTATATCCAAAAGATACTACATATATATATATGTGTGTGTGTGTGTGTGTGTGTGTGTGTGTATTTATTTATATTTATATTTATATTAATTATATTGAAATTTCAGAAAAATAAGTAGAGTAGAGCGAGGCAACCAGGAGGAGGGAGGAGAGGAGGACAAGGGAAATTCTGGGGTCTGAATTAGAACGGATGATATTGTATACTTCTGTGATTATGTCAAAATGTATCCTAATGTTATATATAACTAAAAATATTTGATAAAAATAAATAACATTGAATATTATGTGTAATTACATAATATGTACAGGATGTGGTATAATGTGAACATTTTAACATATGTATAAAATTTGAAATAAAAGGCAAAGGAGCTCAAGTGAAGAAATCAGTTTGGAGATTGGAAATACAAATTGTTTAGAGGCCTTATACTAATGAATTTTAAAATGTACAAAGCAACAGTAATAAACACAATGCTGAATTCTTGCTAAAATGGGCAAAATATATCAGGAAAGCATAAGGGACTCCAGAAATAGCCACACAAATAGCCAATTTATTTTGATGTATGTACAAAATCAATTATGTCAATAAAGGATTGTCTTTTCATTGAATAGTGCTTATATAGTTTTAAAAAGAATTTTTTTTATGTTTTCCAACATCCACAAAAAATACATTCTGAATGAAGTATATATCTAAAGGTAAAACTTAACAGTATAAAATATCAAGAAGAAAACCTTGAGAAATATCCCTAACTTTGTCAGGGAAGTTTTTCTTAGATATAAGACCAAGAGAAAAAAAAATTAAGAATTCCTCCCACTTAACATTATTTCCTCTTCCTTTCATCCATGTATAACCTTCCAGTCTCTTACCTAGGTTTCATTACTTCTCCAAGCAACCCTAGAAAGTTCATTCTAGAGAGATCTCAACTGCCTTTGTATCTCAAGGTCCTTGGGAATCACTGATGAATCCTTTTCCTAAATGGACTTTAAGTTGTTTCCCATTTATCCAAATCTTGTTTGGCTGTCAGAATGTCTTGCTTTTCCAGTCACAGTTCAGTATTAATTCTTGTGTTGCACAGCATCATGAAACATAGGATAAGCTCTTTAAGTAGTTACCTTTAAGTTAATCTCATGAAACTAGATGTAGAAAAGAACCCCTCCTTCCTTCATTCAGGAAATAAATGGTAAACAAGGAAAAGATTGAAATATTTTTCTAAAGACAGATTTTCTTCCATTTCTACATTTCCATATGCTAATCTCTTGGACATTCAATTACTATGTATGCTCTTCCTTGAATTGGGGTTATTATTTCTTCCTATTTTCTTTTTCATGACCTGGATAAGTAATATTAAGTAACATGTTAGAAACTTTTTTCCTCTTGCTATCCATTGTTTTCAGCATTTCATGGCCTCTCTGAACTCATTGAAAACAGTTCAAAATGTGTCCTAATTTAACAGTCTCAAACCTTATATTCAGACCACTTCATTTGACATCTTATCAAAATAACATTTTTTTTAACACTTCCTGACCAGTCTTTCCCTTTGGTGTGATTAGAACTCTCACCTAATTCTCTAGAATAGATCTTCATTGTATTAGTTTTGCATCTTTATGACCAAAACACCTGGCAAGAACAATCTAGAGAATTGTTTATATTGTGGTCACAGTTCCAGAGGTTCAGTCTATGGTTGGCTGACTTGATAGTTCTGGGCCTAAGGGAGGCAGAACATTATAGTGGCAGTGTAGGTCAGAGAAAAGTTTCTAAACTCAGGGCAGCCCGGAAGTAGAGAGAACAAGAAAGGAACCAGGGATAAAACATAATAAAACATAACCATAGTGCCCTACTTCCTCCAGCCACGACCAACCTGCCTGGTTATCACACAACTGGTTCATTCAAATTACTAATTTGTCAAAGAGATTAAGAATTAAGAATCAATTTAATGGATTAGTACGCTGGTTAAGTTAAAGCTCTCATAATCTACTCATTTTGCCTCTGATCACTCTGAATATTCTTACATTGTCTAACATGAACATTTTGGGGAACACCTCATATCCAAACCATAACATTCATATTTCTTAGTTGTTTTTCTTTTTTCTTTTTCTCATTATGTGTGCATTTAGTCTAAAGTTTTTATCACAGGTCTATGAACTGTACTGTTCCAGTTTATTTCGTTACACAAATTTTCAGAAGTTTTTCTATATGCCTTAGAAATCAATAGCTTTCTTTAGAACTTATTACACCTTTGACTCAAGTCCCTAGAGGATAATATATACATCCAAAATAATCATGTGCAGGGAATAACTAAACCATCTCAGTCCTTTCCACTTCCTTGAACTGAGTCAACATAAACCTCTCTTAATATCTGAATCAGTTTCCTGTGGGAGTTTTTAGCAACATATACATTAAGTTAATATCATTTATTCAATCCCATTAAGTAATATTTAAATCAATATTGTTTGTTCATTTTCACTAAGTCAGTATCAGTTATTCAATCATCAAATACTCATTAAACATATATATATAAGAAATTAAATATGATATGGGAAATGGAAGGGGACAAAGAAAAATTTTGATGTTATGAAACAAATTATGGAGGAAAAATAAAATAAAGAAATAAAATTCATTGATCATTCTATGTTTAGATGATTGTGATTATTATGAATCAAATAGAATAACAAAAGAGTGAATAAAGGGAAGGAGTTACTCTATAGTTTGAATGTTATAGAAAGGTCTCTATGAGAAGGGGTACATTTAACTAATGTTGTAAGAAGATAATAAACTCAGCTTGGAAAATAGGGTTTTAGGCAAGGAAAACAGTAAAGACACATGCTCTGAAACAAGGAAATCCTTGTGTAATTCATAGTAGAAAGCAAAGCCAGTGTCTAGATTATAGCGTGTAAAAGTGAAAACTGTATAGATAAAATAAGAGTTTTTTTCAAATAAAGGAGAACATTCAAAATGATAGTAAAGTAGATAGAGTTATACAGTGGTATAATAAGAGCTAATCATATTTGAAAAGTCAACTAGCTGTTGTGTATAGAGTGGACTGATGTGTATCAAAAAGGAAAAATAGGAACTAGTTGCAAAGTAATTATAGTATACAGCTAAAAGGTAATAGGGAACTTTGTATGCTACTAGATCATAAAAGGAGGTAAGTAGATGGATCTGGGAACTGTCCCCAACCATACAGAAATCCCAGAGAACCATGATAGAAGTGAATAAACCTCTGTTGATAAAATCATAAAAGAACTCGAAATCATCCTAATAAATGAGAGAGGTGGGAAGAGACAGAGAGAGGGAAAGAAAAAATGAGAAACATAGGAAGTAATAAGTTGGGAGCAAATGTATAACAATAGTAGATAGTGTCAGGGTATGGTTATTTTCTTGGTCAGTTCTAGTCTGACTTTACACCATTATTTTGTATCTCCGTCTTTTTAATTTTCCTACTTCTACAACTTCATTTCTACTGAAGTTACAATACTGTCTTGCTCTCCATTTCTACATCTGATTTGGCATAGCACCTACTTTCTAGGAGAAGTAGGTAGGGTTGTGTGTGCATTATATACCTTCATCAAAACTATTCTCATGCCAGAATCTTATGAATATATAAGAAATTTAACAATATTAGGTGACAAAATAACCAACATATTACTTGTATATTTTTATGATTGTATGTATTTAAGACCTAAAGTAGGTTAATAATACTCTTAATCTCATTTCAAACACTGAAAGTAGAATCTACTGGGAATTTGTTCCCATTATATTTGCATTTGCTGCATTTGTACCTAGGTGTAACCACTGAGTTATTGAATTTTATCAACTTTCTTGATGAAAATTTTATTTCTTTTTATAGGTCTTATTTTATATATTTAGGAAAACTTTACTTTGAAAATTCACATTTGTTTGAAAATTTACACAAATCCAAAATGTAGCGAAGTGTACGCCTGTAATATCTCCAGAGTAAAACATCTTTAATGTTTTCATTTGACAGCACAATTCAGGGATGAACAGTGACTTGGAAGACTGAGACAGGGAGATTGCAAGCCTAGGGCAAGCCTCAGCAACTTATGGAAGCTCTAAGCAATTTAGTAAAGCCTTGTCTGAAATAAAGAAAGAAAGAAGGAAAGAAAGAAAGAAAGAAAGAAAGAAAGAAAGAAAGAAAGGAAGGAAGAAAGGAAGAAAGAAAGAAAGAAAGAAAGAAAGAAAGAAAGAAAGAAAGAAAGGAAGGAAGAAAGGAAGAAAGAAAGAAAGAAGGAAGGAAGGAAAGAAAGAGGGAAAGAAAGAAAAAGAAAAGGACTGGAGACGTAGTCCCCAGTACTCAGTGGCAAACTGCCTTGGATTCAGTCCCCATTACCAAAGAGAGAGAGAGAGAGAGAGAGAGAGAGAGAGAGAGAGAGAATGAAGAAGAATAAATAATACATTCTTTGAAGTATTTTATTTTCTTGTGCAAGATCTATAAAACATTAACTGTGAAACTATTGTTTACAACATAGAGATATTTTCTTATGGTAGATGAAACATTTATTAAATTTCTGATAATTTTGTATTTCCCCCCATACTCAATGTATGTTATTTAAGAAATATTTCCGTGAACTGCAAATTCTTTCCCCTTAATTTTCATGTCTCTTATTAAAAAAAAAGAATTAATTTCTGCCAATAAATTTATCAAAGCTTTAATAATTAATGTCTTTTGAACAGTGCAATTTCATATGTGAATATATTTGATATTTTTATATTTTGAAATTAATATAATAATGATGGACATTATTGTTACTTCAGTCATATAATGTCTGTGAATGTGTAGTTATAGTTCTGAAACAATTTTTTTTCCAGTTTGTAATAACTTATTGAGATAGCAATATACATAATTAAAAAGAAAAAGAAAAAGAAATGAAAGACCCAAGAACAATAATCACAAAAATATTATGTAACACTATAAAAGGATCAAATTATTCTTCACAACTTTTTTTGGTAAAATGTTCAAAATTTTACTAAGAAAATGAGATAAAGCTGCAAAATAGCAGATCATATTTTAAAATTGATGTTTTCATATATTTATACAAAGAATGCCATACTTTGGCATGACTAAAACAAATATTGTTGAAAAGAAGACAAGTAAACAAAAATAAAGACGCAAAAACATGGTCAATTCTCACGAAACATGTAGTAAACAAAACAGCATATGAAAGAGTGCATATGTTATGATTCCACATGAGTCAAGTTCACAAGCAAGCAAAGGTAAGTTACGGTTATATAATTGGTAACTGAAGAATGGTAAGAAAGTTCTTAAAATGATTTTGACTATACTTACACTCCCACACACTACTTCACTCTCACAAATATACAGATTCATAAACACTTATACACACATGCACATACATGTTACAATTATTTAAGAGGCAACCCCAATGTTTGTGTTTGATTTAATAATACTTTATTATTAAATTATAATTATAAAATATAAATCATTAAAATTGGTTTTACTCTCAAAGCAACTTAATGTCTCTAGAAATTCAATGTGAAGATAAATACATTGACCTTGATTTTTCCAATTTCTTCAACCTCAGAAATATATTCGAAATAATAAAACAGTGTTATGACCTGCTTTATGCAAGTTTTAATGTTCACTATTTTATAACCATAGAAGAAAGTTATTAAAGATTTATACTCTTACTATAAAAACTGTAAGAATTATGTACTATTGGGTGATCAGAAATAACTTTACTAAGAAATAAATATATTGCAAAAGATTGGTTGATAGAAACATCTTTGTTTGGAACTATTTGGCATTGTTTGACAAGTAAGCTTTTATTCCAAGTTTTGTGTGCAGGTAGATGCATACGACATGTGTGTGGGGTGGGGAGGTGTTGTAACTGCAACCTATTGTGATGGAAAGCGTAACTTTCTGTTTTTTGTAAAAATGAGGCAAGTGTTTCATTAAACACTGAAGGAATATGAAGAAACATACAGAATGATTTATAAATATCATTTTATCAATTTTTAAAACATTTCCATGAGTTTTCATACATTGAACCCTCTGTGTAACCAGTACTCAAGAAATAAAACAAAATATGAACTCCAAAGCTTTGTGAAGCCCCTTTCAGTCACTGTTCAACCAAGAATAATCACTTTCCTGGTTTCTAATAAGTTGATTTTTTTCTCTTTTTGATATCCATATACATATCTACAGATATAGATATGTATATATCTGTATGTAACATATAGAGATATATGTCTATGTATATTGTGTATTTTGTGAAGGTCTGTGAAGAATTCTGTTTGCACATTTTGTGAGACTCATCCAAGTTTTTATGTATATGAATAATTGTTTCAGTATTGTTGCTTAAATATGCTCTTTTACATGACTACATCATAATTAGTATATGACAAATTGTCAATTTTATTTGTTAACATCATGTTTTGTTAGGCATTTCAGTTCTTCCAAGTTTTATATATTACAAACACAAATATTTATTTTGGATGATATATGTATACTTTTTTGTTTTGGATGTTTAATTTCTTATCTCTCAATGTTTTCATGTGCTTTGGTTTTTGTGCTTACATTGACTTTGATAGAGAAGATTTTGTTTGATTTGGAGATTATCTTGATAAGATCATATCCATTAACATCTTCATTAAAAGTCATATCTGGTTTGTGGAAGGAGGCATGAACCTCTTATATGTAACAAAAAAATCACTTCCACATGAAATTACACTCAAAGACAGAGTCAGAAATTGACACCAGTATTTGAAAGTGGGGATGTTCTAGTCATTTGAATGCATCTAAGAAATACAATATCCAAACACTCATTAATTTAGCTCTATTTTGGTATTCAGTGGTGGTGATTAAAAAGGTATGTTTCATGGGAGAAATGATAACTTGCACAGATCGGCAGAGGAGAAAAAGCAGTTTTAAAACATTGATTTTTAAAATTAGGCCTCTAGTCCTTAAAGTCAGAGATATTTTAAATTTATGTGAAACATTTAGAATTTGATTCAGTTTTCTTTAGTGTGAAACTTCAGATTTTGATTTCAACAATATTTAAGTTTGAATAAACACTTCAGGATAACATACTTGTCCATTGATGTTAGTGTAAATTCTATCATCCTGAGGAGAAAAGTGTCAAGGAGAATTTTCAACTTTTATACACTGACAAAATTCTTTTATTATATGACTTCAAATACTTATGGTATAAGCTACATTGCTCATTAAAAATTACTAGTTTTAATAGAAAACTTTCACTTTAATATCATCTCTAGAAATAGAGTGGGCAAAATAGGAAATGAAATATATAGCAGATGGATAATAACACCAAATTACACATTGCAGAAAAAATAGTTGTGAATGTAATAAAGAAAAAAAAAAAAAAAAAAAAAGGAAGGATCAGAAAACTGTAGGGTAACTCCCAGTATCCCAGGATGCTAAAAATATTAAAATTTGATTAAAAATTGGATCCAAAGGTATCAGTAAATATCAGTATAATACATGAACAAAACTACATGTAGACATTTCATAATCAAATTACTCAAAACAGTTATAAAGAGAAAAATCTTAAAATCATTTTGAGAAACAAAAAAGCATTATGTGTAGAGAAATAAACAAGAATGACAGTAGATTTCTCTGCAAAAACAATGCAGAAAAGGAGTAAAACAGCATCTTTAAAGTAATAAGAGAAATCTATTCACTATTTGACAGAGTGCAATTATCATTAAAAAGAATTCAAATTAAAAAAAATGTTTAGACACACAGAAGCTGAAAATTATTAGTAGTTGTTTTACATTAAAGAAATTTCTTTAAAAACAAGGAATGGTACCAAGTGAAAGTATGTATCTATACAAACAAATATGAAACCAAAATAGTGACTACTTGGATAAATACATATTTTTCTTCATCAGTCACTTTAAAGATAACTATTAATAAATAAGCATCTAGTTTATAACATGTAAAAGTAAAATAAATGAAAATCACATAATAGAAGGGAGAATCCAAAATATGGACTTTAATATTATAAATTTATTGAAATACTATCACTTGGAATGTTAAAAAAAGATAAAGCTGCATACTGTGAACAAGATGCAACCATTAAAATACCAAAACATAAAGTTAGAAAGCCATCAAATGAGGTAAATAAATTATAAAATTATTTCACCTAAAGAAGGTAGAAAATGTAGGAAAAGAAGCAAAGGATAGACTGAATGGAAAACAAATAGGCAAATATCTTTTGCATTTCTCTTATTAAAAATATTAAATATAATGGTTCAGATATCATAATTAAACGGAAGGTACTAAAACAGTGAAAATGATAGGACTAGCTATAAGAATACCACAGAAATACATTTAAAATACAAAGTCAAAGATGTTAAAAGTAAGGGGAAGAAAATGACATACCAGCTGGATCATAATGCTACATTTGCATATGAATTGAGTGCATCCCCCAAGGGTTGATATGCTGGAAACTTAGTCATCAGTGTGTGGCAATTTGGGGAGGTAGTGCAGCCTTTAAGATATTCGTATTAGTGGTTCCTCAGTCAGTACTCTCAAGGGCAAAGCATTATGAAAAAAAAAAAAAAAAAAAAAAAAAAAGTAAGCCACATCCCTTAAAATCTCTCTCTGACTCCCTGTCTTTCTATGTTACTTTTTTGCATATGCTATAGCCATGATACCATAAATTATTCACCAGAGCCTGAATGAATAGGACATCCTGATCTTGGACCTCCTGTCTCCAGAACTGTGAGTTAAATAAACCTTTTTCCTTTATACATTACCTAGCTGCCAGCGTTAAGGTTCAAGTTTTCAGTACTTGTTCCAGGGCGGCATTACTGGTTGGTGCTATGATCTTTAGGAGGTAGAACCTAGTGTGAGGTCTTCATGGTACTGGAGTCATGTTCCACCTCCCAAGAAAACTGTAGAAACTAGGGACCATCCTCTTTCTCTTGCCATTTCCTGGTACATAAAGTAAGCAGTTTGTTCCACCATGTGCTGCTACCATAAAGCCCTTGCCAGAGGCCTAAACCATGAGGTAGCCTACTCTTGGATTGCTGTCTCCATTTCTATGAAACAAAATAAAAATTTTCTCTTGATAAATGAATTGTAGCCAGGCATGGTAGCCCATGCCTATAATCCCATCAGCTTGGAAGGCTGAGGCAGGAGGATCACAAGTTCAAAGCCAGCCTCAGCAAAAGCAAGGCACTAAACAACTCAGTAAGACCCTGACTCTAAATAAAACAAATAGGGCTGGGATGTGGCTCAGTTCTTGAGTGCCCCTGAGTTCAATCCTTGGTGCCTCCCTCCCCTCCAAAAAAAAATTGTTTTCCATGTTGCATTATAGTACTAAAACACTGATAATGTATTAGTCTTAGTTATGACACTGCAAAAAAGAGAGAGAGAGAGAGAGAGAGAAAGAGAGAGAGATTTGCATTCATAGGTTTACTATACTGTTGTACACAATAGCTAGGATTTTGAGTCATCTAACTTGTCCTTCAATGATGCATCAGTAAAAAATATGGTGTATATATACTCAAAGGAATACTATATCAGCTTTAAAAAATAAGAAAATTCTTTTATATGTGAAAAAAGGAAAGAATCTGAAGAACATTATACTAAGTGGAATGAGCCAGTCACAAAATGACAGATATAGAATGATCTATCTCACATGTATAATATAAAAACATTAGGGCTGGGATTTTGGCTCAGTGGTAGCACAATTGCCTAGCATGGTGAGGCCCTCGTTGGATCCTCAGCACAACACATAAATAAATAAATAAATAAATAAATAAATAAAGGTATTGTATCCAACTTACACAAATAAAAGGGAGGTTTTAGTTAAGAGGTACCAAGTATCTGTTAGCCAAAAAAATTAAATTTTTGAGATTCATGGCTCCACATGGTGACTATAGCTAATAATGATGTTATATGGTTTTGTAAATTTCTGAGTGACTGTAGTTTTGTTTGTTTGTTTGGTACTAGGGATTGACCTCAGGGGCACCCAAACACTGAACCACATACCCAGCCTATTTTGTATGTTATTTAGAGACAGGGTCTCACTGAGTTGCTTAACACCTCACTTTTGCTGAGGGTGGCTTTGAACTCCCAATCCTCCAGCCTCAGCCTCCCAAGTCTCTGAGATTACAGGCATGAGCCACTGCACTGGCCCTGAATAATTTTCAAAGTTAAAAAATGTATGTGAGATGATGCATATTAGCTTGACTTAATTACTCTACAGTTATGCATATATCAAAACATGTTATTATACCCCCTAAAAATAAAGTTGTCAATTAAATTTTAATTTATTTATTTATTTGGGTGGTACCAGGGATTAAACTCAGGAGCACTCAACCAGTAAGCCACATCCCCAGCCCTATTTTATTTAGAGACAGGGTCTCACTGAATTGCTTAGCACTTTGCTTTTATTGAGGCTGGCATTGAACTTGTGATCCTCCTGGCTAAGCCTATCAACCTACTGGGAAAATTTTTATTTTAAAATTTATTTTCATTATTTTTATTTGCTTTTTAAAATCAGCACTTAGTAACCATACATTTTTATGAGACTCAATGGAATGCTTTGTTATATTTAACTATTGTGTAAATATAAAATCAAGGAAATTAGTATATTTATCACCATATATTTTTAGCATTTCTTTGTAATAAGATAATTTTAAAAAACAGTTTTCTAGCTATATAGCAGGGTACAATACTTTATTGTGAATTATAGTCACCCTTCTGAGCAATAGAATACAAAAATTATTTCCCTATCTACTCGTAACTCTGTAACCATTGGCCACCCTTTTGCCATACACCCTTCCCAACTCTTCTTTTATGTCTCCAGTAATCTCTATTTTACTGTCTATTTCCATGAGGTTAAAATTTTAGAGTCCACATATGAGTCATATCATACAGTATTTTCCTTTTTATGTCTGGCTTATTTTACTTAATATAATGTCCTTCTCCAGATTCATTCCTATTGTGACAAATGACTGAAGCATATTATATTAGGTATATGTGCCATATTTTCTTATTCATTTATTTCATGTTGGAAATTTGGGTTGATTCTATTTTTCTTGACTATTGTACAATAATGAAGATCCCCCCCTTGACAAACCAATTTCATTTTTTTTTTTTTTTTTTTTTGGCAGAGATAGTGGAATTTCTGCATCTTATGGTAATACTAGTTTAATATTTCGAGAAACTGCCATCCCTGTTTTTCATAGTATATGTAGAATCATTACAGATTGTTTGTTGATTTTACTTCCCAAAACTTGAATGAATTCATTAGTTTTAAAACTGGTGAAGTTCTTAGGGTTTCCTAATTGAAAGTGCAATCTGGCAATCTGCAAGCAGAGACATTTTGATTTCATCCATTCCATTTTTTATTTCTTTTATTCCTTTCTCTTGTGTAATTTATCTGGTTCTCACTTCCAATGCTATGTTGAATAGAACTGATGAAAGAGGCCATTCTTGTTTTGCTTTGTTTCAGAATAATTTGGTATGATGTTGGCTATATGTTTGTCTATGTGGCTTTTACAACATAATTTATTGAGAACTTTTGTCATTTAATGATATTAAATTTGATCAAATTCTTCTGAATAGTCAGTCAAAGTGATTATATGGCTTTTATCCTTCTTTCTGTTAATTTGGCATATAAAAACTATTAGTTTGTAAATGTTGAACCATCCTTGCATCTTTTGGATAAACTCTGCTTGAAAATACTGAATGATCTTTTAATGTTCCTTGGATTTGGCATAATAACTTTTGCGTCTATGTTCATCAGGGATATTGACCTATAGTTGCCATTTTTGTTTATATCCTTATTTTGTCTGGTTTTGTTATGAGGGTAATGCTTGCTTTGTTGACTGAATTTGGAAGTACTTCTTCCTTTATAATTTTATTAAATTGTTTAAGAAGACTTATGATCTTTGTTTGATAGAATCAGCAGTGAAGCCATGAGGTCCTGCCCCTTTCTTTAATGAGAAACTTTTATTACATATTCAATTTCCTTATTCATTATTGATCTCTCCAAATTTAATGTTGCTTCATAATTTTGTGTTTGTAGCTTGTATTGGTTTAGGTAATTAATCTTTTTGTTCAACATATATAATTTATTGGCCCAGGCATACCAAGAAACTGAGTTGTATTATTGCAATGACTTGGTTGAGCATGGTGGAGTGATGGAAGAACTTATTAATGTAGGATCTCCTTGACTATTGAAAACTACAGCAGGATAAACTCTAACAGTGTCTCCAGCTACAAAACCATGTTGCACTGCAGCAGCTTGAGTCAACAGGGGTGGACAGTATACAACTTGAGTTCCTGTTCTGTAGCAAAGTATTCACATTAATTCTAGGCAGCTTCCCAATTTAGACTACAAGTGTCTACAGTCGTAATTCATTTCTGGGGTATCCCAATTGCTATTTTCCCACATGAGGAGTTCCTTCTGGACTCTGAGTCAATCCGAGTGGTGTAAATGCAATGACAGAGTGAAGTAGCCCTAATTAGGAAGGGCTATTGCAGCTAGCTGGAAGCCATAAGTTCCACTTGATATGTATGTGACGCACCTGTAGGCACCTGCAAAGCTGAAGGTATATAACCGGGTGAAAGCGGTCCGAGTTAGGAGAACGGAGAATTCAGTCAGTCAGTCGCGTAGTAGCTCGGTCGGTCAGAAGAAGAGTTCGGGTCGGAGAATCAGAGCGGCCAGAACGTAGGCAGAGCGGTTACAGAAGAGAAACCAGATAGAAGAAGTAATGACTGGTCAGAGTTAGGCCGAGGCTCCCAAGGAAGACAGAAGACAGAAGAAAGAAGAAGGAAGAAAGAAGAGAGAAGAAAGAAGCTCTAATCTTTCTCTAAGCTAAGCTCTATCTTTATTTCTCTCTACTCTAAGCTAAGAAGACAAGAAGAAAAGCTCTCTTTAATCTTTCTCTCTAAAAATCTTTCTTTCCCTCTCTAAGCTCTCTCTAAGAAAGTAGAAGTAAAAGTAGTAAAAGCTTTACTCTGCCTCCGAGATTTCCTCCCGGGTTTCGGTACCAGGTAGCTTACAAATGGTGGTCCGTCCGGGGCTCGGCAGGCAGAGAAGAAAAGCTAAGAAATAAGAACAAGAAGCTAAGTAGAAGTATAGTGAGGAGAGCGAAGAAAAAGCATAGCCTCAGACTCAGTTGAGACCAGCAAAAAGAGTAGTAAACAAGAGAGCATAGCCTCTGACTCAGTTGAGGCCAGTTAAGAATTAAGCCGAAGCAGAGTAGCCGGCCAAAAGCCATAAAAAATAAAGAAGAAAAAGCCTTGAGCTTTAGCAAAAAAGCCATAAAGAAAAAAGCCATGAGCTTAAAAGAAAATAGAGAATTAAATAGCATGGTAAAAACCATGCAGAGAAAAAGCCATTGAGCTTTGGCAAGAAAGCCATAAAGAAAAAAGCCATAAAAATAAAGAAGAGACAAGAAAAAAAAAAAAAAAAAAAAAAAAAAGTCAAAGCCGCTTATGCAATTGTGCTTAACTAAGTGCGTTAGCTGCTCCTCAGCAGTAGGCTTCCTTAAAGCCGCAGCACCTTCTCAAAAAGGGCTCAAATATCCACCCTTTTAAAAACAAAAGGTGAAAAGCTAGGTAGGGACAAGAAAGCACCTTTTTAAACTAAAGGAGAGGAATATGAAGTAGCCCTAATTAGGAAGGGCTATTGCAGCTAGCTGGAAGCCATAAGTTCCACCTTGATATGTATGTGACGCACCTGTAGGCACCCTGCAAAGCTGAAGGTATATAACCGGGTGAAAGCGGTCCGAGTTAGGAGAACGGAGAATTCAGTCAGTCAGTCGCGTAGTAGCAATCAGAAGAAGAGTTCGGTCGAAGAATCAGAGCGGCCAGAACGTAGGCAGAGCGGTTACAGAAGAGAAACCAGATAGAAGAAGTAATGACTGGTCAGAGTTAGGCCGAGGCTCCCAAGGAAGACAGAAGAAAGAAGAAAGAAGAAGAAGCTCTAAAAAATAATCTTTCTCTAAGAAAGAAGCTCTATCTTTCTTTCTCTCTAAGATTCTAAGCTAAGCTCTATCTTTATTTCTCTCTAAGACTCTAAGCTAAGAAGACAAGAAGAAAAGCTCGCTTTAATCTTTCTCTCTAAAAATCTTTCTTTCTCTCTCTAAGCTCTCTCTAAGAAAGTAGAAGTAAAAGTAGTAAAAGCTTTACTCTGCCTCCGAGATTTCCTCCCGGGTTTCGGTACCAGGTAGCTTACAAATGGTGGTCCGTCCGGGGCTCGGCAGGCAGAGAAGAAAAGCTAAGAAATAAGAACAAGAAGCTAAGTAGAAGTATAGTGAGGAGAGCGAAGAAAAAGCATAGCCTCAGACTCAGTTGAGACCAGCAAAAAGAGTAGTAAACAAGAGAGCATAGCCTCTGACTCAGTTGAGGCCAGTTAAGAATTAAGCCGAAGCAGAGTAGCCGGCCAAAAGCCATAAAAAATAAAGAAGAAAAAGCCTTGAGCTTTAGCAAAAAAGCCATAAAGAAAAAAGCCATGAGCTTAAAAGAAAATAGAGAATTAAATAGCATGGTAAAAACCATGCAGAGAAAAAGCCATTGAGCTTTGGCAAGAAAGCCATAAAGAAAAAAGCCATAAAAATAAAGAAGAGACAAGAAAAAAAAAAAAAAAAAAAAAAGTCAAAGCCGCTTATGCAATTGTGCTTAACTAAGTGCGTTAGCTGCTCCTCAGCAGTAGGCTTCCTTAAAGCCGCAGCACCTTCTCAAAAAGGGCTCAAATATCCACCCTTTTAAAAACAAAAGGTGAAAAGCTAGGTAGGGACAAGAAAGCACCTTTTTAAACTAAAGGAGAGGAATATGAAGTAGCCCTAATTAGGAAGGGCTATTGCAGCTAGCTGGAAGCCATAAGTTCCACCTGATATGTATGTGACGCACCTGTAGGCACCCGCAAAGCTGAAGGTATATAACCGGGTGAAAGCGGTCCGAGTTAGGAGAACGGAGAATTCAGTCAGTCGGGCAATCACTCGGTCGGTCAGAAGAATCAGAGTGGCCAGAACGTAGGCAGAGCGGTTACAGAAGAGAAACCAGATAGAAGAAGTAATGACTGGTCAGAGTTAGGCCGAGGCTCCCAAGGAAGACAGAAGAAAGAAGAGAGAAGAAAGAAGCTCTAAAAAATAATCTTTCTCTAAGCTAAGCTCTATCTTTCTTTCTCTCTAAGATTCTAAGCTAAGAAGCTCTATCTTTCTTTCTCTCTAAGACTCTAAGCTAAGAAGACAAGAAGAAAAGCTCGCTTTAATCTTTCTCTCTAAAAATCTTTCTTTCTCTCTCTAAGCTCTAAGAAAGTAGAAGTAAAAGTAGTAAAAGCTTTACTCTGCCTCCGAGTTTTTCTCCCGTGGCGCCGTGGCTGGCCATGACAGGCAGCTTACAACAGAGGGAGAAGTACTTTGCCCCTATCTCTGTGCTGCCATGGAATTTGGTGCATCAGAGGGACTCCAAATTACCCTTACTGAACCACAGTGCTCTTCTCAGTTACTCTAGTTAAAATTTACTTAGTATTTGTTGCTTTGCTCCTCCTTTGTGGTGATAATGAGTTCTAATTTGTACCACCTTGCTTGTATTAAAAAAAATTAAGTTATAGTAGCTATTTTAATGTCAGACTAAATTCACTTACACAAAAGAATAATGTGATGAATAAAAAGACTTATTTCATAAGGACAAAGGGATCACTTCATCCAAGGTGCAATGAATGACCCTAAAAGGTTATGCATCAAATAACAAAGCTTCAAATTACATGAAGCAAAAATTGTTATAACTTCAAAGAAAACACACAAATCCACAATTATTGTCAGAGATTTCACTGAACTTGTCTCAATTATTTGTGGACCTACTAGAGAGAAAAATCAAAGAAATACAAAAATTGAGAGGCATTACCAAAAGAACTTGAAGTAACTACATTTATAAAACACAACAACCAACAACAACAGAATATATATTGATTTCAAGTGCAAAGAAGATATCAAAGTTGATCATTTTCTAAATTATGGAAAGTGAACTAAATTCTGCCCCTGATTACTTTTGTACAAACTAAGTATATGTTTTATATTTTAAATTATTTTTTTAAATGCCATAGGAACCAGATCCAGTGGCCCACTCGTGTAATCCCAGCTGCTCAGGAGGCTGACACAGGAGAAACTAGCCTCACCAAAAAGCAAGGTGCTAAGCAACTCAGTGAGACTCTTTCTCTAAATAAAATACAAAATAGGGCTGGGGATGTGTTCAAGGGCCCCCTTATTCAATTCATGGTTAAAAAAAAAAATAGGTAACAGAGACTGCAAGTGGTTTACAGTACATAAAATATTTACTATATGACCCATTACAAAAAAAAAAAAAAAAATTTTCTGATTCTTATAGGCCTTAAACCAAATCCCAATGTGCTTAAATGTTAAATCCCACTAAGTGTGTTTTTTCATTGCAATTTAATTATAATAGAAATGACTAACAGAATGACATCTCATAAGTCCTAATTAAATAACACATTTCTAAATAACTAATAGATAAAAGAAGAGTCGAAACAAGGTATTAGAAAGGTTTTGACCTGGATAAATACTTAAACAAAGAATATTAAACTTTAAAAATACTGAGTAAGCAGTAATTGGAAGAGGGGTTTATAAGCATGAAAGGGCTGTATTAGAAGAGAAGAAAGGTCTCAATTTATTTACCTGTGTGTTAACAAAAAAAAAAAAAAAAAAAAAAAAAGAAAAGAAAGCAACAATTAAATAATAATAACATAACTATAATAAAATAAATACTAGGTGGAAATCAATTACATGTAAAATTAAAAGTTAATAAAGTCTTCATTATGATTAGCATTTTCTGATTAAATTTATTAACCTTAGCAAGACTAGTCAAGTTCATATGTACATATATGAATATGTCACAGTGAATTTTCACATCATGTACAATCACAGAACTGTGACCCAAACTAGAATAAGCACTCCATGTTTTATAAATATGTCAAAATATACTGTACTGTCATATATAACTAAAAGGAACAAATAAAAATTAGGGATGGAAAATATTTCAATAGCAGTAATAGAGTTAGAACTCTGCCACCAAATTTATCGACTTTCAAAGATTAAAATAGAATATTTTAAATGATTGAAGCCATTCAAACAACTTAAAAATGTATAATTCCTTTAAAATAAAAATTATGAACTCTCATTCAACAAGCATTTTATCATCAATACTATTAAAATGATTGAATTTTGGGTTAAGTTCCTTCCTAACCCCTCAAAAATATTCTACAGAATAGGAGAAATAATGCCAACTCTACACATAGTTTAGCATAATATTTTTATAACATGGAGGGCTTTCCAACTCATTTGAGCATTAAAGGACATCATAATCAGACAGAATAATACAGGACCTACAGATCACTATCTGTCATGAACATTAATGTAAAATTCTAAGCAGAATTTTTGCAAACTGAATGTACTATATACTGATTGGATAATACATCATGAATAATGCAGTTTATTGGAGAATTAGAAGTCATAATAATTGACAACAATAAAAATTCAAACAGCAAACAAAATAATTTTAATAACCTCCTATGGTTATCTCAATTAATTCAGAAAACCTATTTGATAAACACTCATATAAATCCTCACATATCTCCTTTGTCATCACTAATTTTATTGATTTGGGTCTTCTCTTTATTTGCATTATTATGGCTAAGGATTTGTCAATCTTTTTTATCATTTGAAGAAACAACTTTTGTTTTCATATTGGCCATTTGTTTTTTCTTTTATTCTCAAAATCAGTAACATAAAAGGGGATGTTCACAATCACCACTAGTATTCAACATAGTCCTTTAAACTCTAATCAGATCTGACAAAAGAAGGTCATTGGAGGGATACAAATAAGAAAATAATAAATCTAATTATGTGTTTGCTGATGAACCAAAGATTCTACCCGAAGACTCCTAGAGCTGATTTATAAGACCAACATACAAAAATCAATAACTTTCCTAAACTCCAATATTGAATCTTTTAGAAAAGAAATAAGAAAAACTTCCCCATTCACAATAATCTCAAAAATAAAATAAAACAAAGCAAAACACATGGGAACAAATCAAGCCAAGGAGCTGAAAGACCTCTACAATGAAACCTTCATAGAAGAAAGAAATTGAAGAAGACCTTAGAAGATGGAAAGACCTCTTATGTTCTTGGATAGACAGAATTAACATTGTCAAAATAGGGATACTACCAAAAGCATTACACAGATTCAATGCAATTGCTATCAAAATACCAATAACATTCTTCACAGAACTATGAAAAAAACTCCTAAATTCATTTGGAAGTATAAAACATTCAGAAGAGCTAAAATATACTGAACAAGAGTGATGTTGGAGCCGGGCGCTGTGGCGCACGCCTGTAATCCCAGCACTTTGGGAGGCTGAGGCAGGAGGATCACGAGTTCAAAGCCAGCCTCAGCAATGGCGAGGCACTTAGTAACTCAGTGAGACCTTGTCTCAAATAAAAATACAAAAAAGGGCTGGGGATGTGGCCCAGTGGTCGAGTGCCTCTGAGTTCAATCCCCGGTACCAAAAAAAAAAAAAAAAAAGAAAAGAAAAGAAAAGAGTGATGTTGGAGGCATCAAGCCACCAAACCTCAAATTATACTACAGAGTTGTAGTAACAACAACAGTCTGGTATTGGCATTAAAACAGATGTGAATACCAATGGAATTGAATATACAGAGACAAGTCCATAAGGATACAGTCATGTGATACTGAACAGTTAAGATCCTAAAAAAAAAAAAAAAAAAAAAAAAACAAAAAACTATTGGATTAAAGATATATTTTTATGAAATGATTGGGAAAACTCATTGTCCATATGAAGAATAATGATCCTAGATCCCTATATTTCACCCTACACAATTAGTCAACTCAAAGTGGATCAAAGACATAGGAATTAGACAAGACTTTACAACTGCTAGAGTAGAATATAGGCACATCAGTCCATTTTATTGGTGCAGTCATAAACCTCCTTAACAAGACTCCTAGGGTGCAAGAAATAAAATCAAGAATCAATAAGTGTGACATCATCAAATTAAAGAGTTTTTTCAGAGAAAAGGCAAAAGGAATATAGCCATCATATTACACAGCTATCCCACTCCTTGGTGTTTATTCAAAAGAACTAAAATCTGTATAATCTGTATACTACAGGCACATCAATGTTTATAACAGTGCAATTCACAATAGCCAAGTTATGAACCAGTCCAGATGCCCATCAATACATGAATGGATAAAGAAAATGTGCTATATATACACGATGGAATTTTAGACATAAGAAAAAATTAAAGTATGACATTTGCTAAAAAATGTTTGTAATTGAAGAACATCATGCAAAGTGAAATAAGCCAGACCCAGACTGTTGAGTGCTAAATGTTTTTTTGTCATATGCAGAAGCTAGACAAAAATAAGAAAAAGAAAAAAAAAAGAGGGGAATTCCATGAAAGTGGAAAGAAGACTAGTGGAATAGAGGAAGAAGATAGAGAGAAAAGGAGGTGGGGCAGGGATAGCTAGGAACTGCAGAATGAAATTGAGCAAATTATTATATTTGCATATATGAATGGGCCACAGTGAATTTTACCTTTACATGTATCTATAAAGCACCATAAGAAGAAAAAAAATAACTATAAACATAAGGAAAACCAGGGAGGTAGAGGAACAGGGAAGGGTAAAGGGAAGGAAAAGAGGAAGTAGTAGGGACTGAAGTGGATAAAATTATAATCCATGTATATATGATTATGTCAAAATGATCCCCAATTTTATATACGACTATATTGCATTAATAAACACATTCTAAAAAGAAAACATCGAATTTTTAAAATACAGACATATGGAGAAGTGAAACACTAGAGGGTCCAGAAATGCACCCATATGTATATGAACAATTGTTTTTTTTTTTTTTTTTTTTTTTGGTACGGGGATTGAATCAGCGGCACTAGACCACTGGGCCACATCCCCAGCCCTTTTTTGTATTTTTATTAGAGACACTCACTGAGTTGCTAAGTGCCTCGCCATTGCTGAGGCTGGCTTTGAATCGCGATCCTCCTGACTCAGCCTCCCAAAGTGCTATTAGGCGTGCGCCACCGCGCGCCCGGCAACAATTGTTCTTTGACAAATGTAGAAAGCCAATTCAGTAAGTAATATTTTTAGTTGGAAACTGTCTTTAGAGGAACTTAAAGTTTAATTTTCAATTATTTGATGAGTTACTACTGTTTGTGTAAGAACTGAAAGTGAAAAAATTCTGTTTACTACTCTTTAGAATAATAAGATGTCAAATCCTCAAACAAGATGCTGTCTCAATAGTCCTAACTTCCAAGCATAAGGATACTCTTTTTAATATATGATCCTAGAACAATAAGATATCCATATATAAAAGTAAAACAAAAATGTCTGATTTTACCAAGCACCATATCAAATACTTAATGAAAAAAGGTCTACGATTTTAGACCAAATGTAAGGTCTTAAGATAAAATATACAGGGAAATCTGTGGTGCTTCAACATGGTGAAATTTTTGTGTAATATATATATATATATATATATATATATATATTGTGCAATACATATATATATACACACACACATATGTATATGTATGTATATGTATATATATATATACACACACATATGTATATGTATGTATATGTATATGTATATGTATGTATATGTATATATATATATATATATATGATTATATTGATCTTATCTGGATGATCCAGTATATTCTCTCAAGCTTTGTACCCTTAATCACATTTGCAAATTATCATTTACAATTAAGGTAACACAACCACAGGTAACATGTTATGGGATATATATACTTTATGGAATAAAGGACACCATTACTCTAAGGACACCATTACTCTTTCATTAACTCTTAACCTTACACACACACACACACACACACACACACACACACAGTGTTTTCAAAACCTTACCATTAGGATAATTGTAAATAATGATGCTACACTGGAATATATACAAAATTATTAGCACAAAAATGTCAATGATTTTAAATATTTAAAATGCCAATATTAAATTTGTTTTTAAATATAAAAGTCTATGATATGTTTTCTCTTAAAATACACACACACACACACACACACACACACACACACACACAAACTAGCAATTCCTCATTCTATTCAGTGAAAAGCCCTAGAAACAATGACAAAAACTTCATGAGTACCTGTAGCATCAAATTGAAATGAAAAGAAAAAGCGCTCTTTGGAGACTGAGAAGGGATCACCCCTGAATTTAAAAGAGTGTTCTACACAATAATTCTAGAATAAGTTGTTATGTAGGAAGAAAGCAAAATAGCAAAGACTACTGGGTTTATGTCAGAAAGACATACATTCCTATCTAAAAGGTCTCTTATAAAGCAGATATAAAATATTTGAGCACCAACAAAAATTAACTTCAATTGTTTGGTGTATAACAATTATATCAAAACTAATTGTTTATCTTCATAAAATGCTTGGGAAGCTGGGCAAAGATAGTATTTTAAGTTTAATGATGCCAAATAGAAATATACTTGGAAGTTAGGACTATGAAAACAACAACTTGTTTGAGGATTTGACATCTTATTATTCTGAAAAATAGTAAATAGAAAATTTTTCACCTTCATTTCTTAACATGAACTGTATTAACTCATCAAATAATTGAAAAGGAAACTTTGAGTTTCTCTAAATAATGATTCCAACTAAAAGTTAAGAGATTCTGAATCTTAGTATTTTGTCAATACCTAAAAGCATAATGAATCTAGGTGATGATTATCAAGTTCATGAATATCATACAAAGGGAGATGTATTGGTGTTATGGGCTATCTTGGGGAAAACACGTGACTTTACCAGTAAAATGCCCTTGTCAAAAATGAAACCTGAGGGGCTGGGGTAGGTCATGACTCACACTCATGAGGCCCTGGGTTCATCCTCAGAACCACATATAAATAAATAAATAAATAATATGTTGTGTCCATCTACAACTAAAAAAATAATATTTTTAAAAAATGATGGAACCTGAGCAACATGGTGATTGTCTCCTAAATGACCAATAAAGGATGAACATCTGTTCACTATTAATAATCATAATTGAATTCAAAACAAAATAAGATTGCACTTCAGAAGCTCAAAATGTGATAAAAGTAAAAGCTCAAGAAGTAAAATCAAGAACCAAGAAATGGGATTGCATCAAACTAAAAATCTTCACAGCAAAGGAAACAATCAAGAAAATGAACAGAGAGCCTATAGAATGGGAAAAAATCTTTGCCACCTGCACCTCAGAGAAAGCATTATTCTCCAGGATATATAGAGAACTCAAAAAAACTTAATATCATAAAACTAAATAACACAATCATAAATGAGCAAAGTAACTAAACACACACTTAACAGAAGAAATATGAATGGTTAACAAATGCATGAGAAACTGTGCAACATCACTAGAAATTAGAGAAACGCAAATCAAAACTGCACTGAGATTTCATTTCACTCCAGTCAGAATGGCAATTATCAAGAATGCAAGTAACAGTAAATGTTGGTGAGGATGTGAGGGAAAAAAATACGTTCATACATTGCTGGTGGGACTATGAATTGATGCAACCACTCTGGAAAGCAGTATGGAGATTCCTCATAAAACTTAGAATGGATCCAACATTTGACCCAGTTATCCCACTCCTCAGCATATACCTAAAAGACTTAAAATCAGCATACTAGAGTGAAATGGCCACATCAGTGTTCACAGCAGCTCAATTGACAATAGTTAAACTATAGTTCCCTTCAATATATCAATTGATATAGAAAACACAGTACGTATACATAATGGAATATTACTCAGCCATATAGAAGAATGAAATGATTACATTTGCAGGTAAATGGATGGAGCTGGAAAATATGCTAAGTGAAATAAACCAATCCTCCAAAATCAAAGGCTGAATTTTTTTTGTGGATGCTGACTCACAGTAGGCAGTGGAGAGAGGGAATGGAGATTCACTGGATTGGACGTGTGAAGGGGGGAGGGAAGGAGGATGTGAATGGGAAAGACAGTAGAATGCATCAGACATAACATTCTTATATCTGTATATGAATACACAATCATTGTAACTCTGCATCATGTAAAACCACAAGAATGGGAAGTTAAACTCCATGTATATATGATTTCTCAAAATAGATTCTACTGTATAACTAAAAAGAACAGATTAAAAAAAACAAAAGAGGCAAAGTAAAAATTATCATTATCATGTTTTTGTCAACAATCTGAATAAATTGAATTTCTCAATATATCACTGGTGGGATGAATATTAGTATGCTTACTTTGGAAAACATTTGGAGATACCTATGAAAGAGGGTAATTTCATAGCTGTTCAATTTTTGAAAGTTAAAATATCTGTTCTCTTCTTAACTGTATCGTTTTTGGAACTTGTTATATTGTAATAACTAAATATGTTAAAATTTGCCACTGGGCATGGTGGCACATGCCTATAATTGCAGATACTCAGGAGGATTTCTAGCTTAAGGCCAGCTTCACCAAATAAAGATGTCCCTCAGTTACTTAGAGTGATTCTGTCTCCAAAAATAAAAAATTCAGGGGTTGGGGGGCTGGTGGTGTGGTTCAGTGGGTAAGCATCCCTGTGTTGAATCCCCTGTATCAAAATAAATAAATAAATGATATGCAATTCACAAAGTCACCCTTAGTTTCTTAGAATTCTTGGAGTTCTTAAGACAGTTATTTTGGTTGGAAGAGCTTGGGGAAATAGGTCAGAATACAAAATATAAACTTAGGGAGCATATTGACTGAACCTGATTCTCTTCAATTGGATTTTAATTCAAATAACCCAACTATTTAATTAAATAGTATACAAACATTAGCATATTTTATTAAAAACCTTAAGCACTTTAAACAATGGCTGAACATTTAATTATATTAATAAATTTTAATGTTTTTGCATTTACATACTATAGTATGTGATCATAAATGAGCTCTTATGCTTTAAAGATTAATGTCTACATATATATTTATTTATTTTCAATATTTTTATTTGTAGGTGGACACAATACCTTTATTTTATTTATTTTTATATAGTGCTGAGGGTTGAACCGAGTGCCTCACATAAGCTAGGAAAGCTCTCTCCCACTGATCTACAGCCCCAGACCCATATTGACTTATTTGTGATGTATGGAATTGGTTTCAAAATTACCCATTTTCTTTGGGGAAGAGAGATGAGGGGAAATCTGTGATTAATGAAGGAATAAGACTGGCCATGAACTGATAATTTTTGAAGTTGTGGTTTCATATTAAGGATGATACTTTTCAAACTGTAATTAATTACAATTAAAAATTTTAAGAAGTTTATTTAAAAGTCTGTAAAATATTAGAATACAACAGAAAAGATACATTTTCTAATTTGATAAAAATCTCATATAAACTATTAGTATTATAAAAATAAGGCAAGGTAAACATTTATTTTTTTTTTTAAGAGACAACTGAATTTTCGGTATACTTTCTCAAAATTACCTGTAGTTTTAACGAAAATAAGCAGTTTCAAAATAGTCTATTTTTTAATTGTCTATAATACTCCAACTTCATTTATTTAAAATGATTGAAAACTTTGGTGCTAAGAATGTATTATAGTTTTAAAACAAATTAATTACTTAAAGCATGTTCTTCAATTTATACTAACACTTTTTAAATACACATCCTTCTACATATCCTTATTTATTAACTTAGAGATACAATAGTAAAACTTTTATGAGGTTTCTAATTTAATGTTACTAAAAGCACCAGTTCCACTGGTCATGCATTGAAATAAAATAGAAAGATATCAGTAACCTTTCAATGACAGCTTCATGGAAGAATATAAAGACAGCTGTGGGTTATTTTCCTACATAAAAAACCTCCCTGGTTTAATTTGAATTCATAAAGAATTAACATCAAAGTTTCAATAAAACATTTAATGTCAAACTATTTGGAGCAACATATTTTACCCATGTTTTATAACTTTTATTGCATTTTCCACAAAAGTTTTTGAGCTTTTCTTCAACTTTTTATAAAGTAACCTACAATGCTTTATGTTAAGATTAATACATTTATAATCACTCTATTAAATTGTTTTACAAGTGATGATAGGCTATAAAGCTTGCTCCAGAAGATAGAACATCCTCAGAAGACAGTAATGTGACATTTAACAACCACATTTTCTAGTCATCGACTTTGTATTTGAAGTCTGTGACATAGATTTAAATTTCTGATCAGTTTAAATACTGTGTAAAAGTCAAAGAGGAAAAAACCACTGTTGCAAATAAATGCACTGTCTTTTATGTTTTGAATAATTTCATGGAACAGCAGACAATAACAACACCATTTCAAATTAAAATTGAAAAAATATACATATATGTATATACACACTTAAAATACACTCAGATATGTATCTATGTTATATATACATATTAAGTGAAACACAATAATAAGGAACATAAAACTCATATAAATATAATTATTTTCTATTCAACAGTTCAAAATTGATGAGAAATTCAATAGTATCATTCTTAGTTCTTTGAATCCCAAACACCTTGGGATTATGATGCAAGCCCCAGAAGGGTTAATGAATATACAGAGACATTCCCAAAGCATTAAATATCAGAACTGAAATTAGTAGATAATTTCACTTATAAAAATGTAGTCCTATCTGATTATGAGGGAGACTGAGACAAGAGAAAAGAAACAGAAATAGAAATGCAGCCGAATTCAGTGTCCTTGTGGCCTCTTGTATTTCCATTATTCTGGCATAGCGAGAACAGATATTGCTGAGAAAATTCCACTAAAGTTAATAATTGTAACATTGGTTACATTAGATTGAGAAATGGAAAATGAGAGAGGCAAAGGAACATTTATTTACCTACAAGTAAGGGTTTTAGTTCAGTCTGGACAGTAAATTGATGTCTTTGATTAATTCACTTCTGGAGCCTACTATGAAATCAGCAGTGTAACTTACCTCAGTGTTTCTCAAACTTAGATAAGCAAAAAGGAAAAAAAAGTAGTTCATGTGTGTTTATAGGTGTGTATGTAAGAACCTGGAAATTCTTTAGGGAGCAATCTGAGAAATCATATTTTTAACAATATCTTTAAATATCTTCCAATGCATAGAAATCACACACAAGAATTAGAAAAACTCTAAATCAAACAAATAACTCTAAAATTTTGAACCCACTTTTCCATAATACTGAAAACATGACATAAGAAAAAAATAAGATACAGACTTTTGGAAGTTATGAAGAATGAAAAGAGGAAGAATATTAAAGTCAGGCAAATATTATATAGATACTAAATATAAAGAAACATGTTTTCCAGAAATGACTACTACTGATATAGGATGAAGTGCTATTTTTTCTTAATAAAATAAGAAATTTATGTTTATCTAAAAGCATAATAAATAGTAAAGAGACATATGTAACCAACATATACAACTAACAGTGCACAAATATTCTATATCGCTAGGTCAATAGATAGATACAGATAAATTACAAAAGCTAGGTAGATAGATCTATAAATAATGTACTAAAATATAATAAAGAAAAACATGGACAATAAATTGAGAATGAACAAAACATTTAACTTGCACCTTAAAAGTGAAAATCAATATAATCAATAGTATAGTTACCTGTCTCCACTTTGATTACTTGTCACTATAGAAACATTTGCACATTTACAATAAAAAAACAAACTAAAAATGCTTTACATTATTCAAATAGTACTAAATCACTTTACCCTATGAAAGCCTGTTAACACAATCATTTCCTACCCAAAACATTAATAAATATACAATTGTCATTTAACAATTTATTTTTGGCAGAGAAAGTGCTGAAATAAAAGGAGTAATAGACAGTTGAGGAGATCAATTTTCTATATGATTTAGGTGATTTGAAATAATGAAAACAAGCTGATTAGGAAAAGAAGAGAAATATGAAATACCACAATTAGATGCAGAATACATTAGATAGTAAGGTCTTGACTTTTATGAAAACAACTTGGCAATTGTGGTACATTACAAGTTTAATAGAGATCAACAATGCACTATAATGTCAAAAGAGAGATGAATAATAACATTTTAGATTTTATTAATACAAGCAAAAATCCCCACATCATAGAAAATAGCAGTCCAGTTTTTTTTGTTTTGTTTGTTTTTACTTCTTTTTTAGATTTGGATTGGTGTTTATTACGGTTTTGATATGTGATGGCCCCCAAAAACATCTGTTGATGTAGGAATTTTCAGTGATGACATGATTGGATTATGAGAGCTATAACTTAACCAGTCCATCCTGGCTTGAATGGACTGATAGATTGAGTGGTAACAGTAGGCAGGTGGGGCCTGACTAAAGAAGACAGGTCACTGGAGGTATGCCCTGGAAGAGTCACTCCTCCAATAACAGGGCGTTGTGGCACACACCTGTAATCCCAGCACTTGGGAGGCTGAGGCAGGAGGATCACCAGTTCAAAGCCAACCTCAGCAATGGCAAGGCATTTAGCATGACTCAGGTAGACCCTGAATCTAAATAAAAATACAAAAGGGCTGGGGATGTGGCCCAGTGGTCAAGTGCCCCTGAGTTCAATCCCTGCTACCAAAAACAAACAAACAAAAAAAGAGTTGCTTCTCCTGAAGCACTTCCTCTTTTTCTCCAGCCCCCCCCCCCCCTGCTTCCTGACCCTACCCTGAGCTTTCCTCCACTGGGCCCTTCCCACAGGTTATGATCTCTCACCTTGTGCCCGGAGCAATGTAGTTAGCTGCCTATGGGCTCAGACCTTTGAAATCATGAGCTTCCAATAAACTTTTTCTTCTCTAGGTTGTTCTTGTTGAATGTTTTGGTCAAAGTGATGCAAAAACTAAATAACGGTTTAAAACTGACTAAATCTGATTTAATAGGTTTACAGTTAGGTGGACACATTTAGTGTTGGGTTTACCTAGAGACCAAGAACTCTGGAAATAATGGCAAACAGGAAACGTCTGCAGGAAAAGATATAAGACTTTCAAAGAAGAACCAATACCAATGCTCTTCAAACTATTTCAAGAAATAGAAAAAGAGGGAGCTCTTCCAGACTCTTTCTATGAGGCCAATATTACATTAATTCCAAAGCCAGGCAAAGACACATCCAAAAAAGAAAACTTCAGGCCCATGTCTTTAATGAACATAGATGCAAAAATCCTCAACAAAATCCTGGCAAATTGGATACAAAAACATATCAAAAAGATAGTGCACCACGATCAAGTGGGGTTTATCCCAGGGATGCAAGGCTGGTTCAACATTCGGAAATCAATAAACATAATACACCACATCAATAGACTTAAAGACAAAAATCATATGATCATCTCAATTGACGCAGAAAAAGCATTTGACAAAATACAACACCCCTTTATGTTCAAAACACTGGAAAAACTAGGAATATCAGGAACATATCTTAACATTATAAAAGCTATTTATGCAAGGCCCCGAGCTAACATTATCTTAAATGGAGAAAAATTGAAAGCATTCCCTCTAAAAACTGGAACAAGACAGGGATGCCCCCTTTCACCACTGCTATTTAACGTAGTACTGGAAACTCTGGCCAGAGCAATTAGACAGAAGAAAGAAATTAAAGGGATCAAGATAGGAAAAGAAGAGCTCAAATTAGCACTATTTGCTGATGACATGATAATCTACCTAGAAGAGCCAAAAAACTCTACCAGAAAACTTTTACAACTAGTAAACGAATTTGGCAAAGTTGCAGGATACAAAATCAATACACATAAGTCAAAGGCATTTGTGTACATCAGCGACAAAGACTCTGAAAGGGAAATGATGAAAAATACCCCATTTGCAATAGCATCGAAAAAAATAAAATACCTGGGAATCAACCTAACGAAAGAGGTGAAAGACCTCTATAACGAAAATTATAGATCACTAAAGAAAGAAATTATAGATGAACTCAGAAGATGGAAAGACCTACCTTGCTCTTGGATAGGTAGAATTAATATTGTCAAAATGTCCATACTACCAAAAGCATTATACAGATTTAATGCAATTCCTATCAAAATCCCAATGTCATTCTTCAAAGAAATTGAAATAGCAGTCATGAAATTCATCTGGAAAAATAAGAGACCCAGAATAGCCAAAGCAATCCTGAGCAAGAAAAGTGAAGCAGGGGGCATCACCATACCAGACTTTAAATTATACTATAGAGCAATAGTAACAAAAACAGCATGGTATTGGCACCAAAACAGACTGGTGGACCAATGGTACAGAATTGAGGATACAGAGACTAATACATATAATTACAGCTATCTTATATTAGACAAAGGTGCCAAAAATGTACAATGGAGAAAGGATAGCCTCTTCAACAAATGGTGCTGGGAAAACTGGAAATCCATATGCAACAAAATGAAATTAAACCTTTATCTCTCACCATGCACAAAACTCAATTCAAAGTGGATCAAGGACCTAGGAATTAGACCAGAGACAATACACCTAATAGAAGAAAAAGTAAGCTCCAATTTCCAACATGTTGGATTAGGCCCCAAGTTCCTTAATAAGAATCCTGTAGCACAAGAATTACTACCAAGAATTAATGAACGGGATAGATTTAAACTAAAAAGCTTCTTTTCAGCAAAAGAAACAATCAGTGAGGTGAATAGAGAGCCAACTAATTGGGAACAAATATTTAATACATGCACATCAGATAGAGCACTAATCTCTAGAATATATAAAGAACTCAAAAAACTTTACACTAAAAAAACAAATAACCCAATCAATAAATGGGCTAAGGAATTGAGAAGACACCTCTCAGAAGAAGATCACGATTAATCAACAAATACATGAAAAAATGTTCAATATCGCTGCCAATTAGAGAAATGCAAATCAAAACTACTCTAAGATTTCACTTCACTCCAGTCAGAATGGCAGCCATCAAGAACACAAGCAACAATAAATGTTGGAGAGGATGTGGGAAAAAAGGCACACTCATACATTGCTGGTGGGACTGCAAAATGGTGCAACCATTATGGAAAGCAGTGTGGAGATTTCTTGGAAAACTGGAAATGGAACCATCCTATGACCCATCCATCCCACTCCTGGGTCTATTCCCAAAGGACTTAAAAACAGCATATTACAGTGACACAGCTATCTCAATGTTTGTAGCTGCACAATTCACAATAGCTAGGTTGTGGAACCAACCTAGATGTCCCTCAGTAAATGAGTGGATTAAGAAAATGTGGTATATACGCACAATGGAATTTTACTCAGCAATAAAAGAAAACAAATTAATGGCATTTGCAGGTAAATGGATGAAGTTGGAAGACATAATGCTAAGTGAAGTTAGTCAGTCTCAAAAATCCAAGTACCAAATGTTCTCTCTTATATAAGGAGGCTATTTCAAAGTATTGTTGGATGGGGGTACATAGGAGGATTAGAGGAACACTAGAATGGTCAAGGGAAGGGAGGGTAAGGGAGGGGGAAAAAAAAGGTGGTTGAATGAAAAGATATTTCACTCAAGGTTAGACTTCTATAGCCTATACTTCTATAGCCTACATAAGTATACCTGCTTTCTTGAGATAGGCAAGATAAATAAGACAAACATGACATGGGATGATCTTCGCCTTATAAAATTTAATTACTTCATTTTTCAAAAAGCAAATATCAAAAACCTTGTTTTCAAGTATAAGAAATGCTATTTTTGAAACAAAAAAATTATCTGCCATTATTAATTTTTTAAGTATTTTTTAGTTGTAGATGGACACAACATTTTCATTTTATTTATTTATTTTTATGTGGTGTTGAGGAGCAAACCCAGTGCCTCATGTGTGGAAGGCAAGTGCTTTACCACTGAGCCACAACCCCAACCCCTGCCATTATTAATTTTTATTGGTTCTCTTTAGTTACACATTGCAATACAATTTATTTTGACATATTTATACAATCATGATTTGCATTAGAGTTCCAATATCATATAATTTTAAGAAAGCATGTTAAGTTCCTAAATTGGTTTTAAAGATTCCAGACAAAATTTCAACACATGTATTTTCATTTTCTATCTGTATTGAAAGTATTGGAATGTGATGTATTCTGCATTTAAGTGGAAAGTACAAAAGTAGTTGTCTAAATTTTGATTTTTGGATTTTAGTTACTAATTTGCTTGTGGTTAAGTCAATTGCTAAGAGTTTATCCCAAGTGGAAAAAATTGTATGCTAGCGATAATTGTGCCTAAGTGTTCTTAATTTAAGTTGAATCTTTAGATGTCTTTCTTCTAAACAAAATACGATTGTGATTGACCATTATTGAATTAAAATTTAAATCATGTCATTAAATATGTTATGGTTATATGCATCTCTGCATTTTGAAGTGCTGACTTTAATTTATATGCAAAGTTTATTTTTCTGATGGAGATGTAGACTTTATGGGATTTGCTAGCAGAAACAGTTGCATGAGAGAAAAGCAGAACAGCATGTAATCCGATGTATTATGTAAACCCTCAACACATTACCTATTTATTCTCACATTCTATAATAATTTTTAATATAAGATAACTCAAACAGCAAGTATCAAATACCATGCACGCATCCAAGGAGTTTATATGCATTATATCTGTTAAACTTTCAAAAACCTTATGAATACATGTTTTCTTAGCGTATTCTAAGACTTTATATAATTGAACCCTGTATTTTAGCCTAGGTTGTAGATTCAAGTCTGTTTGTTTATTCTGGTGACAATCTACATCAAGTTACAAGTTTCTCAGTGTATTGCCAATGGAAGAGTAAACATAGAAGGGTAGAAGGAAGCACATTTACTGCTATTAAACTGCTCCTGCTTCTGCCTCACCTATGCTCTGAGGCTATATCTTCTGGGGTCCAAATGGTCAAGGATGAAGCACTAGGCACCTTTCAGCCTTATTATAAAATGTGTGAGTCTTCTTGCTACTGTAATACCTTGAATATTTTAAGCACATACACATGAACGTCTCTAAACGTTCATTATAGGACAGCTTTATGCCCTAAAAAGAAAGTGAATATATTCAAGATTGCAGAGGTGAGTGGAGGGCAGGGAAGAATGAAGGCACAGAAATTTAAGGGCCTGAACAATGCTCAAGAATGCAACTGCAAGTGAATTAATTTATACATTTGTCAAAATAAGAGGGAAAGGACAGCCTAAAAACCCAGTTTTTCTGCAAAATATAAGGTTGGGTGAATCCTAGGACAGCATTCTAACTTAAGGCAATTCTTCTTCAGTGTTGTTTGTGTTACTTCCTGCTACCAATTGAGCAAAGATTTATAGCTGATCTGTGAAAAGGAATTTGTACTACTACGTATTAATAAAAAGTGGAAAATAAAAGTCACTCTTCACTTCTTGCCTTTATTATATTGAAACTCTTTTAGTACCATTTTAAATTTGCCTAATTAATCCATCTGTTAATTTTAAAGAACATAAAATCCAATAGTTTTATATATCATCATACTTTATTTTGCTTTCTGTGGATCTTTAATTCATGTATTGGTGGTTTTAGGCAGAAAAAAAAAAAAAAAAAAAAAAAACTAGGCTCTTCACACTGTACCTTTGTGATTCTCACCCATCCCACCTATCACTATGTCACTCACTTAAACAGGGATGCCTTATCTGCCCTTATTTTACTAATACTTTCTCTTTTTCACAGTTAAAATAAACATAAAGTAAAATTCTTTTCAAAGCAAGCCAAGAAATGCAGTTTATCAGAAGTCTTTTAGATACATTGTGAATGATTTATGCCTTCTAATGGTAAGAGTTGGATTGGGGAGGGCATTAGTAGAGAACGGGACGAGTCATAGGATCCTTAATTGCTTCTCCCTATTCCACACAGGATGATTTACAGTTAACCTCCAAGGAGACTTTCTTTGCTAATAAATGAGTGGCTTCCGTGGAATCCTAGTCATTTGTAAGCAGTATGTTGAGCACTTTTAACCATCCTCTGAGGGCATTAATATCCCTGAAATACATTCCTTATTGTAGGGCCCTGATTACATCAGAGTCACATCTACATATGAGTTAATCTATAGAAATAGTTATGTCCTTTTCTAAGTAATTCGCTGTATTTCTCTTCAATATTGAAAACGTCTAGGTTTTTGATAAGAAATATGTATAATAATATTTACAACCCTAGCAGATATTGTAGAGATGCTGAACAACGTAGCTAAGGAATTTACATGCATTTTTTTCATTGATTCTGCAGAATAAAAATGTTACTTTTCCATTTTAGAGGACAGAAAAATAGCACACAGAATATTTTGCATCTCATATTGTTTTATTTAATTTCTATACCATAGGCAATCTGTTCTATTAATTAACCCAACGCTGCCCTTTGTGTGCTTCAATAATGAACTTGTAAGGGCATGCTATCCTTTGAATTAAAATATATTTGTGACTACATTATTCCACATATGACATATTTTATAATCTTATGGAATTCTCTCTGCAATACTTTGCACAGATGGAATTTAAAACTAGTGAAAAATGAAAAAAATATTTCATGTAGATTGCACAAAATCCCTAAATTATCCCAGTTCTTTTATACACATGGACCATCCATGAAATTTATACATAAACAATTGATCTTTTCTTCATAAGTAATCAGACCACAAGCTTATTTTAGAAGAAATCTAGTTAATTCAAAATAAATACAAGTTAGTACTTGATAACCTGCTTTTTTTCTTTTACATTGTCTTTAAAAAAATCACTGAACTCTTGGTAGCATATTTATAGCTGTTCATTTCTAGGTAATATGACAGAGATTTTTAAAAAATTGTTTCTAGAAATTTGGAATCATGGACTATATTCACCTCATGGAATAAAATTAGGGCTTTCAATGAATCTGATGTAAATCAACAAGCTACAGTGTAGCTAATGAGTACATACTTATTAAAAGTAAATATGAATGTTTAAATACAACATAATGTATATTTTATAATTTAAAAATAAAAATTTCAAAACATTTGTACTTTAGAAGATAAAAGAATATTAAAAGAAGACAGGATCATTGTGAAGATTGGGTTCATGTTTTTGATTTCCTGAAAGAAAGAACAACCAGGACTTTAGATGAGGACAAAATCATCATAATTGTTTGAAGTCTTAGCCTCTGTTGTTGCTGATGGATTTCTTTTTTTCTTTTTAATGATAGTACATATAAATATGATTATATGCACATTCATGCTTATATAAAATAAATTAAAAGAAGGTTTTATATGTACCAATGATCAGAGTGTTATGAAACCAAAATTATGGCTAATTTTTTTTTTTTTTTTTTAATTTTGTACTGGGAATTGAACTCAGGATTACTCCACCACTGAGCCACATCCCCAGCCCTATTTTGTATTTTATTTAGAGACAGGGTCTCACTGAGTTGCTAAGTACCTGGACTTTGCTGAGGCTGGTTGCAAACTCATGTTCCTCCTGTCTCAGCCTTCCAAGCAGCTGGGATTACAGATGTGTACCACCATACCTATCATGGCTAATCTATTGTTTATGCCTTATCTCCTAACAAAAAAAAAAAAAAAAAAAAAAAAAAAAAGAAAGAAAGAAAGAAAGAAATGTAGAATTTGAGATTGAAGTTTAGTTCAATCATTTGCTGTCTGGAACTTCCTGAACAAGTTACTTAGTAATTCTGACTATAGTTTAATCCATTTAGATATCATATTTTATACTATTCTGTGACTAATAAGCTCACTCACAGTGAATTCCAAATAACTCTACTTTTCCTCAGAATTTATTCTTTTACCATGCTAACTGAAATATCCAGTTCCTACATAAAAGTTTATATATAATTAGCATTTTGAAAGGAAAAGCAAAAAAATAACTCATAATAATGGGTATTGTTATCCTTCGGTTTTACTTTGTTAGGTAAAACATTTATATTTCAACAAAAGGCTTGTGATTTTAAGTTTTATAGCATACTTGAGTATGGGATCTATAGTATTGCCATAGCACAGAAAATCAGTGCTTAGCCTGAGATATTTTTTTCAATTTTTCCCAACAATAAAGCATTGCCTTTGTCATTGGGTGAAAGTGTTTTTGATTTTGGTTCCATAAATGCAAACAGTTTTCATTTACTATCTTCTTAGATAATATTTTGGCTATATTCTTATTGAAAGCTAACTATAACTTTTGTAACTTGTCAGTAATCAATTATGATTCAGTATTAAAATTTTCCTGAATTGAAGAATCAGCTTGATGCCTTGGTAAGCAAAGTGAGACTCCCACCAGTGGTGTCTCTGGGCACAGTCTTTAATCATTTTCTAGCCTGTCTGTTCAGAAGAATAAAAATTTGGATCGCACATACTATGACCTGTCTATTGCTTCATATTTGAATCCAAACATTTTTAATCTGGTAAGAACCTGTATTTTTATTATATATTTTTGAAACTTTCTAAGAGGAGTCATTAATTTTGATACCAATGTTTGTTTCTAAAAAAAAAAGATTAAGTGGTTCTTGATATCCATGGTATACTATAGTTCTGAAGAGAAAAGCATTGTGTCAAAAATATAATCCCTAAATATAACAGAATGTATTACTACCTGGCTCTAGAGTCCTATAATTTTTTTTCTATGTTACAAGGAGTAAGACATTATAGTTTTTAAATTATATGAGATTGTTACTATTATTCTCACTCTATGACACAGAAAATGTTATTAAGGCACAGAGTTCAAGTCTTCTGCTCAAGGTCACATTGTAAGTATGTAGCTAGAATTTGATTCCAACTGGAAATCTAATCCCATGGTATATACAGCCACAATGCTGTCTTACTTCCATTTCTATTATGCTTCACATTATAATGTGGTACACGGGGAATTATAAATGAGTACTTCTGACAATCAAAGCTCTAAAGTTTCAGTATATAGAGATGGCCCTTCTATTGGTTTGTGAAGATATGCTTTACTAAGATAAATCTAGGAGATAGATAATTAGCCAGAGTTGTGATAATGTAATAAATTTTTCCTAAAAGGGTAGCACTGAATGGCCAGATACCATTCATTCCTGTATACATTTATTCAACAAAACTTTATTTTTTATTTCAGAAAAAAACATATATAGTATATTGTACTAGAGCTACAAAACTTTTAGTATAAGACTGCTGGTCCAAGTAATTAAATAATAGCGGAAAAGAAAGAAGCAAAAAACATAAATTATGAATAAATAGACAATTAACAAGTGTCAGAGGTTACCCAACTCCAAATAGACACTAGGGTTTATAATTATAGTTGATTAATTGTGAGGCAGAAATTATTAGTAAAACTTTACCTGTATTCAACCACCATCTACATTTCTTTTCTATTCTAACAACAGAAATGACAATGTTCTTATTACCTTAATAGCAAGGTTGAGTAATAAGATTAATCCAATTTATGAACAATAATCAAAAGTTATTCATATAACATCTTGAACAAAGCATAGAACATGAACTTTCCATGGTCTTTCTTCCCTGACAACAGTGACAAAGTCAATGATGATAGAGGCTACAAGATGAAAGGAGGCTTACCAGCAGATAGAGGGTAGTCTTGTGGAAAACAAGTCCACACTTTATAGATACTACATGAGATGTAATTTACTAGAGCAAATCAGAGATTTGGGGGTTACTTTTACTCAACAGTTCAGTCTAAACTGACTAGAAAAAATGATTACCCTTGTCTTTTGGAATGTTATGCCCATTTTCCAAACAGAAAATGTTCAGAAAAGGATCAAAAGACCATATAAGGATCTTATTTTTCACTTCACAATTATGATTTGCATGAATTTGGGTAAATTGGGGTGGATCAAATGATCACCTCAGAAATGACAGAACTTTATTAGCTATGTTCTTCATTTCTAATAGTTCATGACTACATGAGATATAATATTTGAATATTTGACAATGGTATATATATGAAAATTGTTTTTGAAAGAATGGTATGACCTATACCCCTTAAGCTAGTGAAAGATAAAAAGAGAATTATCTGACTTTGATAACTAACATATTTGTATAAAAAGAGGTAGACAAAAGGACTTTGTAGTATGTTCCAACTCCTTGGTTTGATGAGACATCAATATTGGTTTGAAGTATATTTTTTGGCTAAAGTTATAGAAATATTTTCCCTAAAGACAAATGAATATACTAATTTACTTCCTGTGGAAAATGTTTGGTTAGAGCTTACATTCAGTTATTAAGCATCATGTAATAGCTTATCATGATCTTTGAGTCAAGATTTCTTACAACATTCTTCATAATTTATTACAATGGGTAGGTACATTTATTGCATCCTGTTACATTATTAATAGAATTTTATGAATGACATTATGTCACCAAAATACTTTTACATACATTATTTTTGTAAGATTCTATTCAATAACTTACATTATCTATTTCATAAGTATAAAGAATACAGTAAATATCAAGAAAAATATATTCCTATGAATAAATAAGTCAATTTTTTTCCCTCCTTGGGAAAAGAGAAAATTTACATATTTCAAGTGAGGAAAAGTCTCAATATTCTATCCTCTTCTTCAGAAACATAAGAATGCAATTGTCATAATAGCTGAGAATTTTAGGGTAATGGGTTAGATGGGCCCCCCAAAATGCATATAAAGAAATAAAACTTTTCAGAACTGTAATCTCCTTCCAGCTAAAGGCCGCAATCTCCAGAAAAATCCTAGCTATTTATTCTTCTTCAGGAAAAATGTCTCCAGATGACAGCCACAAAGGAATATATGCAGTGCATTTATTAGAAGTCTTATTTTGTAAGAAAAAGAACTTGCTGTTAGGCATTTTCACGTGTAGCCTTGAGATAATTTAGCTCCTTTTCAAAGGCATTAAGTTTAAGCAGAAATTTTCCTGTCAAGTCTATAAATGAGTCCCTGCTGTTTGTAATATTTTTTCAAAGACTTAAAGTAAAAGAAGAAATATTTTGTTCATTACCTAGAGATGTCAGTAAATATTATTTTCAAGTCACTTATTCTTTATTTTACATTTGACCATAAATGACAAGTAGTAAAAACTGCATTGCTGGGTTTTCACCATGAAATTTTTAAAGACCATATTTAAAGACTTTTCCCTTTGGTTCTTCAAGATGAAAAAGTACGATAGAAGATAGAAAATGAACCATCTGTATCTCTGTTCAGGGGAACAGCTGTCTTTCTTTACTCATGTGAAGCTGAACCATTCAGGTGGTGATGGTGTGGGTGGGTGTGGGTGGCCATATGTTGTGGGAGTGGGGCTGCACCAGAACTCAGGGCTGCTTAACCACTGAGCCACATCTCCAGCCCTTTTTATTTTATTTTACTTTATTTTGTTTTGAGACAGGGATTGCTAAGCTGCTCAGGGCCTTGCTAATTTTCTGAGGCTAACTTTGAACTTGCGATTCTCCAGCCTCAGCATTCTGAGCTCCTGGGATGACAGAAATGTGCCACTACTCCTGGCTTATTATTTTTTTTCTTTATGTTTCAATTAAAAACTAAATTAAAAGAATTTATAAATATGATGACATGTTCAAAATGTTCTATTCTGAGAAAATAACTACACATAATATTATATTTTTTTGTCCTCTATAAGCAAAAATAATTGTTTCATTTTTACCAGAAGTTCTCTATACTTCTCAATATCTGGAATGAAAATAATTAGTGATTTCCAAGAACTTGCCAAATTATGCAAAGAACACTTGTGATTTTGGATGCTATTGCTCATTTAAGTTAATGCCTTAAATTTTGTACGAAATTCATATTTAATTAATAATTCAACTTAAAAAGGCCTCTACTGATATATTTTCCAAAAGACATGTTGTTTTTTTTTTTTTCTTTGCTAATCCAGATTGAGTTTTTAAATTTGATACCTGAGGCTGAATGCAGTTATAAATGAGAGTTAAATGTAAAATTTAAATGACCCAAAACAATTTAGGCTTCAGAGGTGCTTTTTAATCTATGTATTTTTTTAAGTTTTTTAGTTATAATGGACACAATATCTTTATTTTGTTTATTTATTTTTGTGTGGTGCTGAGGATCGAACCCAGTGCCTCACATGTGTGAGGCAAGCACTCTGCCACTGAGCCCCAGAGGTGCTTTTTAAAAACAATAACTCTAAGAAGCACATATTTTAGTTCTGTGAAGAATGTCCTTGGTATTTTAATGAGTCTTGCATTGAATCTTTATATTACTTTTGATAGCACTGCCATTTTGACAGTATTAACTATGCATATCCAAGTACATGGGAGGTCTTTCCATCTTCTAAGGTCTTTTATTATTTCTGTCTTCAGAAGTCTTTCACCTACTTGGTTAAATTTATTTCCAAATTTTTGTTTTTGTTTTTGTTTGGTTGTTATGAATGAGAAATTTTTTTCTAATTCTTTTTTTTTTTTAGCAGATTCATTAATGTAGTAAAGGAGAGTGATAAATTTATGTATACTGATCTTATATACTGTTACTTTGCTAGATTTATCAGCTCTAGAAGTCTTCTGGTGAGGTTTTTCACATCTTCTAAATATAGGAACATATCATCTACAAACAGAGATGATTCAACTTTTTTTTTTATTCATAGTAGTATGTATTACAATTCATACTGCACATATAGAGCATCTTTTTACACAAAACAGTTTGTATACAAAGTGTATTCCTACCATTCAAGTCTTCAACCATGCATTTAGAATAATGATCTTTTCTTTTAATTTCCTTCTCTTGCCTGATTGCTCTGGCTAGAATTTCAAGGACTAAGTTGAATAGCATCGGTGAGAGTGGACATCTTGTCTTGTTATAGTTTTTAGAGGAATCATTTCCAGTTTTTCTCTGTTCAATATTATATTGACCATGGGTTTGTCATATATAGTCTTTACAATGTTGAGGTAAATTAATTTTATTCATAGTTTATCTTTAGTGTTTTCAATATGAAGGAATGCTGGACTTTGTCAAAAGATGTTAATGCATAGATTATCATGTTATTCTTGTTCTTAACTCTAAGTGGCAAATTACTTTTTTTTTTGCATATATTAAACCAATTTTAAATGTCTGGGATGAAATCCACTTGATTGTGGTATACTATTGTCTTAATGTGTTTTTCAATACAGTTTGCCAATATTTTATTTTTTTTGTGTATATTCATTGGAGATACCAATCTGAATTTTTTTTTCCTTGCTATGTCTTTGTCTGCCTTTTATATCAGGATAATGGTGGTTTCACTGAATTAATCTGGCAATGTTCCCTCCCTTTCTATTTCATGTAATATTTGAGGAGGATTGAATTAAATCTCTAAATGTCTAGTTGAACTATACTGAGTATCATACAGTTTTGCACTTTTCTTTTTTGGAGGCTTTGAATAGCTGCTTCAATTCCTTGTTAGATATTGATTGTTAAAATTTTCTATATTCTACCCGTCCGCAGGAAGGAGAGACCCAGCAGCCATTTGCCTGGCCTCCAGGGCCCAGAGTAGCATCTCCCTGCTGCACGCTGGGCCAGACCTGGGGAAGGGCTTCCTCCACTCCCGCCAGGAGTGCGACCTACCCAGCTGTGACCAGAGCCAGAGGTAGGCACCCGCCTGCCCAGAAAGAGAGACCCAGCCGCCAGTTTGCCTGGCCTCCAGGGCCCGGAGTGGCAGCTCCCTGCTACTGCACGCAGGGCCAGACCTTGGGAAGGGCCCCCTCTACTCCTGGGGGTTGTGTGACCTGCCCAGCTGCGACCAAAACAAGAGGTAGGCACCTGTACGCCCGCCTGGAAGGAGAGACCCAGCTGCCAGTTTGCCTGGCCTCCAGGGCCCAGAGTGGCAGCTCCCTGCTGCTGCACAAAGGGTCCAACCTGAGCATAAGCCCCCTCACTCTTCCACTGTGCCATTCTGCAACTGGCCAAAGGTGCAGCCTTGACTCCAATAACAGGACTGCTGACTGGACATGATCCGAGTCAATTGGCTTAAACTGGAAGGGAAAAAAGAAGGGCTTCCAAGGGTCCATTTTGTTTGAGACTTGTTCCTGGGTTCAACATTTTTCTTTTTGTTTGTTTGTTTGTTTAGTTGTTTCTTAGGGGGTTTTTTGTTTGTATTTGCTTTGTTTTTGTTTAGATTGACAGTGTGTTTGTTTGCTTCTGCTCCTCTTTTCTTTTGTCTTTTCTTCCTTCTCACTTTTGTATTTTATCTTCTTCCTTCATCTTCCCTATTTACACCCTGCCATTGCATACTCAACAGAGGCAAAAATAAGTTATACCGAGAAATTGGAATTTTTAGAATGGGAACAATAGAAATATATAGCAAAGTGGTGTTATATATAGTTTATTCTCTATTTTCTAGACTCTCTCTCTCTCTCCTCTCTCTTACACTAATTTCTACTCCTTGGTCATTTTCTTCTTCTTCTTCTTCTTCTTCTTTTTATTTTTTTTCTTTTCCATCTTTATTTCTTCTCTCAAACGCTGCATAAGTTAGGTTTATATATAAATTAGTCTTTCCACCTAATCATTCACTCCATTCACTTTCCTCTCTCATCTGCTGATACTAAACCACTTCCATAGAACTCTCTTTTCATACTTTCTAAGAAAGAAAAAGTCAATACACTCACTTCCTTCTTCCTAAACATATCACCTCTGTGTCCATTACTTGAAACTATTAAACCCCATCAAAAGCATACAGAGTAAATTGGAAACAATATTTGGGTTAACTAAATCTGTACATTGTGATCAAACTGGGATTCTCTGAATAGAAAGTGTTTGATTTTAAAGTGTAAAGGAAATATAAGGGGATCTGATAGCATTTTACTACAGGAGCAACGTAAGGTTTTAAGGTAAAATAAAAATAGTCAAGGTCCCACAGTGCAGAAAGAATAGACGCACAAGCAATATGAAGAAACAAGGGAAGAAAGTGACACAAACAAATCAATATACCTCCTCAGTAGATTCCACAGCAAGCACAGTTGGTGAAATGCCAGAGATGGAATTTAGAAATTACATATTCCAAATACTTGTGGAACTTAAGAATGAACTAAAATATGAGATGAGGGAGCAAATACAGGTGGCGAAAGATCATTTTGACAAATAACTTCATAAACAAATACAGGAAGTAAAAGATTACTTCAATAGGGAGATAGAGGCTCTAAAGAGAAACCAAACAGAAATTCTGGAAATGAAAGAAGCAATAAACCAAAATAAAAGCTCGATCGAAAGTATCACCAACAGAGTAGATCACTTGGAAGAAAGAACCTCAGACAATGAAGACAAAATATGTATCCTAGAGAAAAATCTAGATTACAGAGCAAAAATGGTAAGAAACCAAGAACAGAACATTCAAGAATTATGGGATAACATAAAAAGACCAAACTTCAGAGTGATTGGGGTAGAGGAGGGGGCAGAGTTTCAAGCCAAAGGAATGAGTAATTTATTTAATGAAATAATTACAGAAAATTTTCCAAACTTGAGGAATGAATGGGAAAACCAAGTTCAAGAGGCTTACCAAACACCAAACATACAAAATCACAACACATCCACACCAAGGCAAAGTATAATGAAAATGTGTAATATACTGAGCAAGGAGAGAATACTAAAAGCCACAAGAGAAAGGAAGCAGATTACATATAGGGGGAAACCAATCATACTATGTTCAGATTTTTCTACCCAGACCTTAAAAGCAAGAAGATCCTGGAATAGCATATTTCAAGCTCTGAAAGAAAAGGGATGTCAACCAAGAATCTTATATCCAGCAAAATTGAGCTTTAGATTCGAAGACGAAATAAAACCTTCCACGACAAGCAAAAGTTAAAGGATTTCACATCTCGAAAGCCAGCACTTCTGAACATCCTGGGCAAAATTTTTTCATGAAGAAGAAGAGAAAAATAACAACAAAAATCAACAAAGGGAGATATTAAACTAAGGGAAATACCAACCAGAAGAGTAACCAAATCAAGCTAAAGATTGTAATACAAATAAAAATGGATGGGAATAAAAATCAAATCTCAATAATAACCCTGAATGTTAATGGCCTAAACTCGCCATTCAAAAGACACAGATTATCTGAATGGATTAAAAGAAATGACCCAACAATTTGCTGTCTCCAAGAAACACATCTCATAGAAAAAGACATAGGTAGACTGAAGGTGAAAGGCTGCAAAAAGTCTTATCACTCACATGGCCTGTGGAAGCAAGCAGGGGTTTCCATTCTCATTTCAAATAAGGTAGACTTCAAGCCAAAACTAATCAAAAGGGACAAAGATGGATATTTCTTACTACTTAAGGGAACCATTCATCAACAGGATATAACAATCATAAATCTATATGCCCCAAATAATGGAGCACCTACCTTCATCAAACAAACTCTTCTCAAGTTCAAGAGTAAAATTGACCACAACACAGTTATTCTAGGGGACTTCAACACACCTCTCTCACCAATGGATAGATCATCTAAACAAAAGCTAAACAAAGAAATCTTAGGCCTCCTTAAAACAATTAATAACTTAGACCTAATGGACATATATAGAATATTTCATCCCTCAGTAAAAGAATACACATTTTTCTCAGCAGCACATGGCTCCTTCTACAAAATAACCATATATTATGTCACAAGGCAACTCTCAGCAAATACAAAAAAATAGAGATACTACCCTGTATTCTATCAGATCATAAAGGGATGAAATTGGAAATCAACGACAAAACAAGGAATAAAAAAACTACTCCAACAAGTGGAAGCTAAACAACATGCTACTGAATGAACAAGGGGTTGAAGAAGACATCAAAAAGGAGATAAAAAATTCATAGAGGTAAATGAGAACACAGATACAACATATAGAAATCTCTGGGACACTATGAAGGCAGTAGTAAGAGGAAAATTCATTGCACTGAGTTCATTCCTTAAAAGGAAAAAAAAAAAAAAAAAAAAAAAACAACAACAAATAAATGACTTAACATCACACCTCAAAGCACTAGAAAAAGAAGAACAGATCAACACCAAGAGCAGCAGAAGACAGGAAATAATTAAAATCAGAGCAGAAATTAATGAAATTGAGACTAAGGAAACAATTCAAAGAATTGACAAAACTAAAAGTTGGTTCTTTGAAAAAATAAACAAAATTGACAGACCCTTAGCAAAACTAACGAAAAGAAGAAGAGAAAAAACTCAAATTGCTAACATTTGTGATGGAAAAGGGAATATCACAACAAACACCTCAGATATACAGAAGATAATTAGAAATTACTTTGAAAACTTGTACTCTAATAAAATAGAAAATACTGAATGCATTCACAGATTTCTAGAGTCATATGATTTGCCTAAACTGGATCTGGAGGCTAAACACAATTGAAACAGATCAATTACAAGTGAAGAAATAGAAGATGTCATCAAAAAGCTACCAACAAGGAAAAGTCCAGGACCTGATGGGTTTACAGCCGAGTTCTACAAGACTTTCAAAGAAGATCTAATATCAATGCTCTTCAAACTCTTTCAAGAAATAGAAAAAGAAGGAGCTCTTCCAGACTCTTTCTATGAGGCCAATATTACAATAATTCTAAAGCCAGGCAAAGACACATCCAAAAAAGAAAACTTCAGGCCAATATCTTTAATGAACATAGATGCAAAAATCCTCAACAAAATTCTGGCAAATTGGATACAAAAACATATCAAAAAGATAGTGTACCATGATCAAGTGGGGTTTATTCCAGGGATGCAAGGCTGGTTCAACATTCAGAAATAAATAAACATAATACATCACATCAATAGACTTAATGATAAAAATCATATGATTATCTGAATAGATGCAGAAAAAGCATTTGACAAAATACAACACCCCTTTATGTTCAAAACACTGGAAAAACTAGGAATATCAGGAACATATCTCAACATTATAAAAGCTATTTATGCAAGGCCCAGAGCTAACATTATCTTAAATGGAGAAAAAATTGAAAGCATTCCCTCTAAAAAATGGAACAAGATAGGGATGCCCCCTTTCACCACTGCTATTTAACATAGTACTAGAAACTCTGGCCAGAGCAATTAGACAGAAGAAAGAAATTAAAGGGATCCAGATAGGAAAAGAAGAGCTCAAATTAGCACTATTTGCTGATGACATGATAATCTACCTAGAAGACCCAAAAAACTCTACCAGGAAACTTTTAAAACTAGTAAATTAATTTGGCAAAGTAGCAGGATACAAAATCAATACCCATAAGTCAAAGGCATTTTTGTACATCAGTGACAAAGCCTCTGAAAGGGAAATGATGAAAACTACCCCATTTACAATAACATCAAAAAAAAACTGGGAATCAACTTAACGGAAGAGGTGAAAAACCTATATAACAAAAATTATAGAACACTAAAGAAAGAAATCATAGAAAAACTCAGAAAATGGAAAGACCTACATTGTTCTTGGATAGGTAGAGTCAATATTGTCAAAATGTCCATACTACCAAAGGCATTATACAGATTTAATGCAATTCCAATAAAAAGTCCAATGTCATTTTTCAAAGAAATAGAAGAAGCAGTCATGAAATACATCTGGAAAAATAAGAGACCCAGAATAGCCAAAGCAATCCTGAGCAAAAAAGTGAAGCAGGGGGCATCACCATACTGGACTTTAAATTATACTATAGAGCAATAGTAACAAAAACAGCATGGTATCGGCACCAAAACAGACTGGTGGACCAATGGTACAGAATTGAGGACACAGAGACTAATACATATAAGTTCAGCTATCTTATATTAGTCAAAGGTGCCAAAAATGTACAGTGGAGAAAGGATAGCCTCTTCAACAAATGGTGCTGGGAAAACTGGAAATCCATATGCAACAAAATGAAATTAAACCTTTATCTCTCACCATGCACAAAACTCAATTCAAAGTGGATCAAGGACCTAGGAATTAGACCAGAGACAATACGTCTAATAGAAGAAAAGGTAAGCTCCAGTTTCCAACATGTGGGATTAGGCCCCAAGTTCCTTAATAAGAATCCTGTAGCGCAAGAATTATTACCAAGAATTAATGAATGGGATAGATTTAAACTAAAAACCTTCTTCTCAGCAAAAGAAACAATCAGTGAGGTGAATAGAGAGCCAACTACTTGGGAACAAATATTTAATACATGCACATCAGATAGAGCACTAATTTCTAGAATATATAAAGAACTCAAAAAACTTAACTCCAAAAAATAAAAACAAATAACCCAATCAATAAATGGGCTAAGGAATTGGAAATACACTTCTCAGAAGAAGATACACATTTAATCAACAAATACATGAAAAAATGCTCAACATAGCTGGCAATTAGAGAAATGCAAATCAAAACTACTCTAAGATTTCATTTCACTGCAGTCAGAATGGCAGCTACTAAGAACACAAACAATAATAAATGTTGGAGAGGATGTGGGGAAAAACGCAAACTCATACATTGTTGGTGGGACTACAAAATGGTGCAACTGCTATGGAAAGCAGTATGGAGATTTCTTGGGAAAATGGGAATGGAACCACACTATGACCCAGCCATCCCAATCCCTGGGTCTATTTGCAAAGGACATAAAAAAACATCATATTACAGTGACACAGCCACTTCAATGTTTATAGCAGCAAAAATCACAATAGCTAGGTTGTGGAACCAACCTAGATGTCTCTCAGTAGATGAGTGGATAAAGAAAATGTGGTATATATACAAAATGGAATTTTACTCAGCAATAAGTGAGAATAAAATAATGGCATTTGCAGGTAAATGGATGAAGTTGGAGAATATAATGCTAAGTGAAATTAGTAAGTCTCAAAAATCCAAATACCGAATGTTTTCTCTGATATAAGGAGGCTAGTTCACATTGTTGTTGGATGAGTGTACACAGGATTAGAGGAACACTAGAATGGGCAAATGAAAGGGAGGGGAAGGGAGGGAGCAAGCGGGAAGGGAAGGGGGGGAATAAAAAAAAATTGGTTGTTGAATGAGATGGATATCATTATCCTAAATGTATGATTGAAGATCTGAATGGTACATATATACTTTGTATACAAGCAGTTGTATGTAAAAAGATGCTATACTTGTGCATTATGAATAAGTAAATAAATAACTAAATTAAAAAAAAATTTCTATATTCTCATAGTTCAATTTCAGTTGGTCATACATCTCTAGGAATTTGTCAATATATTCAAGATTTTCTAGTTTATTGGAATATTAATTTTCAAATATTTTCTAACAACATTCTGGATTTCAAAGTTTCTATAATAATATCTACTCTTTCATCTCTGATTTTGTTGATTTGGGTCTTCTCTTTCCTTTGGTTAGTCTGCCTAAGTGTTTATCAATCTTGTTAATTTTTTTGAAAGAATCAACTCTTCATTTCATTGATGCTTTGTGATTTTTTTATTCTTAATTTCATTAATTTGGACTCCGGTTTTAATTATTACTTGTCTTCTACAGATTTTGGTACTAGTTTTTTTCTTCTAGGAACTTTATGTGTAATATTACATCATTTATTTGATATCTTCCCATTTTTTTAATATAGAAATTCAGTCTATAAACCTTCCTTTTAGAACTGCTTTCATTCTTTCCCAGAATTTTTGATATGTTGTATCTCTATTCTCATTTGTTCCTAAGAACTTTTTAAAAAATTCTCCCCTAATTTTTTCTGTGATCCATTCCTCATTCAAAAGTGTATAATTTAAGCCGGGCGCGGTGGTGCACGCCTGTAATCCCAGAACTTTGGGAGGCTGAGACAGGAGGATCACGAGTTCAAAGCCAGCCTCAGCAATGGCGAGGCACTTAGCAACTCAGTGAGACCCTGTCGCTAAATAAAAAAATACAAAAAAAGGTCTGGGGATGTGACCCAGTGGTTGAGTGCCCCTGAGTTCAATCCCCGGTACCAAAAAAAAAAAAAAAAAAAAAAAGTGTATAATTTAATCTCCATGTGTTAGAATGTTTTTTTGTTTCTTGTCATTGATTTCTAATTTCAGTTCATTATGATCTAATCAGATAAAAGGAATTATTTCTGATTTTTTTTGTATTTGATAAAATTTGCTTTATGGCCTAAAATGTGATCCATTATAAAGAAAGTTTTCTGTGATGTTGATAAGAAAATAAATTAGGTTGTCAATGGATGAAATATTCTACAGATGTTTTTAGGTCCATTTTATTAATGGTATTTTTTTTTTTTTTTTTTAGCTCTGTAGATTCTTTAGTTAGTTTATGTATGGATGACCTACTTAATGGTGTGGGAAATGTGTTGAAATTACCTAGTATTTTTGTAGTATAGTCTATTTGGTTCTTTATATTTAGAAGGGTTTGTTTTATTTACATAGCTGTACCTTGTTTTAGGGTATATTTATAATCATTACATCTTGTCAGTGAGTGCTTCCCTTAGCCTATATGAAGTGACCATTTTTGTCTCCTTTGATAAATTTTTCTCTAAATCTACTTTGTCTGATATGAGAATTGCTACCTCTGCTTGCTTTTGGTTCCAATGCATGGTATATCTTTTCTCATCCTTTCACAGTTAGTCTATAGCTGTCTTTGCCTGTAAGGTGAGTCTCTTATAAACAACATATAGTCTCTTATAAACAACTACAAGACCACATTTGGTCTTGCTTTTAAATTTAATCTGCCTATCTATGTCTTTTCAATGGAGAGTTTAGAACATTTCCATTCAATGTTACTTTGAAAAGATGATTTATGATTACTGAAATTTTGATTTATTTCCAAAGTTTAATTCAGACATGATTCTCTTTAATTGACTGTTTTCCTAGGGCAACTCTTGCCTATACTTGTTTTCATTTTTGCATGAAATAATTCATTGAGTATGTTTTGTAGTGTAGGATTAGTGGTTATGAATTCTTTTACTTTATGCTTATCTTGGAATGTTTTTATTTCAACTTCAATTCTGAAGGATAGTTTTTTCTGAATATAGTAATATTATTTGGCACATATGTTCTTTCAGGGCTAGGTACATATTATTCCAAGACCTCTTGGCTTTTAAGGTCTTATTAAGAAATCAGTTGAAATTCAAATTGGTTTACCTCTAAATGTGACTCATTTTTCTCTTGCAGTCTATGAAATTTGTATGGAAGAATAAGAAACCCAGAACAGCCAAAACAATCAAGAGCAAGAAGAGTGATATTAAATGCATTACAATACCACAGCCCAAATTATACTACAGAGCTATACTATAGTAACCAAAACAGTATGGTATTGACACCAAAACAGACATGATGATAAATGGAATATGATAGAGGACACAGAGATAAATCTACTTAAATATGGTCATCTGATACTTGAAAAAAAAGCCAAAAACATTTTGGAGAAAAGTGATTTTTTAACAAATGGTTCTGGGAAAACAGGTTATGAATTTTAGAGTAAAGTGATTAGATCCTGTTGGGCATAGGCCTGTAATCCCAGTGGCTTCAGAGGCTGAGGAAGGAGGATAGCAAGTTCAAAGCCAGCCTCAGCAAAAGTCAGGTATGCAGAAATTCGGTGAGATTCTGTTTTTAAATAAAATACAAAAATAGGGCTGAGATGTGGCTCAGTGGTCCAGTATCCCTGAGTTCAATCCCCACTATCCCAAAACAAAACAAAACAAAACAAAAAAAAATGAAGAAAAAGAAAAGAAACTAGATCCTCATATCTTTCACTACTCAAAGCAGATCAAAAACCTAGGAATTCTAGGTATTAGACCAGAAAATCTGTAACTGCTAGAAGAAAATTTATTGGTGCAGGCACTGGCTTTCTTAAAGTGACTGCTGAAGTGCGAAAAATAAAAACAAAAATTGGTAAGTTTGATGGCATCACATTAAAAAGCTTCTCCACAGTAAAGGAAACAATTTATAGTATGAAGAAAGAGCCTACTGAAAGGGAGTAGTTATTTTCCTACCTGCTCCTCAGGAGATTAATATCCAGAATATATAAAGAACGAAAAACCCTAAAAGCATTCAGCACATAAAGAAATTAATAAAAGGGCAAAAACCAAAACAGACATTTCTTGAAAGAAGCAGCAAAAATGGCCAAAAAAAATATGAGAAATGGTCAACAGTTTTACCAATCAAAGAAATGCAAATCAAACTGCTTTGCGATTTTATCTCATTTCAGTCAGAATGGAGATCATCATGAATACAAATAATAAGAAAATGCTGGTGAGGAAGTGTGAAAAATGATACACGCATACATTGTTTGTGGGACTGCAAGTTAGTACAAAAACTCTGAAAAACAGTGTGGAGATTCCGCAAAAAACTGAGACTGGAGACACTGTATGACCTAGCTATCCCACTCTTTAGTATATACCCAAAGGATCTAAAATCAGTATACTACAGCCGCATCAATGTTTATAGCAGTCCAATTCATAGTAGTCCAGATTCCTAATAACAGATGAATGGATAAATAAAATGTCGGGTGTTTGTGTGTGTGTGAAGTTTTATTCAGTCATAAAGAAGAATGAAATTATGGCACTTACTAGAACTTGAGAATATCATATTAATTTAAATACACCAGATCCAGAATGACAGGGGTCAAATATTATCTCTCATATGTGGAAGCTAGGCCAAAGTAAAGAAAAAAAGTCAATATTCTATGAAACAAGAAGAAAGATCAGTGTAGAAGAGAAAGGGAATTTAGAAGAAGGTATGAGAAGTCCGTGGAATGAAACTGACCATCACTTTCCTATGTATGTATGTGAACATGCCACAGTGATTTCACCTTTATTTATATCAACGCTTCACTAATTGAAAAAAAATGTAAATACATATAGGAAATGCCAGTAGTGTAGAGGAAAAAAAATCACTGGGAGTGAAAGGGGTGAGAGAAAGTACTGGGGACTGAATTGGAGCTAATTATATTCCTTGCATGTATAATTATTTTAAAATGAACCCCAATGTTATGTGTAATTATCATACACTAATGAAATATTAATGAAAAGAACAGATCCAATCTACCTTTATGTATGTAATTACAAAGTAGAAGTAAAACTTTAAAAGAAAAACCTTTCTAGTGCTTGGTAATTTAATGGAAATCATGTATATATTTTATCTAAAATTCATTTTAATATTCCATTTATTTTAAGATTATTTCAGCAAAAGGAAAATGTAAAACTACTTGCTTATTTTAGAAAATGCATATAATAACATTTTAAACTTAAATTCAGTGCTTTGTAACATCTTTTTCTGGCCAGTGTCTTCTGAGAAATATTCTTCTGTCCTTTTAGCTCTATAAGTGTTTCACTGAGATATAGTTTCAAATGTTGAGGAGTAAGTTATATCTCCTGAAGAAATGTAGGACATGCAGCATAAAAACAAGAAAGAAAAAGTGAGTGGTAAATTTGTTCTTAGAGCCTAACTATAAACTTTTAATCCCACGTAATTGGAAGGCTAAGGCAGAAGAATTACAAATTAGAGGCCAGCCTGGGGCAAAATATTGAGACCCTATCTCAAAATAAAAATTATAAAGGCTGGAGACATAGCTCAGTGGTAGAGCACTTGCCTAAGATGCAAAGAGTCCTAAGTTTTATCCCCACGATAAAAAAAGAAAAACAATGAAAGAAGGAAGCAAGCAAAGGAGAAACTACAGAAAATGATAAATCTTTATTGAATAGATTAGATTTTCTGTGATTCTTTGATGAAAGATGATGCTGTAATGGGTGTTTTTGACAGAAACCAAATAAAACTTATTATAGTCAATTTATTTACAAAAGGACACCCAAGATCTTTAAAATTACATTATTCAATTTAAGTTTAATCAGTAGTTATACCAGGTACATCATCATCTTGAGTGTTATTTTTATTTATTCAGTACTAATTATCTAGGGTGTATGTTTTCTGTCACCATCTGACAAATAACTACAAGTTTAGGAACTTAAAATAAACTTATCTTCTGACAGTTTTTGTGGGTCAGAAATGTGAGTACAGGTTAGCTGGTCCTTAGCTTGGTGTCACCAGACTGACTGATCAAGGTGATATGGCTGAAGATAAGGAATTCACCTGTGACTGGGGGGTCCTCTCTCAAGAACACTGCTGGTGGCAGATTGCATCCTTTCTCTAGTTCTTAAGTTATAGCCAAGTTTTCCTCTAATGATGATGCCTCCCATTATCCAGCAGTGTGGATCACCAGATCTGGATTCCTTTATGTGATGTCCTTTAAGTAGAACACATTCTCTAATCTTTCAATTAGTCTGCTTCCCTATGTTCTCCCCGCAAAATGTTGTTCCCTAATGTCTCCTCACTTGATGCATAGGTGGGGAAAAGGATAACAAGAATGTATAGGCTTCTATCTTCTTAGCAATTTCTTTTAAATTTTATTTTCTTTGATTCATCTCATCACTCCATAGACTGTGAATGTTATTGCTTCTATTCAACACCTTTTCCTATTTTTGTTAGCTGTTTCACAATAATTTCCATGCCAGGGTCTGTTATTCATCACAACTAACCTGCAAAGTACTAGTGGTTTGCACAAGATAAAAGCTAATATATTTTCTCACACAAAAAAAGAAAGAAAAAAAAAAAAAAGGAATACATTGGTTAATTGCCACTGAAATTGTTACTCTTCAGACATTAAGGAGCCAGGTTCCTTTAATCTTTGTGTTTTGTTATTCCTAGTGTTCACCTTGTTCATTATCTCAGAGTCATAGAATTTAAAACTTCAAGGGAGTTTACAGCACAACTGTATATGAAGTCCTTAACAACTGGTTGGTGAGTGACTGACTGCAGGAATGCCTGCATAGAAGATCAAAAAAGTTAGTATTTTTCCTGAAGTATTTAACCAAATGTTAACATTAGATGGCATTGATACTGGCAGATATTTGATTTAAAAAATAAACAAGCCCTAATATGTTAATAAATATATTTAAAATATGAAACTGTCATAACCTGCACACTGAAAAAAGAAATCTTTTTGTCCAATTTGTACTCATAGTTCCAAAAGTAATGATTAGTTCCTGAATTTGCATATTCTTTAAAGGTTCTGGTGAATATATCAGTGTCAAATAAAAGTATTCTCATTAAAAGTAGATGAGTGAATATAAATTAGACATCTCTTATTTTTAGCTATTGTCTTTGTAGTCCTAATTTACAATTACTACCATTATTCATGATAGTCATATCTAGGCGATTTTGATTTTTAAGCTGTTATTTTCTAGTTTGAATTTTACATTAGTACCTTGCATTTTTAAAAAAACAATAATGAATAATTTGAGAGTTTAAAGGTATATAAACTAACAATTATTTTAAGTAAATTTTTAAAAATCTTTGAATCTCATATCTTTATGTCAACTTAAACTTATTCATCTTTATATGATACATATGATATTTTCACATTTCAAGATAATTGGTAAAAACTCCTTATATTTCATCTATATTTGCATGACATTAATAGAATGAAAAAAAAAACACCAAACATAAATCTTGTATATTTCAAACTATAACAGCATTTAGGAAATATTTGTAGGAAATGTTTCAAATACACTCCTTTTTCCCCACCATGAGCACATTAAGTTCTTTAGAGTGCCTAAAACATGACAGTGAGACTTCTTGTGTTGCTCCAGGCATTTCAGGCAATTCACTTGGTATTTTGTTGTGCCATGTACATGTTGAGAATCTGTTCCTGTGTTTGAGTTTTATCTTTTCCTTTCTTATTTGAGAATCATAAATAAAATATTCAGGAGAAAACAAAGAGGAAAAAGGCAGCAAAAGACATACCTTTTAACAAAATGGTTCCTTTTTTTAAAAAAGAGAAAGTAAAAGAATGCTTTTTATATCTATTTTCTATATTTTTAAAATGAAAGTTTTCTTAGCTTCTTAAAGAATTTGCATAATTAGAAATATTTCCTTATTTTGAATACAGAAAAATTCAACTCATTAAAAAGGAGATATTTCTTTATTGATAAATTGTTTTATTGCTCCCTTCCAAAATGCCTACAAGATATACAAGAACTCAATGATCACAAGTACAGTGCATAACTAGTATATGGGTATAGTTGGAGACAAATTTTGTCAAGTTAACATCTGAGGAAAACATTTGTCATTACAGAGTCTAAATAATTGCCTATGGTAAGCAGCTTTTTGAAAAGAAAAATTATTTCAAAATTTCAAAGTTTGCTGTGTGCATGCATGAATATATCACAATGTATTCCATTTTTATATATAACTATAACTTACTATTTGGAAATAAAAAAATAGAAGAAAGACCAATAGAGTAGAGGAAGGAAATCACAGGAATGGAGGAGAGAAGGGAAAGAGGAAGTACTAGGGATTGAAATGGAGCAAACTATGTATTATATGCATTTGTGAATATGAAATGAATACCACTATGATATATAATTATAATGCACTAATACAGAATCATAGAAAATGGAGCTGGAGTTGTGGCTCATGGTATAGTGCTTGCCTAGCATGTGTGAGGCACTGGATTCCATTCTCAGCACTGCATATAAATAAATAAAATAAAGGTCTATTAAAAACTAAAAAAAAGATTTTAAAAAATCTTAGATACATGTAACAAAGTTAAAGATACATGTGATAATATCAAAATTTAGAAATTATGCTTATTTTAGAACATACTTTTATGCATATTACATAAAACACTTTCAAATTTAATGAAAACTAACGCAGAATATAACACATTAAGTCTAAAGAAAACAACTATTTTTATACAGAAAAAACTCTTGAGAAAAATTCACATGGTTTGAAGTACTACAATTGACTGAAATTACCACAGTTAAATGCTAAGAATGACATGGCAAACTCTTGTTTGTGTCAAATAAAGCCCTCACAGGAATTATTTTCTCCAAGCTGTTTTGTATTCTCTAGCTGCATAAATTTTTGTTTCAATAGCCAGTTGGTTCTAACTGAAAGATGTCCTTAGCTTTCCATTCTAGCCTATGGGTTAATTTAGTTTGTAGTGAATCTATACAGAGCTGTCCTATTCATAACCCTTTTATTCAGAACTTTGATTTATGATTTGAATTAGAAACTGAAATGTGAATGGCTTCCACACAAATTCAGTGCCTGAATGCAGTAGGAACAGCTCAGTCAAGCACTAGAACTTGCACTTTCAAAATAGTCATCAAAATGCCAATTATTCAATCCAATAAACAACAAGCAAGACAGGAAAATTATTCATATGAGAAGCTAGTCTGATGAAAGTCAATTTACAGAATAGAACAATAAAAGTCTGCAATAGACCTTTATACAAAATCCTCAGTAGATTAACATATTCTGTGCTTCATACAAATATGAATATTTTAGCATTCAAAACCACTTTGACAACAAAACCAATCATGCCTTTTGAAGTTTCGTTATTCTCTTTGGTTTCCAGACTTCCTCATCCAACCTGCTGTTTTCATTTTTCATCATGTAATCTTTCATATGATTACATTTCTTAATGTCTCCTAGAATACTTTCTCATTTCCCCTGCTATCTCTTGACAACCCTTTTGCCACATTTAGGCATGTCATTCTTTATTTTATGTGCACCATGTTAACGTGCACCATCCTGTACTTCATATGTAGTATAGAGACTAAAAGTTTGTTGACCTAAATAATTCAGAGGAAGTGAGTGTCCTATTAGCAGTATAATATTTTGGCCACAAGTTAAAATCTTTCCTTGAATGTCATTCTTCATGTCTCAAATAAATTTATGTTCCCCAAAATACATATTCATATATATATATATATATATATATATATATATATATATACACACACACACACATACATATGTATATGTGTGTATATATGTACAAGTATATACATTCATGAAAAGGTTTGTAATTCATAGAAAAATTTAGATAATTTTAGTAGCAAAGAACATTTGTCTAACTCTTAACACAGTAGAGAATTTACTGGAAATCTTTTATCTTCTAAACCCCATTTTTTCAGTTCTTAAATATTTCAGGGACTACTTTCTAAACAGTATTCACAAACAAGTTTAGTTAAATACCATTAGTATTTGGCAATTTCGTCTTTTGCTCTATGGAGTTTTGTGCAACTTAATACACAAAAAGGTAACTGCAGGCACCATCCTGCTTTATCTTCCAAACCATTGATATCATACTCTGCCAAATTATCATAGATTGTGGTCACTAGTTTCAGAAACAATGTGGGTCTTAATACTATTAGCTTTGACTCTAACACTTATTGATTCAGAGTGAATTGTAGTGTACTAATACCAAGGAACATTTAACCCTGTTTGTTAAAGAAAGAGCAATACTTAAAATCTCACCTTTGTTCTATAGTCTTGTAGTAATTAGAATTCAGATTTGCAACAACAAAGTCTGAGTGGTTGATTAAGTATCTAAAGAACTGAAGGCGATATGTGGTACCTCACAGATTTGTTGAGAAGTTTGGAAAAGAAGGCTGAAGACTACAAAATGTTCCAAAGCAGCAATAAACTTATATTTAAGAAAAATGCTGCTCTTCTTGCTCAGTAGAACGACTTACTGGAGTTTTTCATTGCTTTTACTAAAGCAAAAGCAACCAGGTTTTGTACTCTCTGGTACTGTGAGAAGAGATAGAGGAAAGACAGAGAGAAAAGAGATAGAAAAGGAAAGGGATGGGCTGGGGTTGTGGCTCAGCAGTAGAGCGCTCATCTAGCACGTGCACGGCCCCGGTTCAATCCTCAGCACCACGTACAAATAAACACATTGTGTACAACTAAAGCAAATAAATAAATATTTAAAAATGAAGAATAAGAAAAGGAAAGGGAGACAGAATGAGAGAGAGAGAACAAGCCAGAGAGCAATCTCCATCCTTTGTCCTTGAGTCAGTCTGATGTACATATATCTGACTGACAAAGCTAAGGTTATGTGTTTGTGCCTCAGCTACAACGTAAGCTGAGAAAATGAATTTGTAGAATGTCTTAGATTTTATAGGTGAAAATAATATACTTCATTATCTATATTCATCAACTTGGATATTACTAAACATTTAATGACCCTCACTGTTTCAGTGGCCAAAGGAAATAACAAATAATATATCACAATACACAGGAAACATCTTCTTTATTGCTTTCATTTGTATTTCAGTGCTTCCTAGAGAAAGGATTTGAGAACAGTTATTCCCACCTAAATTCGACAATGTTCCTGTTAATAGTAGGATAAAATAATCCGAATTACAGGCTTAATACTCTGCTCAATATCACTCATTCCATATCATGCAAAATCATTGTTTTTAAAACAACCACATGTATCTCCTGTTATTTGTTTATAATGTGTTCTTTCTCTGTAGACTCTAAGATTCTTACTCAGTTTTCTAGTATGGTCCTTGCTCAGTTGCACTCTCTATGCATACTAACAGTGAATAAGGATATGTTCAATTACACCATGTTACAAATGATATCTTAGCTTAATGATTATTTAGGCATGTTTCATGACTGAAATATGCATTATGTTGATGACAGGATAAATGATTGACATAATTTTGAGTTTTTCCTTCATTTATATTTTCTCACCCTTCCAGCAATATAATTTTGAGAAAGTATGTATGTGTACATGCAGAAAATTATTAGAGGCAATTTTTTTATTTTTATTTTTTTTTAATTCTAAGTTGCTTTATATGACAGCAGAATGCATTACTTTTAAGTAGCTGCTAAGATGGGAGCAATCACAGGTTTCCCAATTGGAAATATTATAATGTGTGTGTGTGTGTGTGTGTGTGTGTGTATATATATATATATATATATATATATATATGTATATGTATATGTATAAATATATATGATAATAAGAACAAATAAAGGAAGAAAGATGGAAGGATATTTAGCAAAGTTAGTTACTAATAACCATGTCAACTCATCAAATAAAATAATATTCTGAGAAATTTAAAGATTGCTATGGTAAAAAAATTTTCATGTCAAATTTGCTTATCTGTATTGAAGAAACGGGTTAAAAATCTACAATGTAGGATAAAGGTGAGTGCATAGTTAGTAAATTTAATTATATTTAGGCCCTTTACCTCAGCCAGTCTAGTGGTTTACCGAACTCTTTATCTAGTTACACTGTTTTAAATTTACTTTGCTTTTCTCAATCTTATGCCATAAAGAGCTGTACTTTGAGCACAAGGCAGGCAATGAGTTTTCAAATGTCATTTCCATTTTTTGTTCCTGTTTTTTTGTTGTTGTTGTTGTTGCTGTTTGTTTGTTTGTTTTTGAAGCTTCTTGCCTATCACAAAATATAAGGTAAATTATTTTCTCAAAATGAGACCTGTATTCAACAACTGGTAAGCATCTCCTCTCATCACGGGCTACAAGCTACAGAAGTAAGAACAATAGCATAGCAGGGCTAGAAACAGATGGAGGACTTAAATTTGAAATCATCTTTCCTGCAGGTGAGAAGATACTTACTAAGGAACTAAATAGAATCCTAAAGCCCTCTTATAGGAAATACAGCCACTGGGAATATCTTCAGAGATAGTCACTTGTAATGCTGTTATGGTTTAGATATGAGGTGTTCCCAAAAGCTCATGTAAGACAATGCAAGAATTTTTAGGGGTGAAATCATTGAATTATAAGAGGTGTAACCTGATCAGTAGATAAACCAATAATATGGATTATCTGGGTGTAACTGTAGGCTAGTAAGGTGTGAATGGAGGAAATAGATCACTGGGGGTGTGCCTTTGGGGCTTATATTTTGTACCTGAGCAGTGACGTTCTCTCTCTTTCTGTCTGCTTCCTGGTTGCCATTCTTGAGTTACTTTTCTCTGCCGTGCCCTTCTGCCATGATATTCTGCCACACCTTAAACCCAGAACTATGAACTTAACTGACCATGAACTGAACCTCTGAAACCATGAGCCAAAATAAACTTTTCCTCCTTTGAGTTGTTCATATCAGATCTTTTGGTCAGTGCAATAAAAATAAATAAAAAATTAAAAATAAAACCTGAAAAAAACACATGCAATTAAGTACAAGTTCTATTTCTTCTTTTGTCCTTTATTAAAAAAAAAAAAAAGCATGGCATTTGAAATGAGTGAGCACTTACAGGAATAAATCCCAGCCCCTCATGAAAAATAGAAGAGATCACTGAATTAGCACTGTTCTGCCTATGAAAAAGCAACATCTAAACTGTAGTACTGCAAGGATCCTGGGAAGTGGAAAGAGCATGTATTCAGTGGAAAATGCTCTACAGTTATGATACCTAACACAAATTAATATGAACAGGGGATGTTCTCTCAATCTGATGAAATCAAGTACTTTGGCAAGGGTGGGAGTTGTAGGATATGACACCTAGGATAATATGAATATAATGAAATTACACATTAGTGAAGCATAAGAAATACCATTATAATACAAACAGCATATTTTCATATTCTTTTCTCTTCCTTAACAGAACTTCAGTCCTACTCATATATATCCTGTATATAGTGGATATGTTATACAGAGTAAACTGTTCACACCCCAGGCCGACAGATTGATTTATTAATCTAAACAAGGAATCAGAAAGAGCTCTAAGATGTTTGCAATCTGACCTTAACCAAAATATTTAACACCAGATACACATAATGCTAGTCCTATTTTTTCACAAGTAGTTTGCTTAGGTATGGGCATGTGATGAAATTCTAGCCAATGAGACAAGAGAAGAAGTTCTAAATTTTAAAATATTCTGTGTTAAAACAAAAACAATAATGCTTATTTTGTAATTTAATGATGCTGATTTGTAATTTTCTATCTCAGGCTACAAAATTCTAACTAGTAGAAGCATGCACTCAATCAACAACAAACTGAAACATAGTATTACCACCTTATGCCAAAAGAAGATATTCACTGCTATAACTTAGGGTAAAAATAGAAAATAGCATACTCCTTCTGAGATGTGTGTTTTAATTTACAAATCCTTTATAAAGCTTTGTTCATCTTTTATAAAGCCTGGAAAAGGGGCTATTCATTGCCAGGTATCCTATTGGAGATGAGATCCAGAGAAATTTCAATCTCTCTAGACCTTCTTTAAAGAACATCCAAATGAACAGTCCATCTTTTTGTGCAGATGCCTAGATTGAGTTGGAAATTTACAGATCTGTAAATTTTCTCAAGGGCTAAAACATGAGTTCAAACGGAGGTTCAAAACCACAAATTTAAATATTTTAAAGTTATAAATCAAATTGATAAGATAATATATTCTATCCTCCTTCTTTAAAAAACTGGGGATTCACAACATGTCATGGAGAGTGGTTCCTCCTGTCTCTCATGACCCCATGCTACCTAGGTTACAGGCATGTCTGTTTGAGCAGGTGATGCTTGGTTCCCAGATATCTGAAGCATGTGATAGGAGAAGGATAATACAGATCCACCATTTCATGCATAGAGACATTTGATTGGAGGACAAAATGAGGCTTTCCAAAGTGTAAAGACCAGGATGGGAAATTTTCCACCTGAGAACAGTGTAACTGAACATGAAATGACTTTCTAGGAGACATGATAAAGATGGAACTTGATGAAGGAAGATGGCTGCTTGGTTTATACTCTAAAACAGGCACAGAAAACAGGGTATCTGTGACACTAGAGTAAAAAGAAAAGTGTGGAGATCACAACATAGTACACTGTAATGAGATAACAAATTGCTGAAAGCAATGTTTTTACAATATATAGACAGCATTGAGGGATACTTTCATTGCTCTATCCACCATACACCTCTTGAGACAAAATAAACATTGAAATTAGATTTTTTTTTCAAGTACAACAGCTACAGAAGAATAAGAAATATGTACCTGGCATATAAAACATAAAATCAGCTTTTCAGAGGCAGTTTTCCTTCCCTTTAGGGTAGCTTCCTTCTTTTATCTTAACAGAGACCACCTCCACAGCCATTTTACTGTATGCTCAGTCAATCAAAATCATTCAATACTTTCTAGAAAAAATACGATTTCTTTGTCAACTGTATAGCAGAAAATTTTGTTTTCTCTACATATAAATGCAGTATTTTGAATTTTCTGTTTTTATAGTGTCTGTAATCTTGTTTTTACTTCATAGGTACTTACTATACAGAATTAAAAGTTTATAGTTATATTAACAAACCAACCAGTGCAATTCATCACTAGGGAAAAAAAGAATAAATAGTTATATGTAGGAATAAAATCAATCAGGAATAAAACCAGCATCACATGAAGATTATTAATTTTCAAAGGCAGACAAAATGATGTTTAATTTGAGATTTTGATATTAAAAATCATATAAATGGAAATATGTAGAATACTCATTTAGATATAGATATAGTAAAGATATAGATGAAACAAATTGATAGAAAATTAGTCTAGATCAATTTAATGCAGATGATATACAACTTTATTTTAATTTAAAATAAATATGAAACAATAGTCTTTCTAAAGTCAATTGCTTTCTTTGCATCTAGAAATTTTCATAGTTCACCAGGGTCTTATTTTTTTTTACAACAAATAAGGAACACAAACATTTATAATACTACTCTCTCTTCCACTATTTTCAAAATGGAAATTTCAAAACACAGTAAAACATTTTATACTTAAAAACTTGAAAAGATTGGTATGCTATAGAAAACTGAATACCTAATGTGAAAGAAAAAAATCTTCTTTTCTGGAAAGAAACCAAATATAGTATCAATGTTGTCCCAGTGGTATTTGTATACATAAACAAGATATGTTTCTGGAGTGACATTCTAAGCCAGGGGAATGTTTCATGATCAACAACAAAAAAGAAAACATTAAACATTCACCTTTTTTTTTGAAATATAGTTTATGTAAATGCAATTCTTTACAATTATGTAATACAAATAATGTCCTATTATAGCACAAAATGCAAATCATGTTTTCACATGTATTAATCATGAGTGTTAAATAACTTCAATCAACTGAATTTTGGAAACTATGGGAGGACAATTCAGTCTAATAGCTAATACTGTGTCAAAATTCTATGTCAAGATTCCTGCCTACTACCTTGGAACATTGGGATATGAAAGGAGCATCACCTTCTTTTAAAATGAACAATGTTTTTTTTTTTTTAATATATATATATATTCTATGGATTGTGTACATTCCAAAGCAATAAACTGACCACAAATTTATGGAAAGATGATACTTCCAGGCAGAAAGAAAGTATAAAACATGTTTCCCTTGGGTAGCTTCAATTTGATAGCAGTAAGAATAGTTTCAACAGAATAATTGACAAATTGACGAAGACAACATGAGGTTTTGTAGAACATTTGCAAACTTTGGGACTGTCATAAATAGTGATGTTTCTCCCTGGACCTCTTTGATTTCTCAGAGAAAAAGAGAAAAACCTGAAGAAATGAGTGTGGTGATACAGACCTGGAAGAATCCCTATGGAAGGAGCCGAAACTTCCACCTGATCTCTTTCCTATGTTGCTACTGAGCATATGTCTAAAGCAGTGAGCTGTAGGTAATAGGCACTGTTTCCGTTTCCCTTAGAACACTAATGAAAACTCATGGCAGCTAAGAAAATGAATCATATGAGAAACTAAAGCTTATTTAGGGGAGGGATGAGATCATATGTTGAACCTCAAATACAATTTGAGAAAAGGCATCAGAAAAAAAAAAAAAAAAAAAAAAAAAGTCCTGTATTTTAGTTTCAGAGACACCTGCACATCTGAGATTCAGGCTTAATTAGAACAACCAAGAAAACATCATTCCTCCCACACCCAATGGCAAAGTGGGGCACCATGCCAGATCAGGCTCCATGTGTGTCGCTGCCTGAAGCAATTGCTGCTTGGAGCAACAACACCGCGGGAATAAGTTCAGAGGCAGACTGGAAACAAACAGGCTCTTTATTCTGCTAGCTTCTCTCTCCGCTCCAACAACAATTCCAACACCATTCACACTCCTCCAGCCACCACAAAAGTGCCCCAACCCGCTCCACAATGTCCTGGGCCAGGTCTCACGAGACCATGGAAGGTGGTAATGTTTGAACATCTTTATGGCTCACAGCTAACCGCAATCTTAGCTATCTCCTTATGTAGGGCTCCTACACATGTGAATCTCCTCTTCCTGTGCTTGTAGAGCTAGGGCCTTTCCTGGGGTGGCAGGCCTCTCCCCAGTGCTCCTTCCCTCTACCTTTGTTTTTGTGGATCTACAAGGACTGTTACCTTCGTGAGGCAGAGGGAGATTTGACTATTTAAAAAATAAAAAATGGTAGAGAGTTATTCTAGAACATTTAAATAATTAAAAAAAAAAGAAAAAAATCCAAACTAAATTTTCTTCAGTGAATCCTCAAGAAGGCTAGCAGTAATTTTTTATGGTTTTATGGTTTAGATTTGAGATGTCCCCTAAAAGCTTCTGTGTCATCATTGCAAGAAACTTAAGGGATGAAATGATTGGGTTATGAGAGCCTTAATCTACTCAGTGCATAATCCCCTGATAGGCATTACCTGGGTGGTAACTGTAGGCAAGTAGGGTATGGCTAGAGGAGGTGGTGTTATTGGTTGCATGCCTTTGGTATTTATGTTTTGTCTTGGTGAGGAGAACGTGCTTTCTCTTCTCCCTGGTGCTTTCCTCCATATTCTTAACTGCTTTCTTCCACCACAGTCTTCTGCCATGGTATTCTATCTCTCCTAGGACCCCAAAGAATGAAGTTAGCCTTGTACAGACTAAAACATTTAAAACTTTGTGCCCCCAAATAACCTTTTTCTCCTTTAATTGTTCTATCAGGTCTTTTGGTCATAGCAACAAAAAAGCTGATTAACATGTAGGAAACTTCAATTTCAGAAAACTATAACAAAATTTTCTTAATTATTTTATTTGTATGGAGGTATTAGGGTTATTATATATGATCTGTTATATGAAATGACTTATAAAATAGTAAAAATAAAATATAATATTGAAAACTGTAAAATCATATTGAAAACAATTAAAATAGTAAAAATTGAAGATGACTATTATAAATTCATCAGACTCAATAAAAGTTTGTGTGAAGTACAACATAGATCTATGTAAAGTACCTAAGATAAATTCAAAGAGGTTAAAAAAAAAAAAAAAAAAAAAAAAAGCACAAGCAAAACCGGAACATCCAAAATCGAGTATAGTGCCTTAAATGCATCTACACTACAAGAAGAATAAGAGAAAGAGTAATAAGCATATATTTGAAGAAATTTTGACTGAAAATTTTCAAAATTAATAATAAGCAAGAATTCATAGTAGCAGCAACTTCCAAGGAACCCACAGAATATCAGGTATGACACAAAGTATAAAATAAAAGGTATGAGAAAAGTAAAAACCCTAGGCTTTTATGCTTAAACTGTTAAACACAAAAGACAAGGAAATAATAAAAGCTGAGAAAAACAGAAGCATTCAATTTTGATGAACAAAGATAAAAATTAGAGCTCACTTGACTGGACAACATAAGATCAAGCTAATGCAGTGATGATATCTCCATGATAAATGAAAAAGAAACAGTAACCCGGAATTCTACACACAGTGAAAATGGGAGGTGAAATACAGATTTCCTCAAACAAAAATGTAAGGACTTCAGTGCCAGCAGATAAACTCCACAAGAAAATTTAAAGAAACATATTAGGTATACAGAATATGATAGAACTGAGGATTGAAATACAGGAAATTCTAATACTTGCACATATAAATATGTCAAAATAAACCCCACTGTTACATATAACCATAATAAAACATTTCAAAAATTATAAAACAAAGCATATGATAGAAGATTGTACTTAGATCTATTCAAAGAAATGCTAGAAATCTATTCTATTAAGTAAAATTGGCATGTCTTAAAGCTTTTCTTGCTTTGGTTTAAGCAAAGGTACAGGAAAACATTGCATTCATATAATGCACATAAAAGTAAAAACATGAACATAATAGTGCAAGGGGAAGTTGTTAGTACTTGGCTATAAAGCCTTTACACATCACATATAACAACATAAAGTTATTTGAATGGACTCAGATTCACTAAAAATGTATATTGGAACACAGAGGACTATCAGTTAACAATTAAAGTAGAACAAGTATGAATAAAAAAGGAATAAGATTAGATCATAAAAATGTTCAATTAACACAAAAGGAAACATAAATAAAGGCAGAAATGAACGGATGAAACAAAGAGAAAGCAGCTGGCAGGATGGCAGTTTTTATTCCAATAATGTTAATCATTATTTAAAACATGAATCAACTATCACCAGTTATAAGACTGTCAGATTGAATTAAAAAAAAAAAAAAAGATGCAACTACATGATATTCTCCAGAAGTCAAGTTAAATAAGAAGTCGAATATAGGCTGAAAATGAAAGGATATGGAAAGATATTAACATCACAATATTAACATTAGACCAAAAAAACTGTGATGGAGATATTGTCAGGAATAAAGAAGGTTTGCTCATAATAATAAAGACGCCAATTCATCTAGAGACTATAATACCTTAAATGTGTATGCACATAATTACAATGCATCAAAAATGCATAAGGTAAAAATGAGGAGATTTGAAAAGAGAAATGAGCAATCCCTAATAATTCTCTCTATAATTGATAAAATAAGTAGGCACCATATCAAAAAGCACATATGATCTAAAACTAAGTATCAAACAAATAGACTTATTTTTCTTATATGGATCATTGAACATACATGGAAAGGTGGCTTTCTTCTAAGTACACATGAAACATTCAACTAGATGGATCCATTTCTGGACCATAACAATGTGCACTTACACATGCACACAGTTCAAAAGCATTGAAATCATACAGAATTAATTAATAAACTAGAAAACAATGGCAGAAATATTTTTAAAAGATCTATAATATATAAGACTCTACTAAGTAATTAATGGGCAAAAGATGAAGTATAAAATAATTTTATCAAAAAATAACTATGCAATAACAATTTAATATATCAAAATTTGTGGGATGCAGATTAACAGTGCTCCAAAGAATTGATAGCATTTAAAAGTTACATCAAAAACAAAAACAAAAAAAATTCTCAAATCAATTATCTTCTCTTTCATACTAAAATTCTAGATAAAAGAATAGTTAACTAAACTCTAAAAAGGAATATAGGGAATAACAAACATAAGGTAGAAAGTAATCGAAGGCACAAAGCCAATAGAGAAAATCTAAATAAGTCAAAGCTTATTCTTGAAAAGATAATAAAACTGACCAAACTAAAAAAGGCATAAAGAAGACAACAATTTCAGCATTAAGCACAAGAAAGGGAATATTATTACAAATATTTAAAAGACAATAAGACACTATTGGGTGTATTAATTTAATGATGTAGATGAAAGTGATCAATTTCTTGAAATGGGTACATTTCCAAAATTATTTTAGCAGAAATAAATAACCTGAATAGAGCATAGTTATTTAACAAACAGAATTTGTATTTAAAATTTCTCCTCTCCAAATTCTAGGACAAGATAGATTAAATATTGATTTCTATCAAACATTTAAGAAGATAAAAATGCTAAGTTTAAATAATTTTGTTTCTTCCAGAAAATTGTGGAGAAGTAATTTTTCAACACATCCTATTACTAGCATTGAAAGTAGACAGAGAGACTATAAAAAGTGAAAAGCTAATGGAAATATCTAATATCCCTTATAAATATAGATTCAGATATCCTCAACAAAATTCTAACCAATTTAATATATGAAGACGAAACCATTTAAGGGAGATTTACCTAGGTCCATTCCACACTGAAGAAACAATGTCACCATAGGTAGAGATTTAAGGTGAAATAAATATGATAATCTCAATGCAGATGTAGAAATATAATTTGACAAAAATCCTAACTATCCATGATATAAATTTTCAGTTAGTTCATTATAAAAAATGTATGATAAGGGCATCTTAAAAAAAACTTTAAACTTTTATCATAATTACTAGTGAAAGAATGCATTAATGAACAAATTTCATAATAAAATTGGTAACAAAGCAAATATATCCTCTTTTCCTGCTCCTAAATGACATTGTATTGGAATCTCAGCCAATGAAATGAGAAAACAAAAGAAAGCAAAACAAAAATGGTCACACAGATTAGAAAAGAAGAAATAAAGCTACATCTCTTCATTAATGATGTAATTTTGTATACAGAGTATCCTAGAGAATTAACAAATAAGTGCCTGGAAACTAATACATTGTTTGATCAACTCCCAACATAAACATGAACACAGAAAGATGAATTTCATTTCTATATATTAATATCAATCAAGTAGAAATCAAAACATAAAGAAACATTTATAATGCCACCAGAAAAAAAATTGAAATACTAAGGGAAATAATAGAAGCAGGATCTGTATATTGAAAAATGACAAATAACTGACATAAAATTAAATATTGCAGAAATAAAATATCTTCACTTACTAAAGCAATAACAAAGAAACAACTACTGATTCATGTAATAGCATTCATTAAAATTAAATGCCTTTTGCCAAATAAAAGAAGACTGATACCAAAGGCTAAATGCTACATGATTCCATTTTTATGACACTGTTGATAAGAAAAGTGATAAAGAGGAAACACAATAAGTGGGTAGCACTGGGGCATTTTTGATGGAATGTATTCTAAATGGACTGGAGTGGCAACTACACATACACTTTCCATATTTGACACGGTCCACAGAACTATATTGTAAAAAGTATCAATTTTGTTGTATGAAAATAATTTTTAAAATTACAACCATGATATCAGGGTACTTTAGGATTAAATGGAGCCTGACAAATGAATTTAAATGGGAGGGAGAAAAGAACGGGTTTTATTGAAAGAGCACCATACAGAACTTGAAAGACTTCCCAATGGCAATTAGGACTATATCCAGACTATAACTCAATAAATAGTAGAAATATCTGTGTCACACTGCTATATGTAAATAATAATTAAGCAGGGTAGAAGAATTCCAATAATAAATCTTGATAAGTTCATGTGCCTGTTTTATCAATTCATTATCTGTGTGTATTCAGCCCCAAAATACATAAACTCATTCTGATAATATGAAAAACGAAAGAAAACTAATAGAAAAGTTCTACAAAATCACTTTTCAGTACTTTTCTAAATTATCCAGGTTATGAGATACAAGGAATGATTGAAACTAACACAGGTTGAAAGAGACTAAGGAGGCAAAGCAACTAAATTTAACATGGATTGTTTGTTACATCCTGAAGCAGAATAAAAGGCTTAGATGGAAAGCCAGATAGCATCTAAATAGGCTCTGTAATTTAGTTAGTAATCTTGTACATGTTTGAGCTGGGACATACCTCCATGGTAAAGTGCTCATCATATATGAGCAAGATCCAAGAATCCAGGATCCTGGGCTTGACCCTGGCACTGAAAAACAAAACAAAACAAAAACGTGTTTAATTCTTACTTTTGATAAATCTTCTATAATTATATGAGATTATAACATCAGAGTCAACTAGGCAGATCATACTAAGCCACTGAACACTTTACTAGGCTCACATTAGAGTTTTTTTAATATTTTATTTTTTTTTTCTTTATAACATTAGTATGTATTACAATTCATAATACACATATATAGCATCTTTTTACATACAACTGTTTGTATACAAAGTATATTCATACCATTCAGGTCTTCAATCATGCATTTAGGATAATGATATCGATCTCATTCAACCATTTTTTCTTCCCCCAACCTTGTTCCCTCCTTTCTCCTCCCTTCCATTTGACCATTCTAGTGTTCATCTAATCCTCTTATGTACCCCCATCCAACAACACTGTCAACTAGCCTCCTAAAAAAAAAAAAAAAAATATATCAGAGAAAACATTCGGTATTTGGATTTTTGAGATTGACTAATTTCACTTAGCATTATATTCTCTACCTTCATCCATTTACCTGTAAATGCCATTATTTTATTCTCTTTTATTGCTGAGTAAAAAGCTACAATGTTTCCTTTGAAATGATCATATTAATGAAAGTTCAGATATTAAATATAATATCTTCCCCTACTTTTTTCACAAATGTTTCAGAATTCTAAAATTGTGTTAAAATTAAATTAAAAATTTAGCACAGATACTAAAAGACTTGCAGTATTCACTAAATTAATATATGAAGGAAACTAAGCTGAACAAAAAAGTGTTACTGAAACCTCTTCTCTGGAAAGATTCTTGTTCTAAGCAAACCCATAACAATGAAAACTGCTAATTCCTGCCTTATCCATTGGTATTCAGTTGATAGGAGTATTTTTAAAATGAAATCACTTGGAATAAAATTGAGAGAGGAGCATTCAAAAAAGAAAATGAACATTTTAATCTTCAGACCTTCCTTATTTATTTGTCATACCTTTTTTCTGATACCAAGTTTGAAAGCTGTTCTGATTGTATATATGTATGAAACTGCTACATTCCTTCTAAAGGTTACAACATTTTATATTCCTACCACTAATGGCTTTTCAGAAACCTTATCTCAACACTCTGTCTCTTGTACAATCACACTATTCATTAGTGTGTTAAAATATGTGCTCAGAACAGCTGCCACCAAAGCTATTTAACAATAATTTTTTTTCTGAAACCTTTCAATGCATTGTATGCTGTGTTGAGCATTTTACCAATGTGTCCTCTTATTTTTATTTTATTTTATATCATTTTTTGTGACAGAGTCTTGGTAAGCTGCTGAGACTGACCTGGAATTTGGGATCCTCAGCCTCCCAAGTCACTAGGATTACAAGTGTGCACCATGGCATACTGTTGTGTTTTTATTTTTATTCTTCTTTTCTTCTTGTTTATGCTTACTGTGGGTAGTTCAATGCAGATCATCTATTTGTTCTTATGAAATACTTTGCTTGCAACCCAACACTCAGTAGTCTCCATCTTTAAACAACAATTTGAAAGGTGATATAGTTTAGTGGTAAAACATTACAGGGTTTAATCTTTAAGATGAAAATAAATAATAATAATAACAGTACAATAAAAGAAATTAAGGGAAGAATGGAAAAGATACAAAATTATTTGATCCTATGTGGCTAATTTGGAAGAAAATGCATAATAATAAAAGAAATTGATAGTTAATAGAAACAGACACAATGGCACCTATCTCGATTAGTTAATTGAATTCAAAGATGAAACAATATCAATCCCATGCTCTAGAATTCCAAGTTGTGTATTGTAATGAGAGTGTCCTCAGAGGGAATACAAAACATATTTTTATTCCTGTTCCTAATATTTAAAAATTAATTTATATTAACATGCAGTCATACCTCATTTAGCTCAGTTTAATGAATAATAACATTGTGCCTGTAGAAGTAAATGCACAAATAAAAAGAGTTGTTGTCTGCTATTGTTATACCTATTAGATAAATCTGCTAGGCAATTGCTGAACTCTCATTTGGTAAAGTTTTTGCCAATAATGATCTTTGCTACAATCATGACACTTTATCACTGTGAGATAATCATTATATTGATTTGTTTTACAAAACAAAACAAAATTGAGTGATGGCAGAATTATTCTGGAAAAGGCAAAAAAAATGATGTAATCTCTACGTCCAAATTCAGCATTAACAAAGATTTGCTGAAATTACATATTATGTGTTGTAAATATCACATGATAAAGAGAAAATACTTGTACAATAGGTTTTCCTCATTATGAGGATATGTTTGAAATGGCTTGATAAAATAATTGTTATCAAAAATAATAAATGGTTGAATTTGTGAAGCTGCTTTCCATTGTCAATGATTTTTGTAAACAGATATATTCATGGCGTCTATGTTATGTTAACCATGTGAGATGTGAAGATCACTCTGAAATTAAAGAATTCTAAAGATGCTTCTAATTAACTGAAAGTTCTGGAATTCAATATCTTGACAGAAAGGTTTTTTTGCAATCTGGTTCAGATATTAATAAAAATATACTTTATATTTACAAAATTTATACAAATCATGTATGAATTTAATGGTTATATAAGCAAGGGACTAATACTAAATGTTAGATAATTATATTTGCATAATATTGTAGCATTTTAAAATAATACTGAAACTAATGAAGACATATTTGCAAAAAGAATCGTGTAAAATTATGAATTTTTCAAATTGAGATGTACATTATCAGAATTTTAATAAATTTCTCCTGGTAGTAATTGATAAGGATTTGACCAGCAGATTCTAAAGTTAATTTTGTAATAATTATATATACATATACAGAGAGAGAGAGAGAGTGAATTGGTAATGAAGTTGTAAAATAAGAATGAAGACTGTATTTGACAACAGGGAAGTTTTAGCTTACCAAATAACAAGGCATAGTTCAAAACCATCATAATTTTTTTTTTTTTTTTTTTTTTTTTTTTTTTTTTTTTTTTACCAGGGATTGAACTCAGGGCCACTCAACCACTGGGCCACATCTCCAGCCCTTTTTTGTACTTTATTAGAGACAGGGTCTCACTGAGTTGCTAAGTGCCTCGCCACAGCAGAGGCTGGCTTTGTACTTGCGATCCTACTGCCTCAGCCTCCCAAGTGCTGGGATTACAGGCGTGCGCCACCAAGCCCAGCTAAAACCATCATAATTAAAAAGTTTAGAAATCAATTCAAGTTTTTATATAAGAAGTTAATAATGATAAATGTCACCATATAAATGGACTGATCTTCTATGGTAATGGGAAAACTGGCTTATTATATTGATAATGTTGTAGTTGGATATTTCTTTAACATAATCCAATTAGGTAAAGACCATATTGCTTAACAGTCTGAAGGTTATAACAATAGTATTGAAATTAATAGAAGAAAATAAAGAGGAAAAAAATTTTGACCATAGAGTGGAAATTTTTTTTTTTTTTTTTTTTTTACCAGGGATTGAACTCAGGGCCACTCAACCACTGGGCCACATCTCCAGCCCTTTTTTGTACTTTATTAGAGACAGGGTCTCACTGAGTTGCTAAGTGCCTCGCCACAGCAGAGGCTGGCTTTGTACTTGCGATCCTACTGCCTCAGCCTCCCAAGTGCTGGGATTACAGGCGTGCGCCACCAAGCCCAGCTAAAACCATCATAATTAAAAAGTTTAGAAATCAATTCAAGTTTTATATAAGAAGTTAATAATGATAAATGTCACCATATAAATGGACTGATCTTCTATGGTAATGGGAAAACTGGCTTATTATATTGATAATGTTGTAGTTGGATATTTCTTTAACATAATCCAATTAGGTAAAGACCATATTGCTTAACAGTCTGAAGGTTATAACAATAGTATTGAAATTAATAGAAGAAAATAAAGAGGAAAAAATTTTGACCATAGAGTGGAAAGAAATTGCTAAATAAAATCACAAATGAACAAATTAAAGAAGAGAAAAAATAGGTTTTTCATCAACATTTAAATCTCTGGTCAATGAAGTGGATTTTTTTGTTTCACTAAAAACATCACTTAATATCTAAAATGTACCTTTAATCTGAGCAAATTACAATAGAAACCATAACAAAACCAGCAAAGCTTAATTGCAAAACAGGCAAGGTACCGAAAAGAACAACAAGAATAAGAACATACATTGTAATAAAATAGATGTGAATTAAAACAATACTGGAATACCATTTTATGCTTACCAAATTTGCCAAAATGTGCATGTCTGCAATAGATATGTTGTTTTTTCCTTTGCCAGTGTGACTGTAGCTGGTTTAGAAACCCAAAGACTGTAAGATAATAAATCTAGAATGAAATTGAACTTATGTGTAGTGTGTGTGTATGTGTGTGTGTGTGTGTGTGTGTGTGTGTTATATAGCAAGTGTATATATTTCTTTGTCTAACAGAAATATGTAATATAGTTTGGGAAGATCACTTATTAGGAAGTATAGAAAAGAAATGCATGCAAGTTAATACTTCTGAGTGGTAATACATACCACATATCAGTAAATACCTACATTCTGTCTTCATATTTGATGGTGGTTTCTTCTAACTTGTTCTTTTTCTTTTTTATTGTTTTAAGGCATTAGTCACTTGAATTTAGAGTCAGTAGTTTTTAACTGCATTGCTACTTTAATATTTATTTGTTTGTTAATATTTTTTCTAATCATTGGAATCATACAGAACCTCAATTTTTATTTATTTATTTATTTATTTATTTATTTATTTATTTATTGGTACCAGGGATTGAACTCAGGGGCACTCGACCACTGGGCCACATCACCAGCCCTTTTTTGTATTTTTATTTAGAGACAGGGTCTCACTGAGTTGCTAAGTGCCTCGCCATTGCTGAGACTGGCTTTGAACTCGCCATCCTCCTGCCTCAGCTTCCCAAAGTGCTGGGATTACAGGCGTGCGCCACTGTGCCCAGCCAGAACCTCAATTTTTTATCCTTCAGAAAGTTACATTAAATGTTGTATTTTCCATACAAGGACTGAGTGAACACTACTAAATTATGATTTTCTTTCTTTAGATCTGTGAATTATTATTATTATTTCTTTAAAAATTCTTCCCTTCGCTTTTCTCTGCTTTCATAGTATGCAACAGTTTATAGCCCAACATACTGATTCCAACATTGTTCCACTGGGCCTCTTATACTTTCAAAAATAGTTCCTTCAGTTTTCTATATATTTAAGAAAATATTCTTGATTTTGTCCTATGGAAATTCTTATTTTGGCAGTAAATACATTTTTAAATTTCCAATAGCTAATTTGAAAGTCCTTATTCCATAATTTTGAATATTCTGTTTTTATGTTAACTGGCAGAATTTACTTTATATGTAGTAGGATTTACCAAAGACAAAGTGAGGAGGATGTTAAAATATTCATATTAAAAATTCCTACCTGCAGCTTGTTTGACATCTTCAAATAAAGTGGTTTTATACCTTCAAGTCCACACTAGGCTGTCATTTATTCTGTAGTAAAGGTTGAACAAGAAAGATATGGAGGATCTTCAATTAATTTTCATTTTATGTATTTTAGCCATCATTGACAAATTTAGCAATTTCCAACCTAGATTCTTAAACATTACTAGGCTTCTACCAGGAAACCTACTTGCAGTGAGATCACATATCCCTTATGCAGATAATTGCTTATAGTTTTTTATTCCTTTTCTCTATTTATGTTGCCTTTCCAATTCCTAGAAAAATTTAACATTTTTCCAAAGACCCTACCCTCCTATGTTCTTGGTTGCTTTACAACATTTCTGTTTGATATCCTCCACATGCACTAATTTCAAAAAAATATTTTTTCTAATTTTTCACATTTAATATAATCTAATAAAATTCAAAGTCAAAGAAATGCATACACACACTGACATCAATGCACATACACATAGTGCACCTAAGTAAAATTTTATTCCAGATTTATTACCTTATAGTCCTCTTGTTTCTCAGCATGGTACCAAGTCATTTCAATTCCAAATTACCATTCTGTTATCAATACTAAAATAAAATTCATAAATATATACATCAAACTTATGTAGTTCTAACTGATGTTACACTTGAACGATGCATATTTTTCCAACAATGAAATTATAAGTATTTTTTGTGAAGAAAATTATATTTATTACCTCTAGATGTAAAGAATTATATTAGTATTTTCAAAGTACTTAAAATAAATATATTTAACACATAATATAAATATTAGTATATAAAAATCTTTCCTCAAATGCAGAAGTTATCCATTATACATTATAGACACTGATAATAGTGGCCAACACTGATTATCTAATTGGTCTAATAGGCCTTGTCAAATGGCTTACTTGAGCTCTTCTGAGAAAATCTTGATGCTATTGGGTTGATTAGTGTCCCCTCAAAATTCATAAGTTGAATTCTTAAACCCTGGTGTAATTCTACATCAGTTTGTGACTATAACTGGAGATAAGGCCTTTAAAATAATCATTAAGTTGGAATGAGGCCACTAGAGAAGCCCCTACTCAAATAGAACTGGCCTCTGTATAGGAAGAGGAAATTAATAAGATACCCAAGAAAGAGACACCCAGGGTCCTAGCATTCAGGGAGAACACCAAGTGAGAACACAGCAAGAAGGTGGCCATGGGGAAGCCAGGAAGATACATTTAGAAGAAATCATACCTGCATAATCTTGAAATTCCAGTAATTTAGGATGTTGGGGTAGGAGGATCACAAGTTCAAGGCCAGCCTCAGTCAGTAATTTAACAAGATCTTAAGCAACTTAGTGAGACTATCTCTCAAAATAGAAAATGAATGGCACAGGGGATGAATCCCAGAGGTAAATTGCCCCTGGGTTCAATTCTCCCCATCAAAAAAAAAAAAAAAAAAAAAAAAAAAAAAGAAGAAGAAGAAGAAGGAAAAAAAGAAACATTAATATTGATAATACTGCTTACTGATGTTGAAAAATTTTTTTATCTATCTGTGGATGTTCATTAGCATAGCTTCTTTTGAGAAATGTCTGTTAAGGTCTACTGCCCATTTTTAAATTGTTTTTGTTTTGTTTTGTTTTTTGCTTGTTTGCTGAGATTTTGGAACTCATGTATTGTAGAAATTAACCCCTTGTTAGACAAGTAATTTTCCAATATTTTTCTCATTTTGCAGATTATCATGTAATCATTTCCTTTGTTGTGCAGAAGGTTTTTAGTTTATATAATCCCATTTTTATGTATGTTTTTGTTTCCTGTGACTTTGAGGTCTTGTCCAAAAATCTTCTTTCCCATTCCAGTATCCTGAAATGTTTTCCCTATGTTGTCTTATAGTAATTCCATCACTTTTTGTCTTCTTTTAAGCGTCTAATTTATTTATTTATTTATTTATTTATTTTACACAATGCATTTATTTACATGGTGCTGAGGATCGAACCCGGGCCGCGCATGTACTAGGCGAGCGCTCTACCGCTAAGCCACAACCCCAGCCCTTAAGTTGATTTTTATATGTGGTCAAAGATAAAGATTTAGTTTCTCCTCTGTATACAAATAGACTACTTTCGGAGATCTACTTATTTAAAAGGTGATCTTGTTTCAATAGGCATTCTTAGCAGTTTTGGTGGAGATTATAAATGTATAAATTAACTTTTAGGCTTCCTATTGTGTTCCAGTTGGTTTAAGTATCAGCTTTGGGTCAATACCATACTGTTTTGATTTATGCAATAGTATATTTTGAAGTCAAGAAGTATAATGTCTTCTGCTTTCTTATTTTTGTTCAAGATGACTTTACTTATTTAGGGCTTTTTATTGTTGCATATAATTTTATAGGATTATTATTTCTAGTTCTCTAAAAATATCATTTGTATTTTCAAAGGGATTACATTATTTTAACAATTAGGATTTTTTCAATCCATGAACATGGGCCCTATTTCACTGTTTTATTTATTTCTGTGTATCTCAAATTTTATAACTATTTTGAAGGAGATTACTATCTTGATTTTTACTTCAGATAGTTTGTAATTGATGCATAGCAACAATGTTAAATTTTTTTGTTGATTTGGTGTCCTACAACATTGCTGAACTCATTTATTAGTTCTAACAGACTTGTGGTGGAATAATGGGCGCTCTCTATAAATAAGATCATGTCTTCTGAAACCACTGATAATTTTACTTCCTCTTTTCCAATGTGTATTCCTTTTATTTCATTCCCTTGTCTAATTTTTCTGGCTCAGACTTCATGAAATATGTTGTGAAAATAGACGTCCCTATCTTGTTCCATACCTTAGAAAGAAAATTTTTTAATGTTAGCTCTAGTCTTATTATATAAGGCCTTTATTACTTTGAGGCAAATTCCTTCTGTATATTTTTTTATCATGAAGAATATAGAATTTTACCAAGTGCATTTTCCTTGTCTATTTATCATATGGTTTTTGTCCTTCATTTAGTTGATGATACTGTGTTTTACATTTATTGATTTGTGCTTTTGTTGTTGAAACATTTTTATATCACTGAGATGAACTCCATTTGATCATAATGAATAAAATTTGTAATGTGGCTTTGAATTAGGTTTGCTCATATTTTGTTCAGAATTTTCGTATCTATATTTATCAAGGGTATTGGCATCTCCCCCCCTCCCTTTATCTTGTGGGGTCCTTCTCTGCTTTTGGTAGGAGAGTAATGTTGAATTTGTAGAACATTTTTGGAAGAATTCCATCCTATTTCTCTCTCTGTCTCTCTCTCTCTCAAGTGATTTTTTTAAAAAATGTATCAGTTCCTCTTTAAGTGTTTGATAGAACTCAGTAGTGAAAGCATCAGGTTCTGGGCTTATTTTCGTTGTATAATTTAATCTCAGTATTTATTATTGGAGTGTTTAGGTTTTCTGTTTCTTTATGACTCAGTCTTGGTAAGGTGTTTGTATCCAGGAATTTCTCCATTTCTTCTGAGTTATCAAATTTTTTGGCATATAGTTGTTTATAATAACATAATGATTCTTTTTATTCATGTGATATCATACTGTCTCCCTTTTTATGTCTGATTTCATTTTTTTGTATCTTCTCTTTCTTTATCTTAGTTTAGCTAAGAACATTTCTAATTACTGTAAAGAAACATAGATCTTTGTTGCATTGATATTTCATGATTTTTGTCTCCCTTTTGTTTCTTTCTGTTTTCATTTTTGTTAACTTTTTTCCTTCTATTAATTGGGGGTTTAGCTTGTTCTTATTTCCCTTCCTTCTTTAGATGCAACAATACATTGTTTATTTGAAACATTTGTTTTTAGTATAAACAGTGATTGCTGTCAACTACCTTGATAGTACTGTTTTTGTTGTATCCTGTAGTTTGGGTATGGTGTGTCTCAATTTTCATTTGTTTCAAGTAATTTTTAAAATTTGTTGCTTGAAAGGGTCCAATATTCAACCCTCAATATTTATTTATTGACTATCTTGCTGACTCTTTATCACATCAAACTTCTTCTGTGTGCTTCCTTTTCCTGGAATTTCTGGCTCTAGATCTTCACATTACTAATGTTCAGCATATTTATGCTGTTTATTAGAATCGGATCACTTCAGAAAGCTTTTCACTGATCACTTTATCCAAAATACTACATGCAGTTCCTTCCAGTTTTAGTCACTTGCTCTCATTGTTCTCCCAAGCACTTTTGTTTATTTCTTACTTCTATATTTCTTGATATTAGTTTCCCTCTAGTAGAAAGTAAGCACCATAAGAAAATGAATTTTTCTTAAGAATACTGGTGAGAGAGTTCATGGTGCATGTCCCAGACATTGTGCATAATCTCTCCATTGTCTGATGGCCCCTCTGACATAGTTTAGCAAACTAATTTAGCACTAGACATGTCTTTTCTGAATGAAAGGTGGAGCAGATTTTTCTAAACAAATTTTAATAGTAGCCTGGAAAATAGTTCCAAATATATCTAAAGACTTTTGAATTACTATACTTTCATTTTAATCTTTTTCATCAACTTGTATATTTTTCCCATAACTAGTTCTTTTTTTTTAAATTTTTTTTACAGTAGTATTCCATTCTTTTTTTTTTTTTTTTTTTTGTGTGTGTGTGTGTGTGTGTGGTACCGGGGATTGAACTCAGGGGTACTACGACCACTGGGCCACATCCCCAGCCCTTTTTTGTATTTTATTAGAGACAGGGTCTCACTGAGTTGCTAAGTGCCTCACCATTGCTGAGATTGCTGAGGCTGGCTTTGAACTCGCAATCCTCCTGCCTCAGCCTCCCAAAGTGCTGGGATTACAGGCGTGCGCCACCACGCCCGGCTAGTATTCCATTCTTAATGTCTCTCTAATGTTACCATTAGCAGAATGCTAAACTCTATACATATGTAACTCACTTCCCAGCATGATCCCACTAATATTTACACCATTACTTACAGGTAGATCTCTATTGTTTCTATAATGTTCACCAAATATCTTATTCTAACACTTGAGTCTGGCACTGAACTGCCTTCCTGGGCCATTTCCACTGCACCGTACTGCCCTTTATTATGACTCTATTAATTGTCGGCCTTGCTATGTCTCATGTTTATATGTTTGCATTTTCTTTTCTAGTGAATAACATTTTTCTTCTTTATTACATCTGTCATCCTCTAATACTCAATTTATGATGTACTTCTGAAGATGTTTTCCCCATCACTTCATTTTCCAATATTTTGTCTTGAAATGAAACTTTTACATCAAATATTTATACATTTTACAAACATGGATGATGGTAAAAACACCTTTTTGACTGAATAGTAGCATCCCCACTCTATATATTTACTCTGACTACTTTGTGCATAGCATAGAAACTCGCTCCAACTTCTATCCTTTCAATTTTCAAAAATCAATTATCCATGCATTGCTGAATTTTGCCGGGTGCAGTGGCGCACGCCTGTAATCCCAGCACTTGGGAGGTTGAGGCAGGAGGATTGAAAGTTCAAAGCCAGCCTCAGCAATGGCAAGGCACTTAGCAGCTCAGTGAGACCCTGTCTCTAATAAAATACAAAAAAAAAAAAAAGGGTTGGGGGTGCGGCCCAGTGGTCGAGTGCCCCTGAGTTCAATCCCCAGTACCACAAAAAAAAAAAAAAAAAAAAAAAAAAGAAATTATTCATGTATTACTCAAGAAATAAGACCTAACTTCTTTTTGAAACATTCAAGAGTTCATAATGAATGCTTATCTTTAACTATAATTTTTCAACATGGGTCAAGTGTGGCATTAGAATAATCATATCAAGATCTCTTTATCATGTCCTAAGAAATAATTAACCAAGTATAGGCATTAAGATATTAACCAAATAGAGGGACATGTGGGTCTATAAATATATCTTAACTCTAAGCAATTTAAAAGATAACTTTAAAAAAATGGATAGCACCAGCTAGGAACTTATGATGTTTTGTCCCTGAAGGCATAATGGGCTAGAAAAAAAATAATATTTAATTTATGTTTAGTTAGGGCCCTTGTTTTCAAATTCCAGTCTAACTTGTTTCACAGAAGGGGTTACTAGGTTATATCTAAAGTTTGCTCAAATCATTGATTCTTGTGTAATATGAAATTCTAATGATTGAGTTCACTTAAAATAACCCAAACCAATTGACTGAAAGGTGACATAAAATTAGACTAAAATGATAAACAAGCAATATAATTTTTTTTTAGCTGGGAAGGCATACATGCAGGCTGATATTTGTTGTTGTAATTGATGTAAGGGTAAATAAACTTGGGTCATCATTAGCTACCTAAAACCAGTTTATTTCTTAGGGTCACTGAATGAGTACAATAAAAAATGTGAAGTGAGAAAAAAATGCACATGAAATTCAGGCTGCCAGCACATATTGATCAACAGTATTTACCACGATGATAGATAATTACATACACTTTTAAGGATTAGAATTCAGTGATCTAAGAGTGAAAGTGTTCTGAAAGAAGATGAATACATTTTAAATGTGTTGGCTCTTATAGTATTTCTTCTGTCTTCCTTAGTAAATATTATAAAATAGTGACAGTGAAATGCAATGAAATATCGGAAGAAATAAGAAGTTATATAGCACCAATAAAGATATCCATGTGCTGAGAATGATGATTTTTTGCATATATATGGCTATATAGATATAGATTATTAAACAGTTTCTAAAGAGATTTATTTAACCATCAAAACTATATATATATATATATATATATATATGTATATATATAATTTTATTCACCTTTTAATGGGCTCTCATTTTTTATATTTAAAATAACTAATATTCAGGAAAATAACATGGTAATTTGTTGATTGAACTGTGGAGTGATTATCTTTTTACTCTCTACAACCATTCTTTCCCTTGTCCTTGTAAAACAACTGCAACATCTGGTTGGAACTTGAGTAGAGATAACATATTGTACTGTTTTGACCTTTTCAATATTCTGTACTTTAATTGGCTGTCCATTCTATTTCTTCCCTACAGGTTAGTGGGACAGAAAGGAAGGGGAAATGCAATAAGTAGCCAATCAAATAATAGAACACTGGAAAGGTCAAAGCTGTATAGTAGCATCCTATAATTGACAGAATGTATGAGACATTAAAATTCTACCACCTCATTCTTATGGCAAAGAACATAATGAAACAGAAAATGGCACTACATAAATCTATTTATATGACAATCATTGTTTTGAGAATTGAGAACATAATTTAGCCCATCGTGATTTCAAAGTGGCATTAATTTGGTAACTCACATACTTTGTAATGTAGTTAAGTTACATATAGTCACTAGAACTAGTTGTCTAACCTCAGCTATTCAATGTTATTTGGAATGATGCATTGAATTAAATAGAGCCAATTTATAAAAATCCAGAGAGAAATCTTTAGCATGTAGCATACTTATCTTTTACATAAGACTCACTAAGCTTATTGAGAATGTGTGGGAACCATTAATTGTTGTTGTTGGTGGTGATGGTGGTGGTGTTAAAGGAGAAGCACCAGACTGAAGAGAGATTTCCCCTAATTTCACAGAAGCTATTTGCAGTGACTTAAAACCATGAAACAGCACGTGCGCGGCCCGGGTTCGATCCTCAGCACCACATAAACATGAATGCATTGCGTTGTGTACAACTAAAGTAAATAAATAAATATTAAAAAAAATAAATAAACAAACACAGACACAGAAAAGGATACACAAAGGCTCTTGTAGCTGTAGAATCTCATCCTGGGAATAAATTTGCCACCTGGTTCTTAGAATATAATTAAGGAAGTCAGGGACAGTGAGGGCACTGACCTAGAAGCCACATTTTTTTTTTTTTCAAATTTATTTTTTATTCTAAGTTGTTAGAAATGACAGCAGAATGTATTAGATTTCATATTATACTCTTAGAGCACATTTTTACATATCTCTGGTTGTATACAAAGTATATTCACACCATTTGTGACTTCATACATGCACTTAGGGTAATGATATCCATCTCATTCTACCATCTTTTTTTTTTTTCTTGACCCTTTTGCCCCCTCCCATCCTCTCCCTCCCTATTGGTCATTCTAGTGGTCCTCTAATCCTCCTCTGATCCCCATCCCAACTTGACCGTGAATTGGCCTCCTTATATCAGAGAAAACATTTGGCATTTGGCTTTTTGGGATTGGCTGACTTTACTTAGCATTATATTCTCTAACTCTGTCCATTTACCTGAGAATGCCATGATTTTATTCTCTTTTATTGCTGAGTAATACTCCATTGTGTGTATATACCACATTTTCTTTATCCATTCATTTACTGAAGGGCATATGGGTTGGTTCCACAGTTTAGCTATTGTGAATTGTGCTGTTATAAACTTTGATGTGGCTGTGTCCCTGTAGTATGCTGTTTTTAAGACCTTTGGGTACAGATCAAGGAGTGGGATAGCTGGGTCATAAGGTGGATCCATTCCAAGTTTTACACGGTATCTCCATACTGCTTTCCATATTAGCTGTATCATTTTGCAGTCCCTCCAACAATGTATGAGCCTGCCTTTTTCTCCACATCCTCACCAACATTTATTGTTGTTTGTGTTCTTAATAGCAGCCATTCTGATGGGTGTGAGATGATATCTTAGAGTGGTTTTGATTTGCATTTCTCTAATTGCCAGAGATTTTGAACATTTTTTCATGTATTTGTTGATTTATTGTATATCTTCTTCTGAGAAGTGTCTGTTCAGTTCCTTGGCCCATTTATTGATTGGGTTATTTGTTTATTTGGTGTTAAGATTTTTGAGTTCTTTATATATTCTAGAGATTAGTGCTCTGACATGCCTGTGGTAAAAATTTGTTCCCAATTGGTAGACTCTCTATTCACCTCACTGATTGTTTCTTTTGCTGAGGAGAAGCTTTGTAATTTAAATCTATCCCATTTATTGATTCTTGGTATTAATTCTTGTGCTACAGGATTCTTATTAAGGAATTTAGAGCCTAATTCAACATGTTGAAGATTAGAGCTTACTTTTTTATCTATTAAGTGTAGTGTCTCTGGTCTAATTCCTAGATCTTTGATCCATTTTGAGTTGAATTTTGTGCATGGTGAGAGATAGAGGTTTAATTTCATTTTCTTGCATTTTTATTTTTATTTGTTTATTATTTTTTTTTTTTATTTTTTACTTTTTTGGTACTGGGGATTGAACTCAGGGGCACTTGACCACTGGGCCACATCCCCAGCCCCCCCCTTTTTTTTTGTATTTTATTTACAGACAGGGTCTCACTAAGTTGCTAAGTGCCTTGCCATTGCTAAGGCTGGCTTCGAACTTGATATTCCCCTGCCTCAGCCTCCCAAGTCCTGGGATTACAGGCACGCACCACCACACCCAGCTTCAGAAGCCACATTTTAAGTGCCACGTCTTAGAATCACCATCCCCTTGAACATTCACATCTAGATGATATCAACTGGAAGGGAGAGAAAGAGAAAAAAATATTACACAATTCAACAAATGATGATATAATGAATATAATTCAGAGGGACTAAGTACAAAGTTTACAAGGAATTGTTATAAAACATGAGATTTTTACATATGCAGTCATATTTTAAAGGAGTAATGTTTATCAAATGTAGTCATTAATAATTTCTTATACATCAATCCTCATAGAAAAGAGTCAATGTATTTATAATTTCTTTTTAGCTACCATTTAATTTTTGGTAAAATTGATTGGAAAGAAGTCCATGAGGAAAATAGAAATCTATGTAGACACTGTTGAAATTTCCTGAGAACACCTTCTTATTTTAACTCCATATATTTATTAAATGCAGAACTCATTTGCTTTTTATTCTTAATACTATAGTTGTTACCAAGATTTAAATTCCTCAACTTAAATAATAAGATCAGGCTATTTGTTCCATTTGTATTTGAATCCTTTCAGTTAAATTTCTTGTAGAAAATGTACATGTGACTTAAAAAAAAAAAAAAAAAAAAAAAAAAAAAAAAAAAAAAAAAAAAAAAAAAAAAAAACTTGGTACCAATATCTCCTTAAATGGGCATAATCTAATTTAACAATAAATTTTACAGACATTAATTATACTGAATTTACAGAAGTGGAGGGTAAGATTATAAGTTTGTGGGTATAATGATGATTGTGAGGTACTGCAGATACTGGGGAGAGTAAAAGTTAAGGATGGAAAAAGGTTGATCAAATAGTACCAAATTTTAAGTAGATTAGAATAAAAAGTTTCTGAAGTTCTATTGAATAGTAGGGTAACTGTAGGTATTCAACATGAACTTTATAATTTTAAAAGCTAGAAGAAAGAAGAAAGATTTTAAATATTACCATAAAGAAATTATAAATGCTTAAGGAGATATGTTTAAACTCACATAAACATTACATAATGTATACAGGTATCCAAACATCCCATTATTGCATTAGTATATATACATATTATGTCTCCTGTTCTCATTAAAATAAATATATTATGCATAAAATTAATGAAGAGATATATGCTTAATTTTAAGTATGAAATCAGATACTTCTTTCTAATAATATTAATCATTTTTTTATCTTGGTAATTACAAATTTGAGTGGATTCTGAGTGAACGCATTTTATTTCTTCATAATTGAAATTCATTGAGCTTTGGAGGTACTATTTCCACTGATTTTGGAGTTTTGAGACATTCAGTCTGTATTTATTTTAGGATTGTCAATCAATGTTTAGGATTTTTTAAAATATTTATTTATTTGTTTTTAGTTTTTTTTTTTCTCTTCATACATGCATATAGGGTAATATACATTCTCAATTGTACTTTCATGCTTTTACCTACATATCAGTCCAGTATTGGTAGTTACATAATTCCTAACTTAGGATAAGGGGAATATTTTCCAACTCTCATTCTTTATATCCTTTCTGAGCATTTGTATAGGCCAGTAGTTTTTAACAATCCTTTGAGTTTTATGACTTTTGTGACAGATATCTGTGACACCTGCCATAGCCCTTCTTCATGAAATCTAAATAATTGCACATTTCTCATCTTAACCCTATGCTTCTTCGATCTGATACCATACTTTTGTGCATTTTGACTAAATATGTCATGTAACATTCTTGAACAATCTTCTGTATGATGGGGTGTTAAACACTATAAGACTATTCTTCTGCTGGTCAACCCAAATGCATTGTTTATAAGTATTTCTTAATATGTGATGTAGACACCATATTTGTGTGAAACACCTAATGGTCTTATGGATTTCCTCAGCTAAACTCTGAATATCAAAAAACAAAGTGATCTTAATTTCCCTTAAAATACTTGGGACTTACATTATCATTTCTCATTTCCTATGTGCAGATCTTTACCTCATAACAAAGTCTAATGTCACCATTCATTGTTCTTTAATCCAGCATCCTCCATAGAAACTTTATAGACTTCAGTTTCTGGGTCTTACTCTTGATATTAAACAATCAAGCTTCAAAATTTCAAATTATTACTCTCTCTCAGAGACCTGGATTTTAAAAATAAAAAGGAACGTTTGCATTCAGTTTATTGTCTCTGACATCTGATAGTTTGGTTATACACACACACACACACACACACACACACACACACACAGGAGGGAAGAGAGAATCCATTAAAAGTGACAAAGTTAGATCTAGTTAAAATTCACATACAAACAATACAATTATAAAACATTTATGAGTCATTTCAGAAAATGTATGAATGAACTGAATAGTGGATATTTTAAATTAATTTTAGATATGATTGTAATATGATTAAATTTTAAAAGTGTCTTCATTATTTAGAAATAAATGGCAAATGTATTCAAGTTAAATATATAATTTCTGAAAATTATTTGAGAAAACCTAGAAAAATTAACAGTATAAATGTGTGTATGGTTGACAAAACACTACTGATAAATAATAATTACGGAAATTTCATTATGGGCAGTGACAGTTTATCATTTCATCTTGCCATTTTTATATTAGTGTTTATAATGTTTTAAAATTATAATTCTAATAATGATAGGACAGCTTATTTTAGACTAAATATCCTTATGATTATAATACAATACTCAGAACACCTTTTCTTGAAGGAATATAAAATTCTCCTTCAAGGTAGTGAAAGTTGATGAAAAGCAGAAATAAAGTAGAGATTAACACTTCTAAAGAAGAGAAACATGTCACATTAGGTCTGTATTTCATTGACTTTGCCATTAAGGGCACACCCTAGTCAATGAAGCACACAGAGACCATAGCTTAAGTGGTAAATGACAATCTTATGTGTTCAGAGTTTTTAATACCAGTATCTTTGATGATAACTCAAAGCAGAGAACCCAATAGAAAACAAAAATCTGGACATATGCTTTATTCTAATAGATGGCTATTAAATTGCTCTTGTTCAGTATGTGACTTCAAGGAGTCTAACAGAAATAAAAGTTGTAAGGCCAAAAGATGCATAAGCCATTCCCTACTACATGGGGCTAAGGTCTTTTATTTAAGTCCTGATGTGTTGGAAACTTCAGGTTTTCTTTTAAAATATCAAGTTTGTGGCCTAAATGTGTAGATCAGGGGTAGAGTGCATGTTTAGTATGTGCAAGAACCTTGGATTGATCTCTAGTACCATCAATATGTATCAGATAGCCATGACTTAGGAATAAGGACCATATTTACACACATTTATACTGTTAATTTTTCTATATTTTCTCAAATAAATTCTCAGAAATTAGTTTACATACTAACTCTAAGAGAAATGTTCATAAAGACTTTCCCTAGAAAAGCCTATCAACTTATAAATTGATTGTGATTGCCTGCCTGAATGAATTTCAACATTCTTTTATCAACAATGGACAGTATAAAAAAATAAAATTAATGGAAATGAAAAGAAATTGGAAAAAGTGATTATAATAAGGAGATGAAACTGCCCATAGATGCAGAACCATAAATTACCCAGATATTTACTGGAACTAGTAGAAAAGGTCTAATAGTACCTTTAATAATATATTAAATTTTTTCATAATTTATATATAATAGAATTTAAAGTAGATGTGCATTTCAGGAAGAACATAAATTTTCAAAAAAAAACAAACAATAAATTCTTGTAGTGACAATGCAGTTTCTGGAATGAAGCATCTTTTACATGGCACAAATTATTAAATGCACAATAAAAAGTTAGGATAAGTGAAAATTAAGAAAACAGTAGAAATTATGCATGTTAAAATATAGAGCAAAGAAATAAAATTAAAGAACTGTAACTTCAATCAGATATATGGTAATGTAAAGCAAACAAACATTGTGTAATTCAAGTCCTAAAATATATGCAGGAAAGATTTATGGAAAGATATTTAAAGTACTATTGGCAAAAAGCTTTTGGTTTTGCTTAAAATGTCAACTCAAGGATTCATGAATACTAATAATCTAATCAGGATAAATAAAAAGTAAATAATATTTGAATATCTCCTACTCAAACTATTAAAAATCAGCAATAAATGCATAATCTTAAAAATAGGGGAAAAAGAGACTTTAAATAAACCATGATAAAACTTACAATAAATTTTGTAGAAAAATAGAACAATAGAGGAAATGAAGGAACAAAATAATAAAATTAGAATTTGATATATTGCAAAACTGGCCTTCAGAGTAGAAAAATACTGAGGCTGTCAAAACACTGACCAGGATTCTTCAAAATGTCACTTTCTCAGAGGAAAAGACATAGCAGTTTGTGTGCTCAGAAGAAGGACCATGTGAAAGGTAGTGGGAATGCATCATATTCAAGGCAAGGAGAGAGGTCTCAGAAAAGGGGAAAAAATGGGGATAGGAAAGACAGTAAAATGAATCAGACATATATTTCCTATCCTTATATATGAATACACAACCAATGTAACTCCACATCATATACAACCACAATCATGGTATCCTAACTGGAACAATTTATATTTATTCTATGAATCTATGCATGTATAATATGTTAAAAATACGTTCTACTGTCATATATATCATATATATATATATATATATATATATATATAGAACAAAGAACAATTTAAAAACCTTGCCAATACCTTAATCTTGGCCTTTCATCCCATAGTTGTGAGAAAAATTGCTGATTTATTAATTGACCCAATATGATATTTTGTTATGAAAACACTACCAAACTAATAAAGGGACTAAGGGAACCAGGTATAAGAGCATCACGGGAACATGGGTCCTATGGCTTAAATGTTTCTGCCCTTTGCAAAATTTGTGTTGAAATAGCATGCAACAGTATTAACAGGTGGAACTTTTAAGAGGTGATTAGGATATGAGGGCTCTGCCTCCATGAGAGATTAGGGTCTTTAAATTTTTTTGTTTGGGGCATAATAGGGATTAAACTCAGGGGCACTCAACCATTAAGCTACATCCCCAGCCCTATTTTATATTTTATTTAGAGACAGAGTCTTACAGAGTTGCTTAGCACGTGGCTTTTGCTGAGGCCAGCTTTGAACGCTTGATCCTCTTGTGTTAGCCTCCCTAGCCTCTCAGATTACAGGCCTGTCTCACTACTTGGGTAGAGCCTTTTAAAATAAGTTAAAGGTGGAGATTTCCCCTTCCAACTCTCCTGCCATGTGAAAACACAGGGTTCATTCTTCCAGAGGATGCAGCAGCAAGGCACTATCTTTAGAGAAGAGATGAGTGTGACTTTTCCCCCACATCTTCATCAACAAAGCAACTGTGGTACAAATATACATTGGGCAATTACTCAGCATTAAAAGAGAAAAAATAATTATGGATTTGCAGGTAAATCGATGGAGTTGGAGAATATAATGCTAAGTGAAATAAGCCAATCTCAAAAAACCAGAGGCCAGATGTTTTCTCTGATAAATGAATGCTAATCCATATGGGGAGTGGTGCATGGGATAAGTGGAGGAACTTTGGATGGGCAAAGGGGAGGGGGCAAAGTGGTAGGGAATATGGCAAAGAGGTAATGAGATGAACATCATTACCCTACGTACATGTATGATTGCATGAATGGTGAGACTTTACTTCATGCACAACTAGAGAAGTGAAAAATTATGCTCCATTTGTGTACAATGAATTGAAGAGCTTTCTACTGTCATGCATAACTGATAAGAATTAACAAACAAACAAATAAATAAATAAAGGGAAAAATAATACAAGCAACAATAAATGTTGGTGAGGATATGGATAAATGGTACACTTATACATTACTGGTGGCACCACAAATTGGTGCAACCACTCTGGAAAGCAGCATGAATATTCCTTAAGAAACTTGGAATGGAACTGCCATTTGACCCACCTCTTCTCAGTCTATACCCAAAGGACTAAAATTAGCATTAGTGTACTATAATGATGCAGCCACATCCATGTTTATAGCAATCCAATTCACAATAGCTAAACTGTGGAACCAACCTAGATGTCCTTCAATAGATGAAAGGATAAAGAAATTGTGGTATATATACACAATGGAATATTACTCATCATTAAAGAGAATAAAATCATGGCATTTGAAGGTAGAGAGAGAGAGAAAGAGAGAGAGAGAGAGAGAGAGAGAGAGAGAGAGAAGAGATGATGCCCAGCCCACATCAGACACTGAACCTATCAACAACTTGGTCTTGGTTTTCCAGTCTCAATAAAAATGAAAAATAAAATTTCTGTTCTTTTTGAAAAGTGTGGTCTCCAAGGGCAATTAATGATGATGAGTCACATGCTAGATAAAATTATTTTTTACCAGTAAATTACATATATCATTTTTTCACTTTTAAAATATTTTTTATTGTAGATGGTCACAATATCTTTATTTTTTTTAATTTATTTTTATGTGGTGCAGAGAATCGAACCCAACACCTCTACCACTGAGCTACAGTCCCAATCTGTTTGTTCACATTTCTTTGGCAATGTAGGTTGCTTGGCCACAAATAAGTTAGCAAAATACAACCCTGCCATGTGCTCCAGTAATATAAGTATACTGTCTACTACAGGAAAAATAAGTGTAAATATCAATGAATCATTCATGGAGACCAACAAAATCAATTATACTTTTCATTTGGAACTGATAAACTTACATATTAACATCCATTATTCTTTATGCAGACAATTAATTGCTCTTATCTCCAAATCCAATTGTAATTAGTATCTCTGACTCAGTTATAACTCATTAAGACACAAAGAATTTATTTATCTGTATCTGCTGTTCAGAAGTGCACTGTATAAGCTGAATATATGCTATTCAAATAGCTTTCCTGATTTTTGTTTCAGACATTGTGAGACTATGCCATGTTAGTAAGAGGGTACATAACATCATCTTATTTTTCTCTTTTCCAAAGCATCACAGATGAAATTTTTTATTAAACATTTTGTAGTTGGTGGAAAATATATAGTATACATCACCATTTTAATAGTTTCTAATAATAGCTTTCATGTTGTTTGTCACCAAACTACTAAGAAGTCTTGTCTAAAACAGTTGATAAATATCAGACCAATGTTTATACCATGATCTTTTATAACCATGTTTAATTCTATGTACTCTTACCATAAATCCTAGTCAATTCATGTGTTTTCACCAATTATTTTCTTCTCCTACTGATTTGGTTTAGATGGAAGTTGCAAGGGAAGTATAGGTCAAAATTTGTCCTTTATATTGCTTTATGAAAATAATTTTAATAGGAAATGGAGGTTAGGGGTATATAAAAAGAAAATATGCTATAAGCAGCATAGAACAGAAAGAAGAAAGATAAGGCAAGAAACAATATACAAAAATAACTGTATTTTTAAATCCCTTGGAATGGATATCTGAGGTAACTGGGTCAAATGTCAGCTCTACCATTCAACTCCCAAACAGCTCTCTGGGGTGTTAAAACAAGAGCTCAAATTAATTTTACCTGAATTTCAAAAATCAAACTAATGTCATTATCTAGTTATACTAATATTCTCTTCCTACAAAAGAAGGAATTTTAAAATATAATTTATTTGGATGTAGGGATAATTATAGTTATTTGCAAATCCATATAACAATAATAGTTTTATAGTAACTTTAAATATTGTACCTTTAAGGTTTTTTACTTTGCTGTGTAAACTGTCCCTGTTTCTCAGCTAATTAATTGAGAAGATGAAATGTTGAATATTGTTAAATTACATTGACTTTAACTTCTTAAAGGAAAAACGTATTTTGTAAATTTCTTTTGTATCTAAACAATGCCGAACATATAAGTATTGCTCAATAAACACTGTTTAATAAGCAAATAAGTGAATAAAAGAAGTATTTATGTTTAATATTGTAGAGTAATATATTTTAGATTCTTTCATTGGCCTGGCCCTTGGCCACTGTAAAAAAGCCCTGAACCCTGTAAATGGTTTAGGAAAACTCTGTCTCCCCTTTTTCTTCAAACCTATGTGCATAGTTACTTATTTGATTTTCATTTGGAGATTTCTCCCCATATAATTTAAATTGATCAGATGAGGCTTGATTTGAGGAATATGTCCCGTTTAATTTCAGAAGTAGTCTCTTAGTACTCCTAAATATTGTATAGGCCCCTCCCTGCTTTGTCTTCAGAACTTGGAGGTAAATTTCAGCTACCTCAATCATCCTTAAGTTCAAGAAATGAAGGGGACACGTCAGATATAAAGCAGGCTAGATTGTAGAAGAAGGGTTATTTCCTTTTCTTCATGTTGGGCAACTCTATAAGTAGATATAACTCCTATTTAGCTTTCTATTTCATAATTGGCTAAATATTTTGGAAATTTAAAGTTCCCTTTATTCTGTATTTAATTGTGTGATGATATGTCTTAATTAAACATGTCAAAGTTATCTTTGCTATGGGATACTTATTAGCCATAATCTACATGATATGGTTTTGTATTTTCCATAGACTAATCTACTTATATAACTCTTCAAGTAAGCTGAGTATAATAACCAGGTAGAATAGATCTCTTTGATTTCTTAGTAAATATTTTGGTTAAGGAAAAAAGGTTACCTCATAAACACATTGTAATCACTGTATTTGTAGAAAGAGGTTAACTTCCAGTGAAAGACAATTTATGATACCAAAAAGAATTTTACTAAGATAAACTATATGCATTGTTTTATGACACTTTTCAAAACAAAATTATTTTCTAAAAGTTTTGTGCTAATTGACAGCTAATAATAAGATGTTATTGTTTCACATTGCTAAACATATCTTTCATTGCTATTTATGAGATTATTTTTAAATTTTGAATCAAATTCTTTGGGAGTAAAATTGGATAATTTGGAAAGTATATTAACATATCAGAATAGGATTAGTTTTTTTCTATACATAATCCTAGATTTAAAATTGAAAATATATTTCTAATGTTATATTAATTTAATTAAAAATTATAATGTGTGTACAATGAGTTACAATTTCTCAAGGAGATATTCCCCTTTACAATTCTTAAGGGCAAATCTGAGCAAATTTGTGAATCTTTTATTCTATTAGAGGAAAATAAATTATACTTTCATATGTGTCCATAAATTCATCTCCAAACACTGAATCACTTCAAATGCAAAATATCCATCTGAATTATATTTTATATTGTTTAATAACATATATATTTTAGTAAGTTGCTACAAGCCACAGGGAGATGAGTCCAAGAAAATTCAAAGACAATTTGATATTCAGATAAAATTGAGGGTTTAATTGAAATTTCTGAAAGCTTGTCAAACATATATCACTTTTACTCTGCTCATTTCTATATACTAAACAACAATCTTCTTTACATAGGTCCTGCCCAAGGAGAGGGTAAGCCTGATTATTTTTTTCCCAAGATTGAAGCCCTCTTCCATGATTAATTATATCAGTGTTCATCATTTCAAAGCTATTTTAATGTTTCTGTTTATTTCTGTTAATAAAGTGTACATACATCTTAGTCACTGTGATGGTTTAGAATTCTACCATTTTGTTTTTTTTTCTTTCATCCTTGGCTAGTTTGTCTAGAAATGTAAATATTCTTATTACCCTATTCCAATTATATGCTATGTCTTAATCAAACATTGCAAAGTTACCATTGCAACTAAATACTTTTTAGTAATAATCTACATGACACAAGTTTGTATTTTCCAAAGATATGAAATATTCTAGTTATTCTTTTGACCATGTGCAATCTAAGAGATGACTTTATCACAGTTTTTATATGAGATAGAACAAGATATTTCCAGTGGTGTTCTGGTAAGTGACTCATCAAAGGTGGTGTTGAGGAGCTAGGAGCAGCTCTTATTGTGACATTTGCCACTTTACATAAAGTAAATACAACCACCATGGTCACTTAAAACGTTCAAGTAAAGTTACTGATTTAGTAGTATGACTAATATGCATAATACGCACTTCCAAGCTACTCTTGGCTGGTTCCAGCAAACCATGTTTCCTTCCAACTGTTCCACCTCTCTTATTGCAGTTTTGTGATTCCACTTTTGTAATGTCCTCGTGATATGAAGTTTTATGTTATCACTTTGAAGACTGTGAAGTTTTGTTCTTGCAGTGTATAAATTTACCATTGGGTCACATATCGTGGTAAAAGCTTGTTTGAAGATGAGCAGGTGCAGAGTAGCCATTTCATTAGGGCTAGAATAGTTGTAATTTGAAGACATGGCTTCCAGGAGATGTTTGGCAGAGCTATAGCATATAGTTGCACATAGATAACTTATAATTTGTCCACAAATACAAGTGGATAATATGCAGATTTCTTGAGCTTCCTTTCTCCTTTCTAGCATTCAGAACACTCAAATTTCTAAAGTTTTATTGTGATCTCTTTTTCTCTACTGGTGACATATTTCATAAGAAATACATATTTTGGATTCTTTGAGCTACATTTCTTAGACATATATATGTGGGTTCTTAAGAGTTTGGAACTTATTCTCAGTGTCTGTATTTTACCTCAGTTTGAAAATAACTTTAATAAAATTTAAGCTGAAATGAATAAAAGTTAAAACATCATGAGGTACATCTGAGTAGTAGTATGGGTATGAAAATAAGCTGGAAATTCAAAATTGAATATTTTTTATATCATGTCAGCATAGGGAAAGGAAATGAAAAGAAATGGAAAAAGGGAAAAGAAATGGAGTGATTGTCTATGTTTTTTTTTTATTTTAACCAGGCAAAGTTCACAAAATAGCCAGAATATGAGAGAATATGAAATGTGCATAAAAAACCATCCCAAAGAGCTTCATAAGGCTGGTTAGGCTTGAGGATCATTTTTCATTTACACAAAGGTAATAGACAGGCCCAAGGCACTTTCAAAATTTGATTAAAAGATTCAGCTCAAACAATTTATCTGACATCTACCTTCCTACTTGAAAATGTGTTAAAAATTGTGATATTCAAGCAACCTCATTTGAATATGTTCATATATTTCAATCATGTACAAAGCTAACTAGCACCTACAAGTTCTCAAAAGTCAAATGAACCCTGTCATCTATTTTCTAAACTGAAATACTTTAGAGAGGCCATGTGTAAAGTAGCATTGTCACAGAAAAACAAAGAGGTATGCTCACACTAGCATGGACATAAATGGCACCATTATGTGTTCAATGTTCATGCTAAAATTTATAAAGATAAGGATTTTAAAAAATAATTTTTATATATATATAATTTGTGCATATTATGTGGGGTACTGTATGATATTTTGATACAGGTATAATGTGTAATGATCAAATCAGGGTAATTAGCAAATCTATCACTTCAAATATTTACCATTGTTTCATCATGAGAACATTCAAAATGTTCTCTTTTAACTATTTAGAAATATGCAATACATTTATAAAGATATCATTAGCTCTGTTTTCTGATGCTATCTTCAAATGTAATACATCAATGATTAATTTCTCAAATTTACAAAATATATAATTCAAGGTATTTCAGCTTCTAGTGCTATCAACTTAGAAAAGATCAAAATATCTTATGTTAGTGCTCTAAAATATTCCTTGGTACCTCAGTCACCTACTCTACAGACCAACAAAAGTGTCATTAAAGTGTACATTAGAACACATTAACATCTCCATAAAATTTTTTTAATGCTTTTCCATTTCAATTAAAAAAATTCTCTTTTTGGTTCACCAAACCATTCCATAATTTCACTATAATCTAATTTTCATTTTAATGTTTTCATGGTTGTCCTCCTCAACACTCCATATCCCAATGAATCATTACATTCTATAGCCATGTCAAACTCTCACCAAGCATAGGGACAAAGTGCATTCTTATTTAGTTCCTGGAAGTCTCTCCTTTCACTGTAATGGACTTCACATTCACTGCCTATCAACTTAAATGTTACCTCTATTGAGAGATTTCAATTAGAACCACCCTACCTATATTTGTTCTTTATATTCCCCATACTTTTCTTATTTCTACTTCTTATTCTTTTGTTCCGTTATTGTAATTGCCATAATTGCAAATGATTATTTTTACTTTTTAATCTTTCTCCCTGACTAGAACACAAAGTCAATGATAATAGCATGAAATTCTATCATATATAATATTCAGATATTACAGAATTGCAAGCAAAGCATGGAAACTTAAATATCTGTTAACTGCAAGCAAAATTGGATGTTATAAAACCATTCACTTGTTTACATTGACCTCTCATAAAAAATAATTAGTTTAGGATCAAATTTTAAAGTCCATTCATTCGAGTATATGACTTTATAAGGCCCTTCTCCAAAAAACATATATTCAGATATTGCTATAATGCTTTACCCTGAGAAGTTTATAACGGAGAGCCCCATCCAAACACAGATTAAAGTAGAAAAAGTATTTTTCTACACAAAAATAAACAATATTTATTTTTATTTGTTCTTTTTAGTTATACAATGCACTGAATCCATTTTGATATATTCATACAAGCTTAATGCATACTCAGTCAAATATTACTCAGCTATAAAAAATAATGATTGTAGGACATCACCAGAATCTGGAGATCTGATGGATCTGGAGACTCAAACTAAATGAAATAAGCCAATGCCTAAAAACCAAAAGTCGAATTTCTCTCTTGATATGTGGATGCTAATACATAACCAGGTGAGGGAGGGCAGAGAAAGAACAGAAGTTCAGTGGATTAGACAAAGGGGAATGAATGGAAGGGAGGGGTGATGAGAATGGGAAAGACAGTAAAATGAATCCTATAGAACTTTCCTATGTGCATATATAAATACACCACATTGAATCTCACCACCATGTACATCCACAAGACTGGGGCCCTAATTAGAACAGCATTTATTTTTAAAGCAAAATTATAAATTCTGAAGACAATTCAGAGTTCAGTGGCTTACCTGCTTCTTTTTCACTGCCACTGCCTTTTAAATATCTTGGAATTAAATAATTAAATATCAGAGAATTTAGAATGCCAAGATCCAAAATGTTTTCAATCAGGGTGACTAGAATATTGGCAGCTTCTTCTACTCATATGAAATAAATGTCTTTATATATCTTGTTCCACTATTACACCAGAAGAAAATTCCATCTATACTAAAATAGAGAAAATTTTGACTTTCCTAGTTTGGGCCATACTGTCAACAATTCTAATTTGAATTACTCATATAAAATTTGCATGCTTTAAAATTTCTTTAAGAAAATATTTTCTTAGCTCTTCACTATAAAAATATTTATTTGTATATTTCACTTACATGTTTAATGTTGAATTTTTCTACCTGTAATTATAATGGTGTTTTCTGCAGTCACAGTTTAGCATAACTTTGAATTCCCAGTTGAAAATTATTATGTTAATGAGAATGTTTAAAATTGGTGAAATTGGCATTTTAACAGCTCCAGCTATCCTAATATACACATTAAAAATAAAAATCTCTTATTATTATATTAATTGTGCCAGAAATAAATGCTGATCATTTTAGATTATAAAGGACTATAACTCTTTCTTCTTGAGTTAATAATTCCTTCAGATACGCATGTCTGTAAATGCATGGTAAGTGATGAATTTGGATGTTTCTTTTTTGAAAAAGGAAAATAATCCATTCTCTAATATTTAAAAATCTTTCTAGAATATTTATTATGCAGTCTCATCAAAAATGTATCAAAATATGATATTGCCTCTTCTCATTACTTCAGATTAGGTTGTCTTTACATGCAGTCTTTCCCTTTCCCTTTAATGGAAATTGAGAAATTTTCCCTTCACTTCTTATGGAAATTGGTAATTATAAGGAATTTGGACCAGTGCCTGAAAATGAAAATACTGATGGTACTGCATAAAATAGACACATAGACCAATGGAACGGAAGAGAAGACCCAGAAATAAATGCACACATTTATGGTCAATGGATTTTCAACAAAGGTGCCAAGAATGGAAAATGGGAATAGAAGAGTCTCTTCAGTGAATCGCTTTGGGAAACCTGGAAATGCACATACAAAATAGCATAATTGAACTTTCATCTCACATCAAATACAAAAATCAACTCAATGTTTTAAATTGATAAATGCCTTTGATGCAAGACCAGAAAATGTAAAACTGTATGAAGAAAGCAGGGGAAATCCTCCAAGAGGTTTTTCTAGGCAATTTTTTTTTTTTAAATATGACCCCAAAAGCACATGCAGCAAAAGCAAAAGTAAACAAATAAGATTACATATAATTAAAAATCATTTGTGGGCAGCAGTTGTAGCTCAGTGGTAGAGCCCTTGCCTACCAAGAGTGAGGCACTGGGTTCGATCCTCAGCACCACATAATATAATAACATAATAAATAAATAAAATAAAGATTTAAAAAAATAATTTGCACAACAAATGAAACAATCAACAGGAGACAACCTGTTTACTGATTTGGAGAAAATATTTGCAAATCACACCACTAATACTAGATTAATATAAGGAAATCAGCCAGCTCAATGCCAAGTCCACAATCCAATTAAAGAAAAAAAAAAAAAAAAAGATGGTAGAATGAGATGGATATCATTACCCTAAGTGCATGTATGAAAACATGAATAGTATGAATATACTTTGCATACAGTGATATGTAAAAATGTACTCTATATGTGTATTACGAATTGTAATGCATTCTACTGTTACATACAACTTCAAATAAAAAATATGATAAATCGAATTAAATAGAAATTCCTCAAAAAATGTAACATACAGATGGTTAGCTGGTATATGGAAAAATGTACAATATTACTAATCATAAAGGAGATGTAAGTCAAAACTATTATGAGCTCCTACCTCATCCTTGTCAGAACGGCATTAGCAAAATGACAAAAGATAAAAGTGTTGTTGATGAGGTGGGGAAAATGGGACCCTGATACCCTGTTGGTTGGAATGTAGATTAGTACAGAGGAGATAGAAAACAATAAGGATGTTCCTCCAAACATTCACTGAAGAGACTGTTCCATTCCCATTTTCCATTCTTGGCATAAATATTACACAACCTAGCTATTTACTACTAAGTATATATACATCCAAAGGAAAAAAAAATCCATATGTCAAAGAGATATCTGCATTCTCATATTTATTGTGGCACTAGAAATAGAATCACCCTAAGTATTTATGAATGGTGAGTGGATAAAGAAAATATGGCATATACACACAATGTAATGCTATACAGTCTTTAAAAAACAATGTAAAAAGAATTTTCAAAGGCTTGGGAGAACCTGAAAGGCATTATCCTAAGTAAAATAAAATAGGCAGTGCTATTAGCCACAGGAAAAAAAAATATATACTATGCAATCAATTTGAGTGTATCTGGAATAAGAATTTTATAATTTTTGAAAACATAGCATAGTATAATTGTGTTTAATTATAAAGTGGTGTATGTTGACTCATAAAGTAATAACTTGATTTTACATAAACTATATAGGAGACATGAAATTTTCTATAAAATAACTGTACATACACAATTTATAACATTAATTTTTAGTCATAACCAAAAAAATCAACAAAGATGATATATAAACAAGGGTTTTTGTTGAAAAAAGTAAAATCTACTTTTGTAAAGCAACAAAAATATATCTTATTTATATGTTATCAAGTTTCTTTTTTAAAGGTGTTATTCTAAGTAATTCTCAATAACTAAGCATTTCAAAATTTACAACCCCATTTCCTATACAATTTAATTAGTGATGATCTGTGGTTATAATAAAAAGTTCAAATGAAATATTTTATCCTGTTTCTCAACCTAAGAGCACAGAAAATTGTCAAAGCTAATTCTCTTACAAGTTTTATAGATTATGTGTTATTGTGTAGAAGTTAAAATATAACAGCAAGAGCTTGTCATTTGGTTGTGTGTGTGTGTGTGTGTGTGTGTGTGTATGTGCACATGCGTGCGGGCACGCACATGCATGTTTTTCTGTGTTGGATGAAATTGCTCAAGTATTTAAGAGAAAATGCAATTTACTACTTGTTGTCTTCTTTGAGATGAACTGGACTATTCAGTTTGAGATAACTCAAAATCACCAATTGCTCAGTTGCCTTTATTTATTACAAAATAACATGAAAAGTAAAACTCAAAGACAGGAAGAAAGAAAAACAGGCTAAAATAAGTGCTTATGTTTACTAGCTATTCATATCTACCCAGTTGTCAAACAAGTCTAATGAGAACGAACGATTCCTTGGTGTACACTGGGCACTTAAGTTTTTCACTTAAACAGTTGAGCATGACGACTAAGAGAAGTTTCTGTTACTCCTCTCAGAAAGACCTCCACATTTGCAGAAAAGGCATAATTCCTGCTGAAGTGATTTACTTTGCCATATGGTAAAGTCCACTCTCAGTGTCTGAGGTCCCAAATTTCAGATCCATGTCAATTTTATTAGCCTTGTTAGGAAAACATGCAGCTTTCAATAACACACGGGCAGATGTTTTAAAACATGGTAAATGGAGACTTTAATAAAAAGGATAACTCTAGCAACATTATTTTAAAAATTAGATGGGTGCTTCTCACTCCTTTGTCTATTGTGGATACTGTTAGAGATAAAATCAATATGAAGGAGAAAAATCTCTTGTAAAAATGGAGAGAACACTTCTTATACCTGTCTGAATAGTTAAAAGGTAGTTTGGATTTAATTGAATGAATCTAAACTATAAAAGTGATCTGAGCCAGGAGTGCCTAGAAGGAAAAGATTCTAGCATGTTCACTAATAGTATTGTATTACATTATATGGCAGTATCATATTTGGAAGAATTAAAATTAAATTCATTCCTGGTTGTGCTTGGTGAAGAGATTTGGAGACACTGCTCCATGAGGAGAACTGGAATTTCCATGAAAATTATTTTCCTTTTTATTTTGTTGAAGAAGTTCAAAAACTAATAAAATAGCGAAGACATTGATAAAGGAAAAGAGGAAAATCTACATAATTGAACTAAATATTTGGACTACTTTTCCACTGATGTGATAGACCCAAATAAGAACCTTACCTATTCCTACTGCATGAAAAATCATACACAGTTAATTTGAAAGTAAAATGAATATGACCATGAAAACAATGCAGATATAGGTATATTGGCTATCAAAAAAACACCCTCAAGGCAAAAATCATTGCTAGTGTTAAAGAGCAGCATTTCATAATGATGAAGTAGTTTGGCCATCAAGAATGTATGCTATATATGAATACACTCAATAACTTCAAAATGCAAAAAATAAAAATTAAAAATTTTCAAAGGAAAAACAAAAAATTGGAATGATATTGGGAAACTGTAAAGACCTCTCTCATTAGCTGTTAGGTAAATAAGCCAGAAAGATATTGAACTGAAGAATAAATCTGGCAAGGGCTGAGGTTGTAGCTCAGTGGTAGAGTGCTTGCTTATCACATGTGAGGCACTGGGTTCAATCCTCAGCACCACATTTAAAAAAAAAAAAAAAAAAAAAAAGATATTGTTTCCATCTACTAAAAAAATTTTTAAAATAATCATAAATCTGGCTAATATGTATATAGAGAACATTTACTAACCAATATATGGGAGTTCAATTTTAAAAAAAATATCCTTAAAACAATTACAGAAAACTTAAAATAAACACTATACTGGGTAGTAAACAAAGCTTCAGAAGTATATGATTTTAAATTAGTTTTGCATATCTTCTTTGACCACAACAGATTAATCAATAATAAGTATAATGATCAGATAATACAAAAATGCAATTAAAATACAATATTAATTATTCAAATTAAATTCAGAGATAATGTGAATTGAAATAATGAAGTTGAATATATTATATGTATAGGATTAAGCCTAGTCTGTAGTTAGAGTAAAATGCTTACTCTTAAATGCTTGTATTGGAATAAACAGAAAGCTTACAATCAGCTACACTTCATTATAAGAAGCCATTAAAATAACAAAAGATCAAATTTAAAAGAAATAGAACTAAACAGAAAATAAAGATGTACCTTAATATGAATGAATATAGAAAAACAAAAAAGAAAAAAAATCAGTAGAAATGTAAGTTGGCTCTTTGAAGACAAACTAAATGAATCAACTCAGTAGGAATTACCAAGAAATTTTACAAATGAAAACTGATGTTACAAATTCGATCTAAAATGTCCACCAAACTCAGGTGTTGACGAATTTTTGTCCCCAGTGTGGTAGAGTTCAGAGGTGGGGATTTCAGGAAGAGATTGGAACATGTGGATCTGACCTTTTAGTGAGTCATCCATTGATAGTAGAATGGACTGAAAAAAGGTGGTGGATACTATATGCAGAAGGGACATGGTTGGAGAAAGTAGGTCACTGAGGGCATGCCCTTGTGGATACTATCTTATCCCTGGCCACTTTTTCTCTTATCTTGGATTCCTGGATGAAATGAACTGAGCAGTTTTCCTCTGCTACATGCTTCCACCATGATGTTCTACTTCATTGTATACACAACGAATGGCCCTTTGACCATGGACTGAAACCTCTGAAACCATTAGCCAAAATAATTTGTTTCTCCTCCAAGTTGTTTGTGTCAGCTATTTTGGTTATAATGATGAAAAACTGACCAACATACCTTATCAATATCAGAAGGAAAAAGGATGATTTAAATACAATCCTTCAGATGTCAAAAAGAAAAAAAGGAGACTAAATTGATAAGCGAATCTCATAATTAAGGTGTTAAAACAATATTGTCTAAACAAACAAAATAAAAGCACATATTTTATTTAAAACATTTCTACGAAGAACACTTTAGGCTTAAAGTGGTTTATGGTTTAAATTTGAATTTTTTTTCTAAATATTCAAATAAAAATAGCAATGTTGCATGATAATTCTAAAGAATGAAAAAGAGAGATTTTCCAGTTCTTTTTTAAAATAAATCTAGTATAACTTCAATATCAATGCCTATAAAGTAGCAATTAAGAATGGAAAATCTCAGAACAACCTGCATGAGAACTCTGAAGGTAGATCTGGTACTTTTGTTACATCAATGTCTCAGTGTTCCTGCTTCTCTGTAGTCTCTTTTACTTAAATTGGGCCTGGATGAGGTAGTGATTTACCAATTTAAGGCCATACAAACTATGCAGGTTACTCATGTATGTGAGCTTAAAAAGAGTTTGGCAAATCCTGCTTTGTCATTATTGGGAGATTTGGACACTGTGTAAGAAATCCATCTATCCTCCTGAAGAAACCATGTGAAGAAGCTGCATGAACAGAGAATTTTATGACTATGTGGAGATAACAAGCATGCCATCCCATTATTCCAGCTAAGCTCTGCCCAAGCAACCCATTAGGTACAGCTACACCAGCAGAAGCAACACCAACCGAAAATTTTCCAGAGATGTCCAGCCCAAAATGCAAAACAAGAGAAAATAAATTGGTTGTTCTTTAAAATTCTTGAACTTTGCAGAGATTTGTTATGCAACAATAAATAAGTAAACCAATGAGATTTATTATTATCTGAACATGTCCAATCTTAAATATACAACAAGAATGCACTTAAAGGTTACTAAATTACATATGCTGAAAAATTCCTATTTCCTTTTTTTTTTTACATTAGATGAAATTAAATAATGGTCAAATATTCATGAGCAGTAAAATGGCTAATATCTTTTGGTATATTTAGAGCACTATAATGTTATGCCAGCAAACAGTTACATCAAACTATTTGAGTTAATATCAAAAGTAAAATGTTTTGCAATGAAAGCAATACTAGAAGAATAGAGAATGATTTAACTTGCACAAAGTATAAATACCAACAAATCTAAACTACGCTCTTGAAAGTTAAAATAGTTTTGCTGCTTGGAACAGAACATAATGAAAGAATGGGAACAAGGCAGGTAGTTCTTAGGTACTGGTAGTTTATTCCTATTTCTGGTCTAATTGTTAATAAGAGAAGTGTATTACATTTGAGATAATTTTTGTGTTGTACATTTATGAGCATGTTACTTCAATGAAAAGCAGAAAATTATGAAATATAAAGTCACAGAAAAAGTGAAGGCATTCTTAAAGAAATGATGTGCTGAGCATATTGACATGCACCTGTAACTTCAGCAGCTCAGGACTCTGAGGCAGGAGAATTGCAAGTTCAAAGCCAGCCACATGAACTTAAAGGAAAAAAAATGTGAAATTTTCCTATTATCCAATATAATGGCTTCTCATAGACTATGATTAATAAACCATGGTGTTAGTGAAACAATAAAGAAGGAAACAGAAGCAAATAGATGTAAATTTACATGGATTTCTGATTATGACCAAAATCATTGTACATTGCAGTGGGGCAAAGATCTTCTTAATTAATGATGTTGTTTTGATTGACTATCTACTGGAAAAAACAATAATTTACATAACAATACAATGAACAACTATAACTGAGTTGAAACATGAATAGCTACATTAAATACAATATTAAAATAAAGAAAGCAGGGAATCTGTAGACATGTAGTATCAGATTCAATTTATTTGAAGTTCAAACATAGGCATGATATACGTATACAGTGTTAGAAACCAAAGCATTGATTTCTTTTTGGAGACTGTGATGAGTATAGTCGCAAACAAAAGAGTCTATGGGGTATGTGAATATTCTTAATGCAGATGTTTGGTTTGTGTTAATCCAATGAACTTAATCTGTACTTAGTATCTACAGATCTATCAATCACCTATCTGTGTGTGTTTGTGTTTCTTCCTTCGGACAGTTAAAAATATGGCTATAATCAAGGTTATGAATTCTGCTGTAAAACTGGTCATTTGACAGACAATGATGTAATAAAGTATGTGACAAATATATCTCTCTAGCTACATCTGCATTAAGCAAAATAATTTCAAGAGGAATTAACCTTATTTTAAATAAGTGAGCTAGTTTAAGAGCAGAAAACATAGGAAGTACACATTTTTAAGAGAACACACACACAACACACACACACACACACACACACACACACACGCAGTTATATGGCAGCTTTTATACATTGTTAATCAAAAAAAATAATCCTGAGCACTTGCCTTGTATGCATGAGGACCCGGACCTATGCCTTGCACTACCAAGTCAAAATAAAATAAAAACCATGAAATGAACACTCCCCCCCAAAAAAATCCTTTCTATGACAAATTAAATTATTATAGCCAGTTACTCATTTTATATCGCAGGCATGAGAATTACCATTTATATTGTAAATCTTTTTAAAGGCACTGCACTGGGAATTCTAAGATCATCACTGTTTCTCTGTGACAGTAGATTGGTTATGTGTGTAACATAGTTAAGCCTATGGCCCTTTGGAAGAAATAGAATGACAGCACTTAAATGCTAGAGAATTAAAATTTTAAAAGAATTAAAATAAAACCAAACAGGTGCCACATTTGAATAAAAACTCTATGGGGACTTCTACAGTAAGTCATTGGCATATGAAACATTGAATTGGAATTGGAAAATGTGGAAGGCTTATTCTGATCATTTGGGCCCATTTGAAAGCTTTGTTAACAGGTTACAGGTAGAAAACAGAGCACTGACAATATTAGATGGAATCTTGATGGAGTATTACAGTGACTGTGAAGCTTCCAGGTGGTTAATCAAGTCAAGGAATGCTAGAGAACAAAATAGAAATTGAAATATAATGGAAAGATGATTGGTTTTGAACTAAGAATATGAAAGTACTAGTGTAATTTTCACAGTACTTCCCACCAGAATCTGCTGATTTGTTTTTCTTATCTTTCCTTAATATTTTAAAAACTGATTTTTCTTCCCCATTGATATACTTAAATCTTAGGTATCTACAGTGAATCTATCATGATCCAGGGAATCTTGGTGTTCATTCAGTAAATGATTCGGAATGATAAATGGTATGGTATAGAATGAGTAAGCATAATGTGTCATCTTCCCCTTCCTTCTTAAGCTACAGTACTATATACTCATTCATAATCAAAGAAGTTTTGTCCTTTCAGATTCTACTATTCACAAATAAATTTTAAAAAGAGGGTTGTAGAGTATACATTATTTAGAAGATATAAGGTTGAAAATAACAGTTATTCAAACTTGTGTTTTTATGTATTATGGTTTCAATATTAGGTGTCACCCCAAAGTCCCAGGGTTAATACAGGAATGCTCGAAGGTAAAATGGTTGGATTGTGGGAACTGTAACCTAATCAGTCCATACTAATTTGAATGGACTGGGTGGTAACTATAGGAAGGTGGAGTCACTGGTGGGCATGCTGTGGAAGAGTTTATGTTCCCTGCAGCTTTTTGCCATGTTCTGCCTCACTTTGGCTCCAGAGCCATGGACTCAGCTAAAGCTCTGAAACTTTGACCCAAAATCAATTTTTCCTCCTATAAGTTGTCCATGTCTGGTATTTTGGTCACAGTGACAAAACGCTGACTAACAGTATGATTTAGATATTGTCTCTTTCTGTCCCTCTCATCCCCCACCCTTAAGCCAACTTTTCAAGTTAGTTATATACATTCAGATAAATTTCTCTTAAACATATACACATTTGTGGAGTTATGCACACTGGTTTCTGTTTTCTTTTTTATGTTACTAAAACTTTCCTGGAGAAATAATCATAAATGTGGAAAAATTAAGTGTATTTTAAAACAAGTTAATCTGAACTGTGGCTAAAAAATAATTCTAAAAATTTAGCTAGAAATATCATGGGACATTGAGAAAGCTGACATGACTTTCATAAAGAAAGAAATTAAGAACATGTTTTATATAGATTTTTATTTTTAAAAAAAGGTCTTAGGAATTGTGATAGTTTATCCAAGTTTTAAGGATCTTGGGATCATCTGTAAATGAAGTATAGACACCTCTTTCGTTTTGTAGTCAGCCAGAGACATATTTCATTTTATAGTTTTCTCCCTAAGGTGGTAAAGCTCAGAGGGTACCTTATACTTCAATTATATTATAAGCAACCTGAAGAATTTTAATTACATCAGGCAGGTGAACTGATTTTTTTTAATTTCTATGTGATATACATGAATAAACACTCATTCAAGTTGTAGGATCTACTTTCCTCTTGAACAAAAGAAAACATTATGAATGATACTGTCTTAGATATTAAAGAAAAAATACAAGTTCTCTGAGAAACATATCTCAACCAACACTCAAAAATATTTTGGCAATCCTAGTAGACCTAGTCTTTTATATAATGTGTTATGAAAGTGCTAAAGAAAGAGATCTTCAGAAAATTTCCCATTACTTCTCTAACTTTTCATCTACTTATCCCATCCTAAATCAAGACTATGCTACTTTCTTCATCTATCAAGTCAAGAAAAGATTATTAGCAGACTAAAAAGGGTACAAGCAACCCAATGTCATTAGAACTGCATTCCCATCTTCTGTTCCCCCTTTAGCATACAATCAAATCCACTATGCAGGCTGAATTCAAACCAAAGCCTCACATATACAAATATAAATCTATATATTTTTTCTAGTAGCAGGACAGAGCACTGCCCCTATATATGCTCTTAGAATAAAAGATCTAAGTAATTTTAAGAAAAACTGTATGCCATACATATGCCCTCACATATCTTTAAAATACAAAGTGTCATAGTGAAAGTTTTGGGGATCATTTCATTGAAGAAATGTAGGTCTTTAACACATTATTTCCCAAAACTACTTGCCAGAAAGCACTATCCAGTCACTGCAATATTTCCCAGACTATGTGTTAGCACAAAAAGACTGGGACAAACAGAAGCTTCACAAATCAGCTCAGCACTTTATTCAGGAATGAAGCTTCACACAGGAGCAGGGGAAGCAAGAAAAAAATGATGCAATGGTGGGACCCACTATCTTGGTGGAAAATGAGCACTCAAAGAAAGAAAGGGCTTGGGCTTATATAGGTTATTCTGAGAGGCGGTCTAGTGAGCATATCAATATTCTTTGGGCACCCAGGAATTTGGAGTTTGTTCTATCAATCAGTGAAGAATTCAGTTTTAGTGCTTAGGAATTTAGGGTCTATTTTACAGGTGAAATGGGAGGGAATCTAGAGTCAGTGGTCAGTTTCTGGAACTGGACCTGATGGAAGGCCTAGGGTCAGTGGTTGGTATCTGGAAAGGATTTGTTTACAGAAGGATTAATGCTTTGGCCTCTTCCTGGAGACTGCCTTTCCAGGTTTGATGGACACCTCTTCTCCAGGGTTTGTTTTATCACTGGGAAAGAATGCATTGGGATAGGATCAATGCTCTTAATGTATGGCTTTCCTTCTCACTCCTCTTTTCTGGGGGTCTCACTACTTTGGGGGCTTGTCATTTTTCATATCTAATACTATGTCTTGAAAAACTTGTGTTCATCCACTTGTCATCACTGTGCCAAATACTTGAGAAAAATAATTTGGAGAAATAAAGATTTATTTTGACTAATGGGGTCAGAGGTTTCAGTCCAGTTGGCTGGCTCCATTTCTTTGGGCCTGAGATGAGGCAGAACATCATCGTGGAAGGGTGTGGCAAAGGAAAACTGATCAACTTATGGCAACCAGGAGGCAAGAAAGAGAGACAGTGAGAAAGAGGAACAAGTTATAGTCCCAAGAGCATATATCCAGTGGCCTACTTCCTGCAAGTAGGGTCTACCTCCCTATGGTCCATTCAAATTTTTAGTCCACTAGTGCAGCAATCCATTGTTGAGGTAAAGGCCATCATTTTCCCAATTTCCCACCCATGAACACTACTGCATTGGGGACCAAGCATGCAACACTTGACAATTCCAGAGCGTCCCAGATCCAAACCATAACACTTCTGAGGTAAATGATAAATACAGTTGTGAAGATTGCTATGTTGTTCCATATTTCTTATTCAATTTAGATGCTTAATGAAATTGTAAAGGTAATGATTTCAATAACCAATAAATAAAGGCTTGACAATTTTTGCATTTGACCAAATATTTTTCTCATGCCAGAAAACATCTACATTAGAAATGTAAATAATTTATAATTTCATGATTTTGAAACTAAAATGGCACATTTCTTTTCTTTCAAACATGGATGATTATAATAATGTGTTGTATTTTAGGAATATTGTAAAATAATTCATGTACATTTACATTAATTGAGTTAGTTATTCTGTGCTTAATTTTAGCCATCAGAGCAGACATGAAAATGAAATGATATTATTTAATGTAATAAGAATCATTTATAATTAATGTTTATGTAGTGCTTCCTATTTATCTCATATGTATTATCTCAATTTATTATGGATACTTCCTCTGAGGTAGACTATTAATGTTATTATTTTAGAACTTGAGAATCTAACACCACAGCTTGAAAACTCTCCCATACTTATTAGAATACATAGGTGAGTTTGAACCCTGACAGTCTAGCCATAGTCTCAGCTCTGTAGAAACAGTAATGTAGAGATTACTATGACAGGCTTTGTACTATGCACCTGAATGTGCTTATGCATGTGAAGTAGAAGGATGTGTATGTGTAACATCAATAAATGGCAATCTACTCTCACATCCATCTCATGGTTGACAATATGGTGTTTTCTTATGTAGCACTGGAAAAAACTGTGAACTTACATAAGTCAGGAAAAATAAAAATTATCTTGCTGGGAAAAAAGAGGTGAAGTGAATACTACCATGTCAAAAAAGCAGAACTGACCTATTTCACCATTTTATGTAATTCATTGAAATTTACTATTTTAGGAAAGACAGCTAAAACATTTAAACAACAAAAATTAGATTATATTTAGAAAGCATTTTTTAATGAAAATATTTTCTGAAACAATACTTCCAGAGTGGCAAATGTCAAAATAATATTAGTTTATATAAATGTAGAATGTTAGCAAAATTTAGTGGATTGAGGTTACTGAATTTCTAAGACCTGTGAATAATTTGTTTCACAGTAAATTAGACTTTGGCAGATACATCAACCCTTAGTTTGTAAGAATATAGAGAGAAAATATTGAACGATCCAGGTTAAAACTGTTTTATTTTAAAAGCAGATAATCTGCTAGTGAGCCAGGAAATTACCTTATTCAACTATGTAATTATATTGGTTAAAAAAAATGAGGATCAGAGAGATAAATGGACAAGTCTGTGCTTTATGAAAAGAGCAGGTTTCAAAGCTCCAGGATCAGGTAATATTTTAGTAAGCTGTGCTGTTAGACATATTTGTTTTTCAGAGGCCCTGAACTTACACAATACAACATGTAAAATACATGACACTGAAGAGAAGACTCTACTAGATTGGGGGATTCATCATTCTACTAAATTTGTAAAAAAGAAAGATGTCTTTTTCCTCAGAAAGTAGGGAGGTAAGACAGAGAGCATGGTGGGGAAAGAGAGAGTTTCAGCAGCACATTTTGATTGTTCTCCACTGAAGAATTAAAACACACTGGGATAGGCTTATTTCACTTAGCACAATAGACTGGGGAAAAGGTAGAAATTGGACAGATAGTGGAATGAATCTGACTCAACTTTCCTATGTACATACATATATATGCCACAGTGAGTCTCCAGTCTCCATATTGCATGTACTGTCCCGAGACTAGGATCCTAACTGGAATAAGATGTACCCCACGTTTGCATACATGTGTCAAAATACATTCTACTGTCTTGTATAACCAAAAAGAATGAATTAAAAAATTAAAAGACTCATATCCTGGGAATTCGCTGCAGTGGGTTCAACTCAAAATTTGGTCAGTGCAGAACCTCGTTGGACAACAAGTTTTTAAAAACCTTTCAGAATTCAGCATGACTTCTGCTTCATAGAATCTGTAGTATTGAACCAGTTTCTGAAATTTTAAAAATAAAAAAGTTGGAAGCCTGTGTAGGCTTCACAAAAGATGGGTCTCCTGCTGTGCAAGGAAAGACACCTTCCAGCATAAGCTTCCTTATATCTGCTTTTTAACTGTAAAGCAAACTGTGTGTTCTTGTTGTAGGATTTGCTTATTTCTCACACATTACCTAACTTATGCCAGTCAGTAGCACAAAATAATTCAGACAGCATATAGGAATGAAACATTTTTTCCCCTTGCAAGACTGAAAGAATTTGTGGATGTGTTTTTTATTTTAATAAAATTATGGATAATACCTTTTGTGAAAGATTGGTAGAGCTTAAGAAACCTATAGTGACAGACATTTATTTACTTTTGGAATAAAACTTTTCAGGCTTTAATATTTTTCTATGAACTGAATTAATTTTTTAAGCTCTAGTGGCATTTTTTGCCAAAGCAATTACTCGACATTACAAGAGACTACTATATTTACAGAAATATTTTCTATATGGGATAAAAGTGGATTATTCTATCTTTTCTTAGAATATGTGAGATTTCTGCATTTTTTAAAAAATCATGGGCAACAGTTTAGAAATTAAATGTATCTATATATAACTCTTTATAATCTACAAACATTATTCAGTAGTAAAAATAGGTACTCTTTCATTGCAGAGGCATGAAATATGAATATAAGCGTCAATCAGGAATTTGAGTTTAAAAGTAACATTGCTTGCTTTTTTAGTATTAAATACAGGAGAAAATTATGGACAAAATGTTGAGAAGGAATGATATAACATATAGACTTTGATTAATAATACAAAAATGAAAATAAAAGAAATTCCAATGATTTATAAAAAACAATCCAATTTGAGATGAAACAAATAAATCGTAGAGCTCATCTTCTCACAAGTATATAACTATTATTGATTATAACTAACCATCGTCTGTGTAATATTGCTTGTAATAAGTTTAGTACTATTATTCAGTATCATAACTGAAAGCTTTTGTACATATTAAAATGTCTAATAAATTAAAAATTATGTTCTAAAAATAATTTGCAATGTATTTTTAACTTCCCAATAAATTAGTAATCCACCACAAATCTGAGATGTAAATTATTGACTTCTTTCATTTGTATTGACTCTACCCAACCCTAGTTCTCGAAAAGGCAGACTGAAGAATTTTAAAAAGAGCATTGTAAATTAGTAAGAATTCTCCATGTATTCTACACACTTTAACATTTTATTTATTTTATAAATAAGAATGGAATAATTGTGAAAGACTATAGTACATAATCACAGAACAAAATAGTATCAAATGAAATTGATCAATTACCACTAATTCAAAGAACCATATTAACTTTTTATAACCACATTTTAAAAATATTTTTTAGACATTGATGGACCTTTATTTTATTCATTTATTTATATGCAGTGCTGAGAATCAAACCCAGTGCCTCACACATGCTAGGCAAGTGCTCTACCACTAAGCCACAACCCCAACCCCTATAATCACATTTTCATAGATTCTTAATCTTAAAATGTGTACACATTTTAAGTCATTAATAAATTTTCAATTATATCACAAATATATTTAAAGTTCCAATCTTTATTATTTACTTAGAGTTACTCAATTGCTTTATTCATAGATATCTATGTTCCCTAGAATGGCTGAGAGGATAATTAAATTATGCAATCATCCAGTCTTTACTTGTGTTAATACATTATATTTGATTCTACCTTTATATATTCAGTATCATATATATATATGTATATGTATATACATATATATATGTATATGTATATACATATATATATGTATATATATGCCAACTAGGGTTGGGTAGAGTCAATGCAAATATGTTTTGATTCAAAATAGTTATTTCTATGTACTACTTACACAATCATTACATTATAATCATACATATCTGTTTCTCTCAAAATATTATGACATATATTATGTTCCCAGCTACATGGATTTTCAAGACATAAAACATATTTGAGCAATTAATGACTGTTAAAATACTATTTAGTTTTCAATCATTTTAATTTAGAGATTTTAATTTGTCATAGGTCTTTCACAACAACCATTTATATGGAATTATGTATATAGTACTTGGATGTAGAAGTTCAGAGGGCCTTTGCTGTGATAGTGTGATATTTATACAATTCAAAGAACAATTCCAGCTGGACATTTTGCCACATGTCTGTTTCTGGTCCAGACTCAGCCTCAAAATTCCCATAGGTACCTGGAATTTCAGGGTTGATGGGTAGAGAAAACAGATGACTTCATGTTCCTAAAGACTTCTTCACTGGATAATTGTCAGTAACTATAAATAAGACTCTCCATGATGGAAAAGAGTCTACATATTGGGCATGCTCTAAGGCCTTAAACGGTAGACTCAACAGCTTAACACAACCTGGTTCTCCTATATTCTGTGTATAGAGAATGATCCATAATATGTTTTTCCCTTCATATGAACCTATGATGAAAGCTGTCCATAGAATTGTACTGCTATCTTTGGCGCCTGCACATTGACAGTCTATGTCTCACCCTGTGGGAAAATGGTAGAACTTCAACATGGGGGAGAACTTCAAGAAATGTCATCATTGACTATGCAAGTACAGCATGCTGACACACCATCCTATTTCTTTAGTTTCAAAATGTAAAGTTAAAAACCATGCAGCTGATACAAAAGATGAACATTTTCTTCACCACAGAAACAGTTTCATTTATACAAATATCAAGACCAGAATAAAATATATTGGTTATCAGGGTAAAAAAACAAAAAAAGATATTTGTAAAAAGATTAAGATAAGTACCCCATCCTTACTTGCTTTTACCAAAAAAAAAAAAAAAAAAAAAAAAAAAAAAAAAAGTTATACTTGAATAGGTTCTAATTTTATACAAACTTTATTTGCTTAGTTAATTACTTTTGCTTCTGAAGTTATTTCTCTAAAGAAATTACTAGCAGTTTGGAAAGCATGCTGTTCAGAATTGTTTTGACATATGTGGGTAGAAAAAATGATGCTGGAAATATCAAACAAATGCCTTTAGTTTGTAACATTCATTCTTAAACATCTGTTAATACAATTGTTGTTGCAAAAGAATGCAAACAAATTTCTCACTTTTGAACCCCAGTAGGTATGGAAATATGCAAAATTTATGACAAGTCAGGTGAGCCTTAGTCTCAGTTTCTAAGAATATTTTGCCTTGGATCACCAGTAGTCCACTTGGAACAAATAAATCTCACTCTTCAAAACTGTATCCTGGATTTATGATATGAAAAGCTTGCTATTTATCTTCTACTTTAACTCAGCATTATAGTATTGCTTTTTGACCATTATAAAAAGACAGCTTTTAAAAAATCATAAGTACCATTATTCCTTCCACATTACTAAAGCACCATTATTTCAGTTGAGCTCTTTGGAAAAGAACTACAATGTATTTACTGAATTTCTGGCTCTCATGGCTGAGTTGTGTTTTGTCCTACTTTAGCTGCAGACTTTATGTTGTATTTTACTTTTTTATTTTTTCACTTCTTATATACAGTTTAGAAGATTCACTTTCCTTTGTTGAGAAAATATACAGAGCAAATTTTCATCCAAGTTCTTTTATCTTCTCTCAAGCTATACCAGAACCAGAGGCTTGACCTTTGGCTTTGCAGCAGGTATCTTCAGGGCAGGTGGTACTGTGAAGTTAGGAGGCAGGACTGGAATCACAATGTCTCCCCTGCTGTCTTTATGGAAGCACTGCCAAGAACACTCTATTTAAACTGTTCAGGTGGTCTGTGACAAACAATGCTTTCTTTAAACTTCTCAACGCATTTCATGTTATAACATTATGATGGTGCTAATGACATGAAGCACATTCCATGATTCAAATAATATCAGAGGTTGTCTTTGAGTTTTACTTAAACAGTTCTCCTAACACACTAACAGAACAATAGACATGTAGAATATTCCTTCAAATTCCCAATTAAAATAGATGTCTATGTAATTTTTTTAAAAAGTTACTTTATTAGTAATGACAAAATGCCCATTATATGATGCTAAATGATCTACTATTTAAAAATAGCAACATGAACATCTACGTCAGAGTTTTCAATTTTGATTTGTAAATTTGAGCTAATACACAAAACCATGTAAGCCACTAAAAACTCAATATCACATATAATATTCAATGGTATATAATTACAATATCTGAGCCATTGTAAATTGCTTTTTTGAGTTATTTTTAGTCCCCAGACCCATTACTATTTCACTGTGACATATATCTAAAATTTAGAATGCATATTTTGAAGTTGTCACAGTATTTTAAACTACCTGGTGCTATGAGGTTTTTTTTTTGTTGTTGTTGGTTTTTTTTTTTTTTTTTTTTTCATCTTGCTCAATTGAAAGTAGTGTCCAGGAGAGCAAGAATTTGGTTATTTAAGGTTGCATCCAGCCTCATTCCCAGGTTTAGGAAAATATCTGCAATGTAATAAGTTACAAATAAATGAATGTTCAACAAAGTTAATACATATAATTACTGTGCCACTATGTTGTGAGAAGCTTAAATGCAATTAGTTATAATTAAGAATTCAGTTGTTTCTAAGTCATTATTTTGACAAATATCTTTTTCACAGAACATATTGATTTATACAGAGTCAAAATATAAAGTATTTCAGAACTTAACATATTGAATTTATTCAATATGGCAAAGCATTGACATCATTTCTAACAAAATGTTCAATGCTGGCCAGATATATCTAAGATTTGCCTAATAAATCTCATCAGTTTAATTTTTCCAATTTCACTCACTTGTACAGTACCTTCTTACATTACACAATTTGAGTTTATCTAAATCCTGGAAAAAACAACCAGATCTTGTTTCATTTTATGAAATTAATGTTTGAAGCATGCATCTGTGTATGTGTGTATGTATATATATATATATATGTACATATTTCATATATGTACATATATATATGTATATATGTACATATATATATGCTTGAATAATTTGGTTCTCATGCTTGAAAAAAATTATATCAAATATCTTCTTCATCAGGCTCATTGTGCAGTCATTATAATTGCCATTGTAACATGATACAATTTTTACTGAATTTACTCACTACATGTTTGAATAACATTCTTTATAACATAGCAATGTATACAGTATCTGCAGATATAGAGGTATAATCAAAATATATAAATCAACTTTGCCCACAGAATCAAATATAACTTGAACTGCAACTTTGAGCAACACTATCTGTAAATGTAATAAAATTCATGTGCAATGGATTAGATTGCTCTATTCTAAGACTATTTAAAAGCCACCCTGTTTCCTGCCCTCTATTTATGTGAATAACTCCCAGATATTCACTTTAATGTTTTCTATTTATCTTAAAATTATTAGATTGGAAACATAGTCATTTATCTTGCTAAAAGAATATGCTCACAAGAACCTACAGCAGCAGTTTTATATGTGAAAGATCCTGGTCTTCTAAGCATGTGTTATTGGAAATTAAAACTGCCTTGTGATTTTCATTTTTATTGATTAACTAGAATTATAAACATTGTTAAATAAACCTTTAAATTTGTTTTAAGCACCACTGTGTAATAGACTTATGAATAACTAATTTTATTATATTTAAAGTAAAATATAATATGATATGTAAAGTAAAATATAATAAAATTAATCTTTAATTTAAAGATGCTACCATTTGAAAGAAGAATAAACATGGAATTGAGTGTACATATCTGTTAGCTGAATTAACTCTGAAGGTGTACACCCCCTTTTCAGTGTTTTTGTAAACTTGATATTTATTTTGTGGAATATGATTTCAAGTTTCATTACAAAGCTATATATTTTTTTCTAATTATTGTTAATGTCTGTTAAATTGCTCAGTTAAATAACAAGCCTAAACTGATACATTTAAAAAGTGTGTAAAATCTTCTAAATTAGTTATTTATAGTATGATTTTTCAACCCTCACTTGCTATATGCCCAATATTTGAATATGTTATTTAGACCAATATTTCTTGTCCCATTAAAATGAAACAATTTGGCACCAAATGATTAATAATGGAAATGTGCAAGTAATTTGTACATTGTAGCATTTTCACTTCCAACTTCCCTCTTCTTTTTTATTTTAGTAAGAGTGAAACAGATCAGAGTTTGTTTATTTCTTCAAAAACACTGAAAGCACTCATTTCATATTAATATGCTACCTGTTATATATCATGGCAAAGGAAAATAATATTTTAATACTTTGAATCATTGATGACAAAATTTAATCCATCACTTTTTCATGAGAATCCATGACAAAGAGTTGTCTTTATGTGTTTCAAGGTATTTGGTGGGTTCACTAATGTCATCAGTAAACTGCTTTACCTGCCCCTTATGTGTATCCAACCTTATTTTAAAGGGTAGAACTATGCATTTGAACTAACTTCTTAGAGCCCTATAAAACCTTAGGAGTTTGGAAGAAATGTTCAGTTTTTATTTTATGTGATGCTCATGATCATAATGCAATAGAGCTGAAAAAGACAAAATTTGATACAGGATAGTCATTTTATATGGCGAAAAATGAATGTAGATGTGAAATATGGGCTTGATTGTGCATTTAAAAAGTGACAGAATAAGCAAGAGTCTCAAGAACACCCAACACTGAGAGTCAACCAGAGGTAGGGTTTTCTCTGATGAGAGAGAGGGTGGGGAGGGGAGTAAAGGAGAGACAGAAACAGTGAAAGGATCCTACTTAAATAGATGTTGCCATGTTGGCCATAGGCAAGAGTTGTTACTCCTGTGCTCATGAGCTGGAATGTCACCATAAGATTTAGAGCCAAAAAAGTTCATAGCATCTTGATCCTGATGACATGACATTGAAAAAAACATTTCTAGAAAATTGTTATTTCCAAGATTTCTATATACAAAACAATAGATTGCCATCTTGCTTTTTATATTATGGACAACTGAAAGCTGTTTAACCCATAAATTATAAAAAAAGTAACTTCTTTCTAAAATGAACTCTATAACATTGTAATTGGTAAAGTACAAAAATCGGTTTTCAAGTATTATAAAATTTAAATTATAATGAGAAAACTTAAAGAACATTGAGTTACTCTCATTCCATAGGTCTCATTTCTCATATTTGTGAAACAGAAGTAATTCATTCATTTTGAAAATAAGGCTTTTTAAAAGAAGATTTTCAGAAGACCCAATTAATTAATTTCAATAAGTTAAGGTATTAGCTTTGTAAAGTAATAAGCAATTTTGAGGAAACCATTAAAGTAATTACAGCTTTCAAAAATACTCATGTTTAATTATTTTAAAAATTAGATATTTTAGCCGGGCGTGGTGGTGCACACCTATAATCCCAGCACTTTGGGAGGCTGAGGCAGGAGGATCATGAGTTCAAAGTCAGCCTCAGAAATGACGAGGCACTTAGCAACTCAGTGAGACCCTGTCTCTAAATAAAATACAAAAAAGGGCTGGGAATGTGACCCAGTGGTCGAGTGCCCCTGAGTTCAAACCCAGTACCAAAAAAAAAAAAAAAAAAATTAGATATTTTTTTATCTGTTACAGAGAAAAGTATGGGTTATTTTAGCTTATTTCTACATATTCACAGAAAAGCAATAATACCCTATAACACAAATTATATATATTACAAAGTTAAGTATCCAATGATAAAATACCAAGAATGTGAAAAAGCAGTAAAATATGATTCATGATGATGATGATTATAAAAAATAAGTAAACCTTTTCCCACATATGGGAGTATATTATAGAATTAGTAAACAAGGACATTAAAAGTGGTATTATAGCTGTGATTTGTGTTAACAAAATGGAGAAAAGAATGGACCTGTGGAGTAGCGACATGGAAGATATTTCTTAAAAAAATAAAATAAAATAAAATTTTCTACATGGAAACTACAATGATTGAGATGAAAATATGCTAAAATTAAGAGCAGATTAGATCTTAAAGAAGGAAAAAAGTATCAGTGTATTTGAGGACAGAGCAATATCATAAGCCAACTTCAAGAAGAGAATAAAAGAGGACTAAAAAAGGAGCTTCAGTGAGATTGGAGATAACTTCAAATGCCACTAAAATCACTAAAGGAGAGAAGAAAGAAGAAGAAACAGATACATAAAATTGAATGAACAGAGCAAGAGAAAAATTGCTCAAATTTGATTAAAACTATAAATATACGTTTGCAAGATGCTCACCAAATCAAAAGCCCTGCCCAAACTACATGAGATATATCACAATAAAATTATTTAAAAACAGATAAAAAAGAAATAAAATCATAAATATATTCAAAGGAAGAAAGGAAGAAGTTGTGTTATATTTACAGAGAAACAAAGAATAAGAATGCATTACTAGTAATAAATGTTAAGAAAAAAGAAAGAAAAATAATAGAAATATCTTCAAATAGTAAAAAATGGGGAAAAAAAAACAAACATGTCAACCTAGATATTTTTTTTTTTTTCAGTATTGAAGATTGAACTCCAATCCTTGTGTATTCTAGGAAAGTGATTTACCACTAAGTTATCTTTCCAGCCTGTTTTGATTTTTCTTTAATTTTATTTTGAGACAGGATCTTACTATGTTGCCTAGGTTGGCCTCCAATTTGCAATCCTCCTTCCTCAGCCTCCTGTTTATTTGGAATTAGAGGTGTGCACCACCATGTTGCCTTGCCTAGAACTTTTTACCCAGAAAAAATATAAATATTTTAAAATGAAGGCCAAATAAAGATTTTTTACTAGATATATGAGAGTTATAAGAATAATCACCAGCATAATTGGGTGCTAAAAGAAATCCTTCAAGCAGACAGAACACAGGTAATAGATGCAGCTCTAGTAGAAAACACAGAACATTCTAAATACTAGAACCAATGACCACATGGGTAAATACAAAGGTTTTAAAATGATCACTCAAGTTTATTTAAAAGATTATTGGGCCCAGGCACAGTAATACATTCCTGTAGTCCCAGCAGCTCCAGAGACTGAGACAGGAGGATCACAGTTCAAACCCAGCCCCAGCAAATTAGTGAGGGCCTATGCAATGCAGTGAGACCCTGTCTCTAAATAAAATATAAAAAAGGACTTTGGATATGGTTCAGTTGTAAAGTACTCCTAGGTTCAATCCCTGGTACCCCCTCTCCCCCAAAAGACTATAGGTTCTCTAAGGAAAAAATTAATAAAACTGTATTTGGGAGACTTACGTAGAAGTAAAATCTGCTGCAAAAATAGCACAAAAACAGAGGGAAGAAATCAGGCATATTTTAAGGCCCCTTTACTACATAGTATGTGTGATAGACTGTGATAAGCCAAAGATACATACTATAAACCTTAAAATAAACCATCAAATGTTGAAACAAAGTTACAATAAATGCGTTTAGTTTCTGCTATTGCATAACGTTGTACTACAAACTAAGTAGCTTTAAACAACATGTATATCATCCCATAGATTTTTTGAGGAATCATGAGTTCAGGCATGACTGAATAGGGACTCACAAGGCTGCAAAGAAATTGTCAGCCCTGTCTGCATGCTCTTTTGAATCCCAAAATCCTCTTACAAGCTCATGTGGTTTCTGGATATTCACTTTCTTACAATCATTTTAAAAAAAGGAAGATTTTTTTTAATTGCTCTAATTAGTTATACATGAAAGCAGAATGTATTTCAACTCATTGTAAACAAATAGAGCACATCTTCTCATTTCTCTGGCTGTACATGAAGCAGTCACACTGTTCATGCAATCATATATGTACACAGGGTAATAATGTCCATCCCATTCCACCATCCTTCCCATCCCCACCCTCCTGCCCTCCCCTCACTCCCCTCTACGCAATCCAAAGTTCCTCCATTTTTCCGTAGTGCCCCCCATCCCATTATGGATCAGCATCTGCATATCAGAGAAAATATTTTGTCTTTGGGTTTGGGGGACTGGCTTATTTTGCTTAGCATGATATTATCCAACTCCATCCATTTATCTGCAAATGCCATGATTTCATTCTTCTTTATGTTGAGTAATATTCCATTGTGTATATATATCACATTTTCTTTATCCATTCATTGGTTAAAGGGCATCTAGGTTGGTTCCATAGTTTAGCTATTGTGAATTAAGCTGCTATGAACATTGATGTGGCTGCATGACTGTAGTATGGTGATTTTAAGTCCTATGAGTATAAACCAAGGATTGGGATATCTGGTTGAAATGGTGGTTCCACTCCAAGTTTGAGTAGGAAACTGACTAAAATTGTATTAGAAGCAAGAAACAAGGAACTATGTAACTAGGAGAAATACATACCACATTGGAGAGGGTGGATGATAGCACCAAAATATCATTATCTAGGTAGTGGTAAAACCCTTTAAACCCCTGGCCCTGTGTTTAAAGTGTGTGTGTGTGTGTGTGTGTGTGTGCACACGCATGTGCACACATGTGGTTGTTTGGGTTTTTTGTTTGTTTGTTTTTACAACATGTTTGCAGTTTTTGCTTTATTTATTTTTTTATTTGTGCTTCATTCTTTGTGCTGTTTAATGGTAAAATACTTGGATTCAAGAAGAGGAGAAAAAATCCACTAATCTGTCTAAGCTCATTCTTTACTGTTGTTATCAAACTGATTTGGGACAGAGAAGGGTAGTGTTAGAGGCAATAAGCCGATATTACAATGTTTTCTCTGCTAGGTCTTGAAGTCCCTACCCTACCAAGAATATCTCATTTAAGTCTAAGCCATACTGTTACAAGGGAGATGAAATCTAGAAATTTTGCAAAATGTCTTGCCAGTACTCTGTTCTCTCTTATTCCCAACATGCAGCTATCTCTGGTTGATGTTTCTCTTAGTTAAATGTTACAATTCACTGTATCCTACTTTTACCTCCTCAAAGATTTAAACGCCCCTTATTTCTTACAATGGTTAACCTTGATTTTAAACTTCATGGAGCTGCTAGATAATTGGCAAAACAATTTTCTTAGTGTGTCTGTGAAGATGTCTCCAGAGACAGGTGGCATGTAGACCAATGAACTCAGGCCTGCCCTGAACATGAGCAGCACTGCCCCAAACTCTGAGGGCCCAGTTGAAACAAATACAGAAGAAGGAGGAAGCCTGTTGTGGGTGCAAGCTCAATTCTTGAGTGTGTGTGTTATGGTTTGGATGTAATGTGTCCCCCCAAAAGCTCACATGTGAGACAATGGAAGAATGTTCAGAGAATAAATTATTGGGTTATGAGAGCCTTAACACAATCAGTGACTTTTTCACCTGATGGGGCTAATTAAGTGTTAACTGAAGGCATGTAGGGTATAGCATAAAGAGGTGGGGGGCTGGGGGTGTGACTTTGGGGTATATATTTTGTATCTGGTGAGTAGAGTCCCTTTCTCTCATCATGTGAGCCTCTTTCCTTTGCTGCAGTTTCCACCATGATTTTCCTCACCTGTAGCCCAGAGGATGGGAGCCAGCCTTCTATGGACTAAGGCCTCTGAAACTGTGAGCACTCAAATAAACTTTTAGTCCTCTACAATTGTGTTGGTTCAGTCATTCAGTGCAGCAGCAACAATAACAAAAGGAAACAAACAAACATAAAAAGAAAACTGACTAAAACAGCGTGAGTCTTTTGATATTGTCAATGCCAGTGGACATCAGAATCCAACATCTTCAACCTTTAAAGATGCACTCATCGGCAACTCTTCAGGGAGTTTCTATGCCTTCAGCCTCAGACTGCAAATACATCATTGGTTCCTGTTGCTCTGAAGCTTCCAGATTCTTGGGACTAAGCAACATTGGTTTCTATGGCTTGTCAGCTAGTGGAATGTTCCAGCTCCTGATTAGGTAAACAGTATATTAAATCTGTTTTTTATAATAATAATTATATATGATATATATATATATATATGCATATATATACTGTGCTTCTATAGTTAAATATTTTATGTGTGTGTGTATTCTTATATATAAGCCATGTAAGCCATGGGATAATATAAAAAGAAATCTGACTAATACACTTCTTGAGTAATTGCCCGAAGATGGTGGGTCACCAGTCTCACTCTATTGACTATACTTGTTTAAAGCCTTTATAGTGAGGTACATGGAGTTTCAAAATTGTCCTGCAGTGAGTATTCTGGAAAACCTCCAAGTTCTTCCTATTTAATCCATTACTCCTTGTACTCTGTCTTGTCTTTTTTCTGTTTTCAGACCATTGGTTTGAACTTTATTTCTGTTTAAATTAAATATATTTTTATGCATTAAGACCCATTTTTAACTTTCTTCAGAAATTCAACTCTCACTCCACACAATACATCCATTTTCCTCAATAATTTCATGATAGTAATTGAGCTTCTCTGAAATTAACCCTCTCAATTTCAAATACATTTATTGTGTCCATGTAGAATATCAACCATTTTTATCTTTTCAGTTGCTTATATTCCAGACAGTTGTAGCAAATATTGGGCTAATATTCTAGTGGTAAGCAATAAGACTGAATCCTGCTGAACAATGGTCACTGAATCCTGTGTAGTGTTTGCTTTTATTATTTTTTAAATTATATTTAGATATGTATAAATATGTATATTTTTCTTAAAATATATATATATATATATTTCTTTTCAATATTCTATTAGATAACAGAAATCTACCAGTGTAATTCTGAGTCCTCAATGATTACTTCAATTTGCTAAGCTTTAAATCCAAAATCTATAAGCTTAAAAGTTTAAATATGCTTCCATATTTAATTATTATTTATTATTGTCTAAATTAGTTTCAACCTACATTAGTAAATATCTATGAGAATGTTTACCATTTGAATAATATAATTAATTATTCATAAGAAGGTTTTCATGGTGTAGCTTTTTCTGACATCACTGTATTTTCAAAAATCTATTGATATTTATTTTTTATTAAAAATTTACTACTAAATCTCTATTAAAATATAAATAAATTGTTTTGCTCAAATTCAACAGAATTAATGGCTTTTTTTTCAATGTTTCTTAGAAAATAAGTTTGTTTTTGTTGCTAAACCAAATATGTTAAAACTTTGTATCAGGCTTGCCGATGAAGGATCTTCATATTTTTTTTTTTTGGGGGGGGGGAGTAGGGGAATTGAACTCAGGGACACTCGACCACTGAGCCACATCCCCAGCCCTTTTTTGTATTTTATTAGAGACAGGGTCTCACTGAGTCGCTAAGTGCCTTGCCATTGCTGAGGCTGTCTTTGAACTCGCGATCCTCCTGCCTCAGCCTCCCAAGTGCTGGGATTACAGGCATGTGCCACCACGCCCAGCATCTTCATATTTCTGTTTAAGTTGACAAGGAAAGAAAGTGAGTCTAAACCGGGTCATTGGCTTGGCTTTCAGTAAAGTAGTGTGGAACATAAAGATTACAGGAAAGTGGCAAAGTTGAGTATTTTTTTCAAGTTGGGCCCTATATGTACAATCTTAATGAGTTTGCTAGAATATATTAGCAGCAATTTGGAAACAGCTCCAGAGCTAAGTAATTCTGGTCAAAATTAGGCAATAATGGCAGTGTTTATCTGCAGATCAGACCATTTACAATAAATAAGTGTGCACATTATACAAATTAAAACCACATTGAGATACAATTTTACACACAGAAGAATTACTATAATCAAAAAGATAATAAGAAGTATTGGCGAAGATGAGAAGCTGCCAGACCATGCACCCCTTGTGGGGGAAATATGAAATGGTGCCACCATGTTGAAACATAGTAATCAAATATTATGTTAAATATAGTATCTGCTCTTAAGATAGTAGTTGGGAAGTAGGAATTCAGTAAGGACAAGCATCTCCTATACACAAGATTACAATAATGTTTTTATACAAGTGGAATATGAGGCATGATGCAAGGTTATCTAAGCAAAATCTTAATGAATTGGAGTGATTGAAAAATAGATAGGAAGATAGTTATGTGCCTTTGTACCCACACATGCTCAAGGTTTACCAAACTCACAAAGAACTTAATATAACTCATGTAGATGTCTAAGAGAAAGAAATTGAAATTGACTATATTGCTTACATAAATTTCTAATGAGTTGAACAAAGGACTGATTCATGAGGCACTGATTTTTTTTTATAGATGGACATAATATCTTTATTTTATTTATTTATGTTTTATTTATGTGGTGCTGATGATTAAACCCAGTATCTCACATGTGCTAGTTAAGTGTTCTACCACTGTGCTACAACCCCAGCCACTGACTGGTTCTTAAAAAGAAAAATAAAATTTAAAATGGAATGTTCATAAGCAACACTTTAGTGGTGGTGCAAATAAATTACTCTGTATTAATCTATACCTGCAAAATAAATTGATACCTAGGTATCTGAATCTGTGTGGCTTACATACACGGTACATCAAATGCTAGAGGTCCAGAAAATTCTAAGCTATTATATACAGTTATTAAATAACAATAAATTGTTCAGTTAATACATCAATTTAGTTATTCAAAAAATTTAAATTCTGCTTACTTGTTACAGCTATTAAACAACTGGCTTTTTAAAATAACTTATATAACTATACTCACTTATGAGCTCTAGAGTTTCTTCTGTTTCTATGATTTCCATATGTATAACACACTCATTTGTGGAAAGGCTCATTTACATATTTATTTTTAATATACATGTTATTTACTTCATTTCCTTGTCTTATCGTTTTACTTGAAACTGCCAGAACAGTGTTGAATAGAAGCAGCAAAAATGAATATCTTTGCTTTTTTTTGCCAGTCTTAGACTAAAAGGCATGTAGTTTTTCACAATTCAGAATGAATTGGTTGTTGTTTTGTTTTGTACAATATTATTATTCAGAATAATGTAATTTTCTTATCTCCCAAGTATTCTTAACTATTTTTATAAAATCACAGATAGCTATTGAACATCATTTAATACCTTTTTTTCTGAGTAAATTGAAAAGGCCCTATACATTTCCTCTTCTATAAATCTTCAAACTTTGATGTCTCTATGAATTCCAACAAGGATAAATAAAATAAGTTCCTGCCAAAATAGACACAATATAAAGACAATTTAGAATACAAAAAAAAATTTCATTCTTAAAAACAGTAAGAGAGAGAGAGAGGAGAAGAGGTAAGAGATGAGAAAAAGAAATTTGTACACAGGACATATCTTAGCAGTAAATATGTGAAGAGTTAGAAATGGGATATTAGCTTTCAAGTGTTCTAAGAAAAAAGTCCTGTCAACTTTCTCTTCAAGGATATCAAAATATTGCTTGTGTTCAAAATCCACAAAGGCTAAAAAGAAAAGAAAAAAGAAATTCAAATTGATGTCCTCATGAAGAAGAAGAATGAAAAGCGTTACCAAAAATTATTCTGAGATGTAATTGAAATGGTAAGAAAGATGAATGGTAAATGTTGGCTAAATGCCAATAGCAGTAAAACTCTATGATAATTATGTACATGAGTTAAAAACAAACACAATAGCTATATCATAGGATAAGAATTAGCATGGTTCACAGACACCTTTAAAACTTGCATTTTCTCAGGAGGCGGAAAGTTATTTGGAACTTATTAGAATATGAAATTAAAATTTTAACAACACAATTGGTGGAAATGGAGAATATAGTTTCAAAGCAAGTAAAGGAAATAGTAGAATATGATTTTGATAATATTTTAAAATAGAGAGAAGAAGAGAAATAAAAAGAAAGAAAATTTTAAGGGAATAGGTAAAAGAGAAAGCAGGTAAAATGGAAATTATAAATTGAAATGTATTGATAGATCCTAAGTTGTGGTTAATTTTATGACAACAAAATAACTATGACATAACAGCAGATAGTTAATGAAACATTAATTCTAAATTTGTCTAGAAGGGTGTTTCCAAAAGAGACTAACATTTGAACCAGTAAATTGAGTAAATGATATCTGCTCTAACTAGTGTGGGCTGATGCCATGCAGTCCACCAATGGCTTGGATAGAATTGAAGTATAAAGAATGAGGAATTTTCTCTTCTCTCTTGATCAGGGCACTGAAATTGTCATGGACACTGGATTATGGAATTTGTACAACTGACTTCCCTGGTGTTTAGGCCTTCAGACTGATGAAGTCCTTGATTCTCCAGATAATACTTGATATATCATGGAACTTATCCTCCATAAAGGAATGAACCGATTTCCATGAGTCCCATCTTCTATAACTATTTGCAGTCTCTTGGCTTTATTTCTCTGGAGAACTCTAACCAATACCAAAAAAAGAAAGAAAAAAAAAGTAATAGTATTTAACTTAAATGAATAAAACAGAGAAATAAATGGTTAAGGTTAGTCAATCAATTTTGTTTTGAATGTCTTTCTATAAAAATGAGGGCATAAACTTAAAGACACTTAAAAGAATTATAAAAGCATTTGGGGGTTTAGAAATTTAAGATTTTATGGAAACATTTATTTATTTATTCTGATTGGAAACCTAACCTTTGTACATGGATATTCATCTAATGATTTCAAATATTTTTTTTAAATCTGAAATTTAAGTTTGTAACTCTTATTTAATAAAAAACAGTTAAAATTGAAAAAAAAATATGCAAGTCAAATACCAACCATAAAGCAATTCAGTGTTTTAGGAAAAGATTAATAAAACAAAGTCAAGATGAAAAGGAAAAAGAAAATAAATTAAAAGAAATTTTCAATACTAAAGAGAAAAGTGAACTTCATACGTTTAAGACATAAAATTTATGTTCTTAAACTTCATATGTTTAAATCCTAGTTATTGTATGTTGCTTTTAATTCCTGACAAACAATGAAAACACAGAATCTATCTCAGTGCTTCCCCTGGTTATGAATATCCAGATTCTCCAATATGTAGGTTCTACTGTTATGAAACTAGCGTTTTTACATTGCCTTATACACCAAGAAGAGAGATTTGGGAGGTGAGTAAAGGCCAAGATATATATTTCTGGAACATTAATACATGCTACACTTTTAGAAATATATTTGATTTACAGTCCTGTTCTGTGCCATGAAATTTCCCAGATCCCCCAGATTTAGTATTATATTAATTTGTGCCAACCAGAACATCTCAAAGTGCTATCTTATTTTTGTATTGACCTAAATTTCTGTTTCAGTATATTACTTCAGTTTTAGTTTAATGTAGTATGAATTTTCTGGGCTGGTTTAACATCTTATCAAATTCTTTGTTCATATACTTTTGTCTTCTTGAATTCTTGATGCTAATCCCCTGTCAGATGTAGATGTAAATATCAAAGCTCAGGCTGTCACTCCATCTGTTAATTTTGTTGATGTGCTTCATTGAACAGATACCCATTACACATAAGAGTGGTATTGTGTATGTTTTTGATTTGAAAACTTAAATTTTTTATCTCCACTCCAAAATCATAAAGAAATCTTCTTTCCGTTACCATGAAGAGAATGCATAGATTTCCCTTTCCTCATTCCTCAAAGCTTATAGCATTTTTTTAAAAGCAGTATTTTCCTATTTAATTGTCCCAAGAATTATTGTCACAGAAACTAATCCCTAAACAATAGCCAAGTGTCACTTCAAGCTCTAAAGAACATGCCTTTTTATTTAACATTTAATGTTAGTTCTAGGGAAGGTAGAGACTTTAAAAAACAGTCTGCTGTTAATGTACTAGCTAATGAAATGCTATGAGAAATTTATCTGAAAAGTTAGTGCATACAAGTCAATAACACTCACATGAAAAAGCGACTTAAAATCTGGGTATGTGGTACCTTCCTATAATCTTAGCTACTTTGGAGGCTGAAGAATTAAGGATAAAAATTTAGAGGTCAGCATGGGCAATTTAGCAAGATCCTGTTTCCAAAAAAAAAACCACAAAGGGCTAGGAATGTACCTCACTGGTAGGTGCCCCAGGGTTCAATTCTCAATCCTGAAGGGAAAGAAAGAAAAATAAAAATTTCACTTTCTTCAGTTATCACTAGGGACAGATGACACTAAAGTTTTTATTCTCAGAATTTACCTGACTTTTGTACTCCATTCCGCATCATCAAATGAATGTTTCCATCTAGATCTAGAACTTAATCTAATACCTGAAAGAAATATGGCCTTCACAGAATTGTGTCAGAGTCAGTAGACTCTGTCACTTATTTTGTAACCTTGGATACTTAGGCATGTTAGTTAACATCTTTGATCCTGACCTTCCCCATAAGAAAAGGAAAAACCATGATAATGATAAGATTTCTATTAAAAAAAAACAAAAAACAAAACAAAAACAAGAAGTAGCATTGACCTAGGTGTTTGGTTAAGCCCTTCACATGCAACTGTGTAATCAGACATTACAATAATACAGAGGGGTAAAACACGGACCCGTTTTTCATGGATGTGAAGTTTTTGAGAGATTATTTACCCAACATTTTCAAAAGGAATAAGCAAGAAATGAAGGAAGAGGTCACACCTACTTCTGCCTGATTCTCCGGAGTTCATGGTTTCATATATCATGCCTGTTACTCATTATTTTAATAGTAGATACTTCATTAAAATCTAAACTGATGGAACATTATCAACAAACTCTCCTCCCTTTTAGTTCTTTCAGTACTTCAGTTGGTATCAATTTCTGTTAAAATGCTGTTGTGTTTGGACTGGCTGAATGGAATAAAAAATAAGACCCAATAATATGGTGTTTAAGGGAAAACTGTAACTGTAAGGACACACAGATTGAAAGTGAAAGAATGGAAAATGATATTTTGGCAAAAGTTATCCAAAATCAAGTGTGATAGCTATACTTATATCTTTCAAAATAAACTTTAAGACAAAAACAGTAAGAAGAGACAAACAATATCACCATTTAATTATCAAAGGATTAATTCATCAGAAAGATACAATGATTATAAATCTATGCACACTGAATGTTGAAGCATAATTTATTAAAAAAAAAAAAAAAAAAAAAAAAAAAAAAAAAAAACTGTACTAGACCTAAACAAGAAGAAGGCCCCAACAGAATAATAGTGGGAGATTTCAGTACCCACCTCACCACCTCACATTCAGACAGACCCTCAGGACAAAATTAATAATAACAATAATAATCAGCAAAGGAACCTCAGAGTTAAATTCAACTATGAAACCAAAGAGACTTAACAGATATTTAGAGAATATTCCACCCAAGAGAAATAGAATACTCATTATTTTCATTAACAAATGGAACAGTTTGTAGAATAGGACACATATTACACCACAAAATTAATCTTAACAAATTCAAAAATATTGAAATAAAATTTTGCATCCTAACTGATCAGAATGGAATAAAACTAGAAATCAACTGCAAAACAAACTGTGGAAATTATAGAAACACTTGGAGACTGCACAATATGTTATAAACAAATATTATATCCCTGAAAAAGTCACAGGGAAAATTTAAAAATTCCTTTAATCAAAGAAGAATACAAATACAAGATACCAGAATCTGTGGGATACAGTTAAAGTAGTATTGATGGGCTAATTTGTACCAATAACTGTTTACATTAAAAAAAATTCAAACCAAAAACTTGATGCATTTCAAGTTTTTAGAGAAGAAAAAAACCCTAACTTAAAGTCAGTGTAAGGAAAACAAAATCAGAGGAGAAAAAAAATGAGATAGAAACTAAAAGAACAATACAAAAATACAAAGGATAAATAAAAAAACAGAGGTGAGTTGTTTCTTTGAAAATGTAAACAATCCAGTATCTAAATTAATGAGAGAGAGAGACCCCAAATAAGTAAAATTAGAGATTAAAAATGAGACATTGAAATTGATGTCAGAGAAATTATAAGGATTTGTAGGGATTATTTTGTAAAACTGTATGTTAATAAAATAGAAAATGTGGAAGAAATGAACAGATTTGTAAACACATGTGACATGTGACCTACTGAAATTTAACCAAAAGGATAAAAAAAAAAAAAAAAACTAATATGCTAATAACAAGAAATGACATTGAGTCAATACTAAAATGTCTCCCAAGAAAGAAAAACTCAACAATAGTGGCTTTGCTGCTAAATTTCACCTAATACTTAAGAAGAACTAATGCTAGTAAATCTAATATTATTCCAGACAATTGAAAGAAAGGTAACCATTACAAACTCATTTTGTTATGCTCATTGTCCTGCAGTGAAAATCTGACAGTAACACAACAAAAGAAAAAAAAAAAACTATAGACAAGTATCCTTGATGAACATAGATGCAAAAAATCCTCAAGAAAATACTTGCAACAGAATTCAGCAGCATATTAAAATGATCACACACCATGATCAAGATTGTATGTGGAACCAACCTAGATGTCCCTCAGTAGATGAGTGGATATAGAAAATGTGGTATATATAAAAAAAATGGAATTTTACTCAGCAATAAGAGAGAATAAAATAATGGCATTTGCAGGTAAATGGATGAAGTTGGAGAATATAATGCTAAGTGAAATTAGTCAATCTCAAAAATCCAAATACCGAATGTTTTCTCTGATATAAGGAGGCTAGTTCACAGTGTTGTTGGAAGGGGGTACATAGGATCAGAGGAACACTAGAATGGTCATTGGAAAGGGAGGGGAACGGAGGGAGCAAGGGGGGGAGTGGGGGGAAGGAAAAAAAATGGTGGTTGAATGAGATGGATATCATTATCCTAAATGCATGATTGAAGATCCGAATGGTACTTATATACTTTGTATACAAGCAGTTGTATGTAAAAAGATACTATACTTGTGCATTATGAATAAGTAAATAAATAATTAATAAATAAATAAATAAATAAAAAGATTGTTCCATTCTAAGAATGCAAAGACAGTCCAATATATCCAAATCAATGTAAATTAAATAAACAGAATCAGTGATAAATATCACATGATTATCCCAATCAATTCACAAAACCATTTTATAAAATTCAATGCACCTTCATAATAAAAGCCCTGAACAAATCATGAATAAACATATCTTAACATGATAAAGATTATATGTGACACACCCATAGCCAGTATCATAATGGAAGGAAAAACTGAAAGCATTTCCTCTAAGATTAGGAACAAGACAATGGTTTCAACTCTCAAAGCTCTTATTAAATGTTGTACTAGAAATTTTAACAAACACAAGTAGGCAAGGGAAAGAAATAAAAGGCATACAAGTAGGAAAAAGGAAATGAGGCTCTCCAAGGTTGCAGATTATAGGATTCAATAAATAGAAAATCCCAGAAATCCACCAAAAGAGTATTAGCACTGATAAATGAATTTGGAAAGGCTTCAGTATACAAACACAACATATAAAGATCAGTGACTTATCAAATATGCCAACAATAAATTTGTTGAGAAAGTTGCCAGGAAAGAAATCTCATTTCCAATAGACACACACACACACACACACACACACACACACACGGAAGGAAAAACCCTTGGACTAACTGTAACTAAGGATTTGAAAGACTTCTACAATGAGAATTACAAAACACTGAAGAAAAAATAAAAGCAATAGAAGATGGAGAGATCTCTGAAGTTCATGGATTGGAAAAATTAATGTTAAAATGCCCATGCTACTCAAAGTGATCCACAAATTCAGTGCAATCTCCATCAGAATAACAAGGGCATTTTTTGCACGATCAGGAAAATATATTAAAATTCATGGAAACCACAAAAGGTCCTGAATATTCAAAGCAATTTTAACCAAAGATAACAAAACTGGAGGCATCACATTGTGTGATTTCAGAGAATACTACAGAGACATAATAACAAAATAAGGTGGCACCAACACAAAAGCAGACACAAATACCAATGGAACGAATAAGGTACTCAGAAATAAATATACAAATGTTCAGCCAACTGATTCTCAAAAGAACTGCCAAAAACATATGTTGTAGAAAGGGCAGTATATTCAGCAAAGGGTGCTGGGAAAATGATACTCAGATGTAAAAGTTTCAAACTAGACCCCCTATCTCTTACCCTACAAAAATGACTGAAAATGAATTAAAGACCTTAATATAGGACCTGAAGCAATTAAAGTACTACAGGAAAGCACAGGAATCACTTCAAGACAGTGATACAAGCAAAAATTTGGGTAGGACTCCAAAAACACAAATAACAAAAGGCAGATTTGATAAATGCAAAAACACAAGAAACAAAAGGCAGATTTGATAAATGTTAGTGTATCAAGTAAAAAGCTTTTGCATAGCTAAGAAAACAATCAACAAAGTGAAAATATATCCTGCATAAGAGGAGAAAATCTTTGCCAACTAATGATCTGGAAGAGAATATTAATATCTAGAACAGATAAAGAAAACAAACAATAAAACAATAAAAAGTAAGTAATTCAATTAAAAGTAGAAAAATGATCTGAATAAATACTTATCAAAAGAAGAAATAAAAACATGTTCAGTCAGGGAAATGTAAATTTAAAATTATATTGTGATTGTATTTAACCCCAGCTAAATAGCTATTATATATATATATGTGTGTGTGTGTGTGTGTGTGTGTGTGTATACATATGTATATATATATATATATACATATGTATACACATATATGTAAACTGGGTTTATATATATATATATATATATATATATATATATATATATATATAAATGGGGTTTGGTGATATAATGACTCTGGTGGCTGAAGTAGGAGTATCTCAAGTTCAAGGCCAGTCTCAGCAACTTATCCAGACCCTTTCTCAAAATAAAAAAAAATTATATATATATAAATTTATATATATATGTATATAAATACACACCCACCTCTGAAGTACTCTGAAGTACTCCTCTCTTTCTCTATCTCATATATATAATATGTGCATGTGTGCATGATCTCTCTCATTCATATATATATATATATATATATATATATATATAAATTGTAGCACACTCCTGATTTTAGTCCCCAATATCAGAAAAAAATACACATATATGTGTAAATCAATAGATAATTGGATAAAGAAAATATGACATGATATATATCATATTTTCTTTATCCAATTATGCACACACACACACACACATACACATATATATTTAGTGAACTATTATTTAGCCACAAAGAAGAATGAAATCCTGTCCACACACACACACACACACACACACACACACACACACACGGAAGGAAAAACCCTTGGACTAACTGTAACTAAGGATTTGAAAGACTTCTACAATGAGAATTACAAAACACTGAAGAAAAAATAAAAGCAATAGAAGATGGAGAGATCTCTGAAGTTCATGGATTGGAAAAATTAATGTTTAAAATGCCCATGCTACTCAAAGTGATCCACAAATTCAGTGCAATCTCCATCAGAATAACAAGGGCATTTTTTGCACGATCAGGAAAATATATTAAAATTCATGGAAACCACAAAAGGTCCTGAATATTCAAAGCAATTTTAACCAAAGATAACAAAACTGGAGGCATCACATTGTGTGATTTCAGAGAATACTACAGAGACATAATAACAAAAATAAGGTGGCACCAACACAAAAGCAGACACAAATACCAATGGAACGAATAAGGTACTCAGAAATAAATATACAAATGTTCAGCCAACTGATTCTCAAAAGAACTGCCAAAAACATATGTTGTAGAAAGGGCAGTATATTCAGCAAAGGGTGCTGGGAAAATGATACTCAGATGTAAAAGTTTCAAACTAGACCCCCTATCTCTTACCCTACAAAAATGACTGAAAATGAATTAAAGACCTTAATATAGGACCTGAAGCAATTAAAGTACTACAGGAAAGCACAGGAATCACTTCAAGACAGTGATACAAGCAAAAATTTGGGTAGGACTCCAAAAACACAAATAACAAAAGGCAGATTTGATAAATGCAAAAACACAAGAAACAAAAGGCAGATTTGATAAATGTTAGTGTATCAAGTAAAAAGCTTTTGCATAGCTAAGAAAACAATCAACAAAGTGAAAATATATCCTGCATAAGAGGAGAAAATCTTTGCCAACTAATGATCTGGAAGAGAATATTAATATCTAGAACAGATAAAGAAAACAAACAATAAAACAATAAAAAGTAAGTAATTCAATTAAAAGTAGAAAAAATGATCTGAATAAATACTTATCAAAAGAAGAAATAAAAACATGTTCAGTCAGGGAAATGTAAATTTAAAATTATATTGTGATTGTATTTAACCCCAGCTAAATAGCTATTATATATATATATGTGTGTGTGTGTGTGTGTGTGTGTGTGTATGTGTATACATATGTATATATATATATATATACATATGTATACACATATATGTAAACTGGGTTTATATTATATATATATATATATATATATATATATATATATAAATGGGGTTTGGTGATATAATGACTCTGGTGGCTGAAGTAGGAGTATCTCAAGTTCAAGGCCAGTCTCAGCAACTTATCCAGACCCTTTCTCAAAATAAAAAAAAATATATATATATATAAATTTATATATATGTATATAAATACACACCCACCTCTGAAGTACTCTGAAGTACTCCTCTCTTTCTCTATCTCATATATATAATATGTGCATGTGTGCATGATCAGACCATTCCCTCTCTCATTCATTCATATATATATATATATATATATATATATATATATATATATATATATAAATTGTAGCACACTCCTGATTTTAGTCCCCAATATCAGAAAAAAATACACATATATGTGTAAATCAATAGATAATTGGATAAAGAAAATATGACATGATATATATCATATTTTCTTTATCCAATTATGCACACACACACACACACACATACACATATATATTTAGTGAACTATTATTTAGCCACAAAGAAGAATGAAATCCTGTCATTTGCAGGGAAATGGATGGTACTGAAGGACCACATGTTAAGGAAATAGACCAGAAACAGAAGGACAAGTAGTGCATTTTCTCTCTCATATGTTTAAAAAAAAAAAAGAAAAGAAAGAAGAAAAAGACAAAAGGAAATAGTATTCTGTTTGTATCACTCTCCCCAGCGACCCACGCAGACGAGATCAACTGGGTTTTAAAAGAGCTGGCTGCAACACTAAGGCTAAGAAAACGGCACACACACACACACACACACACACACACAAAAAAAAAAAGCACAGGACACAGAAATAATTTTCATATCAAGGGTAGGATGGCTCTTTGACCTTAAGGGCCAGCTTCCACACTGGACAAGGAGTGCTGGAAAGAGATCATGCACCTGGAATCTCTTTATTTTTATAGAGAAACACACAAAGGGGTTTCTGATAGAATGTTCTTCACCAAATAAGGCAGGGAATAAGGTTTCAAGGGTAGAGTCTTGCTTTGTGATATCTTGTGCTTAGCAGATTGATTGACATTTTGGCAAGTCACACCCATCTCAAGTGCTATGTGGGATCACAGGCAGAGCTAAAGGGAAGGCACACTTGCATCAACATGCAATGACAGGCCTTTCCCCTCATATGGATACTATGCACATAGTTCACACTCACAGTCCATGGATGGCTCATGACATTACTTTGCAAACATGAAAACACAGAATCATGAATGACTTCTTGTTCTCCTTTTGGAGATTTCCTTATTCTGACCATTTTATATAAATAGAATCATAAAGTGCGTGGAATTTTGTGCCTGGCTTCTTTAAATTACCTTATGTTTTCGAGGTACAATAATGTTGTAATATATATCATACTTCATTCTTTTTCATGACTTAATAGTTTTCCATTGATTGGACAGAACATTTTGTTCATAAGTTGATAAGCATTTGGTTGTTTTCACTTTTGGGAATTCACAAATGATGCGGCCATCACGTTATTTGTGCAGTAGTTTTTTTGTTGGCACGGGTCTTCAATTTTTGAATAACAGTAGGATTACTAAATTCTATGGCAACTCTATTTTCAATATGGGGAGAAATTGTCAAGTTGTTTTCTAAGCAATGTAACTATTGTATATTCCCACCATAATTACATAATGCTGCTTATTTTTCCATGTCCTCCACACTCATTATTGCCATTATTATCAACATCATTATTATTAATTTTGTGGTGGTTACTACCATTTTAGTGAATATGAGGAAATTCCAATTGTGATTTCATTTGAACTCCTGTAATGACTCATAATGTTAAGCAGCTCTTCAAATGATTGTTAATATTTTATTAATCTTCTTTGGAAAATGTCTGTTAAAATCTATTATTCATCTTTTTTAAGCCATTAGTTCTTTTATTGTTGAATATTAAGAATTCTTTGTACTTTCTGGACACATGTCCCTTACAAGATAAAAACTTAACAAATATTTTCTATCATATTTCAGTCATTCGTGATCAGTTAATTGCCTTTTAGCTGTCTTGATGACATTTTGAAGTAAAAACTTTTAATTCTGATAAATTCAAGTTACCTATTTTTTCTTTGATTGTTTGGGACTTTGGAATCATATCATGAAACCATTGCCTAACCCAGGGTCAGGAAGTTTTCTGCATGTTTTCCTCTAGTGACATTAGCCTTTTGTACTAATTTTTTTTATTCATTTTGAGTTAATTTTACATAAAGTGTCATGAAGGAATCTAACTTCATTTTATATATATATATATTTCAAATTGTTCCAGCATCATTTATTGAATTTTTTTTTTCTATTCAACTCCCTATCAAGAGTTTTAGTACCCTTGCAAAAATACAACAATAAATATACAGCTTTATTTTAGGACTTTATTTTAGGACAATTATGTATAATAGACCTGTGTATCTACTCTTATGTAAATACCCCACAGTCTCAAACATTGTAGTTTGGAATAATTTTCAAATTGGGAAACATGAGCCTTTCAATTTTATTATTTTTCAAACTGTTTGGCTGTTCTAGCAATTACATATGAATTCAAGTGCCAGCTTATGAATTTCTACAAAACACAAAGCTGAGCTTTAATAGGAAAATTATTGAAGATATGTATATATTTGGGGAGGGTTGTCATTTTAACAATATTAAATCTTCCAAATTGTGAATTTTGCTCTATTTGTTTATATCATCCTTAATGTCTTTCAATAATGCTCTCTGTTTCATGTGAAAAGCCTCATACAAGTTTTAAGAGTGAATAATCTTGGATTTTGATCATAGAAAAATATTGCCATTTGTTCAACTATACTCATTCATCTTCTATTATCTGAATTTTTTCCATAGACAGTCTTTATGAAATTAAGGAAGATCCTTCCTTTTCAACTTTGTTGAATGTTTTAACCATAAAAGGTTCCTGCAGCTCATCAAAGCTTTTCCTATTAAGATGATTATGTTGTTCTTTTGTCTACTATTTTGGTACATTACATTGACTTTAGCATGTTGAACAAATCTTGTGTTCCTGGGATAAATTCTACTCTGTCCTAGTGAATACTCATTTTTTTATAATGTGGTTATATTTTCCTTGCTGATCTCTTGTTGAGGATTGTTGTATCTGTATCCAGAAGGGATAGTGATCTTTTTTATTTTCTTCTTTGTAGTTTCTTCATATGTTTTTTAAAAAATATATTTATTTATTTGCTTTAGTTGTACACAATGCATTTGTCTTTACGTGGTGCTGAGGATGGAACCCAGGTTGCGCACATTGCTAGGCGAGCACTCTACTACTGAGCCACAACCCCAGCCCTCTTCATATGGTTTTGATGTCAGCATGATACTGGCCTCAAAATGAGTTTGTTAGTTTTAACTTCTTTTCTACTTTTGGAAGATTTTGTAAAAGACTGGTGTTGTTTTATTGAATTCATCTAGGCATGTACATTGCTTTGTAGGAAAATATCAATGTCAGATTCAATCACATTACTTGGTATAGGTCTATTTGTATTTTCCACTTCTCCTTGAATCAGCATACCCTTTGTCTTTCTGGAAATATATTCATTTAATAGGTTATCTAATTTTATTGTATAAATTTTTTGATGAAATTAATGTATTGAAAAAAGGTTTATTGCTTTAAATTTAGTTGTGAACTTTGTTCTTCCATTCCCATTAGTTAAAGAGTTCTCTACCGGTTATTAAAGTTTTGACAGTTTGTCAATTTTATTAATTCCTTCAAAGAATCAATTTTAATTTCATTGATTTTTCCTTCCGTCATTTTTCTGTTCATTTTAATTTATTTCCAATCTAATCATTTTTTTCCTTCTTTCTGCTTACATTTTAACATTTTTTGCATATAGATTTCAGATCTTACATTATTATTATTACTATCTTTATTATTAGAGAAGAAGACTCACACTCCTGAGCTCAAGTTTTCTCCTGTCTCAGCCCTGTGAGTACCTAAGACCCAGATATGCAGTAATATATCTAGCATTTCCATAATTTTAAATATAACACTTGTAGCTATAAGTTTTACTCTGTATATTAAGTGCTCTCATATTTTCTTTTATGCTATGTTTTCATTTTAATTTATTTCAAAGTATTTTCTGATTGTGCTTTGTAGTTCTTTTTGACTCTTTGACTATTTTAGAAGGCTTTGCAAAGTTTCCACCTATTTTTTAATTTCCCAAATTTCCTTCTGCTACTTAAAAATATATATATATATATATTTTTCCATCATGGTTGAAAAGATGTAGTTGTGAGTGTGATTTTAACAGTTAAAGTTTATTTACCCTTGTCTTATATTCTAGTGCTATGGCATAAATGTTTATGTTCTCCCAAAATTCATGTTGAAATCCTCACTTCCAATCTAACTATATAATGAGGTATAGCTATTTAGAGAAGAATAGTTAAGAAAGATGAATCCCCTCTTCAGAATTATAAGAAGTAAACTTCTGATAACTATGAACCATCCAGTTAATAGTATTTTGCTATAACAGCCTGAATAGACTGACATACCTATCATGCAGTCTGTCCACGTGCACTTGAGAACAATTTATATTCTGTTGGAGTGTTTTCAGATACCATTTAGATATAGATGATTTATACTATAGTCCAACTCTCTCATTCTATTATTGATCTTCTGCCTAATTAATGTTCTAATGTATTAGTATTAATATGCTTCATTTATATTATTAAATTAAATTTGTTACTTTACCTAATCAACTTATGTTAAATACATTTTAGACATGCAAAAGGTGTTTCCTTAACAATGACATGTTGGTGCAATTTTTGGTTAAAATCATATCAACTGTACCTTTTTGAAATAAACGAAATATGAATATACATAAGGATAATCTAGTAAATGCAGATGATTAGTTAAGTTTATATTGGACCAAAATGCCAGCCAATCTTCCTACTCTGATGATGATAAATTTTTGATCTTCCTGATTTATTAGGTTACATTCATTTTGTTACATTCATCTGCAACAACTTAGATTCTGATATTAAACATAATTCCTTAAAAATGATAGTGCTACATCAGATAGAACACTAACCTCAAGGATATATAAAGCTCTCAAAAACCTTAACACCATAAAAGCAAGTAACCCAATCGATAAATGGGCCAAAGAATTAAACAGACACTTCTCAGAAGATGATATAAATCAATCAACAAATATATGAAAAAATGTTCAACATCTCTAGCAATTATAGTAATGCAAATCAAAACAACTCTAAGATTTCATCTTACTTCAGTCAGAATGGCAGCTATCAAAAATACAAACAACAATAAATGCTGGCAAGGATGTGGGGGAAAAGGCACACTCTTACATTGCTGGTGGAACTGCAAATTGGTGAAGCCAATCTGGAAAGTAGTATGGAGATTCCTAGGAAAACTTGGAATGGAACCACCATTTGACCCAGATATCCCACTCCTTGGTCTATACCCAAAAGACCTAAAAAAACAGCTTACTGCAGGGACACAGCCACATCAATGTTTGTGGAACCAGCCCTGATGCCCATCAGCAGATGAATGGATAGGGAAACTTTGGTATACATACACAATGGAACACTACTCAGCACTAAAAGAGAATAAAATCATGGCATTTGCAGGTAAATGGATGGAGTTGGAGAAAATAATGCTAAGTGAAGTTAAACAATCCAAAAAAACCAAAGGTGGAATGATTTCTTTTTTTATGAATGATCTCTATGATATGCATGTGTAAGACTAAATGGTTGATAAAGGATATTATGTGTTATATCTTGCCACAAGAATGTACAATATGAAAATAATAGACTTTAACATATACTTCATTGTACCATCATTGTCATTATGTAAAATATATATGTGAAAAAGGCACAAGTGTTACAAGTTAATTGAACAAAAATACTACCAACTATTTTTCTGAAAGGAAATAGTTGAAAAGAATTGGATACAAAAGTTCAGTAAGAGTATAGATAAAAGAAAGGGGGAGTGAGGCAATAATTAGCTCTTAATTTTAAATTTTATAAAAATGTAAAACTAATTAAATACTATGACATTTAAGAGTCTTTGAAAAGAGCCTATGGGAAGGAGCACTTGTTGCCCCAAGCAGTAATTCACATTGAGCATCTGTCAAGAGAGGAGACAGCTAGAAAATCACTACCTGCTTTCCATCATAAAGGTTCAACCTATATAATACATTCAGAATGACAAACATGGGAATGCTCTAAGCAAATTATTACAATGTGGTGTACACACATTCTCCTATAGTGTGTGTTTGATTTGAAGATAAAATTTTAGTTAAAAGAAAATAGTTTACATTTCTCTGGCCCTAATTTTTCTGTTTTGTTTTTGTTTTTGTTTGTTTGTTTTTACCAGTAACATGAAGATTAAAAGCCCTACTTCATTTGTATATTTTGTGTATATTAAATGAAGTGCTTATAAACTATAGACAGGACCTAATAGATTTCCAAGCTGCTGTCTGGTGCTTAATAAACATCACATCCTTGGACTTACATTTCATTTTCTAGAGAAGAGTGTTAAATGCTGCCACAGAAAAATATTAACAGCACAGGCTGAAACAGTCTTTTTCTTTCTATCACATTCAGTGTGATATGCACATGATTGCTGTGCCGGGCAGTGCTCCTGCTGCAGTTTAAAACTTCACATGGCCAGCTGCAGAGAGTGCACTCACCCACATACTACTCTATTTTGCTTTATCTGCTTGGCCAGCAATGCCTTTGAACATGGGATGTGTTCAGGCTAAAGAAGTAAATATAGATGGAAGCATTATCAATTTATAGCAAAAATTTCAAGAAACCTCTTCTTCCAGTAAATTACTGAGTTAAAAAAAAAATGATACAACCTGACTTTTTGGAAAGAGAAAGGAGGAACTTCTGCACATAAATAATTTCAGCTTTATTTGAAGATTTCTTCAAGTAAATAACAGTATTCAGAAAAGAAAAACAGAATCTCCTGAACCTAATATTAGGTACCATTCCTAAGAATTAAGTAATCATTTTTAGGAATAATGCCCATCTATTTTCGTGTGTGTGTTCATGTGTGTATAAGTGTATATACTTTAACTTAGATATTTGGAAATTGATATGAGGTTCATTGGTTAAGGTGTAAAGATAGCTATCTAAAAGAAATAAATAGCATGAACAACATTATATATTGGAGAGAAAAGAACCCTGATTTTCTTCCATACCTGTATTCAACATAGAACATTTCTGTGACAAGATGTGTGGGTTTTCCACACCATGCAAATCTTCAGTTCTCTGAGTATTTCAGCTGGGTATCCACATAATCCTTGAACTAACTACTGCATATTTAGCACAGATCTCATAGATGAGAGTTCAGTTCCACAAAGCTGCCACTCACTCCAGAAGCCAGTCACAAAGTCCTAGCTTGTGACCTGAAACTTCTATAAATTTAGGATTCAAATAGCACCCCTACTCTGATTGATCAGTTGCTAGAATGACTCAGAGAACTCATAAAGCATAATTTTACTGGTTTATTACTAAAATATTACAGAGGATATGGGTGAAAGCAGGATGAAGAGGAAAATTAAGCAATGTCTATGGGAGGGGCAGGAAGCTTCCATACCTTTTCTGGGAATGCCTCGTCCCAGAACTTTCACATGTAAAACAACCTAAGGCTCTGTGGATGCTGGACTTTAGGGACTTTTATGGAGGCTTCCGTCCTGTGGGCATGTTTGATTATTAAATGAAAACTCCAGCCCATCTTCACTAATTGAAGCAAGATAATTTAAGTTAAAAATTAGAAGCTTTGAATTGTGGCAAGTCTTTCTGTCGAGCAGCCTTCATCTAAGAGACTATCAAGAGTCATCTGATTAGATCAAAAGAAGCTTCTGTTACTGAGGAAATTCCAAGGTATCCAGAGCTCTATGTCTGGAACCAGGGACAAAGACCTCATATTAGCACCAATGGTGTGCCCAGCACCCCTATCACTCATGAAATTACAGAGGTTTTCAAAGCTCTGTGCCAGAAATCAGGAATAGGGAACAAATACATATTTTTTAATTATACCACAATATTATGTTTGCCTATTTTTATCAATGATAATGATAAACTTTTGTATTTTGGATAGTATATGTATATTTTAAATATAAATTAATACATCTGAAATTATTCCTGTGAAAGCATTTATTGAAAGCCATATGCTATACAAATTCAGGGCTTAATTACCATCCTTAAAAAAGACTGTCTCTTTATTCTAAGTTTTTAGAATCAGTGTGTATCTTAGCAAATACTTTTTCTTGATCAAATCTAGCCTTAGCTCTAAGGTCATGCCAGTAACCCAGAAGCAAGTGGTTATAAAATACCTGGCTTTATTTCAAGGAACATCTAACAAAATGAACGTAATTCAAACGACATTCTAAACCATCTCAAGATTTTATTTTTGAATAAAGAGAACAAAAACTACCTAAAACTATCCTTAAATTCAATCATAATTTAAGTATCCTGTTTCTATTATCTATTTCTTTCATGGCTTTTCACCCAGATCCTTAATTGATTTCTCATATGTGCACATTTTTTTCTTATGAGCATGGGAAATTTATCTATGAGTTTCTGTCATGATGAGCAGGAATTTCAAGCAAATGGATCTTGATCTTCATCTTTTTATTATTTTGTTAGGAAAAAAAACACAAATACATTCACACACATACATATTAAGCTAATTTTAAAAAGTGAACTGAAACAGTTAAAAAATAATGTGGAAGATATTTTTTTAAAAGCTTGGAGGCACAAGAAATGCATTTTAAATCTTGATTAAATAAGATTTTTCTGTCATTATTTATTATAATGCAGCAAAAAAGAAAAAATTGCTAAATAACAATTAATAATGTTATTGTTATTATCTGCATCTGTTAACATCTGTATATTCATGAAAACAAACCAAACAAAAAACGCCCTCCAAAGTTTTAACTTATTCACTTAGTACATGTTTCAAAAATAAAGGGTGAGAGGTGGATGTAGAAAAGAGTGTTGAATCTTTAATGTGAGAGTTAATTATCATTCTCTCAATTCTATCCTTGTAATCAGTAAATTGCTGGGCTTGATGATAACACATGCATCTAGAAAAGGACTAATTTATTTTCATGAAGACCATTAAAAGGTTGCAAGAGAGAAAAAGTAATTAACTATTTTTTTCAGTCTTATAATAACCAAAAACTTATTAAACATATCCTCAGTAATATTTAAAGAATACTGATGCAGTATGTCTTTGAAGATCATGTTGTATTAGAATCACATAAAAATATTTAAGAAGTTAATTAAAATATGATTTATTTTTGAACTCTGATAGTAGTTATATTATAAGAATAAATTCTAATTATTACTTAAGAATCTATTTTCCTCCTCTGTTTTGTTAATTAGCTTTGTATGCTTCTCTCTATCTAGGACCATCACAAGTTTAATGCTGTCACTAGAGACATTAGTATGAATGGTAAGATTGGAAAAAAAAAAAAATAGTAGTTCCTTTTTTTTTCTCATAATAAGAGTAACAAGCCTGCTCATTAACCTGTGTCCAATTTTGTGTTAAAATATAATCTGATAGCCGGGCGCGGTGGTGCACGCCTGTAATCCCAGCACTTTGGGAGGCTGAGGCAGGAGGATCGCAAGTTCAAAGCCAGCCTCAGCAATGGCGAGGCACTTAGCAACTCAGTGAGACCCTGTCTCTAACAAAATACAAAAAAGGGCTGGGGATGTGGCCCAGTGGTCTAGTGCTGCTGAGTTCAATCCCCGGTACCAAAAAAAAAAAAAAAAAAAAAAAATATATATATATATATATATATATATATATATATACATATATATATATATATATATATATATAATCTGATATTTATAGTAGTAATTAAGATGCTTACCTATTTCTGCTCATTTTCAAAATACTTGAGGAGTAGATACATGTCAAGCCTCAACCACAAAAGAACACGTTTCATTATATTAATTCACTATTTCTTAGTATCTGTATCTAAATAATTAGAATAAAGTTAGGCAGTTTTCAGATTGCCGTGAAATATAAACACAGATGTAAACACCTATAAATTTAAATAGTTTATTTTCTTCCTTGATAATAATATATCACTACAGCATTTCATAATGTGAAGGAGCCCTAATTAGGAAGGGCTGTTGTAGCTAGCTGGAAGCCATGGGTTCCACCTGATATGTATGTGACGCACCTGTAGGCACCCGCAAACCTGAAGGTATATAACCGGGTGAAAGCGGTCCGAGTTAGGAGAACGGAGAATTCAGTCAGCCGGGCAGTCACTCGGGTCGGTCAGAAGAATCAGAGCGGCCAGAACGTAGGCAGAGCGGTTACAGAAGAGAAACCAGATAGAAGAAGTAATGACTGGCCAGAGTTAGGCCGAGGCTCCAGAGGACTGGTCAGAGTAAGGCCGAGGCTCCCGAGGAAGACAGAAGACAGAAGAAAGAAGAAGGAAGAAAGAAGAGAGAAGAAAGAAGCTCTAATCTTACTCTACTCTAAGCTAAGCTCTATATCTTTCTTTCACTCTAAGAAGCTAAGCTCTATCTTTCTAACTCTAACTCTAAGCTAAGAAGACAAGAAGAAAAGCTCGCTTTAATCTTTCTCTCTAAAATCTTTCTTTCCCTCTCTAAGCTCTAAGAAAGTAGAAGTAAAAGTAAGAAAAGCTATACTCTGCCTCCGAGAATTTTCCTCCCGTGGCGGCGCCGTGGCTGGCCGTGACAGGCAGTTTACAAATGGTGGCCCGTCCGGGGCTCGGCAGGCAGAGAAGAAAAGCTAAGAAATAAGAGCAATGAAAAAGCATAGCCTCAGACTCAGTTGAGACCAGCAAAAAGAGTAGAAACAAGAGAGCAGAGCCTCTGACTCAGTTGAAGCCAGTTAAGAATTAAGCCGAAGCAGAGTAGCCAGCGAAAAGCTGAAGCAGAGTAGCCAGCGAAAAGCCGAAGCGAGCCGGCCAAAAGCCGAAGCAGAGTAGCCGGCCAAAAGCCATAAAAAATATAGAGAAAAAGCCTTGAGCTTTAGTATAAAGAAAAAAGCCATGAGCTTAAAAGAAAATAGAGAATTAAATAGCATGGTAAAAAAACCATGCAGAAAAAAAAAAAAGCCACTGAGCTTTGGCAAGAAAGCCATAAAGAAAAATAGAGGAGGAAAAAAAAAAAAAAAAAAAGTCAAAAGCCGCTTATGCAATTGTGCTTAACTAGGTGCGTTAGCTGCTCCTCAGCATTAGGCTTCCTTAAAGCCACAGCACCTTCTCAAAAAGGGCTCAAATATCCACCCTTTCAAAAATAAAAGGTGAAAAGCTAGGTAGAGACAAGAAAATAAAAGAAAATAGAGAAAATAAAATAGAGAAAATAGAACAAAAGCACCTTTTTAAACTAAAGGGAAGGAATATGAAGGAGCCCTAATTAGGAAGGGGCTGTTGCAGCTAGCTGGAAGCCATGGGTTCCACCTGATATGTATGTGACGCACCTGTAGGCACCCGCAAACCTGAAGGTATATAACCGGGTGAAAGCGGTCCGAGTTAGGAGAACGGAGAATTCAGTCAGCCGGGCAGTCACTCGGTCGGTCAGAAGAATCAGAGCGGCCAGAACGTAGGCAGAGCGGTTACAGAAGAGAAACCAGATAGAAGAAGTAATGACTGGCCAGAGTTAGGCCGAGGCTCCAGAGGACTGGTCAGAGTAAGGCCGAGGCTCCCGAGGAAGACAGAAGACAGAAGACAGAACAAGGAAGAAAGAAGAGAGAAGAAAGAAGCTCTAGTCTTTCTCTAAGCTAAGCTCTATCTTTCTACTCTACTCTAAGCTAAGAAGAAAAGCTAAGCTCTATCTTTCTTTACTCTAAGCTACTCTACTCTAAGCTAAGAAGAAAAATCTTTCTTTCCCTCTCTAAGCTCTAAGAAAGTAGAAGTAAAAGTAGTAAAAGCTTAACTCTGCCTCCGAGAGTTTTTCCTCCCGGTTTACGGTACCAGGCAGCTTACAATAATGGCTATAGGTGCAAGAGTACTTATCATTTCCACATACAGCTGATCCTTGGTCAGTTCTATAAATAATCTGCACTTGAAAATATTTGGACTTAGGTCAGTTTTTAACATAATAAAGATTTTAAAATAAATTTATTTAGTTGTTTCTTTTAACATTGTTTATTTTATATTTATAAAACTATGTCTTTAGCAAATTAATTAATAATAAAACTGGATTTGAATTTATGTCTATATATGGGCAAATAACAACAGTATATTTGCATATTACCTTAAAATTTTTGATGTTATTTATTGTGCACAATATAAGATGCTCTAAAAGAAAATACAAATTAATGGAAAAAGTTTCATGTGAATGAACTTAGCTAGAACCACATCCTGTCTTTTTCATCCTAACTTGTTTCAAGACTATTTCATCCAGATGTGAATTAACACATGGGAAAAATGTTTTCATTAGTAAATGCCACCCAATAAAGAAGAATGACTTTTTGACATTTGCCCATAAAATCATGCTAAGTGAAATAAGCCAATCCCCTAAAAAACAAGGTTGAATGGTCTCTCTCTCATATGTGTATGCTAACACACAATAAGGGGCATGATAGAAGTTCTGTGCTTTAGACAGTGGGGAATGAGGAAAAAGGAGGATAGGAATAGGAAAGATAGTAGAATAAATCCGGCATAACTTTCCTGTGTATATACATGAATACACACCATAGTGAATCTCAATATTGTGTACATACACAAGACTGGGATCCTAATTAGAATAAGATATACTCCATGATTATATAAATACATCAAAATAGACTCTACCATCATGTGTAACTAAAATGAACAAGTAAAAGAAGATGAAGAAGAAGGAGGAGGAAGATGAGGAAGAGGAGATGGCTACCCCATGTCTACTTTTGTAGGAAACATGAATTCTCCAGCATTAGTGACTGTCTAGTGTCAATTTATTTACCCAATGTTTAAGAACCTGTCATATGGCATTCTTATATTTGGTTCTGAATATCTAAAGATGAATGAGATGTTCAGTGACCTTGCCTACACAAGGAAAAAAAAGGAAAGAAGGAAGGCAGGAAGAACACCATTAATTCTATGTTAGTCTGATAAAGCACTTTTGTTGTTATTGTTTGTGAAGGACAAAATTCACATTGTTCTCAGCCTAATGAAAGGTAGCCCAAAACTATATTTTATACATAAGAAAATCAATGTACAGAAAAGGAATTTTTTACAGTATCACACAGCTGTCTATTTGAGGGTCCAGAATGAAAACCTTATATTTCTCATAGATTTCTAGAAGTCTTTAGCAAATATGTAATTGTAATTATTAGGAAAAGATAACTTAATACATATCAGTCTGTACCATTTTCAACTGCCCTCAGGATTTTAGGCTGCAAATGGTGTCTAAGTATGATTACCTTCACCTTTCTTTCATTTTAATTAATGTTTGTTAAACACTATTGTAAATTAAACAACCCTGGTCACTTCCATTTATTCCTTTCTGGACTTTTACTGGAAGATTTTTGTTTCAATTCATTTGAAATAGTGATTTTTATCCATATATATATATATATATATATATATATATATATTTTATATGTATATATATATATATATATATATATATATATATATAAAACCCATGTTTTTGGTAAAATAGATATTGGAGCTTAGTAAGTCTGGGAAAGGAATCAGAAGTATCATACTGTTGATAAATTACTAGTTGATATTCATGACATGTATATAAAGAACATTATCCACTGAGTAGCAATACTTTCAAGAGCAAAATGGTAAAGACTGGCTATTCCTCTATTTTAAATTTATGTTGACTAGTCCTCTCAATGCTTGAGGAAATTTGGAATTGGAATATTCCACAGGAGAGTAGCCATCTCAGAGCAATTAAATGGATGATGAAGGCTTATGTACCATTGTTTACAACAAGCCTTTATAAAGCACACACTAGGGGGAAAAAATCAATCACTTGTTTTTTTTTTTTTTTTTTGTTTTGTTTTGTTTTGTTTTGTTTTTGTTTTTGTTTTTAGTTACATACAATACCAGGATACACCCTAACATAATCACTAATGCCTGGAACACAACCTGCTCTGATTCAGTCCCCAGAACTCACTACCCCTGCTTCCTTCACTCCACTCCACCAATCCTTCTTCAATCTATTTACAGTTTCTTTCTTTCCTCCCTCTCTTCCTTCCTTCCTTCCTTCCTTTCTTTTTTCCCTTCCTTCTTTCTTTCTCTTCTCTCTTTCTCTCTCTCTCTCTCTCTTTCTCTCTTTCTTTCTTTCTTTCTTTCTTTCTTCCCTTCTTTCTTCCTTTCTTTCCTTCTTACTTTTATTAGTGTCCTGTGGATACACCAAATACCAGGTCACAGTAGGCTTTTATATTTCCCTTTTCTTGGTGACTTTTGAGCTTTTTCCATGTTTTTAAAATTAAACAGCAAAAAATAAAGGACAAAATTTTTAAAGCATCACTTTGTTCTTCTGGATTGATTTTACATGAATAAACCAGGATAATGCTTTTAATTTCTAATTTTGAAGTAATTAGGACATATTATTTTAGTAAATATTTATTGAGCTCAAAAGCATGTAAAGCATCATCCTTTTGATATATAAGTACAGAGAAAAAGAATCATTGAGTCACTATCTCCAGGAAACCACAATACCACATCCTCTACCCATCTGATAATGACATAGAAATTTTATGTTAGTCCATGTATATGGTAATAAAATATTGCTGTATACAAATTTATGTCTTGTTAAAATTATGAGACTGAGATAATAGTGGTGGTGTGAATTATGGAGGTCAAGGAAAAAAGCAATTTTACAATTTGTATGAAATGAAAAAAGACCTCAAATAGTCAAATTAATTTAGAGAAATAACAAAGCTAAAGGCATCAAATTACCTGATTTCAAATTCTATTATAAAGGTATATTAATCAGGATTATAGCACTGACATAAAAGCAAACAGAATATGGAAAATGGAATGGAGAGCACAGAAACATGTATTTAGTCAACTAACCTTTCAAAGTGCCAGCAAAACAGTGATTGAAGGATGTCTCTTCCAGAAACAGTGTTGGAAACACTATCTACATTTTAAAAAAAGGAATTGAACCCTTAGTTTGTACCATATAAAAATCAATTCAAACTGTATTAAAGACTTAAATGTAATAGGGAAACTCTAAAATGACAGAGAAAACAGGAGGAAAGTTCCTTGACATTGCTCTGGGCAATGAGTCTATGAATATTATTACAAACACAAGTCACCAAAAGTAAAATAAACAAGCAAGACAACATTAAAAAGTTTCTACTCAATGAAGAAACAATCAATAGGACAAAGAGACTTTTGAAGTGACAGAAAACATTTGCAAACCGTGTATGTGAGAAGGGATCAATGTCAAAACATATAGGGAACTCATTCAGCTCAACAGCAATAATATAATAATAATAAAGCAAAACAAGCAAAAACTACTACAACAAAAACAAAATAGCCACTAAAAAGGGGAGGGCACTGGATTTTTTTAAAAATAGGCAAATGTCCTGAATCAACATTTTTCCAAAGAAGACATGGAGATGGCTAATGGGTATAAGAAAAGGCATTTGATATTACTAACTATCAAGGAGATAAAAATAAAAAACACAATGAGATATCATTTCATACCTATTAGGGTGGCTTTTATCAAAATGTCAAATGATATGTGTTTAGAAAGACACATAAAAAAGAGAATGTTTTTACATTTTTGGTGGAAATGTAAATTGGTAAAGTTTTTGTGTAAAACATGTACATTCATCAAAAAAACCCAAAACAGAACTATTGTATGGTCTACAAATTCATTTCTGTCACTTTTGTGTGTATGTGTGTGGGTTTGTGTGGTGTATATATGTATATATATATATATATATATATATATATATATATATGAAGGAAAAGAAATCAGTATCTCAAAGAGATATATGCCTTTCCATGTTCATTGAAGCATTATACACAATAGTCAATGGAAATAACCTAAGGATCTGTCTGAGAATGAGTAGATAGATAATGTGGGGGGTACATGAAATAGAATATTAATCAGCCTTAAAATGGATAGAATTCTTGCCATTTTTGAGAAGATAATTTTTGAGAAGATAGATAAAATTACGTTATATAAAATAAGACAAAAACAAATGCTGCCTGATCACAGTAAAGGTGGTGTCTAAAAAGTCAAGCTCATATAGTTGAAAAGTGGTTTCCAGGGCATGTGTGTGTGTGGGGGGGAGCAGTGAATTGAGACAAATTGTATAAACTTTCAGCTATAAATCATAAATTACATCTGGAGATCTAATATTCAGATGATAACTACAATTAAAAATGACGTACTATACACTTGAAATTTCCCAAGAGAATAGATCTTAAGTGTTCCTAACACCATGAAAATCTATATTTTTTAAAAAGTTAAGTACTGGGGCTAGGGTTGTAGCTCAGTGGTTGAGCACTTGCCTAGCATATGTGAAGACCTGGGTTTGATCCTCAGGATCACATGAAAATAAATAAATAAAATAAGGATATTGTGTTCATCTACAACAACAAATTTTTTTTTTTTTTTTAAAAAGGTAAGTACTGAGTGATGGAAGTCAATATGGAAATTAGTCGGATTATTCAATCCCTTCCAAACATATAAGTATGTAAAACGAATATGTTGTAAACCTTAAATATACACATACATGATTTTTGTTAATTATAATTTAATAAATCTGTGGGAATAAATAAATACATATGTACCAAATACCATAACAACATTATGTTTATAAAGCAAAAGTTTTAAGAGGGGCAGGAAACAGACAAAACACTACTGGCTGAAAACCAAACCACTTTGTATGGACCAGCCAAGATGACACTGAACAATTTATGTCAAGATAAACAAGCAGAAATATGCACAAAAAAAACATTTTAAAAAGAGAAAAATCTCTCAAAAGAATAAATCCACAAGGGATTAAAATACAGGTGCTTTGGAGATAGGGCTGTAGCTCAGTGGCAGAGTGCTTACATAGCACATGTGGAGCATGGGTTTGATCCTCAGTAGCACCACACAAATTTTTTTTAAAGTATTCTGTCAATCTACAACAACAACAACAACAACAACAAAATATCAATCCTTTATGTTAAAAGAGCATGGTCTGATGCATAAATAGGCATGCAAACCACTAAGGTCCAGAAGTGTTCCTAAAACACACAGGACTTTAGTGATGAGAGCAGTATCCAGGTATTTTAAGGAAGGGAAAGCTTTTTAACAAATTTTATTAGAGTAAGTGGTTGATCATTCAGAAAAAGATAAGATTAGCTTCAAATCCCACTCCACACACAGGGGGATAAACACCAAAGAGTGAATGGACTTGAATGTAAAAATCACAATCACACACATTTTAGAAGAAAATATAGATGGGTCCTCTGCTTTCTGTGAGTCAAAATCTAGATGTATAAAAACTGATGTGTTTACTTGATAAAAACAAAATGTATGTCAAAATGTTACATGCAAAATATAAAATTCGCACTGGAAGAATGAATAAGAGTTATAAACTGGAAAGAAATGTTTTTTTTTTCCATAACATATCTGAGAAAATACTTACATCCAAAATAGATATTGAATACTCAAACTAAACAGAAAGAAAAAACAGAAACAATTTTTAAAACATTGAAAAGATACTTCATTTAAAAAAATAGAGAAAATAATTAGTCTTAGGAAATATTTTTAACTCTTTTAGTTATTAAAGAAGCACATACTAAAACCATCAGGACATGATAATGCATGCATATAAGAATGATCAAAATGAAAAATACTGATGTGCCAAATGTGGGTGAGAATGCAAAGCAACTGGAATGTGCATAATTTTGTAGTGAGAATAAAAAATGGTAAGTCAATCTGGAGAACAGTATGGAAGTTGGTTAAATGTATAGTGACTATTCTTTCCTGGAAACCCATTCCTGTGTATTTACCCTAGAAAAATATAAACTTTTAATCACAAAAACACCTGTACAAAAATAGTAGCTCTATTCATAATCTCCAAAACCTGGAAATAACACAGATGTTCTTCATTGGTTGTAAAATTAAACTACAGCATACCGTACCACAGCACACAAATTGGTAATAAAAATAATGAAGTCTTAGCATAAATAGTTTGAATAAATCTCAAAAATATTACACTCTGTAATGGAAGACAATTTTAACCTGTTAAAACCTCTACGTTTCCATTTGCATGACTCCTGTAGCACAGCTATAATCAGGGGAATAGATAAGTAGAGGCCAGGGGTTGAGAAGAGAGGGGTCCTGACCACAAGGGTCAACATAGGGATGTGTTGGGGCTGATAGAAGTGTAAACTTTGATTATGGTGGTGATATTATAAATTTATACTGTGCTCAAATGCACAGGAGCATGCAGCATAAAGGTCAATTGTATTTTGTGATAATAAAAAGATGAAAAAAAACCCTGAAAAACTATGAAAACATATACAGAAAAAGCTAGTAATATTCCCAATATGTAAAGAATGTATAAAATTCTAATAAATGTTGCAAGATTATTTTTAGGAAGATAAAATATGATAGATTAATGGGAGAACATAAAATAAGTTTAAAAAACTGGCAAAAAAAATAAACTTACTGAAGTGGTCCTTAAATACATTAAAAAATTATCTCAATATTACAACAAAACAAATTTAAAACTATACTCAGATTACATTTTTCATAATTTTATTAGTTCATATTATTTATACATGACAGTAGAATGTATTTTGACATATTATGCACAAATGGAGTATAATGTAGTGTAATCATATATGCACATAAGAAAGTAATCTCTGGTTCATTTGACTGTCTTTCCTATTCCCATTTACCCATCCTTCTTTGAAGGAGCCCCAATTAGGGAGATGGCTATTGCGGACAGCTGGAAGCCATAAGTTCCACCTGATAATAAGTATGTATATGATGCACCTGTAAGTGCACGTGAGGCACCTGCAAAGCTAAAGGTATATAACCGGGTGAAAGCGGTCGGAGTCAGGAGAAGAATGAATTCATTCAGTCAGTCATGCAGTCGCTCAGTCGGAAGAAGAGTTCGGGTCGGAGAAGAAGAAAAGAATCAGAGTGGCCAGAACGTAGGCAGAGCGGTTACAGAAGAGAAACCAGATAGAAGAAGTAATTCCTGGTCAGAGTCAGGCCGAGGCTCCCGAGGAAGAAAGAAGAAAGAAGCTCTAAAAGCTAAGCTCTCTCTCTCTCTCTAAAGAAGAAATCTCTTTCTTTCAAACTCTCTCTCTTTTTCTCTAAGCTCTAAGAAGAAGAAGAAAAATCTTTCTTTCTCTCTCTCTAAGCTCTCTCTAAGAAAGTAGAAGTAAAAGTAGTAATAGCTTTACTCTGCCTCCGAGTTTTCCTCCCGCAGCACCGTGGCTGGCCATGACAGGCAGCTTACACTTCTTCTCATTCCCCTTTGTCTAATCTAAAGTACTTCTTTTTTTCTCTACCCTTTCCCCTTTTTTGAGTTAGCATCTTCATATCAGATAAAACATTCATCCTTTGGTATTTGGGATTGGCTTATTTCACTTAGCATGATAGTCTCCAGTTCCATCCATTGCTAGTAAATGCCATAATTTCATTTCTCTATGGCTGAGTAATATTCCATTGTGTATACCTACCACATTTTCTTTATTGATTCATCTGTTGGAGGGCATGCACTGGTTCCATACTTTACTATAGTGAATTGAGGTGCTATAAATATCGATGGGGCTGCATCATTTTTAGTCCCTTGGGTATAAATGGAGAAGTGGGATAACTAGGTCAAATGGTGGTTCCATTCCAAGCTTTCAGAGGACTCTCCATACGGCTTTCCAGAGTGATTGCACTAATCTGCAGTCCTATAAGCAATGTATGAGTATACCTTTTCCACCACATTCTCACTAACATTATTACTTGTATTCTTGATAACTGCCATTCTGACTGGAGTGAGACAAAATCTCAGTATAGTTTTAATTTGCATTTTTTAACTGCTAGAGGTGTTGAACGTTTTTCATATGTTTATTGACCAATTGTATTTCTTCTTCATGAAGGGCTTGTTCAGTTCCTTTGCCCATTTATTAATTGGGTTGTTTGGTGTGTTTTTTTTTTTTTTTTTTTTTAACATTAATCTTTTTGGGTTCTTATATACTGGAGATAAATGCTCTGAGGTGCAGGCAGCAAAGATTTTCTCACATTCTATAGTCTTCACATTCTTCATTGTTTTCTTTTCTGTGAGAAGGATTTTAATTTGATTCTATCCCATATGTTGATTCCTGATTTTAATTCTTGTACTTAAGGAGTCTTGTTAAGGAAGTCGTTTACTAAGCTCACGTGATGTAGAATTGGGCCTATGTTTTGTTCTAGTAGCCACAGGGTCTCTGGTCTAAAGCCTAAGTCTGTAATCCATTTTGAGTTAAGTTTTGTGTAGGGTGAGAGATAGAGTTGTTTTTTTGTTGTTGTTGTTGTTTTGTTTGTTTGTTTGTTTTTTTTTCTTTTTCTTTTTCATTTTGCTTCATATGCATTTCCCATTTTCCCAGCACCATTTGTTGAAGAGGCTGTCTTTTTTCTAATGTATATTTTCGGCATCTTTGTCTAGTATGTGATAACTGTATTTATGTGGGATTGTATCTGTGTTCTCTATTCTGTACCATTGGTCTACATGTCTATTTGGATGCCAATATCATGCTGTTTTTGTTACTATAGCTCTGTAGTATAATTTTAAGGTCTGCTGTTGTGATGCCTCTTGATTCACTTTTCTTGATAGTACTGCTTTGGCTATTCTGGATCTTATTTTTACAAATAAATTTCATGATTGCTTTTTCTATTTCTATTAAGAATGTCATTGGGATTTTACTAGGAATATTAATTAATCTTCATAGCACTTTTGGTAGTATGGCCATTTTGACATGTTAATTCTGCCTATCCAGGAGCATAGGAGATGTTTCCACCTTCTAAGATATTCTTCAATTTCCTTCTTTCATGTTCTGTAGATTTCATTGTAGAGGTTTTTCACCTCTTTTGTTTGATTCTCAATTTTTTTGAAGCTATTGTGAATCAGGTAGTTTTTCTAATTTCTCTTTCAGTAGATTCATCACTGATGTATAGGAATACGATTGATTTGTGGGTGTTAATTTTATATCCTGCTACTTTGCTGAATTCATTTAGGAATTCCAAAAGTTTTCTGGTGCAGGTTTTTAAGTCTTCTAAATATAGAATCATGTCATCATCAAATAGGGATAGTTTGAGTTCTTCTTTTCCTATTTGTATCTCTTTAATTTCTTTCTTCTGTCTAATTGCTTTGGCTAGAGTTTCAATTTCAAGCAATGAAATTGAAGACATCACCAAAACACTGCCAACAAAGTAAAGCCCAGGACCATACAGATTCTTAACTGTGTGTTACCAAACCTTCAAAGAAGAGCTAATATCAATCTTCCTCAAATTATCCTATGAAATAGAAAAGGAGGAAACCTGCCAAACTCATTCTATGATGCTAGTATCACCCATATCATGCCAAAGAAAGAAAACTTCAGACCAATATCCCTTGTGAATATAAACACAAAAATTCCTGATACTGGCACATCACATACAAAAACATATTTAAAGATAGTGCACCATGATCAAGTGGGGTTCATTCCAGGTTGCTAGGGTGGTTCAAAATATAGAAATCGAAAAACATAATTTGTTCCATCAATAGACCTAAAGACAAGAAATCACATGATTTTCTCAGTAGATGCAGAAAAGGCATTTGACAACTTACAGCATCCATTCATGTTCAAAATATTAGTAATAACTAGGGATAGTAAGATTAAAACTCAACATTGTAAAAGCTATATATACATTAAACCTAAGGCCAACATCATTCTAAATGGAGAAAAAATGGAAACATTCCCTCTAAAAACTGGAAAAAGACAAGGATGCCCTCTTTCACCACTTCTATTCAACATTGTCCTTGAAACTCTAGCCAAAGCAATTGTATTGAACTTGTATTGCAGCATTGTTTAAAATTATAAAATATTGAAAAAGAGAACAAAATAGTAACAACTTTCAAAATAATCAGTACTGCTTATTTGTATATGAAGAAACAGAAGGATGAACTACAGACTACAGATCTGTGTGTGTGTGTGTGTGTGTGTGTGTGTGTGTGTGTGTTTTCCCATGAAAGAATAGGCAGGAAGTGGTCAAAAATGGAAGATGACGGAGGGTGACACCTTTCAACACTTTTAGTAGAGTTGGCCATTTGGAATCATGGTACTATTTCAAATACACATAAAATAACTAAATAAATTCAACAAGGATGGTAAAAAAAAATGAAAGTATAAAAAATATAGTCCATCTGAGAAGTTTAAGCTATGTTCTGTGTATTTATAGTAAGAGCCTGTTTTTCTGATATCTTTTATAGACAATTGCTTTTCCATTTGTAGAAGGGAAAATCTAGGGTCCTAAATACTGCCAATAAACAATCTAATCTACATTAATCAATAGAGTAATCTTGAAACTCCCCATTGGGACTTAAAAGATAATAACTTCAACATTGCTAGTCTGAGTTGTTGACTACAAGAGGATACAATGTCAAGTGCCATTATTTATCTGATTTAATACAGAATTTACAGTTGATTTTGTGGGACCCTCCTCTTTTCAGTTTAACTGCTTCATTTTGCTTCTGTAAAATGCTTGGCTTACAGACAATAGAAGTCAAACCGCTGTGACCCCATTTTGTTATCAGCCACCCCAAAGTGTTGCAAGTCTCTTGTCACAAGGAAGGAATAAGCCCGGATATGATAAGCTAGCCCGGGCACAATAAAGTAGGGCAATGGCAGGGCCCGGAAGGGCCCTGGCAGGGCCCTGCAGTGAACAGTCAGCACATTCCATAGCTCTGGAGATGGCACCCACCAATGAAAACTTACCTAGGCACGCATGGGCTCCCCTGGCCAATCAGGAGAACCCCTTCCCCTTCCTTGCCTCTATCCCTATAAAAACTCAGTCTTTCCTCATTTCTGGGCTCTCAGTACTGATCCACTGTGTTGGTGAGGTCTGAGAGTCCAAGCTTTAGCCTGAATAAAGGATCTTTGTTCTTGCATGCACTCCGGACTCCTTGGTGGTTTTTGGGGATCCGTTCTCTGGGCACAACAATTTTCCCATATAATTACATCTTTTTTTGAAAGAAAGATGTAACATAACATTTTTACCACATACTCTAGACCTTTACAAAAGCTTAGGAAATAAATTCTGAAGTATTATATTTAAGCTTCACAAAAAAATTGCATTTCTTAGACATAACTCTTAATAGTACTCATTAAATTACATGCTATTTTTCTGTGAAGGTTATTTTTATTTTTTTCATAATTAAGTCTATGTATAAAACTTATTCTCTAGATCTTGCTCATTTTTATACTTATTAAAATATATTTAGAAATTAAAGTTCTATACAGTATTCATTGCATTGTCCTGTAAGAATAATCATTAAACCATAGAGATTATTATTCAAATTTTCCATGATTAGCCAGGAAGCTAATTACTTTCAATTTATGATGTGTTCTATCTTATGCCCCTTTAAAAACACATTCATTTTATTGGATTTTGAAGGATTTTCTCTGTTCTTAAATCTTCAGAACTTCAGGACATGCAAAACAACCCTCTACAGCAATTGTTCTACTAAATCTTAGTAAGAAATTAAGTCCATGCCCAGACTTTAAAGAGCTACTTAGAGAGAGATGAAAGTAACTACTGACTGAAGAAAATATAAATTTGGACTTCAGTAGGAAGAATTAGGACAAAAATCAAAATTAAAGAGATGTCTGAACTTCAGAATACATTTAAAAACATTTAGTCACTAAAGTAAAAATAATAAATTGTACAATGAAAGAAAACACACACATTACTTTAGCATGGAAAAGCTAGGAAAAACTTCAACTTCATAAAATTTAAATTAGATTTTTACAATGTCAAAAGTTGTGGGAATTTCATTATTAATCTTTATATATAATTTTGGACTGTATCCCCAAAATGAATTACATTCACCAGACTACCTCTATCAGATAGCATGAACATTAATGTGTTTTGCTACATTTTTAGTTTTTCAGAAACTATGGACCCACAAGATCTTGGTCAAAGTCATGCTTCTGGACTAGAACCACTTAGATTGTGCCCAAACTTCTTAGGCATTTTGATGTTTGACTGTCATACAAAACTTGGTTCTAATGATTCTAAATCCAAATTTCATGTACTTTTACAACTTAAAGTGGCATCACCTAGGGAGAGATAAATGTTTGCATTCTCCCCAAGTTCATATATTGAAACCAAATCCCAATTTGATGAAATGTGGTCATGACAGCACACAGGAATAGGACTGATATCCTTACAAAGAAGTTTCAGAAAGCTGCCTTGACCTTCCATAGTGGGAGGAGGCACTGATAGTTGATGATAAAAGGGCCCTACCCTAGAGTATAGCCAACCTGATCCTCTATAATTGTGAGAAATAAATGTTTGTTGTTTGCAAGGTACCTAACCTGGGGGAGTTTATTATAGTGCCCTTCAAAGACTAAAACAAGTAAACTCCCCCGCTTTGGTTTTTCCAGCTTGCTAATGTTCCCTCCATTTATTAAAAATCCTGACCTTCATTGCCATTTTAAATTTAATTCTCACATTTCTGAAAATAGATATTTCTCCATGATATTTTGTTAAAAGTATATTCTTATTACTGAAAACTCTTTGTTAAATATAATTAACTTAGTTTCCCGGATATAATATATATATATATATATATATATTCATTACCCTAAAAAATGTAGTTAGTTTATTTTCTAAATGTTTTGAACATTTGATTTAGTCTATTCTGAACTCCCTTTAGCTTCAAGAGACATTATATTTCAAGCAGAAGACAAAAATTACACTGCTTGTCTAACATGCACCAATTCTATTTGCAAGCCTAGGTATAATACTGAATCAATAAATATAATATATTATATTATTATACTTCTATATATGAGTCTTATCTTTTTGATTATAGTATTGTAAAGTTATATGGTACATTTTCCTAACCATATTATTCAGAGCTATCTCATTGTATTCAGTATGTTCTTATAGGATTTCTAAATATTTTGTAGTTTAATTTTCCTTTTTCACTAAAACTTCCATGAGTTGTCAATTCAAGTATGCCTCTGAAATGCTGTTCATTATCAGGTAAAATAAACAAATGATTTAGAAGTTATCTTACATTGCAATAATTTTTAAAACTGCGAACATTGTTCATTTAAGATCATGAAATCTCTGAGGTATGTATTTATTGTATGCAATTGAAAACTTTCCAATATTTACTATATTTACATGCAAAAATGTGAAGGAAATTCACACTAATGAGCAGACAAAGGTTCTACAAATATCTAGAACATTCAATCTCATTATTAAAATTTGGTTTATTAACCAGAAAATGATAAATATTTAAGCTAAAGATTAAAATATTATTAAAATCAAAGATATTTCTGCTCAATTTTCAATAAAACAAACCTTTACTCCTGTCAATTATGGCTCACTGAAAAATTACTTTATTTCTATTCATTTATTTATATGTAAATAGTCTTAAACCTTACATCCTTTGATATATTTACCTTGATATTTTTCCTCACTCTGTGTTTTTTTTTTTAATATATATCTATTTACTGTAGTTGTACACAATGCAATGCATTTATGTTTATGTGGTGCTGAGGATCGAACCCGGGCCACGCACGTGTGAGGTGAGTGCTCTGCCGCTGAGCCACAATCCCAACCCAATCACCCTGTGGTTTTGCAGTAAAAGAATCAAGCTTTGATATGATTTGTAGAAACCAGTCATAAGTACACTAAGCTTCAAGGACTTTGAGGAGTGGTGAGATACTATTGGTGTGATTAAGTTATATTTCTCATCAATTTAACTGAGTACCACAGGCTTGCAGGACTGCACATATCTGAAAGAATGAAGATGGTTTGGTGGACCCATTTCTGTGTTATTATCATGAATTATCACGGGATTTTGAGCATCCTTCGGATATCAGAGAAGATGCCTGCCAACAGTGTCCTGTGCTGGAATTCTATTATAGAAAACATGGAAGAGGTATAAGGGGACATATCTGGATACACCTGTTTTATTGATATGGACTCACCCTGTCATAATATATAGTCCGTAAGTCATTAGATAGCAGCTGCCTTCATAAGGGTAACAGTTTAATCATTTACTTCACACCAAGACTGCACAGAAGGAAGAGCCACCTCCTGTTTTCATTTGCTTTCTCTTTTCTTTGTATTGTGTCAGACAATTTATTTCCAAACAAAAATAAACTAGTTCAGGTTAAAATTTTGTTACTTGAAACAAAAATAGTGTATGTATATATGGTAATGAGTATATTTTCTGATTAAATATACTATATTTATCATAAAAACCAATTGTTTTATATAATAGAAAAGTTAGGATTCTTCCAAATCTTTGATATGTATGTGTGTTTGCGAATAATAATATAGGGAAGAGGATTAGAGAGAGAATTCTTTAGTAAATATCACTCATAATAGCTTTTAATTTAAATAATAACACGATTATAGAAATTTATGTGTATGAGATTAAAATAGGTAACATTGTGACATATCAACACATACATATAGTATCATACATATAAATGAATAAACTACAATCATTAAAGTTAAAAATATTTCAGAATCAATAAAAAGGGAGCTAAGTCTCTCATTCTGAATCTGTAATACTTTATTTATATGATGAGAATAAATACATCCAAAATAGCTTTTTATTTTCTAGAACAATTTTAGGAAAATTATTCATTTCCTCTAGAAAGCTGTTGATTTTATAGTAAAAGATAGATAAAGGGGTTTCTCATGAATGTTTGCTTAAAGGTTAATAATTCAAACTTTCATGACAGAATGTAAAGTGTTTACTATTCATAACACTATAGGTATATTAATCAAATGTGAAAAAATAAAGAAAAATTCTGGTGACAACCATATGGTACCTTGAGAATAAGGATTTCAACTGTTTGGACAAGGGGGGAATGTGACTCCTTAGAGACAGCCTAATTAAAAGTGATAAGAATGTCTTGCACTTAAAAAAATAATTTCTAAGAACAATGAGCATTCAATATATTTTCAGGAAAAATGGTGAAATAATAAGGATAAATGTACTTTGCATACAGATATGGGGAAGAGTAATAGATGAGTGAATATCACTTAGCAGGTATAGAAAACATTAAATAGACCTGATAAATGCTAACAAATGTGAAAAGCAAGTATGTATCACATAATGTTACATTGTACTTAAAAGTAACAGCACAAAATACTAGAAAGAAATGTACTGTACTAGATAAGGAATACTTGAAACTACCCTGTCATTGTTTTTCAGTCTTTGAATGTAAATAAAAGAATTTTGTCAATTTGCATTTAATGGATAATTTTAATAGCAGGAAAGTGGTTGTTGGATAATTTCCACAGAATAGATAAATGAATCATATAACATATATAACTTGTCCTTGTCCAGGTAATGATGTTGTGTAGAATGAAATGTGGAGATAATGTTGTGGTTCTACAAAGAAATATTATAATCTTTACTTTATCACTGTTTTCCAGATTAATGTTACTAATATTCTAAAACCACTTTGATATGTAAGCTTTTTATTCAGTGAAAATGACTATGTGACATTTATTAACAAAGAATCTGCACACACATTAAAATATGGGGACTAGGAAATGTGGCAATAAATTAAACAAGTATGTCTAATTTCACCAGTATCCATTTGTTGCTGCCTGAAGTGATGGCTGCCTGCAGCAACAAAGCTGCGGGAATAAGTTCAGAGGCAGACTGGAAATGAACAGGCTCTTTATTCTGCTAGCTTCTCTCTCCAGCTCTAACAACACCCCAACACGCAATCCACACTCCTCCAACCACCACAAAAAATGGCGCTGACCCAGTCCGCAATGTCCCAGGCCAAGTCTCGCGAGATCATGGAAGGTGGCAATGCTCGAGCATCTCCATGGCTCACAGCTAACCACAATCTTAGCTATCTCCTTAATTAGGGCTCCTACATCCATTAACTTATTAAAGAAAATAAAACTAGATTTGAAAGAACAATATACTAATTTATTTATTATCCCATCCCTTCCACATGCATTTGATTTAACCATTTTTAATTAAAGAAAAAGTCTGTAACCTCCTTGAAATTGGTGGTTTTGCCTATGTAAAATAAAAAAATAAATAAATAAAACTAAATTCTTGTTTTTTCCACTGTTATTAGACACAAAATGCAAAGTCAAAAATATTTGAAAGTTATTATCATCCAGGTTTCTTTTCTTCTCATGTAGTATTAGATGTTGGTACAGTTAAGTAAGAACTGTAGGATTACCCACAGGAAGAATTGCATATTTCTGCGGAATTAGATGACACTAGTTACTGACATCAGTGATACACATGATAGATAGTTAACTGCTGGAGACTGTGCTGTCACCATGTAATTAACAGTTGTATATTTCTTTTCTAACAAGAAAGTTACCTGAGTTATCATGAATGAAGACTTCCTACAGATATTATCCTGCATAATGCTCACTGATTTTCCATACAAGTGTTTAATTTTTTCCCCCAAGAATTTCTTCCTGCCCATCTGCTCCATAAGTCTTCCTTATCACTGAACCAAGACATGTATCTGTCCTCATATTTTAGGTGGGTCTCTATACTCAATAAATGGAAGTATTTTTTGAGATTGAAAATATTATCCTTCTAGGCATTGGGAATGCCAGGAATGACTTCAAGTCTTCCTGTGGCCTACTACATTCTTCAACACCCTCTACAACACTTAGTATATAAATTGGGAAAACACATTTGCACTAGAAATAAATATATATTAGAAATATTTTGCAACTTTGCTAAGGATAATCCCTACAGGTCTACTATGACTGTAGCTTTAATAGATGGGATACTTACAATATGCAAATCAACACCCACTCTCTTAAAGGCAAGGTCCTTAATGAATCCTCTTGGATTCAATGATTGACTCTAGGCTCCCTCACTCCTTATACTCTAAGAAAGCTGAGCTATGAAAAGAGAAATAGCTGCTAATCTTGTAAATCTTAGATAGCCTCTGTGTAAAAAAAACTTGATTCACTTTTGGCCCTTAAAACAAGAGGGGAAAAAAGGAGCTTTTGTCAAAAGGCAAGTCCACTTAAAAAAAACTACCCATGACATTGGTATCCTTGCTTTCTGCCCTTCCTAGAGTTGCTGGAGAAACTATATAAAAACATATATGGAAAATGTATCTGAAATTTTATGAAGAAACTATTACCATTGTTAAAATGGGGATTGAAATGAAGCAAATTATATTGTATAAATTTATGAATATGTCAACATTAACTACACTATTCTCTAGAACTATAATGTACTAATAAAAACAAAAATATTTACCATCCTTTCAGAAATTTCTAGATTTATCTAGATGTACAAACACATTCTCACCAGAATCATAATTAAAAATGTGTTTTAGTATACCATAGTTGACATACTAAATACAAAGAATCTTGATCTGAGCAAATAAAAATTGCTAAATTGACACAAGAAGTAAATAATTGAGTACATATATAACAATGAAATAAATTTTGGTTTCCTGTAATTTAAAAAGTGTTTCAGATCCTAAAGTTTTACTTTTGAATTCACTAAATATCTAGGAGAAAGGAATTCCTTGGCAAATGCTGTCTATCTTTTGCCAAATTTCGTTAGCCCCACTCCATACCCCATAAGTTACATGCATATATTCTTTAATAACTAGTTATTTCTTCTACCTTTCTGCCTAAAGTCATGCATTTGTTTTCAGCTAGGAGAGTACTAAGGGCCCTCTTTCAGGGCAATTTGGAAACGCCAGTTAATAATGCAGAAGAATACTCAACTAATGAGGGAAGGAGGCTTGTGTATGAATACCTAAAATTCTCACCACAATGTAAAAATTGAGTTAGTTTTTACTTTCAGTGATTCCCCAAAAGGATCAAGTTCTAGTTGCCTACAGCACTACCTTGTTCATTAGCATATCTTTCATTGACTTTCCTCACTTCTCTGCCTCGATTTTTATACTCCTCCTATTCCCTAGGGTCACTGCATAAATAAATTATTTGCACCTAAGTCTTGTCTCAGGTTTTCTTATTGTTATTACTCTATTAAATTTATAGGTAAAATGGACATATTTATCATGTAAAATGTGATATCTTGGAACATATATAAACATTGTGGTATGATTAATTCTAGCTCATTAATGCATGTATTACTTCAGGGGTAATAATTTTCATGGTAAGAACACTTCATTTCTACTCTTTTAGCATTTTTTAAAATATGATTTCTTGTTAACTATACTAACCAAGGTATGCAACAGATCTCTTGAACTTATTCCTTCTAAGTAACTGATTTTGTCATTTAACCAAACCCCATTCCCATTCCAATTGACCCATACTCAGGTACCCTCCATTCTGTTTTTTACTTCTATAAGATTAAATTGTGTTGTTACATGGTGGGATTATGCAACACTTTTCATTCAGTGCCTGGTTTATTTCACTTAACAGAATGTCCTCCATGTTCATTCAACTGTTATAAATATCAGAATTTCTCTCTTTCTCATGGCTGAATTGTGAATATATAATCACACTTTATCCATTCATGCACTCATGGACATCTATGTTGATTCATATTTTGATTAATCTGAATAGTGCTACAATAATCCTGAGAATGCAAATATCTCTTCAGCATATTGATTTCTTTTTTTGAGGAATCCAGAATTACATAGTTGGTATTAAGAATGTCCTTGGAAATCACACACTCGAAATAGGATGTTGGATTTGGATCTGTCATTGGTCATAGAGCACACAGTTCTACTTCTAATCCCAAATGAAGTGGGATCATAAGGATGATTAATTTAATATACAAGCTTGACTGAGTCAGAATGCCTAGGTATTTGGTTGATCATTATTCTGGGTCTGTCTGTGAGTGTTTCTGGATGACATTAACATTTGAATTACTATATGAAGAAAGAACATTGCAGTCCATAATATTGGTGAGTCTTATCCAATTCATTTATGGCCCAAATAGAACAAAAGTGTTGAATAAGGAAACATTCTATCACTTGCCTGATTGTCATCGAGCTGGGATATTGGTCTTCTCCTAATTTTGAATTAGGTCTTGAACTAGCTAGACCTTGTACCATTGACACACTTTTCCCACACCATCAAATTCAGACTGGAACAATACCATTGGTCACCACCTTGGCAAGTAGAGATCTTGGTACTTTTTAGATTTCAAAATCACATAAGCTAATATATTATAAGTTCTCTCTCTCTCTCTCTCTCTCTCTCTCTCTCTCTCTCTCTCTCTCTCTCTGCTCTCCTGTCTTTTTTGTTTCTGTAGAGAACCCAAATACAGTTACCTTTGCTTCATTCAGCAAATACTGGTATGCTCCATGTCACCTTTGGTGCTTCAGTGTTTGATGTGGGTGAAGAACACAACACTAATTGTGCAATAACTCTAGCTGAAAGGTGTAGGGCAATGGTAAGTATAAGACCACATCATCTTCTGTATGTTTTTAACTGCCCCAGAAGACTTAAAGTAGAAATATAGACTCATATGAGTCAACAATTAACTCAGAAAACACTATGACAAAGAGAACTTCTACGTGATGCATTAAAGGATAACTTGCCTCATGGTTATAAGGAAAAATATGTAGAAAAGTAGATCTACTATTTTATCATAAGAATGAAAGATTAAGAAAGTGAAAAGGGGAATTAAGAAAATCAATATAAGAGCTACTAATGAACAAATCACTGCTATAGGCAATTTAATGTATTATAGATATAGAAGTGGTGGGACTGAACCTTGGTATTGAAATTCTTGAACCACCAAGATTCCCTTGACACACTTAATATGGCCAAAGAAGATACATTTTTCTTATTAGAGAACAGTAACTTCCTTTTGCCTGATTAAAATGTGAAGAATTAACCTAGGTAGATATCTTCTTGTCAGTTTGTCCCTCTTCAGGATCAATCCTGACTTGCTTTCAATATCTACAATCAAAATCCAAGTGGATAAATACTCTTAGCAACAAAATCAAAGGATAATTCACTTTAAGCACAACAAGTTTTAGCAATTAAGTACTAGCAGGAACTGGAAAGACATGAGGCAGTGAGGCATGAGTTTGCAATGGATGCACTGGATTAATTACACAGCTGGATAAGGGAGAGTTTACTAATATGGCAGCATTCACTTTTGATTTGATATTCTGGCATAGATGCTTAAAGTGAGTTCTTTTTTCTTTCTTTTTTTTTTTTTTTCCTTTTTAAATTTATAATAGTAGTATGTATTACAATTCATAATGGACATATATAGCATCTTTTTACATACAACTGTTTGTATACAAAGAATATAAGTACCATTCAGATCTTCGATCATTCATTTAGGATAATGATATCCATCTCATTCAACCACCAATCCCCCCCTCCCGTTCTTAACTCTGCCAGAATGGTTCATTGAACTTTGGAAATGGTGTTGGCATAAAATAAATGAGATGAACCATATGACATTGTCTCAGTAACATTCTGAGAAAGGGGTAAAATATCTCAGAGAAGTGACTGTGGTAGAAAAGTTTAATTATGAAGATTAGAGAACCTACCAGTGGGCTATGTCTCTTGAGGAGGAAGAAAGACTCTCCCTTTATACTTGTGATAAGGAATGCCTTAGTGACTGGGGTGATTATGTTATTGAGAATTTCAGTAGTGTCTGCCCTCCATAGGACAAGGTTAGTGGTTGGAGACACTCCCATGGAACTGGGCTTCTTAGTATAATAAAAATGATAGAATTTGGAAGTGTAAACAATGGGTCAGAGTACTTAAGGGTCAGAGGTATGTATGTATGATTATCACCATGGGCATCAATTCTGAAATGGCACTTTGGAGGACACAATTATAAAGATCTGTGTCACTTATATCTGTGTAAATTATATCTATTTATAATTATATATATGTATATATACATATTCTCATCAGAATCATAATGTACCATCAAAATAGATGTATAATGTACATAATATGCATACTATAAGGAACATATTTTAATCCGATTGAAGAAAAATTTGCAAAGAAAACTTTTCTAGCTCCTTCATGTATGCAGATAAAATGTGTGGTAGCTTCATGTTACTTAAAATGAGTAGCTGGAAATATCAACTTACAAAATGAAAAGCTTTATTTTTGGCTGGTGGTTTCAGGATTCACTGTCCATAATCAGTTAGCCCTATTGCTTTTTGACTCATAGCAAGGCAGAACATCATAGTAGGACTGTGTGACAGCAAAATACTCACCTCATAGCCAGGAAGCAAAAGAGAGAAGAATTAGGGTTCCACAACCCCTTTTAAGGGCATGACTTCAATGACCTTGGGTTCTCCCACTAGGTCCCACCTCCTGAAGGATCCACTATCTGCCAGTAGTCCCCTGGGGAGCCAACCTTCACCACACACGGACATCTATGGAACAATTAAAATTCAAATTATATTAGATGTTTTTATTCACTTGGTATAAACTATAGATTTTCTGTCTTTCTGGGTGTTATAATGGTGTCCTGTCATATTATGGATTGAAGTTATCTTAATAGTCTTGAAATTACAAGAAACATAATACTGCTTATTGTGTTGATCTGATTCTGTTTGGCATAATAAGTAAGAAGTGTCAGCTCTTCTTGATATACATAAATACCAGAATTTGAAATATGACCTACAATGTTTCAGGGGATTTTCACATTGATGAAATTCTTAGGGGTATAATTATTTTAGGTAATTCAGTATTCCTTTCATAGTATAATCTTACAATGGTAAATTATTGTGTCTTGTACTCACTGACATTATAAGAGTCTGTTCTTGATATGATTCTTGAATTTGGGACATCATATGTACAAAGTATTTGGGATTGCTTTATCAATCCAGTTACCACATGGTTCTAAAAGAGAACAGTTTTTGTTGGATTTTAGAACAAATAAGGACTTCTGTTATGAACTAGTAGAATAAAGGGAATTTTTCATAAATAAGGATGTCGAATAAAATCTCTCTCAAAATCCCATGTAAGAGTTTTAAGTGAAATAATTAATGTAAAATAAATGATAAATAAAATGTAAAAAAGTAAATATGTCTGCCGATATCAATATCTTCAACTTGCTTAAAATTATTAACAGGTATTTGCATTCTTACTTTATGACAAATATTATTATAAACTTGTGAATAATAGATCTGTCTTTCCTTCCCATAAATTATGTCAGAAAAAAATATCCATTTTCATTTTTCTATTTATTTATGTAGAATATATATATATATATATATATATATATAGTGTATGTGTGTGTGTGTGTGTGTGTGTTGCTAGGGATTGAACCCAGGGCCTTGTGCATGCGAGGCAAGCACTCTACCAACTGAGCTATTTCTATTGTTTTTTTAGAATGATTTAAAAACGATTATTTACATTCATTTTACTTCACTCCTCTGCAGTGATATTTTATATTAATTTGATACGTAACAGACATTCATATGAACTGAAATAATCAGCCCTTAAAAATTCTGAGTTAAAAAAATGACATTGATTCAGAAACTAATTTTCAACTGAATTGTGAGAATACACATTAAAATTTAAGAACAGGAAGGAGGTTGAGTATTATTGTTAAACACGTTGATTTATTTTTAAGACTCTCTCTTGATATTTTTCTCAGGTTAGATCTTGAACTCTGCCCTCAAACAATTCTCCTGCCTCTGTCTCCTGATTAGCAATAATTACAGACATGTACCAAAGCATGCAACTGATTTCAGTCATTTTTATTGAATAAAACAGGGCCCTAAATAAAATCATAATAGCCTACATGTCTGGGTCATTTTCTATATACTCGGAAATATGCTACATCTGCTACACTATTATTTCTCTTAACCCCTTGTTCCAGATACTCATAAAATGTTTACTTTTCACAACAAAAGTAGGGCATGGAATTAAATAGGGTACAAAAGTCCACCATCTCATGGAACAGCAGTTTCCAACAGGGATGAGTTTTTTCCCCAGGGAAAACTTGGCAATATTTGGAGATATTTTTTGTTGTCACAATGACAGGTAGGGGTCAGTAGCATCTAGTGGGTAGAGACCAGAGATTTTGTTAAACAATGCACAGAATAACTCCACACATCTAAAACAATAAATATATAACACAAAATATCAATAGTAACAAGGCCGAGAAATACTATTTTATTTGAAGAAACTGAGAAATTTAAAAATTGTATCGGCATACGGCCACCAACCAAATGATGTCAGTCTATTAATTTGTGGGGAAGACTCTGAGATTAAAAAAAAAAGAAAGAAAGAAAGAAAGAAAGGAAGGAAGAAGGAAAAAAAAATCATCATGTTGATCCAGAAACTATTTTCAACTGAATTGTAAAAAGATACATTAAAATTCCTGAAGTAATATTTTTTTAAATTTCTGTTGCCATTTTCTATCAGACATTTGGTTCAGCTTACAGTCTTTTCCTTGATAATCTATATAAACAATTTCCTCCATTTTCCTCAAAGTTAAATGCCTTCCAATTTTCATATTCACAAATAAAGACCCTTCTTACATGCTTGATTCAAGCATTGACTAAGCATCAAATGTAATTTCATATTTTATGATACATAATTGTCATGCTTTACCCATACTTTACTTTCTTCAATCTAAGCATTTATTATCTTTAAAATTAACCCAAATTAGACAGCATTATTTTATTATTTGTTATTTTATTAATTTGTAATCTAATTATTCTTCTCTACTACAGTCATTTACTTTATTTTAATATCCCAACATATATCACCTTTCACATCACAAATAATAAATATCCCAAGATTGTTTTTCAACCACAAACCAATAATATACATATATACATATATATATATTTAGACTGTCAAACTTATACTTCATATTTTTTGCATTCTGCAGACTTTGTCTTTTTTCATACTGTCTGTTATTGACAATTTGTCAGTATACAGGTGCTGAATGAGTGTAAGTCAATGTTATTATTGAGCTAATGGGATTTTACACATAATTGAATTTTGTACAAAGATTTGAAGACTGGGGCATTCATACAAAGCAAAATATATTTTATTTTGTAAACTAACCATGCCTAATTTTGTCTCTTCTTATTATTGAATATTTGGACTTTATGAAGAACTGTTTAAGTTGGATAACTTCGATTGCACATCTAGTCTGATAGTGTAACTATAATTAAATGGAGGTTAAAATATTAAACATTAAAGGAGATAGGGTAAATTTCACTCCAGGTAGTATCAGAAAGAACCATTCTAATCCATTAGATACAAATGAATATGGACTGCAGTATAATATTGAAAGGGGATATTGAATTGAAATATCATTTCTCATTTTAATTTTCAAATTTAATTAAGACTATATAAGTAATGAATATTTATTCTGGAATTAAGTAAGACAATAATTATAGTTAGTTGTGTACCTACATGAGTGTTTCTCAAAACATTTTACTATTTAGTTTGTAAAAATGGAGAGCATACTCAATTCATTAGTTTGAAGAATTAATTTGTAATTTTATTAAGGATTTGTTTTCTCAATATTTTTTCAAAATGAGTATTGGATGTGATTCTATTATATTAAACTATAATTATATTAAACTTTTCTTTATTATTAGGAAGTTATATTACAGTCAGTTATTGTCTTCTAAAATTTTATAAATATTTTTTAAGTATATTTTTTTCATGTGTAGAGATTGGAATTACTGGGAAAAATAAAATGAAAATTTTAATTTATGACTTCCTTTCTCATCATAAGATTTTAACAAGTATTTGCCTTAGATTTTAGGTTTTTATTTTCATAGCAAACTGTTTTACCCACCTGGAAATTATTTTCAAATGCAAACTGTAATTTGATATTTTCAAATATATAATTGATATTCTTAAAAGCAATATTGAGTAATTTTTATCCACTCGTCCAAATGGGATTTAAGTATAAGTCTAATAAATTCAAACTCTATTATCATGCTGTTAAATTAATATAGTTTTTAAATCAGATTTTAATTTCCTGTAAAATCATTCTCCTTATTACTTTTATACTTCAAAAACTGCTTTACAGTTCTTACACAGTTCTGTATCAGAATGACATATGATTATAATTATTAGGTTCTTCCATTAATAGAAGTTGGGCTTTAATTGAGTTTACATTAGACCCCAATACTTTGAGTAAAATTTTATCTTTATAATTTTATTGTTTGCATGCAAAAATATTTATTCAACAAATTATTATTTAATGTATCATAATAAAGCTTTATATGAATCTTCACATAGGATTTGCATTCTTCACAATTAATTACCTAATGATATTTTCATGAATTTACCTAAAGCTAGGCCCTATTCTTATAAATAACACTCTTAATCTTCATTACTACCCCCTTGCTCCCTGTTATTATTTTAGCATTTAATAGCTGTAAAAGCAAATATATTAACAGGTTGTCAAAATCACCTAAAACCATACAGCTGCAGAGTGATGAAGCCAATATAATATAGATAAATGATTCATAGAATTTTTCTCCAAACATTTTAATGCCATATACTATTTATTAGCAGATGACTAATTTTGATGACATCTCCAAACGATTCAAACTTTTCTTAACACTGGTTTTTGGTTTGTTCTTTGAAAATATTTATTTCCTTATATTTGCTTGGCACAAAATAATTATACATATTTATGAAGTACAGGGTGAAGACTCAATGTGTGTATATAGTGTATAATATTCAAATCAGGTAATCAGCATTTCCTCCTCTGTAATCATTTAGCATATATTTGTGTTAAGAGTGTATTAACTCATCTCTTCTAGAATTTTATGAAATATATAATTAAAATAAGCACTATAAAACATATTTAGTCATTCTCCTGTAGAAGTGCATTCTGCATCCACAGTTTCAACCAACCATGAATTGAATATATTCCCCAAATATAAGTCACACCTATACATAGAAAGAGATTTTTCTTAACATCATTCCCTAAGCCACACCATTTGACAATGATTTACATATCATGCACATTGTAACTAGATATTAAAGTAATCTTGAAATGATTAAAATTATACAGCAGGATATATGTGTGTGTGTGCATGTGTATAAATTATATGTTGACAGTACATCATCTTATATAAGGAACTTAAGCAACTGCAAATTTTGGTATCTCAGGAGAGTCGTGGAACAAATCCTCTGTGGATACCAACAGAAGACAATATAATGTTATCTATGAACATTTATTTATAAGGATACACAAATATAATATTTTACTTATTTGGATGCAAATATGAAAATATAACTATTTTATATACAATGGATATGACTGCTCAAACGCAAATATGCTTTTAATTGGTCTTTGTTCGTGTATAAGAAAACCCTTTTTTCATTGTTATATTTATGCTACTATTGTAGATCAAATTGTGATACCCACTCAAAAAAATATGCTGAAGTCTTATTCCCTGGTACCTGTGAATGTTACATTATATGTGAATAGAGTCTTTGCAAATATTAAGTATATATACATGATGCTAGCAAAAGCTTCAAACAGCAAGGAATGATTCTCCTGTAGAGACTTCAGAGGTACCACAGCACTGTCAAAATTTTTCTTTTGGACTTCTAGTCTCCAGATATATGAGTCAATATATTTATGTTGCTTTAAGCCACCTAGTTTATAGTATTTTGTTATAGCAACCAATACAACTACATAACACTGATATTAATTCTAACATTTTAATTAATTTTAGTAATATTTACATAACTTTAATTTCTGTGAAAACAACTGAAATTTATTTTCAAATTCATATTTGTGTTTGAATGTATTAGCTAACATTTGAACTACATCCCAATGATACTATATGTACTTCATCCCAATGATACTATATGTACTTCTCTTGGTCTTCACTATCGTGGGATTTCTACAGTGCTGTTTATCTGTATTATTATTATTTTAAAATTTTATGAAATTAATTATATTAGTAGACCAAACAATTTATTACACAGAGTATTTTAAACTTAATATATGCTTTTATAAATGGACATATCATCCAGACAAAAAATCAATAAATGGTAGAGAGAAAAGGCACACTATACAAAATGGGTCCAACAGGCATTCATATAGTATTCCATCTCACAGCTACCAGACTTATTCTTCTCAACAGTACATGAAACATTACCCAGGAGAGATGATATGTTAGGCCACAAGAATGTCTCAACAAATTTTTAAAAATTGAAATAGCATTAAGTATGTTTTATAAACACAATGCAGTAAAATTAGACATCCTTAACAAGAAAAACTTTGGAAACCCTACAAATAAATGGAAATTAAATAAATTATGTTTAATATCATGAAAAGAATTTTCACCTTTATGTTAAAATATGTTTATTAAATCTATGATGTTAATATACAATTATTGGCCAAATATTATCTTATGCAATAATCCCATAATACAATGAATAATTTGATTTGATGTACTTTATACATGGTTCTCCAAATATATCCAATAATTTATTTTTTACAAAATGGAATTGAATGCTTATAATGGTTTTAGATTTACACAAAAATCTGAGATAAGAGAGAGTATAATTTATCTTTAACTAATTTCCCTTTTTAACATATTTGTTAATTTATGTAATATGGTGTATTTATTAAAATAAAGAAAACATTGTGGACCATTTTTAAAGTCTATACTTCATTTAGAAAAGTGACCTAACGTCACTTTTGGTTCCAGGCTTTTATCTAAGATACTAGATTATATTTAGTTATTGTGTCACCTTAGACTTATCTTGGCTATGACACATTTTTTTAGATTTTTCTTCTTAATGATGACCTTGTCTGTTGTGAGGGGTACTGGTCACAATATTTCATAGAATGTCTCTCAACTGTGATGTGTCTTAATTTTTTGTTATGATTAGAAAGGGGTCAAAAGTTTTTAAAAATAATACCACAAGGGTAAAGTCTCATCCTAATTGTATCATTACACAAATACATACCCTCTACCTGATATATTACTATTACTATGAACCTTGATCACCTAGAGAGGTCAGGTGTCAGGTTCAATACTATCAGGTCTCTGTACAGTGAAGTTATTTTACCTTGTCCTTCTGTATTTTTTAGAAGAAAGGCAGTTTGAGTAATATGGTTCAATCACTGTGATGTAATATTTAACATGTATTGAAAAATATAGTTTCCTATAGCCACCACTTGAAAAATCAGGAAGAATAACCACTGTTTTAGTCAGCTTTGTTGCTGCTGTGACTAGAGGACCTGAACAGCACAATTATAGAAGAGGAAAGGTTTTTTGGGGGTCTCACAGTTTCAGAGGTCCAAGTCCATGGACACCAGACTCCATTCCTTGGACATCAAGGTGAGATAGGGCATCATGCCTGAAAAGTGTGGCAGAGGAAAGCAGCTTACATGGGGATCAGAAAGCAGAGAGAGAGGTCTCCACTTGCCAGATACAAATATATACCCCAAAGCCACTCCACAATTCCTATATCCTCTAGCCACACCCTACAACTTCATTTACCACTCAGTGAATCCCTATCAGGGAATTAGCTCACTGATTGGGTTAAGGCTCTTGTAACCCAATCATTTCTTCTGAAGTTGTTAATAGGTACTCATTGTTGTTTTAATTTGAATTCCATTATAATAATGAATAATATTTAGCATTGTTATGTTGTAATTTGCCATCTGTACATCTTATTTGTGGGGGTGTGTCAGTCTTTTCAGCCCATTTTGACTGATGGGGATTGTTTTCTTATCATTGATTCAAACATACAAACATATACTTGTGCATTTTGGACATAAAGTCTTTTGGAGATATATTTTCTCCTATGCTGTGGCTTATCTTTTAATGCTCTTAACAGTGTCTTTTATAAAACATCAATTTTTAATTTTAATAAGTTCTTACTTAACACTTGTTTTATTCATGGATCATGCTTTTGGTGTTGAATCTGAAACCTGCTCTCCAAGCTAAGGTTACCTTGGTTTTTCCCTTTTGATTTTTTGAAGTATCCTAGTGAGCAATTAGTCCTGTGTGTTTTCCATTTAGATCCATGGTTCATTTTTAGTTCATTTTTTATGAAAAGCATAAGGTCTGTAAATATAGATTTTTGTTGTTCTTTCCTCTGGACGTCCAATTGTTCTAGTATGACTGGTTAGAAAAACTATATTTTGTCTGCCATTTTGTTTTGTTTCTGTATTAATGAAAAGTTGACTTCATTCAAGGGGGTCCATTGTCTTTCTTTACTTTGTTCCATTGAAGGAGGCATTTGTTCTTCTTCTTCATTTTTTTTAATTTAATTTAAATATTTTTAGTTGTCAATGAAGCTTTATTTTCTTTATTGATATGTGGTGCTGAGAATCAAACCCAGTGCCTCACACATGCTATACAAGTGCTGTCCCACTGAGCCACAACCCCAGCCAGAGGCATCTGTTCTAACATCAAACTAATGCTGTCTTGATTATTGTAGTATTAAATTATAAATATAATGGATTAATTCTTGTTATCCAACTTTATCATTCCTCAGTATTTGTGTTGGGTATTCCAGATATTTTTTCATTCCACATAAACTTTAGAATAAATTTTACTTTTATTTAGTTTTTTTCTTAGAGAAGTATAATTATACATAATAGAAGAAGTTGTTGGTACATATTAATACAATGGATATGTATTCAGGGATATAAGTTTTCAATATCTGAAAAATAGCTTCATGTGATTTTTGACTAGAATCAAATGAGATACATAGCTTACTTTGAAAATAATTTACATCTTTTCAATTTTAAGTTTTCAAGTCTATAAAAATGAAATATATCACCATTTATTTATATTTGCTTTCATTTCTTTTACAAAGATAGTTTGGCTGTCAACATAGAGATTCTGTACACATTATATTCTAATTTTACACAGATATTTCATTTTTGTATTATTGAAAATCATACTGTTAAAATTCAAATTGTCAAAATGCAGTGCACAATTTAATTTTTGTATATTTTTATATTTTGGGTGTATTTTGTAGTTTTATCCTAGAACCTTGATGTATTTATTAATTAGTTGCAGAAAATATGTGGCAGTTCTTTGCGATTTCCTACATAGATTATTTTATTCTTTGTGGACAAGGAAAGCTCCATATATTTCTTCTCAGTCATACATTTTCTATTACTTTTTCTTATGTCACTGCCCTATCTGTGATTCTTAGTATAATATTAAATAGGAGGGTGAGTGAAGGGATCCCTGCCTTGTTACTAAACTTATGAGAAAACATACTTTAATGCTAGCTGTGGAAGTTTTGTAGATGTTCATTGTAAATTTGAGACAGTTCTCTTCTATTCCAAGTGTGTTGAGAATTTTAATAATTAATAAGTGTTAAATATTGTCAAATACTTTTTGTTCATACATTGATACGATCATATATTTTTCTTATTTATTCTGTCATGGTTGTTGACATAAATTTGTTTTCTAATATACAACTGTCCTGTATTACCTGCAATAGATCTTTCTTGTTGGTTGTGTATAATTCAACTTATAAATACTTGAATTCAAATTGCTGAAGTTTGTTGGAGACTTTTGCATCTATGATAATGATAAATATTGTTCTTTTTAAATATTTTGTTATGGTTTCATGTGGTTTGAGTTAGGGTAATGTTGGTCACATAGAATTAGTGAATGTTTCTTCTATGTTCTGAGATCATTAAGAGCTGGTATTATTTATTCCTCCAATGATTGGTAGAATTCTCCAGTAAAATCATCTTGGTCTGGTATGGAGAGCAGTGATTGCCTTGTGATTGTGGCTGTGCTTACACTGGGAACTTTCTGTGCATGAATACAATACAAGATTTCCCAGTTGCTATGGTGATGTCCTACCAAGGGAAGCACTGTTCAAAGGCACAGAACTGTATCAGTCTTGAACTTGAACTCACACACCAGCTGCCTAGGATAGAGAGTTCTGAGCGTAACAAGATAACCACAATGTCTCGAAGCTGTTGGAAGCTCTATATGAATTATTTGTTTGTTTGAGTTAACCTAAGGCAGGGAAGCTGCTTTTCTGGGAACTCCTGGGTGTTTCCCCTGTTCAAGAAAGCTCAGATCATGCTGGTACTCTGCCTTCGCTCACAGCCTTAGGGTTAAACACAGCCATCCAGAGATGGGCTTATCCTGTCAAGCACCAACCAACCCCTTTACTGCAAGATGTCCTGCTACACTGAAACCTTACCATACAGATTCCCTTTGGTCTGTACCGCTATAAATAAAGCAAGCACATTTGTTGTTGTTGTTAGGGGTCAGACCTATCTGGTCTGTTCAACCTGTAATGCCCCTGCTTTTAAAAATATATATTTCTGGTCATCCGTGTTTATTTTATAATACTACTGTCATAGTTTTTATTTCACAGTCAGCCAACATCTCCAAAGGTCACCCACCTGCCCTTCCCATGCAGGACGAGGGCAGAACGCAAGTGCTGTGAACTTCAAGTCTATCTGCTTTACAGAAACTTTTTCACAAATAACCTTTTGATGCTAAAACCTATATAATAAACATGCTGTACTAGCTCTGGATCCTTGTTACTTCATCAGAGGATATTGTCCCACCTGGTCTCAGCTTTCTCTGTATAAGTGTTTTTTGTCTTTCTTAATCCCCCATCACCCTTCACCAGTATCTAAGGCTTGCTGTGCAGGTCCCTACAGTCTGGCACTTCATTTTTTTTTTTTTTAGAAATTTATTAATTAGAGATTCAATTTATTTAATAGACTGTGTTCAAATAGATTATTCTTTTCCTAACAGGACTTATGGTAATTTTTCTTCAACAAATTAGTCCATTTCATGTAAACTATCAAATTTGTGACAGAGCTGACCATAGTATGTATTCCTTTCCTATCATTTTATTGTCTCTGAGATCAGGAGCTATGCCCATCTTTTATTTCTGATATTGGCTATAATTTTACTCTTTTTTTTATTAGTCTGTTTGCTGCTTTATCAGCTTACTTGTCTTTCCAAAGAATCAAGCTTTTTATTTCATAATTTGTATTGATTCTCCTTTTAATTTTTTTTTTTTTTTTTTTTTTTTGGTATTTTTTGTATTGGTTTCTATTGTAGGTTTCTGTTGCTTTCTTGGTTCCCAAATGTATTATGCTATTGAGTTTAGACCTTTTATTCTTTTGTAGTGTGTGCATTTATTGCATTTGTTGCCATATGTTTATTAGAAGTACTGCTTTTGCTGCATCTCCCCAATTCTAATGTTATATTTTCATTCTCATTTAGGTCAAGATATTTTTATATCTATTTATAGATATATTTGATCTTCATGTTAAAGTATATTGTTTGATCTCAAAATAGTTCATTATTATCATCAATATGTTACTAACCTTAAACTTAATTCCAATTTTGATCTAAAAATGACATTGTATGATATTTAATCTTTAAAAAATTGAGCATGTGTCTTGTGTTTCAGAATGTGATGCATCATGGTGAATGGTTCATGTAAGCATGAGAAGAATATGTCTTCTGCTGTTGCTGGATGAACTATTTTGTAAATATCAGTTAAATCAACTTAACTGATAGTGATGTTAAAATCAACTATATCCTCACTCATTTTATGTCTATTGAATCTATCTACTGAGAGGCACAGTGAAATCTATAGCTGTAATAGTGGACTTGTCTATTTCTCCTTCTATTTCTTTCAGTTTTGATTAATGAGTTGTGACATTCTATTGTTTGGTGAATGCATGTTAAGAATTGATTTGTGTTCTAGGAGGAATAATACTTTTTTTTTTTTTTTTTTTTTTTTTGTACCGGGGATTGAACTCAGGGGCACTCGACCACTGGGCCACATCCCCAGCCCTTTTTTTTGTATTTTATTAGAGACAGGGTCTCACTGAGTTACTAAGTGCCTCGCCATTGCTGAGGCTGGCTTTGAACTTGCGATCCTCCTGCCTCAGCCTCCCAAAGTGCTGGGATTACAGGCATGCGCCACCGCGCCCGGCAATACTTTTTATTATTATGAAATACCCCTCTTTATGCCTGATAATTTCCACTCTTTAGCTGTTTGGTGGAAATTAATTTGATAGCTATTAACTTGTTATATCTTTCCCCATTGCTTAATTTTTAACATAATTTTGTTTCTATGTTTAATGTAGATTTCTTACAGATGATATGCACTTAGTTATGTGCTCTAACAATCTCTGATATTTAATTGACACATTTAGACTATCTCTACTTGAAGTGGTTATTGCTATGATAGTATTTTATCTATTATGGCTAATTTTCTAATGATATCTTTTCAATGTCTTTTAACTTGTTGTGTTTGTGCTTTATTTCTTTTCCATTTGTCCCACTTTTATTGAATTAAATGTGCCTTTTGTCTTCATTTTTTCTCATATTTTGGCAAACAAAACACACAAAGCTTTAGTTGGCATATGTTTCAAATCATTTTTTTTTCATCAGTCTACTATGAACTTCATCAAAGGCATCATTTGTTTTTTTACTATAATTTTTTTATTTTTTAATTTGTTCTAATTAGTTATACATGACGGTAGAATGTATTTTGAGCATTATTCATATTTTATTATAATTATTTCTGTCATCATTTATTATGTTATACTTTCCCTTTGTTTGCTAACATTACCCATTCATTCTTGCATTTTGTTTTCTATTTACTGCTAGGTTACTTAACATACATATTATAATTATTTCAAATTCCCTGTGTGTCAATTCTGTACTTGTCAGTTTCTAATGCTTGTTTTGTCTCTTCATAGATTAGTTTCAGTTCCTTCCCACTGCCAGAGCCATGTTTGTACTGTTCTCTGACCTTCAATATAAGAACATGATGATGCTGTGGTGGTAAGACCCAAAAATTGTTCATGGTCCTAGTGTGTTTTCCCAAAAAAAATCACTCCAAACTAATCCATATTAAGCTACCAAAACCTTGTCAAAATTACCAATTAAAGGTTTCTACTAGTTTATGTTTACTGTGGCTTCTACTCTCTGGCAGTTGATTTCATTTGCGATTCACCTTTCTCTCAGAGATTGTTCACTGCATGAATTCATTTCTCTGATTTGATATAAACATATATATATATATATATATACATATGTGTGTGTTGCAATATATATAATAAAGATGTCATTTTGAGTTTGTTTAGCTTTTTATTTATTGTAAGAATAGCGGTGGTGACTTCTAAGCTTTTCCATACTAGAGCTGAACACTGCTTTTCAATAATTGCTTTTCAGATATATTACTTTATTTATTCTTTCTATTCTCTTGTGGTGGTCTATCTTTCAGAGGACTATAAAGTTTTCATTCTTATTTGAAAATTTTTATTCTTCCATATAAAATATTGTTTAGTTTGGATTCCACCAAAGTCCAAATTGAGAAGAATTTGTGCCCTGTTTATTTGGAAGGTGACTCAAAAACTATTTTAAAGGAATAGGAAAAGCAAATAAATAAGAGATTAAAAACAATACAAAACAATAAAATAGCCACTCCTTAGTGAATTATACATAGTAGTCAATGGAGAGAGGCTCAGTCCAACTGGGAACTGTAAAAAAATTTTTTTAAAAATTGCAGAATATATTTCTAACTTTTCCCAGATGGGGAAAGTTAGGGTATTCACCACTTCAGGTCTCTCAATGGCTGGGGGTTGCTTTCAGGACTTTAACATCTTTGCTCTTTGACCTGCTTCACCCTCTAGTGAGAATGCATCAATAGGATGAGAATATCTTCAGACAGAAAGATAAACATGATGATAGTTTACTAGAAATATTTAAATAGGTATAAAATCAATTCCAGGATTCAGGTGCAGATACTTTCACTTGCATTTCAGTATTATCTTTTTGCAACTTAGAGGGATCCATGTGGAATTAGGTGGATCTGGGGAGTGAAATTGTTTGATGTAAAACTTGTGTTTGCCACATCCAGTCTTATTACCCTGCTCCAGTCTGTGGACTTTCAATTTAAAAACAGTGTTTTGATTATTTATGAAAACATACAAATATGTTTCTGGAATACTCTGTGTGTAGATTTTCTGGTGTTATAATACGGTTTTATTATGTTACTCTGCCCAACCCACAATATCATGTTTTCAACAAAAGAATCAATGAGAAAAGTATATTTTTAAAGAAAAGTCAAAATAAAACTAATACTTGAGATTTGTCATTCATCTTATTTCTTTATTTATTACACAAAGCTCTTAATACTTAATAGGCATGTTCCTAAAATGCAGGTGTTCTTTGAGTTGGCAAAAATGGATTGAACAAGAAGAAAATAGCCTTTATGAAACTTGTGTTGTGGGTATCCTCTATGTTTCTTTCAAGTAGGTTCTGAAATTTCATCATATTTGTTGTAGACATCTTTCCACATTGACCTCAATTGATGTTCCATAAGTTTTTTATTGGAAGAGTTGTTCTTTCAAACAAGGGAAGATTTGAACAAATTTCTTTTCTGGAAACAAGAATTTCTAGATCTATTTTTCATATTTCAATTTTCAAACCTTATTATTATAAAGTCTTTTCCACATGCTTTTAATCCTATATTTTGCATTCAGCTACATCTTTCTTCTAATTACTGAATTCTTCAAGTACCAGAAAATATCTGTGAATTTTTCCAAACATTTCTTAGAAAATATTAATATGGTAATAGTTACGAAACATTGTGAATGTACTTAATGCCATTGATGATAGATTTTTATGTCATATATATTGCAATAAAAAATGAAAAAAAATCAAAACACACACATTATTCTACAGCTTGTATAACTGCTCAGACCTATATTTTATGTTTTTACAGATAGGGAAGTTGATAGGCAATTAAATAGATAGAACATATGTTATTTATTAATATAGAAATAGGTTCTGTATTTGGGGGGTATAATACAATCTTATCAACCACTGTTTGTTGTTGACTAGCCAGTCTTTTATATATTGGCAACTACTAATTACACCTCCAACTCCTATGGTATAAATTTTTCCAAGTAGGCAAATGGAATTTTGACTGAATGACTCATGGTAAAGTTCAGAAAGCTGGTAGTCTTTATTTGCATATTCCAGATAGACTTAGGGCAGATACATTAGATCTGAATGTTAATATTCTGGATTAATTGGTGTCTGGCTGAATGGGTAAATGAAACCAGCATAATTAGGGTTAAATCAGTATATGAACTATTATCCTTGCGTTTGCAGAAGTAATTTATAGTTCTTATAATTACAGCTATAAAATCCAGAATAAGTTAAAGCCTAGGAAGATTAAGGACAGCTATAAAGCCATTTTAAATGGAATAGGATGCCACACAAAATGATGAGTTCCTTCTCATTGGAAGTATTCAATCAAAATTTAACTGGACATGTATGAAGAGTGTCCTAGAAGGATTGTTATAATACAAACTAAAATTTGTATCTTCTTTGCTCCGGTCCATTTCTAAGGTTCTGAAGTCTCCTGAGTAGTATAAAGTTGGGAACACCTGTTATTCACTACTTATAGAACTAGATTTATACTTTTGCAATTATACAATTAATTTTATTTAACCTATTGCCACTTTAATTTTATTGTATTACAGTGATTATTGAATTTTTACAAGACATCATATAACTAGTCCTTCTGAAAATCATGCACTCAATGACAAGATAACTGAACTTCAAGACTTCTGCTATTTAAATATTGCAGAGTCAACTCACATATCTGAAATTTACATTTGTGCAAAGTGTGACATCGGACTGAAGGTATGCATCCTGGCATGAGGTGTTTTCCCACACCACAGATTTGAAGGAAGAATCAATAATCCAAGTATATCAAAGAATCACATATCAAAGCTGACAGGAGAGGTTGGCACTCATTTTTATTTTCTTTCAATTAGTAAACAAAATTTAACAAACACATAGAAATATACTTTAAGAACTCAGGATTTAACTTGTCTAAGCCTTATATTCCTAGGTGGTTGAGTAGAAAATAAAAGTACCTCCTTCATCTAGTTCTTGTGAGAATAAAATTATACAATTTAGTAACTCAAGAGGGTAAAATGATTATCTGCTGTAAACAGCAGCTGACATTTTTGGTACACAAATATTGTTCTACTTGATTGCTTCTTCACAATAAATATATATTTTCAGATAAGCAGCTAAACAACAAATTGAAATATGTAAGCTAAATTTCAAAAAATAAAATGTAAGAGAATTTTCAAAATAGTCCATGAGAAGGCTAAATAGACCATATATATAGCCTACATTTTTAAGCTGAAAATGTTTAAGAATAACCTTTTTAGGATCCCACCATTTATTTACCTATGTTTGGTTGTTATTTTTAAATATTCTGTCATTCATGTAACACTGTGTATACAGAGTAGTCAAATAAAAATATAGTTGAAAGGAATGATGACTAGGTTAGGCTGGCCCAGTTACACCACAAACAAGTAGTATTCAGAAGGATATATTCATTTTAAATGACTGTATATGAGATGTTTTACAGTTCTTGCTAACCACCAGAGATTCTGGTTAGTGGTCCTGACATTATAGCCACCTCTATCTTTAATCCTTCCTGAGTTTAACCTTTCATTTGTCTTTTGTTTTCTTCTACATACTTTATTACCTTCATTAATAAAGGCTGCCTTCATAAGCAGATTTAGAATACTTGAAATTTTTACTAAGTTTTATGGTGAATAACATGTAATAGTATTCTACTGGAAAACTCCAGTGTTTAGTATTTTCTCCTAACTGATGGTTTGTTAAAAAGCATGGGATAAATGTCTCAACTATATCAAGCATACTTTTATATTCATGCTCTGATTCACCCTGATAAAATATTAGGGGTATTAGGGGTGAATAGTATAAAGAAGGCTAAAAAAAACACATCAAATTTATAAATAGAGAATTTCAGTAAGTTAGGTGTGTCACCGCATTCTATGTTCAAAATGAGTTCTAAACAGGGTGTTACAATCAAGGTGAGGGATGAGAGAGGGATGATTCTGACGTAAAAAATTAAGAATCTGTATCTAATATTTTGGTACTGACTTTGCAACCAACTAATGATTTTGAACTATCTCTGTAACAAATCAAGGCACTCTTTTTAAATTTATAAAAGTATAAGACTTCCCCACTTTATATGCTTATACTCTGTAAGTAGATCTCTATGCTCTGAAGCATAGGGTCAGTAAAGTATTTGGAAAGTATCCATTTGTGTTGGAAAACATGAATTTTATGATTAAGCTGAAAGTTACTCTAGCAAGAACAAGGCAACAATTTGGTAAACAAATTTTAATGCTCAAATCCGCTATTCCTCTGATGGTTTGCAGCCTGTGATGACTTCTACCACTGTAATTTCTTATGTAACTGAAATATTTAAAATGTAGGATTATAATTGCAGGTATTATAGCTTTCCTGTTAATACATTTACATTTGTATACTCAACACTAGATTGTCAAGCTATTTGAAATTCACAGCAATGTCATATTTGTTATTTCAGTCTGTCAAAAAGTGAAGGAAGCACAATAAATGTTTCCTGAATGTAATTTGGCATATCACCAACATCATTATAATCTTCATTATCTAGAAAATCCACTGTTATAAAACTTGTCATTTCCTGATCATTCCTTGTACATATTAATCTATGTTTATTCTCCATTTGCAAGATACACTTTCTGACTTAAAAGATAAGGAAGGCTTTCTCATATTTCTCATTTGTAAATCAATCAAATGTTCTGATATGAGAGATGCTTCCCAAATTTCTCTGAATCAAATTTGGTGCTTTAGACTACAGACCCTTTTAAAATCTAGGGCCTGAAAGTATTTACGCTAATGTCAACTGATTATTCTGAATTATTATTATTATTATTATTATTATTATTATTATTATTATTTGGAGTATGGTAGTACTGTAAATGAAATTGTTTCCCTTGCAAGCCAGTGTCAAATTTGTTATCACTGTAATCAGAAAACAGATTTTGACATGTGGTTCCTTATTGGTAGGTCAGTTGAACAAACTGTCTTCTTATTTCCAATAAGTTAGCAGTTGCTTTATTGGAATTTTCTAAGCAGCCAATTGTGCTGTATATAATTCGAGACTATGCGCTCTCTCTTTCAATAAATAAAACTTCTATTATATTTATATTTAATTGTCTTGAACAAAACTTCCATACATAATTAAAATAATAGTGTAAATTGAGGGTAGTATTGCCTACTATCTGTTTAATTAAAATGAAATTTAAACATTAATGATAAAAAATAGGATTAAGTTTGGTCAGAAAGAGCATTCTGTCTTAGCTTAAAGAATTAGCCTTTCAAATACTACTTGATTATTGTTATTTTTTAATTTAGAAAGCATACTTAGTTTAATCATATACTATTTGGAATTTCATTGAGATATTGTGTATATTTGCTTTTCCTTTATTCTACTTAATTAAAAATACTGCAATAGTAGTACTTCATAATGAATACTTCTTATATTTTTGTACTAAAGTCTTTTTAATAATGTTCTATTATTTTAATTCATTGCTAATTCCATTTTAAAGCATATACTGTGTACAGGTGCTTTTTTTTTCTAGATTACCCTGCTCCAATGGTGCCAACTTAAGCAACAAAGAATAGAAAGATACCATTCTTGCAATTAAGAAACTTTGAACAGGTTTTTAAAAAAAATCAATTCAGAAAATGAGAGAAATGGAAGCATTATCATTGGCTATAATTGTTGGCATCATCACCTTATAGAAACTACATCCACAAGACTGAGATCCTAATTAGAATAAGATACAATCCATGCTTATATAAATATATCAAAAGGGATTTTACTGTAGTGTATAACTAAAAAGAACAAATAAAATGAAAAAAAATTCACTGATTTCTGTAAAGAAGTGGGTACACTTACTGTCATTGATATTCAGTATTTCTTTTCTTTTTTAAATTTATTTTTATTTATAATAATTACAGTTCATAGTGCACATATATAGCATCTTTTCACATACAACTGTTTGTATACAAAGTATATTCGTACCATTCAGGTCTTCAATCATGCATTTAGGGAAATGATATCCGTCTCATTCAACCACCTTTTTTTTTTCTTTTCTCCCCCTCCCTTCCCCTTGCTCCCTCCCTTCTCCTCCCTTCCCTTTGACCATTCTAGTGTTCCTCTAATCCTCCTATGTACCCCCATCCAACAATACTGTGAACTAGCCTCCTTATATCAGAGAAAACATTCGGTATTTGGATTTTTGAGATTGACTCATTTCACTTAGCATTATGTTCTCCAACTTCATCCATTCACCTGCAAATGCCATTATTTTATTCTCTTTTATTACTGAGTAAAATTCCATTTTGTATATATACCACATTTTCTTTATCCACTCATCTACTGAGGGACATCTAGGTTGGTTCCACAACCTAGCTATTGTGAATTGTGCTGCTATAAATATTGAAGTGGCTGTGTCACTGTAATATGCTGTTTTTAAGTCCTTTGGGCATAGACCCAGGACTGGGATGGCTGGGTCACATGGTGGTTCCATTCCCAGCTTTCCAAGAAATCTCCATACTGCTTTCCATAACAGTTGCACCATTTTGCAGTCCCACCAGCAATGTATGAGTGTGCCTTTTCCCCCACATCCTCTCCAACATTTATTGTTGTTTGTGTTCTTGATAGCTGCCATTCTGAGATGGAAAGACCTACCTTGCTCTTGGATAGGTAGAATTAATATTGTCAAAATGTCCATACTACCAAAAGCATTACAGATTTAATGCAATTCCAATCAAAATCCCAATGTCATTCTTCAAAGAAATAGAAAAAGCAGTCATGAAATTGATCTGGAAAAATAAGAGACCCAGGATAGCCAAAGCAATCCTGATCAAGAATCGTGAAGCAGGTGGCATCACCATACCAGACTTTAAATTATACTATAGAGTAATAGTAACAAAAACAGCATGGTATTGGCACCAAAACAGACTGGTGGACCAATGGTACAGAATTGAGGACACAAAAACTAATACATATAATTTCAGCTATCTTATATTAGACAAAGGTGCCAAAAATGTACAGTGGAGAAAGGATAGCCTCTTCAACAAATGGTGCTGGGAAAACTGGAAATCCATATGTAACAAATTGAAATTAAACCCTTATCTCTCACCATGCACAAAACTCAATTCAAAGTGGATCAAGGACCTAGGAATTAGACCAAAGACAATACGCCTAATAGAAGAAAAAATAAGCTCCAATTTTCAACATGTCGGATTAGGCCCTAAGTTCCTTAATAAGAATCCTGTAGCCCAATAATTATTACCAATAATTAATGGATGGGATAGATTTAAACTAAATGCTTCTTTTCAGCAAAAGAAACAATCAGTGAGGTGAATAGAGAGCCAACTAATTGGGAACAAATATTTAATACATGCACATCAGATAAAGCACTAATTTCTAGACTATATGTAGAACTCAAAAAACTTAACACCAAAATCAAATAACCCAATCAATAAATGGGCTAAGGAATTGAAAAGACACCTCTCAGAAGAAGATACACAATTAATTAACAAATACATGAAAAAATGTTCAACATTGCTGGCAATTAGAGAAATGCAAATCAAAACCACTCTAAGTATTTCTTTTCTGTTTATCAAATATATCACTGAACTCTGTCAAAGCATCATAGTCTATAAATAAACAATACTGGTCTCCTATGCCCTAAGTGTTGTAAAAATAATAAAACAGAATGAAATATGATGATGATTTTATGATGATACTTTTGTAGTCCCAGACCAAATCCTTATTACTAACCTTGATGTAGACTTTCTTTGAAACATTTCTGTGTTGTAAGTAGCAAAAGTCATGAAAGAAAAGCATGCTGTTCTCAGCTTGTGAGCAACATGACCAAAGTAAAATTCTCATGCAGGGATTAACTTGTTAAAGTTTTAATTTGCAATGTAGAGTTACAACTAATATAAATCTCATCACTATTTATAACTTTTAATACAACTCAAACTCTGACATCAAAAATTAAAGAATATGTGAAATAAATTTTATTAAAATGAAGATAATCTGTAAAAATTCAACCTGTTTTCCCAGTGCCATATTTTCAGCAGTTTTATACATTAAAATAACCATCTCCAAGTAGTATTGTGGAACAAGGGTTCTAGCATTTTACTAATAATAAAAGGTACCTAATAAAACCCCTTTTAATGATTTAATTTATATTTTTTTATTTTGACATATTTATCCAAATAACCAAAATTGTAAGAACTATTTCTGTAACTATGCTTTTGTATTTTTCAGCTATTTTTCAATTGCTATGTAAATACCACATGGTCTTAATAAACTATAACTTGGGCTGAGGCTGTAGCTCAGTAGCAGAAAGCTTGCCTAGCATGCATGAAGCACTGTGTTTGAGCCTTAACACCACATAAAAATAAATACATTCATATGATTTGCCTAAACTGGATTGGAGGCTATACACAATTTAAACAGATCAATTACAAGCGAAGAAATAGAAGATGTCATCAAAAAGCTACCTACAAGGAAAAGTCCAGGACCTGATGGGTTTACAGCCGAGTTCTATAAGACTTTCAAAGAAGAACTAATACCAATGCTCTTCAAAATATTTCAAGAAATAGAAAAAGAGGGAGCTCTTCCAGACTCTTTCTATGAGGCCAATATTACATTAATTCCAAAGCCAGGCAAAGACACATCCAAAAAAGAAAACTTCAGGCCCATATCTTTAATGAACATAGATGCAAAAATCCTCAACAAAATCCTGGCAAATCGGATACAAAAACATATCAAAAAGATATTGCACCACGATCAAGTGGGGTTTATCCCAGGGATGCAAGGCTGGTTCAACATTCGGAAATAAATAAACATAATACACCACATCAATAGACTTAAAGACAAAAATCATATGATCATCTCAATTGACGCAGAAAAAGCATTTGACAAAATACAACACCCCTTTATGTTCAAAACACTGGAAAAACTAGGAATATCAGGAACGTATCTTAACATTATAAAAGCTATTTATGCAAGGCCCCGAGCTAACATTATCTTAAATGGAGAAAAATTGAAAGCATTCCCTCTAAAAACTGGAACAAGACAGGGATGCCCCCTTTCACCACTGCTATTTAACATAGTACTGGAAACTCTGGCCAGAGCAATTAGAGGAAAGAAATTAAAGGGATCAAGATAGGAAAAGAAGAGCTCAAATTAGGACTATTTGCTGATGACATGATAATCTACCTAGAAGACCCAAAAAACTCTACCAGAAAACTTTTACAACTAATAAACGAATTTGGCAAAGTTGCAGGATACAAAATCAATACACATAAGTCAAAGGCATTTGTGTACGTCAGCGACAAAGACTCTGAAAGGGAAATGTTGAAAAATACCCCATTTGCAATAGCATCAAAAAAAAAATAAAATACCTGGGAATCAACCTAACGAAAGAGGTGAAAGACCTCTATAACGAAAATTATAGAAGACTAAAGAAAGAAATTATAGATGAACTCAGAAGATGGAAAGACCTACCTTGCTCTTGGATAGGTAGAATTAATATTGTCAAAATGTCCATACTACCAAAAGCATTATACAGATTTAATGCAATTCCAATCAAAATCCCAATGTCATTCTTCAAAGAAATAGAAATAGCAGTCATGAAATTCATCTGGAAAAATAAAAGACCCAGAATAGCCAAAGCAATCCTGAGCAGGAAAAGTGAAGCAGGGGGCATCACCATACCAGACTTTAAATTATACTATAGAGCAATAGTAACAAAAACAGCATGGTATTGGCACCAAAATAGACTGGTGGACCAATGGTACAGAATTGAGGATACAGAGACTAATACATATAATTACAGCTATCTTATATTAGACAAAGGTGCCAAAAATGTACAATGGAGAAAGGATAGCCTCTTCAACAAATGGTGCTGGGAAAACTGGAAATCCATATGCAACAAAATGAAATTAAACCTTTATCTCTCACCATGCACAAAACTCAATTCAAAGTGGATCAAGGACCTAGGAATTAGACCAGAGACAATACACCTAATAGAAGAAAAAGTAAGCTCCAATTTCCAACATGTTGGATTAGGCCCCAAGTTCCTTAATAAGAATCCTGTAGCGCAAGAATTACTACCAAGAATTAATGAATGGGATAGATTTAAACTAAAAAGCTTCTTTTCAGCAAAAGAAACAATCAGTGAGGTGAATAGAGAGCCAACTAATTGGGAACAAATATTTAATACATGCACATCAGATAGAGCACTAATCTCTAGAATATATAAAGAACTCAAAAAACTTTACACTAAAAAAACAAATAACCCAATCAATAAATGGGCTAAGGAATTGAGAAGACACCTCTCAGAAGAAGATACACGATTAATCAACAAATACATGAAAAAAATGTTCAACATCGCTGGCAATTAGAGAAATGCAAATCAAAACTACTCTAAGATTTCACTTCACTCCAATCAGAATGGCAGCCATCAAGAACACAAGCAACAATAAATGTTGGAGAGGATGTGGGGAAAAAGGCACACTCATACATTGTTGGTGGGACTGCAAAATGGTGCAACTGTTATGGAAAGCAGTATGGAGATTTCTTGGAAAACTGGGAATGGAACCATCCTATGACCCAGCCATCCCACTCCTGGGTCTATTCCCAAAGGACCTAAAAACAGCATATGCCAGTGACACAGCTATCTCAATGTTTGTAGCTGCACAATTCACAATAGCTAGATTGTGGAACCAACCTAGATGTCCCTCAGTAAATGAGTGGATTAAGAAAATTTGGTATATACGCACAATGGAATTTTACTCAGCAATAAAAGAAAACAAATTAATGGCATTTGCAGGTAAATGGATGAAGTTGGAAGACATAACGCTAAGTGAAGTTAGTCAGTCTCAAAAATCCAAGTACCAAATGTTCTCTCTTATATAAGGAGGCTATTTCAAAGTATTGTTGGATGGGGGTACATAGGAGGATTAGAGGAACACTAGAATGGTCAAGGGAAGGGAGGGTAAGGGAGGGAGCAAGAGGGGAGGGAGGGGGGAGAAAAAAAAAAGGTGGTTGAATGAGTTGGATATCATTTTTTTTAATGCATGATTGAAGACCTGAATTGTACGAATATACTTTGTATGCAAACAGTTGTATGTAAAAAGATACTAAATATATGCACTATGAGTTGTACATATTAAAATTTATAAAAATAAAATTAAAAATAAATAAATAAATAAATACAGGCATTCTGTCCATCTGCAACTACAGAAATTAAAAAAAAACAATTTATAATTTGACATTATATCTAATATCATTGTTGAATATAATATTAGTGTATATATGTACTCAACTGTAGGGTCAGGTATATACTATTTATTTAATTTAAATTGAAAAGATTAATGTGAAAATTATATAAATTACTTACCTAACTAGCCATTTATATAACAGATAAACTTGATATATAACCATATGTTGCATAAATTGCATATATTGAGTAATTACATTATACCATTTATATATATATATGTATATATATGTGGTATATGTATTTTTTCAGATTGCATATGGTCTACATGGTCTTTTTAAATTTATCTGTGATGTACATTATATGAAGAACTGCTCATATAATTTAGCCTGTCAGACAATCTGGCTAATCAACTCTTTATTCCATATTCATGATTCCTTTGTGCAATCATTACCTTATTTATAAGAATACATTACTGAGAAAGAGAGATCACGCAACCAGAATGAGACAGAAATACCTAACTTGCAATGCTCTTTAGTATGTCAGAAAACATCATATATCATCTTGTACTACTTCAAAAATATAAATCTTTCCTTCCAAAGCTTTGAAATTAAATAAAGGATTAATGGTGGAATTGACCTTCAAAAATTTGTTTAGATATTAATATTGAATTATATGTTCTAACTAAATTTTTTAAAATGAGCTTATAACATTTAAGTAATTCAGAAGGTGGGAATATAGTTCAGCAGTAGAGCATTTGTCTAGCATATACAAAACCCTGGTTTTTACCCCCAACATGGCCAAACAAACAAAAATCTACAAATTAACTCATTATTAAATTAGGTAGTTATAATTTTTATTCACAGAGATTTATTTATAAATTAAATATAGTTATTTTTCCTGTTTTACTAACATTAACATGAAAGTGGCATTTTTAAATTAATACAAATATTTCTTTACTTTTCTATATAAATGTCTGTTTCTTGTTTAATAATTTCTCTGTGACATACTAAGTTTGGTAGTGAGTGTGTTTTGCATGCCATTTCCATCAGTGATTGTGTAATACTATTATTTTCAGAATTCGAATTTATTCATCTTTAAAAAAAAATATGTGCTAAGAGAAAAAAAAATTGTCTTTGGAAAAATTCCAGCTACTGGCCACTAAAATCATTTCACTAAGTATGGATTTTCATTATGAAGCATCCTTTCATTAAACAAAGCCAAAGCTAAATCTTTTCCAATCACCTTACTTCTAAATCTATGTTTAAAAAAGTAATAAAAAAGGAAAAACACATAGTAATTGCTTTAAAAAATACTAACCAAACTAATAGTTGAAAACCTAAAGGACTCATAAATTTAACGTTTGGATTATAATTCTGAGGATTCTATTATGACCATTTTGTGTTTATAAATATGCCAGTGTGTGTGCATAGTAGCATTCATATTGCAAAACTACCAGATTTTGATTTTGAACAAGCTCAGAAATCAGATAAAGGTTACGATTAGAGCATTCCCATTTAATGAAAATAAATTATAAAACCATTTGGCAAAAAGTTTGAGATCAGAATAAATTGGTTAAATAATTCCTGGACATTTACATTATGATTTTTATTTTAAGAAAGTGTGGGAATAATAATAAGTAGCACATATAAGTTTGTTCCTTGGTTTCCCTGCAAGTATTTTGAAAGAGAAAGGATTTTCCTCTAGTGCATTTTAATTATTTAATTTTGGTAATAGAAATTCTAGGATAATTGTGAGTTATTATATTTCAAAAAATTTAGCTAGATTAAGACTTGAAAAAATATGAACTAGCTTTTTAACCAATACTTATGGTTTTAAAATTAATTCTAAGTGTAACAATTTAATAGGCTTCCACTTTAATTTTCATTGGAAAAAGAAATATGATAATAATAATAATAATTACAATGAGAATAACAGAAATAATTACTATATATGTACCTCATCTGATACATTTTAAATGTCAGAAACTTTATTAATTGCAGTATAATTCCAAAACAAACTTCTAAGTTAAATGTTATATGCTCTGAGCTTTATAAATAAGGATAGAGTAAATTACCCAACTAATAAGAGCTATAAATTACCCAAATTGTAACTTGTGACACAAGCCCATGTTAACCTAAGTGATAAGTTGTGACTTTAGGAATGTTTCAGGAGTACAAAACTATGGTGAAGTGATAATCTTAGAGAATCTATGTAGTGAAGGGAAGACAAAAACTGCAAAACGTTATCACATATACAAAACCTTGTGGTAAACCTATTTTGTATTTGCTATCAAAACTGCTTAGAGATTATTCTGTAGGATTCACTCAGAATTATAAGTTGTGATTTACTATTGTGCTTCCTAATTACCCACTCTTTGATTAGAATAGCAGTATAAATCTGAATTCAGTCATATGGAGGCTTTTATAGTTTTGATTACATGCTGATATGTTATTACACTGAAGTATAACCTAAATAAAATAGAGAACCAATGCTTTGTTTTGATATTAGTATCTATTTTTAATGCATTGTTTTACATATAAGTTTTCATTTAATACAGTCTTTTATTTTTGAGTTTTAATGGTATTATCTTCATGTTTACCTAGAAATGGGAAATATAATTTATGTCTGTGCTCAATATTTTATTGGGAGTCACATAAATTCTAAAAATTAAAACATCAATATTTAGCAAGTGCTCAGAAAATAATCTGATATAGTGAGGACTCAATATATATTTTAGGAAAAAAAAACATAAAATGTAAATAAACATTTCTACAATGACCTTTCAGTGAAATAAATATTGAAAAATAAGGTGAAAAATGTTTGATGAATAAATGAATTTTTTTTTTTCTATTTTATTCATTTGTTTAATAGTCAAAAATTTATTGAATACTCATATTAGTATACATTAATTAATAAGACATTTTGTTAATCACTGAAATTACAAGAGGGACTGAAATTCTAAAATATTGCCATCATATAAACCCTTCTTCAGATATTTTGCTGCATTTATTAGGTACACTCTGATGAGATGTTCATGGGCCCTACACATACAAAAAATGCTTATGTTACTACATTAATGTTGATTACTTCTTCCAGTCATTGAGCTATGAAATCATATCATGTGATTATTGAAAAAAGATAATTTTTTAAAGTTTTATTTCACAAAACATTCAAAACCAATGCTCCAAAATTGCAAATTATAAAATACAATTGAACAAATATTCAATTTCTAACTACTTGGACTGGCCAAACTTTTCAATTCTTGATAGAATTTCCTCCATTCTTTGGTTAAGAGTAAAATTAATCCATATGCCTATAATGTCACATATACAGAGGCTCTCATAATTTATTGTGTCCCTTGTAGTTTGCCTGATTTCTCAAGAAAGAAGGTTTTGGTGTTCTTCTTGTTTTGCTTTTCTTTTTTGTAGTGTTGGGAATTAAACCCAGGACTTCACACACTCTAGACAAGTACTCTACCCCTTAGCCATATCCTATGCAAGAAGATATTTTTAATAACATGCTGTGTTAAACTCAAGCCATTAATGTTATACAATATTTAGTCCCAACTATCACCATGATATCTGTGAACTTTATTTGCTCATTATTTTTATGCTTGCTTAAACATATCAAGCCAATGTGCTATCTGGTCCTTTTTTTGGTCAAATCCACTCAGCTATGCTCCATTTATCTGAGTGAGTACTTGGCATGTTGCCTTCCAGAACTGCAGAAACTCTTCTGCTGATTCAGTGATTGGCAAGATTTCTTCTGACTCAGGGCCTAATGCAAGCACTTCTTAGGAATAGCCAGACCATACCAGATTTTTCCAAGGGGGAAAAAAAAAAAAAAAAAAGACCAGTTATGCAGTTCTCTCCAGCTCAGAATGCCAAGGTGCTAATAGTGTGCCATTAGGTGGGGGCACTTCCCATAGGATCAGGCTAGCTCCACACAGCCGGGTGAAACAGAGATAGACAGAATTGGGTTTTACATCTCTTTCCCCAGGCAGGTGAACAAATAATGAAGTAGCCAAAATTAAGAAGGAATCTTCTTCCAAAGGGAGACAGGAATCCATCAAAATAATAACAACAACAACAATAATAACAGTAGCAACAGGTATGAAAAGGAGTAGCATTTTCCATCTGAGTTTGAAGTATTTATAGATTGTGGACTAATTCCAAATTATCTGAGCTTTTGTTTCATTACTCAGCAGGAGCCTGAAAAGGGATATGAGATATGTTAGAGAAATAGACAAAGTTAACCTAGGGCCATGAACGCCATTTTAATAAAAGGAAAATTTATTAGGGTGCCACGTGGAAGAAGAGGAACAGGGAAGAACAGGAACAGGGACAGGCCGAACAGAGAGAGTTTCAGTCTGGAGCAGGCTTAAATAGCGAACTGGTGGTCAGAGAGACCCCTGGAGTGAGTCCATGTCTCCATAGGCTGAGGACGTCAGGAGGTGGGTGGCCAGGGCACCTGCTGGCCAAGTTCACTAGCCAGGCTGAGGCATCTGGGAAATGTAGTCTTTTCACAAAGTACTGGGGAAGGTGTGGCCTTCTACCTGGGAGGTGCAGCCTCCCTGCCTGGAATCCAACAAGATACACTTACATTGTGAAGCAATTTAGAAAAATATTATGTCGATTACTATGTGCCCAAGAGAGTTTTAATGTTTTTTTCAAGTTTACAAACTCTTTATTTTTTAATTTTTGGAAACTTCTGTTTGAAATTTAAATTGAATTTATTTATTTATTATTCATAGTACTAGGAAACTGAACCCAGGTCCTCGTGCGTGTGAGGCAAGCATTCCAACACTGTTAATCCCCTTCCCTAAATCAAATTTATTTTTAACTGACACACACACAAAAACCTAAACTGTACGTATTAATAGGATAATGTGATATTTAATACATATATACATTGTGTATTGTTTTATTCAAACTAATCCTATCTCTTTCAAACATTTATAATTTCTTTATGGTAACAACTTTCAAAATCCTTTGTTCTAGTTTTTTGAAATGTACAGCATTTTATTGCTGTCTGTAGTTGCTCGGCTTTGCTATAGCACCCCAGAACCTCTTTCTTCTAACTGAACTGTAACGTAGTACTCATTGATCGACCTTTCTTTACCTCTCCCACTCTACAACCCTCCTTAGCCGCTGGTATGGCGTAGGACAGAGAGGCTGGACACCTGAAGAATTTTCAGGAAGCAGGTTTATTGACTGCAAGGTTCAGAGATGGCTCTCACCTAAGAATTCTTCCTCTGAACAATGATTTTGGAAATTCTTTCAACTTTATCCAGTGGGAGCAGGGACTTGGAGGTTTTACATGACAAATGCTTTCTGTTCCATCCTCTAGACCAGACACAGGTTTCACAAGTTTTGTTGTTTTATTTTTTGTTTTGTTTTGTTTTTAGCCAAGAAAATAGATATTTTATCTTTTTGTACAGCAAGCTTGTAAATATTCTGTCACACCTTTTGTGTGCAAACCTGGCATTTACAAAAAAGAGGGAACTACCAAACACAATAACCTCTGCAGACATCCTGCTGATCTGACAAGATGAGAAACTTAATTATGGCAATGGCAATGGTCTTTGGGTTGGGGGTCTCTGTCCTCTTTTAGTATATCATGCAGTACTTAAAACAGGCTTATTCCTAACACTAGGCTATGACCTCCTTTTTCTTAAAACATTTACTTTAAAAAATTAGTAATTGTAAATCTTTCTCTGTGCCTTTGAGAGGAGGGGATAAAAAGGGCAGGTACCAGGGTTGTGGCTCAGCAGTAGAGCCCTGGGTTCCATCCTCAGCACCAAGTAAAAATAAATAAATAATATAAAATAAAGTTATATACAAATAAAAAACAAAAAGGGGGGAGGTACTGGGGAATGAAATCAACCAAATTGTTATGTGCATGTATAAAGTGATCATAGTGAATCTCAATTTATATATAATTATAATGCACCAGTATTTTTTAAGAGATGTAAATCTTTTTTAAAGCCTCTAGCTAGTTTCACACCCAGGACTATCTTTCTAAATGACCTGGGGCCAAGCCTTTGAAATGTAGTCATCAAAGAAGATAGGCCCCTATCTTATAATCTCTGTGGGAGGGTAGTAACTTAACTTCTCCAGTTGTCTAGCTCCATCCAATTTGTAAAATTGCCTATTTTCATGAAGGTAAGAGTAAATTACTCTTCCTTTGAGTAAGCCAAATTAGTAAGCACAAATATCCCAAACTCCTAGACACACACCACAGGTCTTAAAAATGCTCCTACCCTTTGTTTCAGATGGTGTTCTGATTCTGCCTCTTTATTAAAACAGCCTTGAGTAAAGTGTTTACCTGTTTAACTTTGATGGGCTCAATTTATGCTTTAATACATACTAACAAAATTACATGGCCCTTACCATACACATCACAGCATTCACCTTTGGTGGCCGTCCTTGTATGCTGAAAAATGACCCAAAGTCTAGTAAAATATTGACATTGCTTGGTAAGACCTTTCTCAGCAGATCTCTCTGAACAGTGTGATCCACACAGCTTTAGCTCTGCACTCTGATGCTGAAAGAAATGTCTTCCTTTAACTGCAAATTCATTCTAGTAACGTTTATTCATTGTTGTATTATTAAATCCTATTCTTGCCTACAAAGACTCCAGAAGCAACAGTAAAATATCATTAATTAAGTAAATAAGTAATAAAATTGCAAGGTAAGCCCAGCAGTAACAGAAAAGCATTGAAAGGAGAATAAAAACCTAGAGAATATAGAACAAATTATCTCAAAATGATTTTTTCATTAATTTTAATATTAATGACAGTTTTTTATATTATAAATAATTTAAAGTTTTGAAATATAATATTAAAGCTTTGAAATTTTTAAACAATTTAAGTTTATGTTTCTATAATGTAAAAGGTCAAATAGTCTTAAATGGTGAACAGTTAACTGCTTTCAATACACACAAATTTGATTCAATTTTTTTGTGTTTTGTTTTGTTGTTGTTGTTGTTAATGAAACCTAAACTTCATCTTTTGAGTAATGTAGGATAGACTGAAGTGTTTATGTAGGAGTAAAATAAGTTGAAAATTTTATTGATTAGTGACACATTAAATTATTTTAATATTAACAGACAATAATTACAAAAAAAAGAAAAAAAGAAAAGAAAGGTTTTCTCAGTTTTAAGGTATGTTCATTATTTAAAATTCCAAGTTTCTGACCTTCTAAAATCTATGATACACACTGGTCAAGGAGGACAAATTTTACTTGATGAAAGTATAGACAGCTAAGTAGCACTAGAGAAATGTAGGTAAATGTGTGCCGTAGTGAATTTGATACCTGTGCCCAATTCTTTTCAAAACAGATTAATAGTAACCAGTGTACTCATTGACTGTACTGAGAACAGTGCTACTGCACAGAGATTGGCCTTCTTAATTCACATTAGAAGCATCAGCAATGTGTTCATCAACTGCTTTTGTGCAGTTTTATAATCTCAGGAAAATAAAATAAACATAAATTTCTAGTATATCATAAACTTCATATAATTTTTGAAATGAAAGACTCACTAAACAATGTGATGACAAAAATAAAGATTTCCTCTCTGATGTTTCCAACGATATATGCCATATGACAACACATATACCCACCCACCCATGAGAGTGTGACCTCCATAGATTTGAAATGTCTGTATCCTAATCCTAAAGGACACACAAACAATGCTACAGCCAAGATTACAATACATGAAAATTGAGTCCCTTGAAAAAATATGTATATAAAGTTTATAAAAAGCTTTTACTTTTAAATTTGTAAATGTTTAAATGATTGGAAAAGTGTTCACAACTTTGAAGCAAACCAAGAGAAAATCTCTGCACAAATATCTCACTGATATAACGTTGTCTCCAAAAACGGAAATAGTAAATCTCCACCTTTAATTTTCATACAAATTACCACAAATCAAACTCAATATTTGATTACTTGTAGTTTTATTTTGTAATATGATTGTGTTTACAAAAGCCTGGAGGATAAAATGTTTATTTGATAATATGACTTTATTTGGAAAGATCAGTCAACGTTCACTGAGGACTAGAGCTGAGGACTAGAGCAACTTCAAAGCCAATTTATTATTATTGTCATTACAACTATATATGAAACACCTGAGAAGCAATGGGATCAAGATTACACAGAATATAAATACTTTAATTTTAAGCATCAGTGTAACAAAGAAATTAAAGCAAAAACCCTAAAGTCAGAACAAATTGGGTTTGATTCCATATCTATTATAAGCTGTGTGATATAAGATCATTTAACAATTTTATACCTCAGAAACTTCAATAACAAAACTGTGTAATGCTTAATGTATACATTGTCATGAGGAATACAGATTTAATGCATATACTAAATTTTTGACATCTTCTAGAATATATTAATGCACGTATGTATGAACTACTACTACCAAATTCCTCCTACCTACAAAACCATACTATACTTTTCCTCTATTTTAAAAACATAAATCTACTACATTTAAATTTGGTTTCTATTTTCTCACTTATTCACATTTTGTTTTTATTTTTTTTTATACACAAATTACATGTATTTTTTACCTTATTCAAATTAACATTTTTAAAAAATGTTTCATTCTGTATAGGAAAAAAATGGTTGCTAAATACTGACTTTATTCTCATATCCTACTAGGAATTGGGGATAGAATAATTAACAAACTAAGCATGGTTCCTGCATTCAGAGAAGTAAGATTATAGTATGGATGGTGAATCAGATATGAAAATTTTTCAAACTGTCGTTGTATCTGTGATAGGTGAGTAAAAGTTGGTGGTGCCTGTTCTAGTCAGAAAAGTGACATGGAATTTTCCCTGCATAATCATACTAAAGTAAAAGTTAAAAGATAAATAGTAAAGCCGGGCGCGGTGGCGCATGCCTGTAATCCCAGCACTTTGGGAGGCTGAGGCAGGAGGATCATGAGTTCAAAGCCAGCCTCAGCAATGGGGAGGCACTTAGCAACTCAGTGAGACCCTGTCTCTAAATAAAATACAAAAAAAAAAAAAGGGGGGGGGCTGGGGATGTGGCCCAGAGGTCGAGTGCCCCTGAGTTCAATCCCTGGTACCACAAAAAAAAAAAAAAAAAAAAAAAAAAAAGATAAATAGTAATTATCTAGCTTTAAATTACCTAAGTTAAAATGACTGAAAAATCACTCAGCAAAATCTGAAAATCTGTAGTGGCAGGGAGTATGATGATTATGTAGTTATTTGTTTCTTTGTTTTACTCCTAAGAGCAATAAGCATAAAATGAGGATGTGATTAGTTTTCATTTTGAAAAGGTGTTTTGACGACATGTAACAGATTTGTAGGAGTTAACATGTTTACAGACTAGTGGGGCAGCTGTTGCAACAGTCCAAGTGATAGAAGATGTTAGAGTATGGGTCTGAGAAATACTTAGCAGATAATACCACCCAATGCAATGATGGATTAACTCTGCAGGAGGTTGAGGGGTGGGAGAAGTAAAAGAATAATCACAGGTTTGTGCAAATTTGTAGAAGATGGTTCTATTTTCTGAAGTAAGTAGCCTTTAGTAGGGTCAGATTTCTTCCCTTTCATCAGATAGAGTGTTACTGTGATCTCAATACTGATTAATCTAGTTATTTCATTTTTTAAAATTGTACATATCCCATTTTGTTCCCAATTCCATTGCTATTAACAATTAAACTGTCCAGTTTTTATCAATGCAATACTGCTATGAGTGGACATCTCTGTGCCACTATCTTGTTCCTTGTTTTAGCTTATTTATTAGGGATAACCTGTGTGAAATAGGTCTAGGCTAACCAGTACTGAAACACAAAAAAAATGAATATAAAATGATTTCCCAAATATTTTAGTTGTTTGGATCATCACTAACACATCATGAATGTAAAATTTTAATTGCACCATATGTTCAGGGCCAATCAAATTAACCACATCTTACACATCATAAAGTCTATTAAGAAGGAAAATAAATATTTACACATCCCATTCTGAGGAAAACTTTCAAAAATGTCGTTGTTTTTGTCAACATTTATCATTATCTTAACTTCTATCATAATTTTGAATTTATTTGCTGCAGAATTTTTAACTTTATAAAATGACATGTAGCATTTTTTTTTCTTTTACATGCCCATATTTGTGAAAATTATCAATGAGAACATTGATAAATTACTTAAAGTCTTGCTGTGTCAGCTTTCTTACCTGTTAAATAGGAGCTAATGGCAAGAAGACATATCTTCCCATTTCAAGTAGTATATAATTCTTTACAAATGTTTCTACTTTGGTTCCTTTAAACCAGGTTATTTCTCTGAAACTCAAAAATTAGAGAGGAAAAGTTCACTTTATGAAATAATCTACTATTCACAAGCAATACACTTGAGAACAGACCTGTGATTGTGTCCTATTCCTGTTTCGTGCCAAATATATTAGTATGTGGAAATTTCCCAAACAGGAGGCTACATTCTTTCCTTCAGTGAAAGCCTGGGTTGGTGCTGTCGTTCCCATGGAGGAGTATCTTCCAACTGGGAGGGAGGAAATTTGTCCTCAAAGAGAGATTTTTCTCATATACAATAAGAACTTCTATAATTTTTTTAAGATTATATCAAATAATTCATTTTTAATATTTTATAAATTTTTCCCTATACCTTTCCTCTATGTTTTTATTCAAAAAACAAAATACAAGAACAGTTGTCAACATATGCAACTTTCAAATTATGATTTTTTTATCAGTTCTAGATGAGTTATTTTCAATAATTTTAGGCATAAACAATATTTTATCTACAAATTTATATTTTATTTATCTTCCAGGATATCATTATCAGAGGATCTTAGGTGAAAGATTGTGAATATCACATATAAATAAGTTAGGCCAGACCATATGTAATATATGTTTGTATGTGTAATATATTTACTTTAATGTGTTATCACTTTGTGTTTGTGTTATCAAAATTATTTGTTTTAGAAAATGCATTTTGGTATTAAAAATTATCTGATTCTAGAACATCATATTCTAGTACATTCTAATTCACTGGCATTACAGCTAGGTAAGAAGAAAGAAGCAGGCAGCAGGTATGTGATGTTGCAGGGTAAGAAGCTCAGTCTGACAGGGAGAGGATGTACAGCAGAGAGGAGGCACGAGAATGAGTTCTTCCTTTGTAGTACAGGAAGACTAGTGTTTCCCAAGCCTTACGCATTAGAATTTTAAAAATACCTTTAGTCTACTTTGTACATGTCTTGCCAAATTCAGGAATACCCTTCAAATTACTCCTAAAAGTCAATTGTGCAGACTCTGCTCGAGCATTTCATTCCTGAGCCACCTCCTCAGCAGGGGTCATTCTCTCTGCAGCATCAAGGGATGCAGTAAAGGAAGAAGTTGAGCATGTGGGCTCTGGAAATAGATTGTTCTGTGTTCCATTCCTGGTCCTACTACTAAAAGAATCTTAGGCAAGGTTTTGGATGTAATTTTATCTCAGTTTTCTCACTCCTGCAAAATGGATAAAAGTAATATCATGTTTAATTATTGAACCAGGAAATTAATGTAAATTGACACGATGGTACTATCTAAATTTTGGTAAATTCAGGAGTTATTATGATTAACTATAATCAGATGGAAAGATGACCTTTATTGCACCAAAGTGTTTCCACTAGAAAATTCAACTAATTTCTCTTAAAGACTGTCAAGAATTGTTGGCAAAGGATGGAAAGGAAATCGATATATTAGCTCATAATTATGTAATTAACTTTTTTAAAAATACTATCACCAATTTAAATTACAAAGTTTCCACTTTCAAGAGTAATTAGCAATGCACTACATTCTGATTAATGTAAATGTGTTATCAGTGTAGGAGGCACCTCCCTCCTGGTCCCAGTATTGGAACAGTTTGGAATCTACTGGTGAAATGTAGAAAATGCAGTAGTGCCTGTGGGAGATGTCCCTCAGTAAATGAGTGGATTAAGAAAATGTGGTATATACGCACAATGGAATTTTACTCAGCAATAAAAGAAAACAAATTAATGGCATTTGCAGGTAAATGGATGAAGTTGGAAGACATAATGCTAAGTGAAGTTAGTCAGTCTCAAAAATCCAAGTACCAAATGTTCTCTCTTATATAAGGAGGCTATTTCAAAGTATAGTTGGATGGGGGTACATAGGAGGATTAGAGGAACACTAGAATGGTCAAGGGAAGGGAGGGTAAGGGAGGGAGCAAGAGGGGAGGGAGGGGGAGAAAAAAAAAAAAGGTGTTTGAATGAGACGGATATCATTTTCCTTAATGCATGATTGAAGACCTGAATTGTACGAATATACTTTGTATACAAACAGTTGTATGTAAAAAGATACTAAATATATGCACTATGAGTTGTACATATTAAAAATTATAAAAAAAAAAAAAGAAAACGCAGGTCCATAAAACAAAAAAACAAAAAACAAAAAAAAAAAAAAAAAAAAAAGAAAATGCAGTAGTGGATGTGATGAGAAAATTTTACTTAGAGTTTAACCTGCATGACAAAATTATCTAGTTGCTCTTGTGCTCCAGTTAAGGCTTCCACTCCCCCAAAATATAAATAAATCAGGGAAAAGGATTACTAAGAAAAAAACACACAAGGAATAAGATTTTCATGATCTTCTTAAGTTAATTTTCTTTGTTTGATTTTTACTTTTTCATGTGGTGTCATGGTCTACAATGAGAGTTCACATAAAGTTATTGATAAGCATTTAAAATGCCATCAGGTTGGTTGCTCTGGCAATGCCTATAAATCTAGTGTCTAGGGAGCTAACTCAGAAGGATTGCAAGTTCAAAGCCAGCCTCAGAAATTTAGCGAGACCCTGAGCAACTTAGCAAGACCTTGTCCCAAAATAAAAAATAAAAGGTACTGGGGATGTGGTTCAGTGGTTGAATGGCCTGGGTTTCAGTCCTAGCATGAAACATAGATAGATAGATAGATAGATAGATAGATAGATAAAATATCCTCAGTAGTTTAGAACACTACATACAATTTGATACCAGGGACAATGTTCAGAAGAAGATATAACTTTACCAACAACTAAACAACAATAGTACATCAAATATAGAATTGAGATTCTAGGCTTTTATAAATAGCAATAATGATGTAGAAAAATAATTACTGTTCATCATACCATCATTAAAAGTACATATGTGTGTCTTTATTGGTGATATGAAGAACCCAGCTGAGGCTGAGTCATTTATAACTGCTTTTCTTGCTTTCTAGTGGGAATACCAGCTCATATTTGTAACTGATATAATGTATTTTCATATGTCAAGGATATAAACACATCACATCTCCTGAATATCACTAACAATTTCTTTATCTTTGTACTTGGAAAAATGTACACAGTACTACAAGTTAAGGAAGAAATATAAAAAGTGCTCCTAAAAATTGCAGGTTTCATTATCACAGGTTCTATCTTTGTTGTGTCTCTTGGACCTTTACTAATCCACACTATTTTTCCAACTAAACTTAAGTTTCTTATCTGAACCACAAACTGTTTGGAAGGAGAAAGAGAAACAGAAGTGGACAAACCACAGTGAAGCGATAACCTATCAGGAAGGTTTAAAGCCACTCTACCTTCTGTTTCAATTACTTGTGACAAGCTGGGCGTAAAACATGCCACAGGAAATATTGCTTACTGGATTAATTTGTCTTACCTCTGTTGAGAAACAACAGTTCATATCCAGATTCTGATAACTGT